>CM038146.1:389302144-389902144 GCA_021437245.1 Aegilops speltoides | reverse complement strand
TTTTCTGGTGCCGTTGCCGGGGAGTGAAGCGCCTTTGGTAAGTGGAACTAGGTAAGGAAACATTTATATAGTGTGCTGAAATTTACTGTCACTTGTTCCTATGGAAACTAATCCTTCGAGGGGCTTGTTCGGGTATCTTCACCCGACCAAGAAACAAGAGTTGCTCCTCAACCTCTGAACCTACTGAAAATGTTTACTTTGAAATTCCTTCGGGTATGGTAGAGAAAATGCTAGCTATCCCTTTGCAGGAGATGGAACATTGCATCCCGATTTACACTTAATCTATGTGGATGAAGTTTGTGGATTATTGAAGCTTGCAGGTATGCCCAATGATGTTATTAAGAAGAAGGTTTTCCCTTTATCATTGAAGGGAGATGCATTGACATGGTATAGGCTATGTGATGATATGGGATCCTGGGACTATAAACGATTGAAATTGGAATTTCACCATAAGTTTTATCCTATGCATCTTGTTCATCGTGATCGCAATTACATATATAATTTTTGGCCTCACGAAGCAGAAAGCATCGCTCAAGCTTGGGGGAGGCTTAAGTCAATGTTATATTCATGCCCCAATCATGAGCTCTCAAGAGAAATGATTATTCAAAACTTCAATGCTCGGCTTTCTCTCAACAATCGCACCATGCTTGATACTTTTTGTGTTGGGTCTTTTATGATGAAGACTATTGAATTAAAATGGGATTTATTGGAAAGAATTAAATGCAACTCTGAAGATTGGGATTCTGACGATGGTAAAGAGTCAGGTATGACACCTAAGTTTGATTGTGTTAAATATTTTATGAATACCGATGCTTTTCGTGGATTTAGCACTAAATATGGACTTGACTCTAAGATAGTAGCTTCTTTCTGTGAATCATTTGCTACTCATGTTGATCTCCCTAAGGAGAAGTGGTTTAAATATAATCCTCCCACTGAAGTAAAATTAGTTTCACCTATTACAGTTGAAGAAAAGACTATCACTTATACTGATCCTATTGTTCCTACTACTTATATTGAGAAACCACCTTTCCCTGTTTGGATAAAGGATCATGCTAAAGCTTCAACTGTGGTTCGTAAGAGTAATACTAGAACATATACACCTCCTGAGCAAATTAAAGTTGAACCAAGTATTGCTATGGTTAAAGATCCCTTGGCCGATAATATTGATGGGCATGGATTTATTTGTGTGATCAAGCTGCTAGAATTGCTAGTCCAGATGCTAAGAAACATAGACCCATTGTAGGCATGCCTGTTATTTCTGTTAAAATAGGAGATCATTTTTATCATGGTCTATGTGATATGGGTGCTAGTGCCAGTGCAATACCTTATCCCTTATATGAAGAAATTATGCATGAAAGTGCACCTGCTGAGGTAGAAGAAATTCATGTTACAATTAAGCTTGCCAATAGAGATACTATTTCACCAATTGGGATTGTTAGAGATGTTGAAGTCTTGTGTGGGAAAGTTAAATATCCTGCTGATTTTCTTGTTCTTGGTTCCCCACAAGATGAATTTTGTCCCATTATATTTGGTAGACCCTTATTGAATACTGTTAATGCTAAGATTGATTGCGAAAAGGATGTTGTTACGATTGGCTTAGGAGATATGTCTCATGAGTTTAATTTTGCTAAATTTCGTAGACAACCCCATGATAAAGAATTGCCTAGTAAGGATGAAATTATTGGTCTTGCTTCTATTGTCGTGCCTCCTATTGATCCTTTGGAACAATATTTGCTAGACCATGAAAATGATATGTTTATGAATGAAAGAAGGGAAATAGATGAAGTATTCTTTAAATAGGGTCCTATTTTGAAACACAACTTGCCTGTTGAAATCCTAGGGGATCCTCCACCACCCAAGGGTGATCCCGTGTTTGAGCTTAAACCATTACCTGATACTCTTAAATATGCTTATCTTGATGAAAATAAGATATATCCTGTTATTATTAGTGCTAACCTTTCAGAGTAGGAAGAAGAAAGATTATTGAAAACTTTGAAGAAGCACCGTGCTGCTATTGGATATACTCTTGATGATCTTAAGGGCATTAGTCCCACTCTATGCCAACACAAAATAAAAATGGAAGAAGACACCAAACCAGTTATTGATCACCAACGATGATTAAATCCTAAGATGAAAGAAGTGGTAAGAAAGGAAATATTAAAGCTCCTTGAGGCAGGTATAATTTATCCTATTGCTGATAGTCAGTGGGTAAGTCCTGTCCATTGTGTCCCTAAAAAGGGAGGTCTTACTGTCGTCCCTAATGATAAAGATGAATTTATCCCACAAAAAATTATTACAGGTTATAGGATGGTAATTGATTTCCGCAAGTTAAATAAAGCTACTTAAAAAGATCATTACCCTTTACCTTTTATTGATCAAATGCTAGAAAGACTATCCAAACAAACACATTTTTGCTTTCTAGATAATTACTCTGGTTTCTCTCAAATACCTGTGTCAGCTGAGGATCAAGAAAAGACCACTTTTAGTTTCCCTTTTGGTACTTTTGCTTATAGACATATGCCTTTTGGTTTATGTAATGCACCTGCTACCTTTCAAAGATGTATGATGGCTATATTCTCTGACTTTTGTGAAAAGATTTGTGAGGTATTCATGCATGATTTCTCCATTTATGAATCCTCTTTTGATGATTGCTTGTGCAACCTTGATCGAGATTTGCAGAGATGTGAAGATACTAGTTTCGTCTTGAACTGGGAAAAGTGTCACTTTATGGTTAATCAAGCTATTGTCTTGGGGCATAAAATTTCTGAAAGAGGTATTGAAGTTGATAAAGCTAAAGATGATGCTATTGAAAAGATGCCATGTCCCAAGGACATTAAAGGTATAAGAAGTTTCCTTGGTCATGCCGGTTTTTATAGGAGGTTCATTAAGGACTTTTCTAAAATTTTCTAGGCCTCTGACTAATCTATTGCAAAAAGATATTCCTTTTGTCTTTGATGATGATTGTGTAGAAGTGTTTGAAATACTTAAGAAAGCTTTGATTTCTGCACCTATTGTTCAGCCACCTGATTGGAATTTACCCTTCGAAATTATGTGTGATGCTAGCGATTATGTTGTAGGTGCTTTTCTAGGACAAAGAGTTGATAAGAAATTAAATGTTATTCGATATGCTAGTAAAACTCTAGACACTGCTCAGAGAAATTATGCTACTACTGAAAACGAATTCTTAGCAGTTGTATTTGCTTGTGATAAGTTCAGACCTTATATTGTTGATTCTAAAGTAACTGTTCAGACTGATCATGCTGCTATTAAATATCTTATGGAAAAGAAAGATGCTAAACCTAGACTTATCAGATGGGTTCTCTTGCTACAAGAACTTGATTTGCATATTATTAATAGAAAGGGAGATAAGAACCCCGTTGCAGACAACTTGTCTAGGTTAGAGAATGTTCTTGATGACCCACTACCTATTAATGATAGCTTTCCTGATGAACAATTAGCTGTCATAAATGCTTCTCATACTACTCCATGGTATGATGATTATGCTAATTACATTGTTGCTAAATTCATACCACCTAGTTTCACATACCAGCAAAAGAAAAAGTTCTTCTATGATTTAAGACATTACTTCTGGGATGACCCACACCTTTATAAAGAAGGAGTAGATGGTGTTATTAGATGTTGTGTACCTAAGCATGAACAGGAATAGATCCTATGCAAGTGTCACTCTGAGGCATATGGTGGACACCACGCTGGAGATAGAACTGCACATAAGGTATTGCAATCCGGTTTTTATTGGCCTACTCTCTTCAAAGATGCTCGTAAGTTTGTCTTGTCTTGTGATGAATGTCAAAGAATTGGTAATATTAGTAGACGTAAAGAAATGCCTATGAATTATTCTCTTGCATTGAACCATTTGATGTTTGGGGCTTTGATTATATGGGACCGTTTCCTGCCTCTAATGGGTATACACATATTTTAGTTGTTGTTGATTACATTACTAAGTTGGTAGAAGCTATTCCAACTAGTAGTGCTGATCATAACACCTCTATTAAGATGCTTAAAGAAGTTAGTTTTCCGAGGTTTGGAGTCCCTAGATACTTAATGACTGATGGTGGTTCACATTTTATTCATGGTGCTTTTCGTAAAATGCTTGCTAATTATGATGTTAATCATAGAATTGCATCTCCATATCACCCACAGTCTAGTGGTCAAGTAGAATTGAGTAATAGCGAGCTCAAATTAATTTTACAAAAGACTGTCAATAGATCTAGAAGGAATTGGTCTAAGAAACTTGATGATGCATTATGGGCTTATAGAACTGCATATAAGAATCCTATGGGTATGTCTCCGTATAAAATGGTTTATGGAAAAACATGTCACTAACCTCTCGAACTAGAACATAAGGCATATTGGGCCATTAAAGAGCTCAATTATGATTTCAAACTTGCCGGTGAGAAGAGGTTATTTGACATTAGCTCACTTGATGAATGGAGAACCCAAGCCTATGAGAATGCCAAACCGTTTAAAGAAAAGGTTAAAAGATGGCACGACAAAAGGATACAAAAGCGTGAGTTTAACGTAGGTGATTATGTTTTGCTTTTCAACTCTCGTTTAAGATTTTTTGCAGGAAAACTTCTCTCTAAATGGGAAGGCCCTTACGTTATCGAGGAGGTCTATCGTTCCGGTGCCATAATAATCAACAACTTTGAAGGCACAAATCCGAAGGTGGTGAACGGTCAAAGAATCAAACATTATATCTCAGGTAATCCTATAAATGTTGAAACTAATATTATCAAAACCGTAACTCCGGAGGAATACATAAGGGACACTTTCCAGAACGTTTCAGACTCTGAAAAGGAATGGGTATGTGGTATGGTAAGTAAACCAACTCCAAAATAGTTCTAATAGCAATTTTTCTCCGTTTTGGAATATTTAAGAAAATAGGAAAATAAGAAGCAGTCCGGGAAGGACACGAGGCATCCACGAGGGTGGAGGGCGCGCCCTACCCCCTGGGCGCGCCCCTGGCCTCGTGGGCAGCTCGTGTGCTCTCCGGACTCCGTTTTCTTGCACGATACTTCTTCTGGTCGGTAAAAATTCATTATATAATCTCCCGAAGGTTTTGACAACCGTATCACGCAAATATCCTCTGTCTTTGTTTCGAGCTGTTTTTTCTGACAGATCTAGAGCACCATGACGTCTTCAAGCGCCCCCAAGGACAAGTTTTTTGAGAGGGTCATCAGCCCCTACCTCGCGGAGGTGCTGCATCACCCTCAAACCATTGAGATGCGTGAGGGGGTGTTGCACATCCGCGATGTGGAGGGACCAAGGAGTACCGGAAGCGTGGAGACAAAGCTCGAAGCAATGGAACAACAAGTTTTCAACTGCCAAGGGATGGTGGAACGCGGACTCAATGCCAACCAGATGATGATCGCAGAGTTCACCAACAACCATAAGTTGGACGCCAAGAACATTGGGGAGACCATCTTCAAGCTTCATGAGAAAATTGAGCACCTCCAAGCCCAGATGTATGACCTGCAAAACCAAAACTGTGAGTATGAAATAGATTCAAGAGGATGAGTTTGGCTGCAGATTTGAGGATCCTGGAGACTCGATCATCCTTCTATGATGGTGAGCCTATGCCTTGGAAGACGGACTACAAGCCTACATCATCAACAACTCCATCATAACCATCTCCGAGGACATAAACACATGGGTATGGGCACTCCCCTTGGCAATTCCAAGCTTGGGGGAGGTGCCCCGGTATCGTATCACCATCACACTCCTATCTTTACTGTTTTACTTAGTTTGATCCTTTTGGTAATATCTTGATCCATTAGAATAAAGTTTTGGTATGAATTAGTTTTGATTTTTGCTTTGTGATCCCTCTATGTAATCGAGTCCGTGAGCTATATATAATAAAGATTAGTGTTGAGTCAAGGGCTTTGCTATCTTGCTATGATCTTAAGTGCATAAAAGAGTAAAAAGAAATAAAAGAGACCAAGTTGATCTTGTGGAAAGTAATGAATTCACATATAAAGAGTATGATGACTAAAAGTTGTTGAGAGTTGGCAAACATAGTTTTGGTCATCGTTGCAATTAATAGGAAGTAAGAAAGAGAGGTTCTCACATATAAATACACTATCTTGGACATATTTTATGATTGTGAGCACTCATTAAAGTATGACATACTAAAGAGTTGATGCTGGACAAGGAAGACAACGTAATGGGTTATGTTTTCTCACATCTCAGTTAAAGTATATTGTCATGGATCATTCAAACATGTTGAGCTTGCCTTTCCCCCTAATGCTAGCCAAATTCCTTGCACCAAATAGAGATACTACTTGTGCTTCCAAATATCCTTAAATCCAGTTTTGCCATGAGAGTCCACCATACCTACCTATGGATTGAGTAAGATCCTTCAAGTAAGTTGTCATGTTGTGTGCAATAAAAATTGCTCTCTAAATATGTATGGCTTATTAGTGCGGAGAAAATAAGCTTTATACGATCTTGTGATATGGAAGTACTAAAAGCGACGGACTGCATAATAAAGGTTCATATCACAAGTGGCAATATAAAGTGACGTACTTTTGCATTAAGATTTCGTGCATCCAACCATAATAGCACATGACAACCTCTGCTTCCCTATGCGAAGGGCCTATCTTTTACATTATGCAAGAGCCAAGGTGATCTTCACCTTTCCTTTTTATATTTTATCCTTTGGCAAGCACCTCGTGTTGGAAAGATCCAGATATATATATCCAATTGGATGTAAGTTAGCATGAACTATTATTGTTGACATTACCCTTGAGGTAAAAGGTCAGGAGGCAACACTATAAGCCCCTATCTTTCTCTGTGTTTGATTAAAACTCCATAACCATAAGTATTGCGTGAGTCTTAGCAATTGTGAAAGACTAAATGATAGTTGAGTATGTGGACTTGCTGAAAAGCTCTTATGTTGACTCTTTCCTATGTTATGATAAATTGCAATTGCTTCAGTGACTGAGATTATAGTTTGTTAGTTCTCAATGAAGTTTAAGAATCATACTTGACATTGTGAATAGATTGTTACTTGAGTATAAGAAAACATATGACAAAATATATTTATGTTGCTGTTATAAGAATGATCATGATGCCCTCATGTCTGTATTTTATTTTTATAGACACATCTATCTCTAAACATGTGGAAATATTTTTCGATATCGGCTTCCGCTTGAGGACAAGCGACGTCTAAGCTTGGGGGAGTCGATATGTCCATTTTACATCATGCTTTTATATCGATATTTATTGCATTATGTGCTGTTATTACACGTTATGTCACAATACTTATGGCTATTCTCTCTTATTTTACAAGGTTTACATGAAGAGGGAGAATGCCGGCAGCGGGGATTCTGGGCTGGAAAAGGAGCAAATATTGGAGACTTATTCTGCACAACTAAAAAAGTCCTGAAACTCCACGAAAGTCATTTTTGGAATTAATAAAAAATATTCAGCGGAAGAAATACCTGAGGGAGGGCACCCACCACAAACGAGAGTGGGGGCGCGCCCTACCCCCTGGGCGCGCCCCCTGCCTCGTGGGCCACCTGGCAGGCCTCCGGTGCCCATATTCTGCTATATGAAGTCTTTTACCCTGGAAAAAAAATCATAAGCAAGCTTACGGGACGAAACTCTGCCACCACGAGGCGGAACCAATCTAGGGCCCCGACGGAGCTGTTCTGCCGGGGAAACTTCCCTCCAGGAGGGGGAAATCATCACCATCATCATCACCAACGATCCTCTCATCGGGAGGGGGTCAATCTCCATCAACATCTTCACCAGCACCATCTCCTCTCAAACCCTAGTTCATCTCTTGTATCCAATATTTGTACCAAAACCTCAGATTGGTACCTGTGGGTTGCTAGTAGTGTTGATTAATCCTTGTAGTTGATGCTAGTTGGTTTATTTGGTGGAAGATCATATGTTCATATCCTTAATGCATATTAATACTCCTTTGATTATGAACATGAATATGCTTTGTGAGTAGTTACGTTTGTTCCTGAGGACATGGGTGAAGTCTTGCTATTGGTAGTCATGTGAATTTGGTATTCGTTTGATATAATGATGAGATGTATGTTGTCTCTCCTCTAGTGGTGTTATGTAAACGTCGACTACATGACACTTCATCATTATTTGGGCCTAGATGAAGGCATTGGGAAGTAATAAGTAGATGATGGGTTGCTAGAGTGACAGAAGCTTAAACCCTAGTTTATGAGTTACTTCATAAGGTGCTGATTTGGATCCATATGTTTCATGCTATGGTTAGGTTTACCTTAATACTTCTTTTGTAGTTGCGGATGCTTGGAATAGGGGTTAATCATAAGTGGGATGCTTGTCCAAGAAAGGGCAGTACCCAAGCACCGGTCCACCCACATATCAAATTATCAAAGTAACAAACGCGAATCATATGAACGTGATGAAAACTAGCTTGACGATAATTCCCATGTGTCCTCGGGAGCGCTTTTCTCTGTATAGGAATTTGTCCAAGCTTGTCCTTTGCTACAAAAAGGATTGGGCCACCTTGCTGCACCTTATTTACTTTTATTTCTTGTTACCCGTTACAAATTACCTTATCACAAAACTATCTGTTACCGATAATTTCAGTGCTTGCAAAGAATACCTTACTGAAAACCGCTTGTCATTTCCTTCTACTCCTCGTTGGGTACGACACTCTTACTTATCAAAAGGACTACGATAGATCCCCTACACTTGTGGGTCATCACTCATCAAGTTCTACTTTCCTCCCACTCACTTCTTTCTTGAGAAACTCGTTCTCTAAAAAGGATGCATTCTTGGCAACGAAGATCTTGCCTTCGGATCTGTGGTAGAAGGTGTACCCAATTGTTTCCTTAGGGTATCCTATGAAGACGTACTTCTCCGATTTGGGTTTGAGCTTATCAGGCTGTAGCCTTTTGACATAAGTGTCGGAACCCCAAACTTTAAGAAACGACAACTTAGGTTTCTTGCGAAACCACAGTTCATACGGTGTCATCTCAATGGATTTAGACAGTGCCCTATTTAACATGAATGCGGTTGTCTCTAATGCATAACCCCAAAACGATAGTGGTAGATCCCTAAGAGACATCATAGATTGCACCATATCTAATAAAATATGGTTACGACATTCAGACACACCATTACTGTGTTGTTCCAGGTGGTGTGAGTTGTGAAACAATTCCACATTGTTTTAAATGAAGGCCAAACTGGTAACTCAAATATTCACCTCCGTGATCAGATCATACAAACTTTATTTTTGTTGTTACGATGATTCTCCACTTCACTCTGAAATTCTTTGAACTTTAATGTTTCATATGTGTGTTTCATTAAGTAGATATACCCATATGTGCTCAAATCATCTATGAAGCTCAAAAAATAATGATACCCGCCGCGTGCTTCAACACTCATCGGACTGCATACATTGGTATGTATTATTTCCAATAAGTCATTAGCTCACTCCATTGTTCCGGAGAATGGAGTTTTAGTCATCTTGCCCATGAGGCATGGTTTGCAAATATCAAATAATTCATAATCAAGTGATTCCAAAAGTCCATCAGCATGGAGTTTGTTCATGCGCTTTACACCAATATGATCTAAACGGCAATGCCACAAGTATGTTGCACTATAATTATCAACTTTGCATCTTTTGGCATCAATATTATGAATATGTGTATCACTACGATCGAGATTCAATAAACCATTGACATTGGTTGTATGGCCATAGAAGGTTTTATTCATGTAAACAGAATAACAAATATTCTCTCACTTAAATGAATAATCGTATTGCAATGAACATGAACAAATCATATTCATGCTCAACGCAAAAACCAAATACATTTATTTGGTTGTATGGCCATAGAGGGAGTGTGCGAGGGTGATCGTATCAACCTTGGAATCACTTCAAACACTAAAAGGATCGAGAAGAGGTGTCTAGAGGGGGGTGAATAGACTCTAACTGAGAAAAGTTGCAGTTTTTAAATTATTTAAGTTGAAGTGGAGTTTTGGCACAAGTTTAACATTCACAATACATATCAAGCAAGAATGCAAAGAGTATATGAGCAGCGGAAAGTAAAGCATGCAAATTGCAAGAATGTAAGGGGATGGGATTGGAGTGTGCAAACGCAATTTGGAGACACGGAAATTTTTGAGCCATGGTTCCGATAGGTGGTGCTATCGTACATCCACGTTGATGGAGACTTCAACCCACGAAGGGTAACAGTTGCGCGAGTCCACGGAGGGCTCCACCCACGAAGGGTCCACGAAGAAGCAACCTTGTCTATCCCACCATCGCCGTCTCCCACGAAGGACTTGCCTCACTAGGGTAGATCTTCACGAAGTAGGCGATCTCCTTGCCCTTACAAACTCCTTGGTTCAACTCCACAATCTTGACGGAGGCTCCCAAGTGACACCTAGCCAATCTAGGAGACACCACTCTCCAAGAAGTAACAAATGGTGTGTTGATGATGAACTCCTTGCTCTTGTACTTCAAATGATAGTCTACCCAACACTCAACTCTCTCTCACAGGATTTGGATTTCGTGGAAAGAAGATTTTAGTGGAAAGCAACTTGGGGAAGGCTAGAGATCAAGATTTATGTGGTAGGAATGGAATACCTTGGTCTCAACACATGAGTAGGTGGTTCTCTCTCAAAAAATGAATGTTGGAAGTGTAGGCACGTTCTGATGGCTCTCTCTAGGAATAAAGAGTGGGTAGAGGGGGTATATATAGCCTCCACACAAAATCTAACCGTTACACACAACTTACCATACTCGGTGGGACCGAATCGTGAAACTCGGTCAGACGATTTAGGAAATAATGTGACCGTTAGGATTTTCGGTGGGACCGACATGTCATCTTGGTGGGACCGGTATGGTTAGGGTTCGGGCATAACGTAATCTCGGTGAGACCGATTACACAAACTCGGTGAGACTGGTTTTGGTAATAGACACACAGAGGGTTGGTCAGGCAAACTCGGTGGGACCGATTCACTCGTCTCGGTTGGACCGAAATGTTACAAAGAGGAACAGAGAGTTTGCATTGCAATCTCGGTAGGACCGATCGCTTATCTCGGTTTGACCGAAATGTTACGAAGGACAACAGAGAGATTACAATCCCATCTCGGTGGGACCGAGATCCCTACCGGTGAGACCGAAAAGTCTAGGGTTTATGGGAGTGGCTATGTCAAGAGAACTCGGTGGCGCCGGATAGAAAGATTCTGTCAGGCCGAGTTTGACTTTTGGTTTGGGACATATGTGGATGTGAGAAAGTGGTTGAGGACTTTGGAGCATATCACTAAGCACTTTGAGCAAGCAAGCCATTAAGCAACACCTCATCCCCTCTTAATAGTATTGGCTTTCCTATGGAGTCAATGTGATCTTGGATCACTAAAAGTAAAATGTAGAGTCGTGTGCTTTGAGCTTGAGCCAATCCTTTGTCCTTAGCATCTTGAAGGGGTTCCACATCCTCTAGTCCATGCCACTCCATTGTTGAACTTATCTGAAACATACTAGGTAAAAGTATTAGTCCAACAAGAGATATGTTGACATTAATTACCAAAATCGCACAGGGAGCACTTGTGATTTCAGTCTCCCCCTTTTTGGTAATTGATGACAACATACATTAAAGCTTCAGAGAAGGATATAGGGAATAACAAGTAAAGCTTTGGAAAGACATGTAACATGCATAGGCTCCCCCTACCTGTATGCAATCATGTAAATATGAAATATAGGAGCATGTGAATGCATAAGCATGATGGAGTAAGCAATGTGTTACATGTATCTTGGCTATATGCATCAGAGCAAATGATGTGAATATAGAAAATGTACCTTCATGCTCATGAGTCCTTCTTGCAAACACTATGTACATCAGCAAGAAATCCTCATACACATGACTGTGATGCATATACTTACCTTGTGGTCTTGAGTTGGCTTAGGCAGGAATGAACCTGCGTAAACATGGTTTGATAACACAGATACACCTACTAGCCAGAGCAAACAAAAGAAACCACAACAGTACCAAGACTGGGATGACACGTAGAGAGTGAGTACTGAGTACCACATTGGATATAGACATGTCCCCAAAGGTAAAGATGTGCAATGAATTCAAGGATTTCCTTCCCTTGGATGTCTTGCTCCCCATGAATCTAGCATTTGATACTAGGAGAAGATAGGGAACAGAAAATCAGAGCAAAGAAAAGAAACAGAGCTAATGCAAAAAATCAAATATGAACATGTCTTTCCCCTCTTAAAGACATGTGACTTCTCTCCTCTTGAACACCAAGCATCTGGGGTCTCTCTCTCTGAGTATTCTCTCCCCCTATAGAAATGATTAAGCTTTGATGTGATCTCTCTCTCCCCCTTTGACATTAATTTCCAAGAAGGGTTCTTCTGGATTTTGTCACAATGGGTTTGATCCTTGAGTCACAGAACAAAGTAGCAAGCCAAATGTGATGCTGGTAGAGGACAAGAGTCATTGAGTGGAGCTGGATCAAGAAGAATGCAAAAACAAGTGGCAAGCTGTCTTTCCTGCAGTGAAATTGGTGGCACCGAGTTGTATGCTTCGGTTGCACCGAAAGGTTTCGGTTGGACTGAAGGATACATACCGGTGTGACCGAGTTCATCACAGAGAAAACACTTGTCACCTCAGCTCACTAGACAAGTAAGATCTCACAAGGATTTGCAAGGAATTAACTGAAAGATTTGGAAAGAAATGGATGCAGGAAATGCAGAACAGAAAAGAAATCTAGATGAAGTATTTTTTTCTTGAAAGGGGAAACAAATATGCATGAGACAAATGCAAGAGCACAGAAAGGAACACAAGAGAACTTCATCTAGAATTGGTCGGTGACAAAGCCACCTATGTTAGAGTATATTTACTTAGGAGTCAAGTGAGATCACTTGATCATAGTTCATACTCATCGTTTAAGCTCAGAATGGGGTTACCATTTTTCGTTTAAGCATCTTGATGTATCCATATCTTGTCGAGTTGCTTTGACTCATGACTTGGAGTAAAGCTTCTCTAAGATGGAATAACATACCTTGGGTGGTGGTGTTGATCGTGATCATGGAGTTGAACTTGTGTGGGTTGCTCAAGGTTGATGTAGCTCATCAAGAGTTGGGAGCACCACTTGGAATTTGATTTCATCTACCTACATGGGTTAGTTTTTGCAAGGAAGAGCACTTGTGTTTCCAAAATGACAATCATGAAACTCAATATAGAATTTGTCAAAGGATATGTTTGAATGGTTTTGTGCTTCCTCGTCTTCAACCACCATTGTGTGGAAACTTGGTGATGTAGAGATTGCTCAAGATGTGAGTGAGTTGCGATCTCATAGATTTTGATTTATCCAAGTTCCTACAAGGGTTATATAACATGCAAGGTGAAAATATATCCAAGACATAATATTTTCATCATAAGAGAAATATCAAGGATTAGTCATAAGCTCATGTCTTGCATGTATCCAAAATGGAGTCCCTACTCCAAGTTTGAAGCATCAATGATGTTCAATTCACCTCTCAACCTGCAAAACACTTTCTCATCAAGTGGTTTATGAATATATCCGCCAATTGCTTATCGGTACGAACATGCTTAAGATTAATGTCACCCTTAGCAACATGATCTTGAATGAAATGATGACGAACTTCAATATGCTTAGTTCGAGAGTGTTGCACGGGATTGTGAGCAATTTCGATAGCACTTTCATTGTCACAAAGCAATGGAACATGTTTCACATATATCCCATAATCTTTAAGAGTTTGGGTCATCCAAAGTAACTGGGTACAACATGAACCAGCGGCAATGTATTCCGCTTCGGCGGTGGATAAGGATACCGAGTTTTGTTTCTTGGAGGACCAAGACACAAGAGATCTACCAAGAAATTGACAAGTACCCGAAGTGGACTTTCTATCAACCTTGTCACCGGCATAGTCCGAGTCGGAGTAGCCAACAAGATTAAAAGAGGCCCTCTTTGGATACCAAATGCCAAAATTTGGTGTATGGATTAAGTATCTCACTATCCTTTTCATAGCCTTGAGATGACATTCTTTAGGGGCGGCTTGATATCGTGCACACATGCACACACTTAGCATAATGTCGGGACGTGAAGCACATAGATATAACAATGAACCAATCATGGAGCGGTAAACTTTTTGATCAACTGGTTCACCATCTTTAGTCAAATCAAGATGTCCACTAGTAGGCATGGGTGTAGTCATACCTTTGCATTCTTGCATATTGAACTTCTTGAATAAGTCCTTGGTGTACTTCATTTGAGAGACAAAGGTACCTTCCTTAGTTTGCTTGATTTGCAAACCAAGAAAGAAATTTAGCTCACTCATCATCGACATCTCAAACTTCTCCGACATTAGCTTTCCAAACTTCTCACTAAAGTGAGGGTTAGTCGAACCAAATATAATATCATCAACATAGATTTGGCACACAAATAGTTCTCCATTAACCCTTTTAGTAAAAAGAGTAGAATCAATTTTTCCAATTTCAAAGCCTTTTTCAATAAGGAACTTGGTCAAGCATTTATACCATGCTCTAGGAGCTTGTTTAAGACCATAAAGAGCTTTGTGAAGTTTGTAAGCATGATTAGGTTTCTTAGGATTGACAAAGCCGGGAGGTTGTTTAACATAAACTTCCTCCTCTATTTCACCATTTAGAAAAGCACTTTTAATGTCCATTTGGTACAAGGTGATATCATGGTGATTAGCATAGGCAAGTAAGATGTGAATGGACTCAAGTCTACAACGGGGGCATATGTCTCACCATAGTCCATACCTTCGACTTGAGTGTAGCCTTGGGCGACGAGACGTGCTTTGTTGCGAACTAATTGTCCATCTTCATCTTGCTTGTTGCGAAACACCCATTTGGTACCGATGATGTTGTGGTTGTTGTCGGGCTTCTCAACCAATGTCCAAACTTGATTTCTCTCAAAGTTGTGTAGCTCTTCATGCATGGCATTTATCCAGTCCGGATCTTCCAAAGCTTCTTCAACCTTCATAGGTGCAATGCTAGAGATGAATGAATAATGTTCACAAAAGTTAGCTAAACGAGTTTTAGAGCGAGTGATTCTCCCGGTTTGGATATCATTGTCGATTTGCTCGACGGGATGGTCTTTGGCACCTCTTGCTCGAACTCATGAAAGCTTTTGCTTGGATCTTGGTGGAACATCTTCTTCAACTTGTTCTTCTTCTTGGCCATCTTCATTGTTGAAGTTGTCGTTCTCTTGTCGTGGTGGAGAAGGAGGTTGTTGACGTTAATCTTGGTGTACTTCCTCGTTTTCTTCATCTTGGTGTGTCCCACTCGTGGATGCTTCCGTATCAACTCTTGGTTCACCTTGTCGTGAGGTGGAAGCCTCCACTTGGACAGACGAGGTACTGTCCTTCACCACCGTTGGACGAATCTTTCCAATAGACAAGTCTTGGATTGCTTCCGAAGGGTCTTTGTCTCCTACATCAATTGGCAATTGCTCTACTTGCGACCCGTTAGATTCATCAAACTTCACATCTACCGTCTCTTCAACCTTTCGGGTGAAATTATTGTAGACACGGTAAGTGTGAGAGTTTGAGCCATAACCAAGTAGGAAACCTTCATGAGATTTAGGAGCAAATTTGGAACGACGATGCTTATCAAGAATGTAGCACTTTGAGCCGAATACTCGAAAGCATCGTTCTCACCATTTTGATGAGCGTCCGGTTCTTCCTCTCAACAACTCCATTTTGTTGAGGTGTGTACATAGCCGAGAACTCATGTGAAATCCCTTCCTCATCAAGAAAGGTGTCCACATTTGCGTTCTTGAACTCCGTTCCATTGTCACTGCGAACCTTATTGATATTCACTTCAAATTGATTTTGGTCCTTCCTAGCGAAGTTTTTGAAGATCTTTTGGACCTGCGATTTATCATCGAGAAAGAACACCCACGTAAATCATGAAAAATCATCAACTATAACTAGACCAAAAGAATTCCCACCAAGACTCTTGTAAGCGTTGGGACCGAAAAGATCCATGTGAAGTAGCTCGAGTGGCCTCCTTGTGGTCATGATGTTCTTCACGAAATGCCTTCCTCCAACCTGTTTACCTGCTTGACAAGCGCTGCAAAGTCTATCCTTATCAAATATGACATCGTTAACGCCAAGGATATGATTTCCTTTAATAAGCTTGTCAAGGTTTCGCATGCCCACATGACCTAACCGTCTATGTCACAACCAGCCTTTAGAAGACTTAGCAATTAAGCAAGTTCTAGGTTGAGCCTTTTTAGTGAAATCAACAATGTAAAGATCACCTCTATGTATGCCGGTAAATACCATTTTATGATTGTCTCTTCGAAACACTTGGCAATCTACTTCAGTACATAGGACACTGAAACTAAAATCAGCAAGTCTAGATACTAAAATTAAATTGTACCCAAGAGATTCAACGAGCATGACGTTTTGTATGGAGCTATCATGTGAGATGGCCACCTTACCGAGGCCAACCACCTTACCCTTTGAGTTGTCACCAAAAGTGACATACTTTTGAGGGCCGTCACTTTCAGCAAGCTCACGAAACATATCTTTATCTCCGGTCATGTGATCAGTACATCCACTATCAAGAACCCATTCCTTTCCTCCTGCCATGTATCCTCGAAGATTTGCCATAATTCCAAAGTGTCTCATTGCATCATCGAGATCAAAGTCACTATCATCATCCTCATCATAGTATCCATGTTCAACACCATGTGATGGATTAATTCCTAGAGAGGGTGATTTGTTAGAATGAGCTTGGCAATGATCTTCTTTATGAATTTTAATAGCTTTAGAATAATATCGGTAATAATTCCAACATCTCCTTTGGCACGCATAAGATTTGTAAGCTCAAATAGACGATCACCAAACTTAGGATCATTGGAATTCATTTTACTCAAGGTAATAGACTTATGGAGAATTCCATCTAGATTTTTCAAGGAATAGTTTGGAAAAGTTTCCTCAAGAAATTTCCATATGGTGTAGGCACACTTAAGAGTAGGCAAGCAAGCTATCAAGTTCCTAGGCAAACCTCTAGTGATAAGATCAATAGTTCTAAGATTGTGAATCATGTCAATTGACTCATCAAGAGTAGGATGCATAGGATAAACATGAGGTGCACAAGGGCCAATACTGTACTTGTTCAAATGATATTTGTTGAAAATCACAAGCATCTCATTTTTCCACTCATGAAAGTACTCTCCATCAAGTATAGGCACTCTATGTGTAAGACTCCCCAAAGTAGACTCATCCATCTTCCTCCAATGGTGTTTAAACCAAAGCAATGGAGACCAAAGCTCTGATACCAATTGAAAAGATCGAGAAGAGGTGTCTAGAGGTGGGGTGAATAGACTCTAAGTGAGAAAAGTTGCAGTTTTTAATTTCTTTAAGTCGAAGTGGAGTTTTGGCACAAGTTTAACATTCACAATACATATCAAGCCATCATGCAAAGAGTATATGAGCACCAGAAAGTAAAGCATGCAAATTGCAAGAATGTAAGGCGATGGGATTGGAGTGTGCAAACGCAATTTGGAGACACGGAGATTTTTGAGCCGTGGTTCCGATAGGTGGTGCTATCGTACATCCACGTTGATGGAGACTTCAACCCACGAAGGGTAACGGTTGCGCGAGTCCACGGAGGGCTCCACCCATGAGGGTCCAGGAAGAAGCAACCTTGTCTATCCCACCATGGTCGTCGCCCACGAAGGACTTGCCTCACTAGGATAGATCTTCATGAAGTAGGCGATCTCCTTGCCCTTACAAACTCCTTGATTCATCTCCACAATCTCGACGGAGGCTCCCAAGTGACACCTAGCCAATCTAGAAGACACCACTCTCCAAGAAGTAACAAATGGTGTGTTGATGATGAACTCCTTGCTCTTGTGCTTCAAATGATAGTCTCCCCAACACTCAACTCTCTCTCACAGGATTTGGATTTGGTGGAAAAAAGATTTGAGTGGAAAGCAACTTGGGGAAGGCTAGAGATCAAGATTTATGTGGTAGGAATGGAATATCTTGGTCTCAACACATGAGTAGGTGGTTCTCTCTCAGAAAATGAATGCTAGAAGTGTAGGCACGTTCTAATGGCTCTCTCCACGAATGAAGAGTGGGTGGAGGGGTATATATAGCCTCCACACAAAATCTAACCGTTACACACAACTTACCAAACTCGGTGGGACCGAATAGTGAAACTCGGTCGGACCGATTTAGGAAATAATGTGACCGTTCGGATTTTCGGTGGGACCAACATGTCATCTCGGTGGGACCGATATGGTTAGGGTTAGGGCATAACATAATCTTGGTGAGACCGATTATACAAACTCGGTGAGACCGATTTTGGTAATAGACACATAGAGGGTTGGTCAGGCAAACTCGGTGGGACCGATTCGCTCGTCTCGGTTGGACCGAAACGTTACGAAGAGGAACAGAGAGTTTGCATTGCAGTCTCGGTAGGACCGATCGCTTATCTCAGTTTGACCGAAATGTTACGAAGGACAATAGAGAGATTATAATCCCATTTCGATGAGACCTCCCTATCGGTGAGACCGAAAAGACTAGGGTTTATGGGAGTGGCTATGTCAAGAGAACTCGGTGGCGCCGGATAGAAAGATTCGGTCAGGCCGAGTTTGACTTTTGGTTTGGGACATATGGGGATGCGAGAAAGTGGTTGAGGGCTTTGGAGCATATCACTAAGCACTTTGAGCAAGCAAGCCATTAAGCAACACCTCATCCCCTGTTAATAGTATTGGCTTTCCTATGGACTCAATGTGATCTTGGATCACTAAAAGTAAAATGTAGAGTCTTGTGCTTTGAGCTTGAGCCAATCCTTTGTCCTTAGCATCTTGAAGGGGTTCCACATCCTCTAGTCCATGCCACTCCATTATTGAACTTATCTGAAACATACTAGGTAAAAGTATTAGTCCAACAAGAGATATGTTGACATTAATTACCAAAATCACACAGGAGCACTTGTGCTTTCAAACACACATCGTCACCTCGCCCTTAACTAGTCTATGTTTATTCTGCAACTCCTGTTTTTGAGTTACTAATCTTAGCAACTGAACTAGTATCAAATACCCAGGGGCTACTATGAATACTAGTAAGGTACACATCAATAACATGTATATCAAATATACCTTTGTTCACTTTGCCATCCTTCTTATCCGCCAAGTATTTGGGGCAGTTTCGCTTCCAGTGACCATTTCCCTGTAGGAGCACTCAATTTTAGGTTTGGGTCCAGGTTTGGGCTTCTTCATGGGAGTGGCAACTTGCTTGCCATTCTTCTTGAAGTTCCCTTTCTTCCTTGATTTCTACCTTCGCTGATTTCAGCATCGCGAAGAGCTCGGGAATTGTTTTTGTCATCCCTTGCATATTATAGTTTATCACAAAGTTCTAGTAGCTTGATGATAGTGACTAGAGAACTCTGTCAATCGCTATCTTATCTGGAAGATTAACTCCCAATTGATTGAAGCGATTGTAGTACCCAGACATTCTGTGCACATGCTCACTAGCTGAGCTATTATCCTCCATCTTGTAGGCAAAGTACTTGTCAGAGGTCTCATACCTCCAAACACGGGCATGAGCCTGAAATAAAAATTTGAGCTTTTGGAACATCTCATACGCTTTGTGGCGTTCAAAATGTTTTTGAGGTCCCAGTTCTAATCCGTAAAGCATGGCGCACTAAACTATTAAGTAGTCATCATATCGAGCTAGCCAAACGTTGATAACGTCTGCATCTGCTCCTGCAATAGGTCTGTCGCCTAGTAGTGCATCAAAGACATAATTCTTCTGTGCGGCAATGAGGATAATCCTCAGATCAGGGACCCAGTCCGCATCATTGCTGCTATCATGTTTCAACTTAGTTTTCTATAGGTACATATCAAAAATAGGGGAGCTGCAACGCGAGCTATTGATCTACAACATAATTTGCAAATCCTATATGGACTAAGTTCATGATAAATTTAAGTTCAATTAATCAAATTACTAATGAACTCTCACTTGAATTAACATCCCTCAAGTTGTCTAAGTGATACATGATCCAAATCAACTAAACCATGTCCGATCATCACGTGATATGGAGTAGTCTTCAATGATGAAAATCTCTATGTTGATCATATCTACTATATGATTCATGTTTGACCTTTCAGTCTCCAGTGTTTCAAGGCCATGTCTGTACATGCTAGGCTCGTCAAGTTTAACCCAAGTATTATGCATGTGCAAAACTGTCTTACACCCGCTGTATGTGAACATAGAGTCTCTCACCCCCGATCATCACGTGGTGTCTCGAAACGACGAACTTTCGCAACAGTGCATACTCGGGGAGAACACTTTTATCTTGAAACTAAGAGAAGGGATCATCTTATAATGCTACCTTCGTTCTAAGCAAAATAAGATGCATAAAAGATAAACGTCACATGCAATCAAAATATGTGACATGATATGGCCATCATCATCTCGTGCTTTTGATCTCCATCTCCAAAGCATCATCATGATCTCTGTCGTGGTTTTGTCACGGCAGATGTCTTTATGAAAGGACTTAGTCGTGGAGCCATCGCTATGGGTTAACTTGACGGGGTTAAAGCGGACGCAAAGACACAAGGGTTTATACTAGTTCGGCCCCTTCAATGAAGGTAAAAGCCTACGTCTAGTTGTGATGTAATTGGTGTGGTCTCGATGACTAGGGAGCAAATAAGCTTCGCCTGGGCCTCGAGTTGTTGTTGTCTGTCCTTGAACCGCCGCCGGGTCGTCCCCTTATATACACGGGTGACGCCCGTCGGTCCATAGAGTCCCAACACCGGTTCATATTCGTATCCCGGTTGGTCTCTCTCTATTCCTAACTTACAATACAAGTTTACATATCAAGCCGGTTTACGGCTACAGGTTCTAAACCGACTACAGGCTTGGGCCTTCATCTGCCAACTGGGTTTAATCACCTTATACTACTAATGAAGTTAACCCGGCCCAGGTAAGCCGGTTCACGCCCAGTAGCAATATCCCCAACATTAGGCCCCAGATTGATTTGAACTGGTTCATGTCAATCTTTCACAAAAATCTTTGTCTTCAACATCTTCTGGTAATTGGTGAACCGCCATGTCGTCATCATCTCTGGCTGTTGTAAACCGGTATGACATCATCACGAAGTTAGCATTTATAACGCCTTCCTTCATTAATAGATCTGCGATAACCAAGGCAACAGCTCCACTTCCAAAATTTGTGGCTCCTGGATTCGCGCGCTTGACACACGTCCTTTGCTTTATAAATAGGACCAAAGGGTCATTTCTTTTTCTCCCCTTCGTCTCTTTCTCTTCGTCTTCCTTGCGTCGCCAACCTCGAAGCTCCGCCACCGTCATCGACCTCTGCACCATCTTGGGCCACTGCATCACCCTGACCGTACCAGAGAACCGCGGCGCCCTTCCGCATCTCCCTGAGCTCCGGTAAGATCTCTGCTTTTACGGATCTAGATCTGTTCTAGGGTTTCATGTTCCTGCCGTTGTTCTTGCGTGCTGTTCCTGCTCATGCTGAGGCTCTGGATAGGTCTTTGAAACCCTACTATGATTATCGGCGGCCTTTTAACATCAGTCTATAGATTTATACTCAAATCCATAGATCTCATCAATCTTCCTGCTTCTTGAATCCATACTGTTCTATGGGAAGCTTGTAGACATTTTTCCCTTTTTTCTGAACTGGTTGTAGATCCATTATTATAGAGAGATTATGTGAAACCTGTTTCTGTACACTTACACAACCTCAATCTCCTTCAATGTTTAGATCCGGCGGTTTAACTTAATATAGAAAAAGTTAGTAAACCGGTATATACCATTAGTCCCCTTGTTGAACTACCAGAATTCTTTAGCCATATTATGCCTCCTCATAGAAATCCGGTTTAAATGTACTGCCTTCGGTTTAACATTGTTCATACCAGCGCCTTTTTTTATCCAACATATTCTTGAACCGGAATCACCTATTTGTTGTAGATCTCACCATGGCCAAACAAGTATATGAGTGCAACTGGGTTCCTTCTCGCGTTACAGAAACTCAGTTGGATAATTTAGTCTTGATCGGCGCTTTAGACAGCAAAGATACTATCCATTGGAGGGTTCCTGGTGATGAATGTCCTCCCACACCTCAAGAGGGTGAGGTTGTGATCTTTGCGGACCATTTAGCCCGGGGCTTCAAGCCACCCGGTTCTAAATTTTACCGGGATGTGTTAGCCAATTTTCAGCTCCGCCCGCAAGACACTGGCCCCAACTCTGTTACCAACTTATGTCACTTCCAAGTGCTATGTGAGGTATACCTTCAAGAGGAACCCACAGTCGAATTGTTTAGAGACTGTTTCCACTTAAACCGCCGCACGGAATTCACTGATGGTCCCAATACCGAATTGGGCGGTATGGCAATTCAGAAAAGGAAAGAGGTCACTTATCCCCATGCCAGACTACACAGTCACACCAAGGAGTGGAATGCAACCTGGTTCTACTACAAAGATACTCCCCCGATGATGAAAATCCTTTGCCTGGCTTTCGTCCGGAGCGGCTCAGCAATACACACCCCTTCCCACAAAGGTTAAGTGCCAAGGAGAGAAGTAAATACGCTCCGCAACTATCCAAGCTCCGGGCCTTCATGGCCAATGGTTTAACAGGAATAGATCTTGCACGCTGTTGGATATCATGGAGCATACTGCCTCTCAGCCGGCGCTCCGATTTAATGTGCAAGTATACTGGTAGCGTCGATGACCCACTCCGACACACCAACATCCAGCTCTCATATGATGAAGTCACAGAGGCTGTGAAGAAAATGTTGAATGAACCGGAACACCTCTGCGCTCAAACCGGCCTGCTCCCTTTCTGTGCTACCAACAAACCGCCAGCTGTAAGATTTTGATTGCATTTTTTACTAAACCTATTATTGCTATTTCTGTCTAACATCCACTGCTGCTTAATCAGGGTGATAATCCATTTTGGAGAAAGAAGCTTCCACAGAAAAACCAGAGAAAATGGAACGGTCAACCCGGCCAAAGACTAAGGTTGTCAAGAGGCCGGCTCAAAAGAGGAAAACCACCGCTTCATCTGATCCGGCTGCTGATGATGATGTGGGTAACTCGGACCTTGAGGTAGAACTCGACTCACTAGGCTTACTTTTTACACGCCTTATTGATGATGATACTTGTCAGGACGATGCTGAAGCCAGTAATGCTGATGTCGCCGAGGTAACTATTCTCTCTTCCGATTCAGATCCTTTGCCTTCGCCAAAACTTCGCCAGGCAAACCGGAAAGTTAAATTTTCTCATCCTCTTGCTTACTTGGATCCCAAATTTCTTATGAAGACTCGGCAACATGAAGCTCGCCGCACAACCCGCAAGACAATGCCGTAGTTACTTCCGGGTTTATCGAACAGTCCGGTTCGAACGCCGCCGAGGTCTCCAACCTTCTTATTAATTTCTATCCTAAAGCGGGTTTCATCCACAACCTCTTAATCCGTCCGACCCGATTATCGTTACTTCTCATTCATCCTCTGGTGAATCATCACCACTCACCGCAACCATCGAAAACGGTTCTTGGGTAAGCTAGGCTGAACACATGCTTCTGGTATACTGCGTTATAACTTATGCTGTTCCTTGACTCTTTGTTTCTCTTTCATGGCTAAACCTAAACCGAACAAGAAAGCCCGCCTGGACAAAACCGCCGAGGATGATGCCGCCCCTGAATAGGATAAAGCACCAGATCTTGAAGCGTTCGTTCATGAAGATGTTCCCAATGATCCTCCCTTGCAAGATGATGCTATCACCAGAAAAAGGCCTATTAATACTTCAGTTCCTGTTGACCAGCCTGCCAGCTCCATCCAGATTGAAAGATCCTGCAATCCTTCCAAACCTGCCAACAAACCGACAGCGCCAGTGCAAACCGGCGAGTCCAAGGATGATGATGTTGTCATTACCGGTGTAGGTCGCTTTGAACCAGGGAATCTTGTCGCTTTAGCTAAGCATACTGTCAAAGAAGATTTTTCCGCCATGAACAAAGGCAAATGGGATGTTGATCTGACGACGTATGCTGCTCTGAACACCCAAGACCTTCATTCTGGCTACTTGAACCGGCTATATACTAGTCGTGATTATAAAGCTGGTCTGGTAAAGCTGATGAGGGAAAAATTTGAGGTAACTTCTTTGTGCTTCTTCTTTCTTTAATTACTACCACTCTATTAATTCTCCTAGCCCCCAAGGGCCGGTTTGTAATCATCTTCAAGCCGGGACTTTAATATAATCCTCAATACTTTGAAATACATCCATGTAGCCCCCAAGGGCCGGTTCAACTTAGTATAATTAAACCGGGATTCCAATAGAGATTCTAATATCAGAACATAATTGAGCAAATAGCCATTAGCCCCCAAGTGCCAAGTTGAATACCTGTATTGAGCTTGGGACTTTGCGATTGCAATAATAGATGAAGATTAAACATGCATTAGCCCCCAAGTATCAAGCGCATAACTTGTTGTGTGGTTGGTACTTCAAATTCTTGTACCGTTTGTTTAAAGCAAAGTACTGTCTTTATTCAGGCTGAAGTGAGGATCAAAGAGGACCGGCTTACTGATATGCAAGAAAGCTTGAAAACCCAACAAGCCGAAACCGACAAAGCAAAGGAAGAATTAACCAGTGCTTTGAGCATCATGGAACAGCTGAAAGAGGGCTTCAAGAAAGAGCGCGATGATTGGGCCACTGGGAAGGCCGCTTTAATAAAAAGAGCTGAAAATGCTAAAGCTGCCCTTAAACCAGTGGTAGATGAGCTGACCGCCGTAAAGCGGCAAGTGCATGCCATGACCGCTGCTATCTTTGGTAAGTTCCTTTTGGGTTCTTTGATAACTTTGGCCTTCTTATAATAGATCTGGTTTGTGATCTCTCAAGTAATGTTGCAGGTACACGCATTGGTCACTTAGTGTCAGATGTTCAGAAGAAGTTGAAGGCCGCCTACACCTTAATTGAACAGCTGGATACCGGAGCGCAGCGGATCATCACCAGTGCATCTCATAACAATCCGGCTCCCACTTTAATTCAAGATACTTTGAAGAGGTTGTCAATGCTTCCTGCTCGGATTGAAGAGCTGAAAAAATCTGCTGCTCGAACCGGAGCCATTAATGCCTTGATCCGGGCAAAAGCATGGGTGCCGGATTTCGATCCTGTTGAGGCAGCTCAAGGCTATCCCAGTTTGAAGGAAGATGGCTCAGAGTTCAATGAAGATGATCTGAGGGCGATAAACCGTATAGTGCGCCCTCTGGCTTGTCAATTGGCTGAAGAAGCAGACTTGTCGCATTATCAGGCTCAGTACAATGATTAGAACAAGCGAGTGGCTGCACCAATTCCTGAAGCGGAGAATCTGATTCCTCCAATCCGTAAGCATACTTATGCTCCTGATATTGAACCGTCTTCTCTGATCCATGAAGAAGCTGTCTTTCAAGCTTTAATGAGAATCGACTGGACCACTGTTGATTTCCAGCCAATGGATAGAGAGAGGAAACTGAAGCGGCGCGAGACGACCCACAACCATCAGACCGGGGAGATGAGCAGGCATGAACCGGAAGCCGGTTTAAGTAGCTGCTTTATTATGATCCGCCAGAAGAACAATGATCTTATTTGGGCACTGCGTTGCCTTGTAATAGAATATCCAATACCTTTGCTTTAAGTATGCCTTCGTGCATAAGTACTGATGCTTTTGCTTGAAATCCTCAATTCATATTTCCTGCAATCATAAAATCTTGAACTGCGATGGTGGTTATACTGCCAACCGGTTTATGACCTTTATATATATCGTCAATGTATGTAATACTTATAATCAAATAGGCGATACAAAATACCTACCATCGCTGGGCATAAAGTTTGGCTTAGCCAGGCTTGAAACGGAGGTTTTATAAACCATTACCATCAAAGGGGAAAAAACAACTCCCGTGTGTTAAATACTGGCTTACCATGTAAACTGTGCTGGGTCATTGTAAGCCCCCCTGCTACTCCATGATGTTAACAGGAAAGTTAAACCGGGCATAATTCTCCGGATTAAAAATGAACCGAATTCCGTCAGCTGAACCGGTTAGAAAGTATTATCGGTTTTAAGAATAGCCTTGAGCTGCCTCAACAGGATCGAAATCCGGCGATACAAAAATCAAAGAATAGTCATAAAAGAAATATGGAAGCAAAGGCAATGATAAAACCACTTCTAAAATCATGCTTTATTGAGCTGATCAGATGGTGTTACCATGGTCGGACAGGACCAAGCCCCCAATAGGTGTGGCGATGGTTCAAGTCAGCCAGGTCCCCAAATGAAACCGTGGCATTTATGCCGATCAAAAGGCATGGCAATGGTTCGGGTTCGACCAAGCCCCCAAGTGATTCTGTGGCCTTAGGCTGATCAAGAGGCGTGACTGGTTCAGACTTGACCATGTCCCCAAGTGATCTGGTGGCTTTCGCCTATCAAGAGGTGTTGCATTGGTTCGGACACGACCAAGCCCCCAAGTGATATCACACAGCTTTTTTGAAAAGCAAATTTCAAGGGGTAAACCGGAGGCCGCTTTAAGACAGAACAACTCCATGTAACCACACATGATATGAAAGGACAGAGACCCCGCTTTACCTGAGGCTCCGGTTTTATTATATCAATGATAATATATACACTGTCATAATATGTACATAGATAGAGCCAATGGCTCAAGTGTGGTAAGGCCGAAGATGAGCTATGTTCCACGGCCTATTGGTCTCCTCCTCTGATGTGCGTGAGTCTTTATGCTCTCGAATATCAATCAGATAGTACGACCCATTGTGCAGATTCTTGCTGACCACGAAAGGTCCTTCCCAAGGTGGGGATAACTTGCGCATATCCATCTGGTCTTGGATGAGTCGAAGCACCAAATCTCCTTCTTGAAAAGCTCTGGTTCTGACCCGGTGAGTGTGATAGCGACGAAGATCCTGTTGATAAATCGCCGAGCGGGCAGCTGCTATGTCACGCTCCTCATCCAATAGGTCCAAAGCATCTTGCTGTGCTGTCTCATTGTCCGCTTCAACATAAGCCGCTACACGAGGCGAATCATGCCGGATATCACTAGGGAGAACTGCCTCTGCTCCGTAGACCATGAAAAACGGCGTGTATCCTGTAGATCGGTTGGGCGTAGTATTGATACTCCATAGCACAGACGGTAGCTCTTCGACCCAACAACCCGGTGTTCTTTGCAATGGAACCATAAGCCGGGGTTTTATGCCTCTCAAGATCTCTTGATTAGCTCGTTCCGCCTGCCCATTTGACTGGGGGTGAGCCACTGATGATACGTCAAGTCGGATGTGCTCACGCTCACAGAATTCCTTCATAGCGCCCTTGGACAAATTGGTACCATTGTCAGTAATGATACTGTGTGGAAAGACAAACTGGAAAATCACCTTTTTAATGAACTGCATTGCTGTAGCTGCATCACACTTGCTAACAGGCTCCGCTTCAACCCACTTGGTAAATTTGTCAACTGCCACCAATAGGTGGGTTTTCTTATCCTTGGACCTTTTAAAAGGTCCGACCATATCCAGCCCCCATGTTGCAAACGGCCAAGTAATTGGAATCATCCTCAACTCTTGAGCCGACACATGAGCACGCCGCGAAAATTTCTGACAGCCATCACACCGTTTAACCAAGTCCTCCGCATCAGCATGAGCTGTCAACCAGTAGAACCCGTGACGAAACGCCTTAGCCACCAGAGACTTTGAACCGGCGTGGTGGCCACAATCCCCTTCATGGATTTCACGTAAAATTTCACGGCCTTCCTCGGGAGAGACGCAGCGTTGAAACGCCCCTGATACACTGCAATGATGCAATTCGCCATTGACAATAGTCATAGACTTGGATCGCCAGACTATCTGCCTGGCTAGAGTCTCATCCTCTGGCAACTCTCCCCGGTTCATGTACGCAAGATAAGGAACTGTCCAATCTGGTATAACATGCAGGGCTGCCACCAATTGAGCCTCCGGATCAGGAATAGCCAAATCCGCTTCACCCAGGAGCTTGACTGACGGGTTGTGCAACACATCAAGAAAGACATTAGGCAGGACCGGTTTACGCTGAGAGCCCAACCGGCTTAAAGCGTCCACCGCTTCATTTTTTTCGACGGTCCACGTGATCCACCTAATAACCCTTGAAGTGACCCGCAATATTATCCACCTCACGACGATATGCAGCCATAAGTGGGTCTTTAGAATCCCAAGTGCCAGACACCTGTTGAGCCACGAGGTCCGAGTCACCGAAGCACTTAACCCGACTTAGATTCATCTCTTTATCCACCCGGAGACCATGGAGCAAAGCTTCATACTCAGCTGCATTATTAGTACAAGGGAACATTAAGCGGAGAACATAACAAAACTTATCACCTCGTGGGGAAGTTAATATGACTCCAGCCCCCGAGCCCTCCAATTGCCTGGATCCATCAAAATGGATAGTCCAATATGTGTGATCCGGTTTCTCCTCTGGTGCCTGCAACTCAGTCCAATCATTGATGAAATCAACCAGTGCTTGAGACTTCACCGCCGTCCGAGGTACGTATTTCAATCCGTGCGGCCAAAGTTCTATAGCCCACTTGGCAATCCGGCCACTCGCTTCCCGGTTCTATATGATATCGCCCAAGGGAGCTGAACTGACCACTGTGATGGGGTGCCCTTGGAAATACTGCTTCAACTTCCGGCTTGCCATAAAAACTCCATATACCAGCTTCTGCCAATGCGGATACCTTTGCTTGGATTCAATAAGCACCTCGCTGATATAGTAAACCGGCCGCTGAACCGGATACTCCTTGCCCGCCTCCTTGCGTTCTACCACAATAGCCACGCTAACTGCGTGAGCATTGGCCGCTACGTATAGCAATAACGGCTCCTTGTCGACCGGAGCTGCAAGAACGGGCGGATTGGCTAATTGCCGCTTCAAGTCCTCCAACGCTTCATCAGCAGCCGGACTCCAGATGAATTGATCTGTCTTTCTCAGCATCTGGTATAAAGGGATGGCCTTCTCTCCGAGGCGGATGATAAACCGGCTCAGCGCGGCAATCCAACCCGCCAAACGCTGAACATCGTTGATACACTTCGGTTTAGCCAGGGAGGTGATGGCCGTAATCTTCTCCGGATTAGCCTCAATTCCTCTGTTGGACACAAGAAAGCCCAGTAACTTGCCTGCCGGAACACCAAAGACACATTTGGCCGGGTTAAGCATCATCTTGTAAACCCGCAAGTTGTCGAAGGTTTCCTTCAAATCATCAACCAGCGTCTCCTTCTGCCTTGACTTGACTACAATATCATCCACAAAGGCGTGCACATTACGGCCGATCTGTTTATGCAGGCAGTTCTGTACACACCGTTGATAAGTGGCTTGGGCGCTCTTGAGCCCAAAAGGCATAGATACATAGTAGAAGGCTCCAAAGGGAGTAATAAACGCCGTCTTCTCCTGGTCCTTAACCGCCATTTTGATATGATGATTGTTGGAAATATGCCCTAGAGGCAATAATAAAAGTATTATTATATTTCAATGTTCATGATAATTGTCTTTTGTTCATGCTATAACTGTATTATCCGGAAATCGTAATACACGTGTGGACACTTAGACCCCAATATGTCCCTAGTGAGCCTCTAGTTGACTAGCCCGTTGTGATCAATAGATAGTCATGGTTTCCTGACTATGGACATTGGATGTCGTTGATAACGGGATCACATCATTAGGAGAATGATGTGATGGACAAGACCCAATCCTAAGCACAGCATAAAAGATCGTATAGTTCGTTTGCTAGAAGCTTTGCCAATGTCAAGTATCTCTTCCTTCGACCATGAGATCGTAACTCCGGTTACCATAGGAGTGCCTTGGGTGTATCAAACGTCACAACGAATCGGGTGACTATAAAGGTGCATTATAGGTATCTCCGAAAGTATCTATTGGGTTGACACGGATCGAGATCGATTTGTCACTCCGTATGACGGAGAGGTATCTCTGGGCCCACTCGGTAATGCATCATCATAATGAGCTCAAGTTGACCAAGGTGTTGTACGGATCATGCATTACTGATGCGAGTAAAGTGACTTGCCGGTAATGAGACCGAACAAGGTATTGGGATACCGACGATCGAGTCTCGCAAGTAACGCATCGATTGACAAAGGAATTGCATGCAGGGTTTGATCAATCCTCGACATCGTGGTTCAACCGATGAAATCATCGAGGAGCATGTAGGAGCCAACATGGGTATCCAGACCCGCTGTTGGTTATTGCCCGAGAGTCGTCTCGGTCATGTTCACGTGTCTCCCGAACCCGTAGGGTCTACACACTTAAGGTTCGGTGACGCTTAGGGTTAGAAGGAAGTCAAGTATGTGACTACCAAATGTTGTTCGAGTCCTGATGAGATCCCTGGACGTCACGAGGAGTTTCGGAATGGTCCGGAGGTAAAGAATAATATATAGGAAGTGGTATTTCGGCCATCGGGAAAGTTTCGGGGTCTCCCGGTAATGTACCGGGACCACCGGAAGGGTCCCGGGGGTCCACCGGGTGGGGCCACCTATCCCGGAGGGCCCCATGGGCTGAAGTGGGAGGGGAACCAGCCATAGTGGGCTGGTGCGCCCCCCTAGGCCCACCCCCTGCGCCTAGGGTTGAAACCCTAGGGGTGGGGGCACCCCACTTGGCTTGGGGCACTCCACCCCTTGTCGCCGCCTCGGAGATTGGATCTCCAGGCCGGCCTCTGTGGGGCCTATATAAAGGGGGGGAGGGAAGGGGGCTGCTGTACCCATCTCCAAGGCGCAGCCCCTCCCCTCCCCAACACCTCTCCTCCTCCGCAAGAGCTTGGCGAAGCCCTGTCGGAGTACTGCTTCTCCACCATCACCACGCCGTCGTGCTACCGGTGGAGCTGTCTTCCTCAACCTCTCCTTCCTCCTTGCTGGATCAAGACGGAGGAGACGTCGCTCGTCCTGTACGTGTGTTGAACGCGGAGGTGCTGTCCGTTCAGCACTTGGACATCGGTGATTTGAATCACGTTCGAGTACGACTCCATCATCACCTTGCAAGCTTCCGCACGCGATCTACAAGTGGTATGTAGATGCAAACTCTCTCCCTAGACTCGTTGCTTAGATGAACTCATAGATGGATCTTGGTGAAATCGTAGGAAAAATTTTAATTTTCTTCAACGTTCCCCAACAGTGGCATCATGAGCTAGGTCTATGCGTAGTTCTCTAATGCACGAGTAGAACACAATTTGTTGTGGGCGTTGATCTTGTCATCTTACTTGCCTCTACTAGTCTTTTCTTGCTCAACGGTATTGTGGGATGAAGCGGCCGACCAACCTTACACGCACGCTTACGTGAGACCGGTTCCACCGATCGACATGCACTAGTTGCATAAGGTGGTCTGGCGGTGTCTGCTCTCCCACTTTAGTTGGAGCAGATTCGATGAACAAGGCCCTTATGAAGGGTAAATAGAAGTTGACAAAATCACGCCAGGTGATTCGTAGGTAAGAAAACATTCTTGCTAGAACCCAATCGCAGCCACGTAAAAGATGCAACAACAATTAGAGGACGCCTAACTTGTTTTTGCAGCGATTGATCATGTGATGTGATATGGCCGAAGTTGTGATGAATGATGAATTGTGATGTATGAGATCATGTTCTTGTAATAGGATTCACGACTTGCATGTCGATGAGTATGACAACCGCAGGAGCCATAGGAGTTGTCTTTATTTTTTGTATGACCTGCGTGTCATTGAAGAACGCCATGTAAACTACTTTACTTTATTGCTAAACGTTAGTCATAGAAGTAGAAGTAGTCGTTGGCGTGACAACTTCATGAAGACACGATGATGGAGATCATGATGATGGAGATCATGGTGTCAAGCCGGTGACAAGATGATCATGGAGCCCGAAGATGGAGATCAATGGAGCTTTTATGATATTGGCCATATCATGTCACAACTATATAATTGCATGTGATGTTTATTATGTTTTTACATCTTGTTTACTTAGGACGACGGTAGTAAATAAGATGATCCTTACAAAATTTCAAGAAGTGTTCTCCCTAATCGTGCACCGCTGCTACAGGTTCGTCGCTTCTAAGCACCACGTGATGATCGGTGTGATGGATTCTTACGCTCACATACAACGGGTGTAAGACAGTTTTACACAAATAAACACTTAGGGTTAACTTGACGAGCCTAGCATGTGCGCACATGGCCTCGAACACGGAGACCGAAAGGTCGAACACGAGTCGTATGGAAGATACGATCAACATGAAGATGTTCACCGACGATGACTAGTCCGTCTCACGTGATGATCGGACACGGGCTAGTCGACTCGGATCGTGTAACACTTAGATGACTAGAGGATGTCTAATCTAAGTGGGAGTTCATAATTTTGATTAAGAACTTTATTATCATGAACTTAGTCTAAAACCTTTGCAAATATGTCTTGTAGATCAATGGCCAACGCTAATGTCAACATGAACTTCAACGCTCCTAGAGAAAACCAAGTGAAAGATGATGGCAGAACTATACGGATCGCGTTCGAACCCGAGGATCATCCTCATAGCTGCCAGAAGCAATATGTCCTAGACGAGCCGCTAGGTGACGCCCCGTCCAGAGAACCAAGACGTTATGAACGCTGGCAATCTCTGTCTTGATGATTACTCCTCGCTCGAGGCGGCATGCTCTACAGCTTAGAACCGGGCTCCAAAAGCGTTTTGACCATCACGGAGCATATGAGATGTTCAAGAGCTGAAACTAGTTTTCCAAGCTCATGCCCGGTCGATAGATATGATGTCTCCGACAAGTTCTACAGCTTGTAAGATGGAGGAGAACAGTTACAAGGAACACATCCTCAAGATGTCCGGTTGCACAACCGTATGACCCAAATGAATATTAACCTCCCTGATGAGGCGGTCATCGACAGAATCCTCCATCCGCTCCCACCAAGCTACAAGAGCTTTGTGATGAACTACAACATGCGGGGATGGAAATGACCATTCTGAAGTGTTCTTGATGTCAAGTCAGCAGAGGCTGAAATCAAGAAAGAACATCAAGTGTTGATGGTCAATAAGACCACTAAGTTCAAGAAGGGCAAGGGTAAAAAGAACTTCAAGAAGGACGGCAAAGATGTTGCCGCGCCCGTAGCCCGCTGCGGAAGAAGTCAAAGAATGGACCCAAGCACGAGACTGAGTGCTTTTATTGCAAGGGAAGGGTCATTTGAAGCGGAACTGCCCCAAATACTTAGCGGATAAGAAGGCCGCAACACCAAAGGTATATTTGATATACATGTAATTGATGTGTACCTTACCAAGACTCGTAGTAACTCCCGGTATTTGATACCGTGCCGTTGCTCATATTTGTAACTCACAGCAGAGCTGCGGAATAAACGGAGACCGGCGAAGGGCGAGGTGACGATCGCGCGTCGGGAATGGTTCCAGAGTCGATGTGATCGCCGTCGCACGCTGCCTCTACATTTACCTACGGGATTAGTTTTGAACCTTAATAATTGTTATTTAGTGCCATGTTTGAGCATGAACATTGTATCCGGATCTCGCTTAATACGAGATGGCTACTCATTTATGTCTCGAGAATAATGGTTGTTCGATTTATATGAGAGATATGTTTTATGGTCATGTTCGATGGTCAATTGTTTATTCTTAATGAATCTCGAGCGTAATATTACACATGTTCATAGTGTGGATGCGAAAAGATGTAAAGTTGATAACGATAGTCCCACATACTTGTGGCACTCGCCGCCTTTGGTCACATTGGTGTCAAGCGCATGAAGAAGCTCCATGCCGATGGACTTTTAGAGTCTCTTGATTATGAATCGCTTGACACATGCGAGCCATGCCTCTTAGGCAAATGACCAAGACTCCGTTCTCCTAACAATGGAGCGAGCAACCAACTTGTTGGAAATCATACATACCGATGTGTGCGGTCCAATGAGCGTTGAGGCTCGCAGAGGATATCGTTATGTTCTCACTCTCCGATGACTTAAGTAGATATGGGTATGTCTACTTAATGAAACACAAGTCCGAGACCTTTGAAAAGTTCAAGGAATTTCAGAGTGAGGTAGAGAATCAACGTGATGAAAGATAAAGTTCCTACGATCGATCGTGGAGGAGAATATTTAAGTCACGAATTTGGCACACTTAAGGAAATGTGGAATCGTTTCACAACTCACGCTACCGAACACCTCAAATAAACGGTGTGTCCGAACGTCGAATCGCACTCTATTGGATATGGTGCGGTCTATGATGTCTCTTACCGATTTACCGCTATCATTTTGGGGATACGCCTAGAGACAGCTACATTCACTTTAAATAGGGCACCGCCTAAACCGCTGAGACGACACCGTATGAATTATGGTTTGGGAAGAAACCTAAGCTGTCATTTCTAAAAGTTTGGGGATGCGATGCTTATGTCAAGAAACTTCAACCCAAAAGCTCGAACCCAAGTCGGAAAATGCGATTCATAGGATACCCTAAGAAAACTGCGGGTATACCTTCTACTTAAGATCCAAGGCAAGATCTTTGTTGCCAAGAACGGATGCTTTCGAGAAAGAGTTTCTCTCGAAAGAAGTAAGTGGGAGGAAAATAGAACTCGATGAAGTACTACCTCTCGAACGGGAAAGTGGCGCAGCGCAGAAACCGCTCTGTGATGCCCACACCAACCAAGAGGAAAACAATGATGATGATCAAGGTACTTGGATCAAGTTACTCTTGAACTTCAAGGTCCACGAGGACACGCTCCGCACTGCAGTGGTATGGCAACCCTGTCATGGAAATCATGTTGTTAGACAACAATGAACCTTCGAACTATGAAGAAGCAATGGCGGGCCCGGATTCCAACAAATAGCTTGAAGGCATGAAATCCGAGATAGAATCCATGTATGAAAACAAAGTATGGACTTTGACAGACTTGCCCGATGATCGGCGAGCGATAGAAAATAAATGGATTTTTAAGAAGAAGATGGACGCTGATGGTAATGTTACCATCTATAAAGCTCGACTTGTCGCTAAGGGTTATCGACAAGTTCAAGGGATTGACTACGACGAGACATTCTCTCCGTAGCGAAGCTTAAGTCCGTCCAATCATGTTAGCAATTGCCGCATACTATGATTATGAGATATGGCGATGGACGCCAAAACAGCATTCCTTAACGGACATCTTAAGGAAGAGCTGTATATGATGCAGCCGGAAGGTTTTGTCGATCCTCGAATGCTAACAAAGTATGCAAGCTCCAACGATCCATTAATGGACTGGTGCAAGCATCTCGAGTTAGAACATTCGCTTTGATGAGATGATCAAAGCGTTTGGTTTATGCGCACTTATGGAGAAGCTGCGTTTACAAGAAAGTGAGTGGGAGCTCAGAGCATTTCTCATATTATATGTAGATGACATAATCTTGATGGGAAATGATACGAAATTTCTGGACAGCATTAAGGCCTACTTGAATAAGTGTTTTTCAATGAAGGACCTTGGAGAAGTTGCTTATATATTAGGCATCAAGATCTATAGAGATAGATCGAGATGCCTCATAGGTCTTTCACAAAGCACATACCTTGATAAGATTTTGAAGAGGTTCAAAATGGATCAGTCCAAGAAGGGTTCTTGCCTATGTTACAAGGTGTGAGATTGAGCTCGGCTCGACCACCCACCACGGCAAAAGATAAAGAAGAGATGAGTGTCATCCCTATGCTTCAGCCATAGGATCTATTATGTATGCCATGCTGTGTACTGACCGATGTAAACCTTGCCGTAAGTTTGGTTGCAAGATACCAAAGTAATCCCGCAAGGAACACCGGACAGCGGTCAAGAATATCCCAAGCACCGAAAAGGACAAAGGACATGTTTCGCTTATGGAGGAGACGAAGAGCTCCTCGTAAGGGTTACGCCGACGCTTAGCTTCGACTCAGATCTGATGACTCTAAGTCACAAACCGGATACGTATATGTTGAATGGTGGAGTAGTAAGTCGGTGCAACCGCAAGCAAAGCGCCGTGGCGGGATCTACGTGTGAAGCGGAGTACATGGCAGCCTCGGAGGCAGCGCATGAAGCGATTTGGGTGAAGGAGTTCATCACCGACCTAGGAGTCATACCCAATGCGTCGGGGCCGATCAAACTCTTCTGTGACAACACTAGAGCTATTGCCCTTGCCAAGGAGCCCAGTTTCACAAGAAGACCGTGCACATCAAGCGTAGTTTCAACTCCATCCGTGAAAATGTTCAAGATGGAGACATAGAGATTTGCAAAGTACACACGGATCTGAATGTCGCAGATCCGCTGACTAAACCTCTCTCGCATGCAAAACATGATCAACACCGTAACTCTATGGGTGTTCGATTCATCACAATGTTACTAGATTGGTGACTCTAGTGCAAGTGGGAGATGTTGGAAATATGCCCTAGAGGCAATAATAAAAGTATTATTATATTTCAATGTTCATGATAATTGTCTTTTGTTCATGCTATAAGCGTATTATCCGGAAATCGTAATACACGTGTGAACACTTAGACCCCAATATGTCCCTAGTGAGCCTCTAGTTGACTAGCCCACAGATCAATAGATAGTCATGGTTTCGACTATGGACATTGGATGTCGTTGATAACGGATCACATCATTAGGAGAATGATGTGATGGACAAGACCCAATCCTAAGCACAAGATAAAAGATCGATAGTTCGCTTTGCTAGAAGCTTTGCCAATGTCAAGTATCTCTTCCTTCACCATGAGATCGTGTAACTCCGGTTACCGTAGGAGTGCCTTGGGTGTATCAAAGGTCACAACGTATCGGGTGACTATAAAGGTGCATTACGGTATCTCGAAAGTATCTGCGGGTTGACACGGATCGAGATCGATTTGTCACTCCGTATGACGGAGAGGTATCTCTGGGCCCACTCGGTAATGCATCATCATAATGAGCTCAAGTTGACCAAGGTGTTGGCCACGGATCATGCATTACGGTGCGAGTAAAGTGACTTGCCGGTAACGAGACCGAACAAGGTATTGGGATATCGACGATCGAGTCTCGGCAAGTAACGCATCGATTGACAAAGGAATTGCATACATGGTTTGATCGAATCTCGACATCGTGGTTCAACCGATGAAATCATCGAGGAGCATGTGGGAGCCAACATGGGTATCCGACCCGCTGTTGGTTATTGCCCGAGAGTCGCCTCGGTCATGTTCTGCGTGTCTCCCGAACCCGTAGGGTCTACACACTTAAGGTTCGGTGACGCTAGGGATAGAAGGAAGTCAAGTATGTGACTACCAAATGTTGTTCGGAGTCCCGGATGAGATCCTGGACGTCACGAGGAGTTTCGGAATGGTCCAGAGGTAAAGAATAATATATAGGAAGTGGTATTTCGGCCATCGGGAAAGTTTCGGGGTCTCCCGGTAATGTACCGACCACCGGAAGGGTCCCGGGTCCACCGGTGGGGCCACCTATCCGGAGGGCCCCATGGGCTGAAGTGGGAGGGAACCAGCCATAGTGGGCTGGTGCGCCTCAGGCCCACCCCTGCGCCTAGGGTTGAAACCCTAGGGGTAGGGGGGCGCCCCACTTGGCTTGGGGGGCACTCCGCCCCCCTTGGCTGCCGCCCCCCCTGGAGATTGGATCTCCAGGGGCAGGCCTCCCCCCCCCCAAGGGGCCTATATAAAGGGGGGGAGGGAAGGGGCTCTGTACCCATCTCCAAGGCGCAGCCCTCCCTCCCAACACCTCTCCTCCTCAAGAGCTTGGCGGCCACGCCGAGATCTTGCTTCTCCACCATCACCACGCCGTCGTGCTGCCGGTGGAGCTGTCTTCCTCAACCTCTCCTTCCTCCTTGCTGGATCAAGACGGAGGAGACGTTGCTCGTCCCGTACGTGTGTTGAACACGGAGGTGCTGTCCGTTCAGCACTTGGACATCGGTGATTTGAATCACGTTCGAGTACGACTCCATCATCACCTTGCAAGATTCCGAACGCGATCTACAAGTGGTATGTAGATGCAAACTCTCTCCCTAGACTCGTTGCTTAGATGAACTCATAGATGGATCTTGGTGAAATCGTAGGAAAAATTTTAATTTTCTGCAACGTTCCCCAACAATGATACCCAGAATACGCATCCAAAAAACTCAAACGCTCACAACCCGCCGTGGCATCAATAATATGGTCAATGCGGGGGAGGGCAAAAGGATCCGCTGGACAAGCCTTGCTAAGATCCGTGTAATCCACACACATACGCCAAGTGCCATTTTTCTTAAGAACCAGCACCGGATTAGCAAGCCACTCTGGATGGAACACTTCAATGATAAAACCAGCTGCTAAGAGCCTGGCCACCTCCTCTCCAATAGCTTTGCGCCTTTCTTCATTAAATCGGCGGAGAAACTGCTTTACCGGTTTATACTTGGGATCAATATTAAGAGTGTGCTCAGCGAGTTCCCTCGGTACACTTGGCATGTCAGAAGGCTTCCATGCAAAAATGTCCCGATTCACACGGATGAACTCGATGAGCGCGCTTTCCTATTTAGGGTCCAAGTTGGCACTAACAGTGAACTGCTTGGACGAATCGCCGGGCACGAAGTCAACAAGCTTGGTCTCAGCCGCTGATTTGAACTTCAGATCTGAATCATGCTCCGTAGTCGACTTCTTCAAAGGGGTCATGTCCGCCGGATCAACGTTGTCCCTATAATATTTCAACTCCTCCGTGGCACAAACCGACTCTGCATAGGCCGCATCACCTTCCTCACATTCCAAAGCAATCTTGCGGCTCCCATGAACTGTTATTGTCCCCTTGTGACCTGGCATCTTGAGCTGTAAATAGATGTAACAAGGTCGTGCCCTGAATTTGGCATAAGCTGGCCGCCCAAATAAGGCGTGATACGGGCTCCGGATTTTCACCACCTCAAAGGTTAGTGCTTCAGATCAGGAATCATGCTCGTCCCCAAAAGCCACCTCCAGGGCTATCTTACTAACAGGATATGCTGATTTGCCAGGTACCACACCATGGAACACCGTACTAGACGGTCTGAGATTTTTGTCTGTTAACCCCATGCGGCGGAATGTCTCATAGTACAGGATGTTAATACTGCTCCCTCCATCCATGAGCACCTTGGTGAATTTATAACCTCCCACCTGAGGGTCTACCACTAATGCCAACTGGCCTGGATTGTCAACCTGGGGTGGGTGATCCTCCCTGCTCCACACAATAGGTTGTTCCGACCAACGTAAATAACGTGGTACGGCCGGTTCAACAGAGTTCACCGCTCGCTTGTGAAGTTTCCGGTCGCGCTTATCCAAACTGGTTGTGAAAACGTGATACTGCCCATTGTTCAACTGTTTTGGATGGCTCTGATAACTCGACTATGCTGCTGCCGCTGGTTGTAACCTCCTTGATCGCTCGATTATTCGGTTGTTATGACCGCCGATTGAAACCTGAACCGGAAGCTCCATCATGGCTCGGCCCATGGAAACCGGATCTTGAGCCACCACCTGACCCATGGTCATACCGGAAGGCATTAGAGTTTTTAAACTCCTGCATAATGTAACAATCCTTCCAAAGGTGGTTAGCCGGCGCTTCCTTCGTCCCGTGTTTTGGACAAGGCTGATTCAACAAATAGTTTAAGCGATCCGGGTTAGGATTCGGAGCTCCACTATGATTCGCCGCTTTACCTCTGCGCCGCTGACCCTTGTCCTGCGCATTAGTGTTAGCCACAAAGTCCATGCTGCCATCCGCTTTACGCTTGCATCTGTTCTCATGGCCCGTCGGTTTATGTTGATGCCCCTTGGAGTTGTTGTTCTTCTTTCCCTTCCCTGCCTCGTCATCATCAGTCTCGGGATCCTTGGTACTATCAGAATCACCATACTTCACTAAAGCGGCCATGAAAGTTCCCATGTCGTTACAGAACCGCTTCATACGCCCCAATTTCAACTTTACAGGCTTAAACCGGTAGTTGCCCTCCAGGGTTAAGATCGCTGAGTCAGCATTGATCCTGTCATACGAGTGCAAGACTTCTGAAACGCGGCGTACCCAATGGGTTGTTGACTCTCCGTCCTCCTGAACACAAGCCGCTAAGTCTACTATGGACTTAGGCTGCTTACACGTATCTTTGAAATTCTGGATAAACCGGGTCCGCAATCGCCCATGAATCGATAGAATTAGGCGGCGCTCTTCAACCAAGTACGGGCCGTGCCTTCAAGCATCATGGTGAAGTACTTTGCACACGCTGTCTCATCCACATCCAGCATCTCCATGGCCATCTCATAACTCTCTACCCACGCTTCTAGAGATAAATCAGCGGTGTAACTCGGCACCTTGCGTGGACCCTTGAAGTCTTTGGGCAGACGTACATTGCGTAAAGCGGGGACTAAACAGGGCACTCCCAAACTAGAGGCGACCCCTGGCCCGGCGGAGGTGGTAGGATGAACCGGTGTAAGTTGACCCGCCTCGTTCTGTGCTGCTAACTCGGCCTCCCTTCTTGCCCGGGCCCAGTCCACTACATCCTGAGCGTCGCGAACACCACCTGCCGGGTTATTGCCACGGGCCGCTTCACGGCTCCGCGCATTGCTTGATACGGCCGATTCATCCATGCACCTATCAGAACTCGCTTGGGCGAGGTGTGGAATGTATCCGATCGCGCGTATGAATATGCCTCCGCTGAATCAAAGCGGTTCGAGAAGTTCCTTAACCCGCTGCTTTCTATTGCTTATGGAGAGTCTCCTTCGATCGGGATGGCTTCTAATCACGAAGCGGCTGCGACAAGATTGTCCATAGGATTAGAGTAATGACCCGAAGGTGTCTGGACCGGCGGAGGAATCACAATGTTCTGCCGAGGAGGTTCCATTAGGCGGGGTTGGACCGTCGCTCCTGGCCTGGTGCCTCGACCTGGTTTGCCTCCCGGTGCCATGGCGGATTACTGGTTCCAGCTTCCGGAGTGTGAAAGAGATTTCTAGGGTCGAACCCTAACGGCAGGCGTGATCTGTGCTTCCGCTTCAAGACCTCATGTGATGCGTTCTAGTCGAGCATGAGCCTATAAGCATGGGCGTCCAAAGCGGCCCGCTCTGCGGCCATCCTGTCCTTCTCCGCTGCCAGGTCGGCCTTGGCCTGTACGGTCTGCTCTCTCACCTTTGCAATCTCTACACCATGGGCCTCCTGATCCGCCGGATTGGCCTCTGCCATAAGTACAGCTAGTGCATCAAACAGGTCAGACAGAACTTGAACCGGTGGGCGCACAAGGCCTCCTGCCCCTGCTGCCGCTGCCGCTGCTGATCCGGAGAACATTGCTGCTGCGGTCGAGGAGTGATTCGCCGCCCGCGTACCGGCCATGAATATTCCAACCCGGTTGATCTAATCAGGGGGGGTCCGGAATACTGTCGCCATCGGAACAACCCCTAATTTGATCATCTTGCAACTGGTACAATGATTCGGTCTCCCCGGTTGAGGACTCGTCGCCAGAATAGATGACGGTCTCGCTACCGTATTCTGACTCGTCCTCATGCTCTCCTCCGTGGATGACTCCCACGAAGGCACGCTTCATGGCCGGTTTAACCTGGGTAGATCTCGCACGCTGAGCCGTCTCGACGAGGTCGGTGCAGATGTCCGGCTCAGGCCCAAGCTCACCAATCTTGCCGATAAAAACGTGTATGCCACCAAAGGGGACCCGGTACCCGTACTCGATCGAGCCGGCTTCGGGACCCCATCCTACATCGTCGATGTAGAGCTTGCCACGACGACTCCTGGTCATCCGGCCCACAACATTGAAGGAAATATGCCCTAGAGGCAATAATAAAGTTATTATTTATTTCCTTATTTCATGATAAATGTTTATTATTCATGCTAGAATTGTATTAACCGGAAACATAATACATGTGTGAATATATAGACAAACAGAGTGTCACTAGTATGCCTCTACTTGACTAGCTTGTTAATCAAAGATGGTTATGTTTCCTAACCATGGACAAAGAGTTGTTATTTGATTAACGGGATCACATCATTAGTTGAATGATCTGATTGAAATGGCCCATTCCGTTAGCTTAGCACCTGATCGTTTAATATATTGCTATTGCTTTCTTCATGACTTATACATGTTCCTGTAACTATGAGATTATGCAACTCATGTTTACCGGAGGAACACTTTGGGTGCTACCAAATGTCACAAAGTAACTGGGTGATTATAAAGGAGTACTACAGGTGTCTCCAAAGGTACATGTTGGGTTGGCGTATTTCGAGATTAGGTTTTGTCACTCCGATTGTCGGAGAGGTATCTCTGGGCCCTCTCGGTAATGCACATCACTATAAGCCTTGCAAGCAATGTAGCTAATGAGTTAGTTACGGAATGATGCATTACGTAACGAGTAAAGAGACTTGCCGGTAACGAGATTGCACTAGGTATTGGATACCGATGATCGAACCTCGGGCAAGTAACATACCGATGACAAAGGGAACAACGTATGTTGTTATGCGGTCTGACCGATAAAGATCTTCGTAGAATATGTAGGAACCAATATGGCATCCAGACCCCGCTATTGGTTATTGACCGGAGACGTGTCTCGGTCATGTCTACATTGTTCTCGAACCGTAGGGTCCGCACGCTTAAGGTTTCGATGACAGTTTTATTATGAGTTTATGAGTTTTGATGTACCGAAGGAGTTCGGAGTCCCGGATGAGATCGGGGACATGACGAGGAGTCTCAAAATGGTCGAGATGTAAAGATCGATATATTGGACGACTATATTCGGAGTTCGGAAAGGTTCCGAGCGATTCGGGTATTTATCGGAGTACCGGAGAGTTACGGGAATTCGCCGGGGAGAAGTATTGGGCCTTATTGGGCCATACGGGAAAGAGAGGGGCTGCCTAGGGCAGGCCGCCCCCCCCCCATGGCCTAGTCCGAATTGGACTAGGGGGAGGGGCCGCACCCCCTTCTTCCTTCCCTTCTCTCTTCCCCTTCCTTGTCTCCTACTCCTACTACTTGGAAGGTCTCCTAGTTGGACTAGGAAAGGGGAATCCTACTCCCGTGGGAATAGGACTCCCCTAGGGCGCCATAGAGAGGGCCGACCCTCCCTCCTCCACTCCTTTATATACGAGGCAGGGCACCCCATAGACACACAAGTTGATCTTCGTGATCATTCCTTAGCCGTGTGGTGCCCCCTCCACGATATTACACCTCGGTCATATTGTAGCGGTGCTTAGGCGAAGCCTGCGACGGTTGAACATCAACTTCGCTGCCACGCCGTCGTCTTGACGAACTCCTCCCAAGCTTTGCTGGATCGGAGCCCGGGTGCGCCATCGAGCTGTACGTGTGTCAAGAAATCGGAGGTGCCGGAGTAACGGTGCTTGGATCGGTTGGACCGGGAAGACGTACGACTACTTCCTCTATGTTGCGCCAACGCTTCGCTTCGGTCACGAGGGTACGTAGACAACACTCTCCCTCTCGCTGATATGCATCACCATGATCTTGCGTGTGCGTAGGAATTTTTTGAAATTACTACGCTCCCCAACGGTGGTATCGAGCCTAGGTTTTATGGTTTGATGTTATATGCACGAGTAGAACACAAGTGAGTTGTGGGCGATATAATTCATACTTGCTTACCAAAGATGTCATACTTTGGTTCGACGGTATTGTTGGATGAAGCGGCCGACCGACATTACGCCAGACGCTTACGCGAGGCTGGTTTTACCGCCGTGCTTTGCACACAGTGACTAGCGGGTGTCGGTTTCTCCAACTTTAGTTGAACTGAGTGTGCTACGCCCGGTCCTTGCGAAGGTTAAAACAGCACCAACTTGACGAACTATCGCTGTGGTTTTGATGCGTAGGTAAGAACGGTTCTTGCTCAGCCCATAGCAGCCACGTAAAACTTGCAACAACAAAGTAGAGGACGCCTAACTTGTTTTTGCAGGGCATGTTGTGATGTGATATGGTCAAGACGTGATGAGATATAAGTTGTTGTATGAGATGATCATGTTTTGTTGAAGTTATCGGCAATCGCGTAAGCCCTATGGTTGTCTCTTTGTTGTATAAGATGCAAATGCCAAATAATTGTTTCACTTTATCGCTATGCGATAGCAATAGTTGCAAGAGCAATAGTTGGCGAGACGACCATATGACGACACATTGATATAGATCAAGATGATGAAGATCATGGTGTCGTGCCGGTGATGATAGAGATCATGACAGTACTTTGGAGATGGAGATCAAAGGCGCAAGATGATCATGGCCATATCATGTCACATATTTTGATTGCATATGATGTTTATCTATTATACATCTTATTCTTGCTTTGATTGACGGTAGCATTTTAAGATGATCTCTCACTAATTATCAAGAAGTGTTCTCCCGAGTATGCATCGCTTGCCAAAGTTCGTCGTGCCTGCACACCACGTGATGATCGGGTGTGATAAGCTCTCGTCCATCTACAACGGTGCAAGCCAGTTTTGCACATGCGAATACTCAAAGTTAAACTTGACGAGCCTAGCATATGCAGATATGGCCTCGAGCACGGAGACCGAAAGGTCGAGCGTGAATCATATAGTAGATATGATCAACATAGTGATGTTCACCATTGAAAACTACTCCATCTCACGTGATGATCGATTATGGTTTAGTTGATTTGGATCACGTGATCACTTAGATGACTAGAGAGATGTCTGTCTAAGTGGGAGTTCTTAAGTAATATGATTAATTCAACTTAAATTTATCATGAACTTAGTCCTGTTAGTATTTTGCAAATTATGTTGTAAGATCAATAGCACGCGTTGTTGCTTTCATATGTTTATCTTGATATGTTCCTAGAGAAAATTGTGTTGAAAAATGTTAGTAGCAATGATGCGGATTGGATCCGTGATCTGAGGTTTATCCTCATTGCTGCACAGAAGAATTATGTACTTAATGCACCGCTAGGTGACGTACCTATTGCAGATCGATGCGCACGTTATGAACGCTTGGCTAGCTCAATATGATGACTACTTGATAGTTTAGTGCACCATGCTTAACAGCTTAGAATCGGGACTTCAAAGACGTTTTGAACGTCATGGACCATATGAGATGTTCCAGAGTTGAAGTTAATATTTCAAGCAAATACCGAGTTGAGAGATATGAAGTCTTCAACAAGTTCTATAGCTAAAAGATGGAGGAGAATCGCTCAACTAGTGAGCATGTGCTCGATTGTCCGGGTACTACAATCGCTTGAATCAAGTGGGAGTTAATCTTCCGATAAGATAGTGATTGATGAAATTCTCTAGTCACCATCACCAAGTTAGTAGAACTTTGTGATGAACTATAGTATGCAAGGGATGATGAAAATGATTCCCAGTTTCTTCATGATGATGAAATCGATGAAGGTAGAAATCAAGAAAGAACATCAAGTGTTGATGGTTAACAAGACCACTAGTTTCAAGAAAAGGGCAAAGGGATAGAAGGGAACTTCAAAAGAACGGCAAGCAAGTTGTTGCTCAAGTGAAGAAGCCCAAGTCCGGACCTAAGCACGAGACTAAGTGCTTCTACTTGCAAAGGGACTGGTCATCAGAAGCGTAACTACCCCAAGTATTTGGCGGATAAGAAGGATGGCAAAGTGAACAAAGGTATATTTGATATACATGTTATTGATGTGTACTTTACTAGTGTTTATAGCAACCCTCGGTATTTGGTACTGGTTCGGTTGCTAAGAGTAGTAACTCAAACGGAGTTGCGTATAAACAAAAACTAGTTAAGGGTGAAGTGACGATGTGTGTTGAAAGTAGTTTCAAGATTGATATGATCATCATCGCACACTCCCTATACTTTCGGGATTAGTGTTGAACCTAAATAAATGTTATTTGGTGTTTGCGTTGAGCATGAATATGATTTGATCGTGTTTATTGCAATGCGGTTATTCATTTAAGTAAGAGAATAAACTGTTGTTCTATTTACATGAATAAAACCTTATATGGTTACACACCCAATGAAAATGGTTCATTGAATCTCGATCGTAGTGATACACATATTCATAATATTGTTGAAAAAAGATGCAAAGTTAATAATGATAGTGCAACTTATTTGTGGCACTGCCGTTTAGGTCATATTGGTGTAAAGCGCATGAAGAAACTCCATGCTGATGGGATTTTGGAATCACTTGATTATGAATCACTTGATGCTTGCGAACCATACCTCATGGGCAAGATGACTAAGACTCCGTTCTCCAGAACAGTGGAGCGAGCAACTGACTTATTGGAAATAATACATACTGATGTATGCGATCCGAAGAGTGTTAAGGCTTGCGGCGGGTATCATTATTTTCTGACCTTCACAGATGATTTGAGCAGATATGGGTATATCTACTTGATGAAACATAAGTCTGAGACATTTCAAAAGTTCAAAGAATTTCAGAGTGAAGTGGAAAATCATCGTGACAAGAAAATAAGGTTTCTACGATCTGATCGCGGAGACGAATATTTGAGTTACAAGTTTGGTCTTCAATTAAAACAATGTGGAATAGTTTCACAGCTCACGCCACCTGGAACACCACATCGTTATGGTGTGTCCGAACATCGTAACCGCACTTTATTGGATATGGTGCAATCTATGATGTCTCTTATTGATTTACCATTGTCGTTTTGGGGTTATGCATTAGAGACAGCTGCATTCATGTTAAAAGGGCACCATCTAAATCCGTTGAGACGACACCATATGAACTGTGGTTTAGCAAGAAACCCAAGTTGTCATTTCTTAAAGTTTGGGGCTACGATGCTTATGTGAAAAATCTTCAACCTGATAAGCTCAAACCCAAATCGGAGAAATGTGTCTTCATAGGATACGCAAAGGAGACAGTTGGGTAAACCTTCTATCACAGATCCAATGCAAGACATTCGTTGTCGAGAATGGATCCTTTCGGAGAAGGAGTTTCTCTCGAAAGAAGTGAGTGGGAGGAAAGTAGAACTTGATAAGGTAATTGTACCTTCTCCCTTATTGAAAGTAGTTCATCACGTAAATCTGTTCTGTGACTACTACACCAATTAGTGAGGAAGCTAATGATGATGATCATGTAACTTCGGATCAAGTTACTCTCGAACCTCGTGGGTCAACCAGAGTGAGATCCGCACTGAGTGGTACGGTAATCCCATTCGGAGGTCATGTTACTTGACCATGACGAACCTACGAACTATGAGGAAGCGATGATGAGCCCAGATTCCGCAAAATGGTTTGAGGCCATGAAATCTGAGATATGATCCATGTATGAGAACAAAGTATGGACTTTGATGGATTTGCCCGATGATCGGCAAACCATAGAAAATAAATGGATCTTCAAGAGGAAGACGGACGTTGATAGTAGTGTTACTATCTACAAAGCTAGACTTGTCGGAAAAGGTTTTTGACAAAGTTCAAGGTGTTGACTACGATGAAATTTTCTCACTCAGTAGCGATGCTTAAGTCTGTCCAAATCATGTTAGCAATTGCCGCATTTTATGAAATCGCAAATGGATAAACAAAACTACATTCCTTAATGGATTTAAAGAAGAGTTGTATATGATGCAACGAGAAGGTTTTGTCAATCCTAAAGGTGTCGACAAAATACGCAAGCTCCAAATGATCCATCTATGGACCGGTGCAAGCATCTTGAGTTGGAATATACGCTTTGATAAGTTGATCAAAGCATATAGTTTTATACTGCACTTGCGGTGAAGCCTGTATTTACTAGAAAGTGAGTGGGAGCACTACAACATTTCGATAAGTATATGTGAATGACATATTGTAGATCGGAAATAATGTAGAATTATTCGCAAAGCATAAAGGAGTGTTTGAAAGGAGTTATTTAAAAGAAAGACCTCGTGAAGTCTGCTTATATTGAGCATCAAGATCTATAGAGATAGATCAAGACGCTTGATAAGTTTTTTCAATGAGTACATACCTTGACAAGATTTTGAAGTAGTTCAAAATGGAACAGTCAAAGAAAGAGTTCTTGCATGTGTTACAAGGTGTGAAATTGAGTAAGACTCAAAACCCGACCACGGCAGAAGATAAAAAGAGAATGAAAGTCATTCCCTATGCCTTGACCATAGGTTATATAAAGTATGCCATGCTATGTACCAGATCTATTGTATACCCTACACTGAGTTTGGCAAGGGAGTACAATAGTGATCTAGGAGTAGATCACTGGACAGCAGTCAAAATTATCCTTAGTGGAATAAGGATATGTTTCTCGATTATGGAAGTGACAAAAGGTATGTCGTAAAGGGTTACATCAATGCAAGTTTTGACACCGATCTGGATGACTCTAAGTCTCGATCTAGATACATATTGAAAGTGGGAGCAATTAGCTAGATTAGCTCCGTGCAGAGCATTTTAGACATAGAAAATTGCAAAATACATAACGGATCTGAATGTGAAAGACCCGTTGACTAAGATTCTCTCACAAGCAAAACATGATCACACCTTAGTACTCTTTGGGTGTTAATCACATAGCGATGTGAACTAGATTACTGAATCTAGTAAACCCTTTGGGTGTTGGTCACATGGCGATGTGAACTATGGGTGTTAATCACATGATGATGTGAACTATCGATGTTAATCACATGGTGATGTGATCTAGATTATTGACTCTAGTGCAAGTGGGAGATCAAGGAAATATGCCCTAGAGGCAATAATAAAGATATTATTTATTTCCTTATTTCATGATAAATGTTTATTATTCATGCTAGAATTGTATTAACCGAAAACATAATACATGTGTGAATATATAGACAAACAGAGTGTCACTAGTATGCCTCTACTTGACTAGCTTGTTAATCAAAGATGGTTATGTTTCCTAACCATGGACAAAGAGTTGTTATTTGATTAACGGGATCACATCATTAGTTGAATGATCTGATTGACATGGCCCATTCCGTTAGCTTAGCACCCGATCGTTTAATATGTTGCTATTGCTTTCTTCATGACTTGTACATGTTCCTGTAACTATGAGATTATGCAACTCATGTTTACCGGAGGAACACTTTGGGTGCTACCAAATGTCACAAAGTAACTGGGTGATTATAAAGGAGTACTACAGGTGTCTCCAAAGGTACATGTTGGGTTGGCGTATTTCGAGATTAGGTTTTGTCACTCCGATTGTCGGAGAGGTATCTCTGGGCCCTCTCGGTAATGCACATCACTATAAGTCTTGCAAGCAATGTAGCTAATGAGTTAGTTACGGAATGATGCATTACGTAACGAGTAAAGAGACTTGCGATAACGAGATTGCACTAGGTATTGATACCGATGATCGAACCTCGGGCAAGTAACATACCGATGACAAAGGGAACAACGATGTTGTTATGCGGTCTGACCGATAAAGATCTTCGAGAATATGTAGGAACCAATATGGCATCCAGACCCGCTATTGGTTATTGACCGAGACGTGTCTCGGTCATGTCTACATTGTTCTCGAACCGTAGGGTCCGCACGCTTAAGGTTTCGATGATGCTTTATTATGAGTTTATGAGTTTTGATGTACCAAGGAGTTCGGAGTCCCGGATGAGATCGGGGACATGACGAGGAGTCTCAAAATGGTCGAGATGTAAAGATCGATATATTGGACGACTATATTCGGAGTTCGGAAAGGTTCCGAGCGATTCGGGTATTTATCGGAGTACCGGAGAGTTACGGGAATTCGCCGGGGAGAAGTATTGGGCCTTATTGGGCCATACGGGAAAGAGAGAGGGGCTGCCTAGGGCAGGCCGTGCACCCCCCCCCCCCATGGCCTAGTCCGAATTGGACTAGGGGGAGGGGCCGCACCCCCTGCTTCCTTCCCTTCTCTCTTCCCCTTCCTTGTCTCCTACTCCTACTACTTGGAAGGTCTCCTAGTTGGACTAGGAAAGGGGGAATCCTACTCCCGGTGGGAATAGGACTCCCCTAGGGCGCGCCATAGAGAGGGCCGACCCTCCCCTCCTCCACTCCTTTATATACGGGGGCAGGGGGCACCCATAGACACACAAGTTGATCTTCGTGATCGTTCCTTAGCCGTGTGCGGTGCCCCCCTCCACGATATTACACCTCGGTCATATTGTAGCGGTGCTTAGGCGAAGCCCTGCGACGGTTGAACATCAAGATCGTCACCACGCCGTCGTGCTGACGGAACTCCTCCCCGAAGCTTTGCTGGATCGGAGCCCGGGGTGCGTCATCGAGCTGTACGTGTGTCAAGAACTCGGAGGTGCCGGAGTAACGGTGCTTGGATCGGTTGGACCGGAAGACGACGACTACTTCCTCTACGCTAGTCAACGCTTCGCTTCGGGTTCACGAGGGTGCGTGACAGCACTCTCCCTCTCGCTGATATGCATCACCATGATCTTGCGTGTGCGTAGGAATTTTTTTGAAATTACTACGTTCCCCAACAAACATAGCCTTCGAGTCCTTCGAATTTTCCCTCCAAGATCATCAAACCATCGTGCGATAGCCCCACGGTGGGCACCAACTATCGTGGTTTTGTCACGGCAGATGTCTTTATGAAAGGACTTAGTCGTGGAGCCATCGCTACGGGTTAACTTGAAGGGGTTAAAGCGGACGCAAAGACACGAGGGTTTATACTAGTTCGGCCCCTTCAATGAAGGTAAAAGCCTACGTCTAGTTGTGATGGAATTGATGTGGTCTTGATGACTAGGGAGCAAATAAGCTTCGCCTAGGCCTCGAGTTGTTGTTGTCTGTCCTTGAACTGCCGCCGGGTCGTCCCCTTATATACACGGGTGACGCCCGTCGGTCCATAGAGTCCCAACACCTGTTCATATTCGTATCCCGGTTGGTCTCTCTCTATTCCTAACTTACAATACAAGTTTACATATCAAGCCGGTTTACGGCTACAGGTTCTAAACCGACTACAGGCCTTGGGCCTTCATCTGCCAACTAGGCTTAATCACCTTATACTACTAATGAAGTTAACCCGGCCCAGGTAAGCCGGTTCATGCCCAGTAGCAATATCCCCAACAATCTCCATCTTCACCGGCTCGACACCCTCATCTCCATCGTTGTGTCGTGGTCGTCTCGCCAACTATTGATTCTACAACTATTGGTAACGCATAGCGATAAAGTAAATCAATGACATGGTGTTTGCATTTCATACAATAAAGAGACAACCATAAGGCTCCTGTTGGTTGCCGATAAATTACAAAACATGATCATATCATACTATAGCATATATCACATCATGTCTTGACCATATCACATCACAACATACCCTGCAAAAACAAGTTAGACGTCCTCTACTTTGTTGTTGCAAGTTTTACGTGGCTGCTACGGGTTTCTAGCAAGAACCGTTCTTACCTACGGCAAAAACCACAACGGTGATTTATCAAGTTTGCTATTTAACCTTCTTCAAGGACCGGCCACTGTCAAATTTGATTCAACTAAAGTAGGACAAACAGACACCCGTCGGCCACCATTATGCAAAACAAGTTGCATGTCAGTCGGTGGAACTGGTGTCATGTGCGTGGACATGTAAGATTGGTCCGGGCCGCTTCATCCCACAATACCGCCGAATAAAAATAAGACGTTGGTGGTATGTAGTATGAACATCACCTCCCACAACCCCTTTGTGTTCTACTCGTGCATATCATCTACGCATAGACCTGGCTCATGATGCCACTGTTGGAAATGTTGCATGGAAAACAATAATTTTTCTATGCACATGCAATGATCTATGCAGGGAGATGCATAGCAACGAGGGGGAGAGTGTGTCTACGTACCCTCATAGACCGTAAGCGGAAGTGTTTAACAACGCGGCTGATGTAGTCGAACTTCTTCGCGCTCCAACCGATCAAGTACTGAATGTACGACACCTCCGCATTCTGCACACGTTTAGCTCGGTGACGTCCTCCGCCTTTTTGATCCAGCAAGATGGCGTGGTAGTAGATAAGTTTCAACAACACGACGGCATGATGACATTGATGGTGAAGTGATCTCCGCAGGGCTTCGCCTAAGCACTACGAAAATATGACTGAGGGTATAAACGGTGGAGGGTGGTGCTGCACACGGCTAGGCAACTGTCTGGTCTATGCTAGGGCGCCCCCCATATATATAGGTGGGAGGGAGAGGGGAGGCTTCCAGGAGGCGCCCCAAGTAGGACGAATCCTACTTCGGTCCTCCCCAAGTGGCGCCCCCTGCCATATTTAACCGAGGGGGAAGGAAGGAGGGGGGAGGCAAGGAAAGGGGAATCCTATTCCACTCTTTCCTTTCCCTTCCCCTCTTTCCTTCTCATCCTAGTACGACCCATATGGGGGGCGCACCATCCCCTTGTGGCTGGTGCATTTCCCCTCTTGGCCTATAGGGCCCATATCTTTTGCCCGGGGTGCCCGAAACCCCTTCTAGTGACCTGATAAGTACCCGGTACCCTCCGGAACACTTCCTGTGTCCGAATACCATCATCCTATATATCAATCTTTACCTCTCTACCATTTTGAGACTCCTCATCATGTCCTCATCCGGGACTCCGAACAACATTAAATCACCAAATCACATAACTCATATACTATATCGTCATCGAACGTTAAGCGTGCGGACCCTACGGGTTTGAGAATTATGTATACATGACCGAGACACCTCTCCAGTCAATAACCAATAGCGGAACCTGGATGCCAATATTGGCTCCTACATATTCTACGAAGATCTTTATCGGTCGAACCGTTATGACAACATACCTAATTCGCTTTGTCCATCGGTATGTTACTTGCCCGAGATTCGATCGTCGGTATCTCTATACCTAGTTCAATCTTGTTACTGTCAAGTCTCTTTACTCGTTTCGTAATACATCACCTTGTGACTAACTCCTTAGTCATTTTCTTGCAAGCTTATGATGTGTGTTACCGAGAGGGCCCAGAGATACCTCTCCGATACTCGAAGTGACAAATCCTAATCTCGATCTATGCCAACTCAACAAACACCTTTGGAGATACCTGTAGAGCATCTTTATAATCACCCAGTTACGTTGTGATGTTTGATAGCACACAAGGTATTCCTCCGGTATCCGGGAGTTGCATAATCTCATAGTCGAAGGAATATGTATTTGACATGAAGAAAGCAATCGCAATAAAACTGAAGGATCATTATGCTAAGCTAATGGATGAGTCTTGTCCATCACATCATTCTCCAAATGATGTGATCCCGTTATCAAATGACAACTCATGTCCGTGGTTAGGAAACCTTAACCACTTTGATCAACGAGCTAGTCTAGTAGTGGCTTACTAGGGACACGGTATTTGTTTATGTATTCACACATGTATTTAAGTTTCCGATCAATACACTTATAGCATGAATAATAAACCTTTATCATGAATAAGGAAATATAAAATAACAACTTTATTATTGCCTCTAGGGCATATTTCCTTCATAGTCATGATTACAACATGGAGTACTATCTTTGTGATGTTATAGATCCTCTGTGGGTGACCTTTGTTAAGATCATCTATGAGCCAAGGGGTAAGAAAAATGACACTCCACCCAAAAAACAAAAAGAGGTTGGAAAGGCCGTGGAGAGGGCATTTTGAGTGCTCTAAGCCTGTTTTGTAGTTGTTTCTGAGCCTGCTAAACTATGGGATGCAAAGACGTTGTGGGAGGTGATGACAACTTCTGTGATCATGTCATCAGCCTAACATGATTGGGGAGAATGAGGGTGAGGGAGTTTGCCATGGACTGTAGTTTCAAGAAATGGGTGATCCTATCCAGCTTCCAGATCAGAATCTGGGGACGTTTTTGGATTTTCTCCAAATGCATCAGCAGATTCGCAATTGAGGAACCCATGAGCAATTTCAGAATGGTCCGATTGAACATCTGTGGTCGTTTCACATGGACAACTAGAACATGTATCCAGATATATTTACTTACAATTTGAACTATTTTATTTCAAAACTGTATGTTAGATTGTAATATTTATATTTGAATTACTGTTACATTGGAATGTTTATCATTCATTGTCGAACAATTGTGCTATTCATCTTTAATTACTTGTTACTCCAAGCATGGAAAATTATAGCGTACACACATTTGATGCCTAAGGTTTGATGATCCGAGCTTAGCCCGATGTTGATGGACACGTCTGGACATGTCTGTAAACATTTGATGTCGTTGGCTTGGTGATTCGCGGTTTCAAATAGAGCATCTATAACCAAACGCCCTGTATCCGCCTCGAATGCCCGGGCGACCTGTCCAGAAAGAAAACCCAACCAGCCACCCAAACGCAACCCAAACGTTCGGGTTAACCGCAACCCTCATACCCATCCCATATGTGGGGCGGGTATGGGGACTCCCAAACGTGTCCGCTACATAGGACCCGACCCACTACGGTCCACCCGGACCACACATATATTCACCCCTATCTACTTTTCGGACCAAATCCTAGCCACTCGGCTCCACTCCACTCAGCCCCCAAACTCCTATCACGTGATCTCTGGTCTTCTTCAGCATGGCACACAACGGATCCGACTCTGAGATCTTGCGACTGGGATGGACGTCCGCCTGGCTCTTCATCGCTCCCGAGAGGAGTGCACTCGACCATGGTCTGAGTCGATCCAGCAGGAATCCATTGCATCTGGGCAAATGGCGCTTGGATCCACCAGGGTTGGTGGCTCATGGAGCGTGACCGCTACCTCGTCAGATGCGATGACTACTAGTTGGCGGCGCAACACCTTCGGTGGCGCCTCATCCCCGTGGCGTTGGGCTAAGAGTCGGAGGTGAGCGTCGGCATGCGTCACGGCCAAACTAGCAAGAAGGAGCGGCGTGCCCATTGTGCAATGAACAAGTCACGGCAAGCCACGACACCCTAGAGGCCGAGGCCGCAGAGGCGGAGTTGCATGCAGCCTGAGATAGCAACTAGGAAGCCCTTTGTGCCCGCATCATTAAGAAGCGGCAAAGGAGGACACTGCACGCCTTCGCAAGGGAGTAGAGCCGCGCGGTTCGTGCCATGGACGGACTGCCCCGCCAAAGAGGAGAAGTAGGAGGACGGCGATAGATCGGAAAGCTTCGACGATGTGCAGATCCACTCTCTATCCATTTTACGTTTTCGACTGCTACTTCCACAACGAAGACCACAAGGACAAGGACAGCCGTGGACAAACTTCTTCCATTTCGTTTTATTTGTAATTAATAGAACATGTCAATTTTTAGAAGGCCGATGATATGTGTGTGTTCAACCACGTGTGTAAGTTTAACGTTGCATGAGACAAGTATGGATTTGTGAATTTGATGCGAGGGAGACGGTTGTGGATGCGAATTTTCAAAGGGTGATTGATCACTCTCCGCGGACGTATCTGGCGGGTCCACGAATACATAGTGGCGGATTTGCCCAAATTGATTGTAGATGCTCTTAATTATCTTCGTCAAGCCGCAGCTGTCTTGTCACCGATTTCTCACTTGCCCTACCATGCGGTGAAACCTGGGAATAAGGATGGCAATGGGTCGGGTTTGGACCGGGTTGAACAATATCAAATCCATATCCATATCCATGAAGATAGTCTTTGCCCATCCATGAAAACATCCATGGGTAAAAAATGGTGTCCATGTCCAAACCCGTCGGATATCCATATCCACTGGATCCATTGGGTCCTCTCGAGACATATAAATAAGACATAATATAATGTTAACATAAGCTCTTCCAGTCTTCACCTCGTGGCAGGCTAGGCCTCACTTACGGTAAACATCAACTTATGGTAAATCAACGCCCACCAACAACCAAATATCATTTTTTTTTCTAATAGATGAGAATGATGAGTCATTTAACAAGGAGATAAAAATAAGAGAAGGGGTGTTGGAGTATGTTATGGATGGGATTGAATATCAACTATCAAAAGTTACAACGTGGATTGTGCATTTTTCTGCATGTTTTGGATAACAAAGTGTAAAATTGCAGCGGGACATGTGACTGTGGGGTAGGCATAGCAGATTTTTGCCCAATAAGTCATACTATCGGGTCGGGTTTGGACATATCCACAGGTACAATATTATATCCATGTCCTACCCACGAGCAATCGGGTCGGGTTTGGGCGCTGCCCATGGACACAAAATTATATCCAAACCCTATCCATTCGGGTCGGATATCCATGGGTATCCATGTCCATGGATAAAATTGCCATCCTTACCTGGGAACAGGTGGACGGCCAATCATCCCTAGCACCACAAGGAAAAGTCAAGTGCCATGCAGTGCGAGAAAGGTCTTGGGCTCTTTTTTTTTTTTGAAACGGATTGGGCTCTCTTTTTCCGTCTTTCCCTCCATTGTCTCTGGCGCTGAGTGACATCCATTGCAGCAATATCCTGATCCGAATCTAATCTTCCTGCTGGGTAATCTTCAGAAAAACACCTGAGAAATTGGGACACTGACTGTCTACCGAAGTATATAAATTTAGGGCGCTTATAGGCGCCGGTGCGCCGGCCGAAAGTTTCGGCCGGTCCAGCCCGGGCGTTCGATTTAGCCCACGCGGCCGTTGGATCCACATATCCCGTTCGGGGGAGCGCGGCGCCGCGCCTCCTGTCCTCTTCGATGGTCGTCGGTCCCCACCTTCGCCGGCCGACCTTGTCACCGCCGGATCCCGTCCTCGCCGGCCGACCTCGTCGCCGGTCCCCGCCCTCGTCGGCTATCTTCATCGCCAGTTCCCATGCAACAACTCCACCTGCGTTGCAGCTCTTGACGGTGACGGTTGTAGCTCGGCCGCCGCCCCTCGTCATTGATGCTCGCTGCAGGAAATTATGTCGACGGCGGCCGTCAGTCAATCAACGCCGTTTTGAATGGATGTAGCAAAACATTATGCCGGTTGTAGCAAAAAACGATGCTAGTTGTAGGAAAACCGCCACGCCGGCTGTGTGTTGTAGCAAAACGTGACGCTAGTTGTAGCAAAATGCTATGCCAGTTGTAGCAAAAATCTATGCCGGTTGAAGCATGTAGCAAAACTGCAGCATTTTATCATCTTCTTCCACCTCCAGCCGCCGCTAGTTGAAGCTTTCTTATTTTCATAGTGTCTAGTTGTAGTTTTCTCTCTCAATGTTTGGAGCTTTTTCCAACAACCATTGAAGCTTTTTTACCGAAGTTGTAGCTATTTTTTTTAGCAGCACTTGGTCAAGGCTTTTTGTGTCGTTTCGGTTGAAGCTTTTTTAATCAAAGGATGTAGCATTTCATGTCAATGGTTGTAGCTTTCCGGCGATGGCGCTGACCGCTTGTAGCTTTCTCTACATCCGATTGAAGCTTTTCATCTAATGGATGAAGCTTTTTTTTTAAACGGTTGCAACATGAGGGGGTGCGACGATTCTGCAGAAACCTCCGGTGTCAACCATCGCCGTCCGGCTCGTCGGCGACGAGGCAGAAGCATGAGACGTGTGGGAGTTATAAGCCAGGTGACAACAAACAGTCGTGACTTATAAGTCACTGGTTTTAAGTCACCTGACTTATAAGTCAGGTGACTTATTGGAGCCAAACAGGCCCTAAATTGGGGTGAGTTTTAAGTCGGGTCTGTTTGGCAAAATAAGTCACTTTTTTCACATTTTGACTTATAAGTTGGTGACTTATTTGAAATCAAACAGGCCCTTAGGTCGCAGACGCTGGCCGCTGTCGCGCGGGGCTGGATGTCAGCGGGGAGTACAGTGAGATGATATGGACGGTTTGCAGTGCGGCCGGAGGCACGCATGCCTCCCGCGTGCCGTCACGTGCGTGTGCTGTCCGGTAAAGGCCGGGCCAGGTGGGTCTTTACGGGGCCGATCGACCTGTTAGGTCCATCGGGCCCCGTGCGCTTCGTTGTGGTGCGGTGTCCCCCGGGGCTGAGCTACTGGGTCCTGCGGGCCTGTCGCGCTCCCGCCAGCACGACTCGATTTCACCATGTTATCGAACTTGCGTCTCTGTTCACGTTGCGTCTCTGAGAACCGGGTGCAGTTATACTGTATTGCACTTGCAGAGCTGAAGAAAAAGGTGCGACAGAAATGCGTTCATCACTATATGGTGGCTGTACATGGCTTGGGTTGCGAGACGAAGAATCTTTTTTTCCTTTTTGCGGGGATAGGAGATGAAGAATCTTGGATGCTAAAGCTACCCCTACTATTTTACAGCAAATCACATGCCATATGTTCCACTGAGCTTTCACATTGCGCTTGTAGATGTCCGTTCCTAAATCCTTCTTTTTTTTTTCAATGGAAGGAGCTCCGTGAGCTCCCAATTTCATTTCCATGAAATTGATGAAGCTCGGTTCCCAAATCTGTTTGGAAGTTTCCATTATCTTGCCGCTGAGCTACACCTACAATGTTTCATGAGTCCTAGGTGGCACGGCCCGCTCCGCAGCCGCCCATTGTAGTTACAATTTGGCCGTCGTGATTTTGTTTGTGCTTTACCTGGGTTTGAGCCAAATGCGGTAATGCAACACCCTGCATCTTGAATACACAGGGACCATTGCCCACATTTTATGCACTCAACAATCTTGACTCCAAGTGAGAATGTGAGATGAAAGAAAACGCGAAACCGCCATCGCTAGCGTTGGAAGCTTATGATGGAGCAGTGTGTCATCAACGATTAGCTCAAATAACCATGCACACAACTATACAAATAGGCAATACATATTTTGATTATTCTAAGGATTGCAGTGTATAAAAGTCGCTCCTTATGGTTCGGCAAATCAAGAATCTAACTCTATACTCTACGATATTTCAATACTCAATTCTGGTTTATCAAACAAATAGGAACAATGGGAATCCAACAAACTGAGTCATTCAAAAAAATTGATAAGCTTCAAATGCGGCACAACAATGAAAAAGGTGGATCACATTTCAGCCGCCGGGCTTCAAAATTGAATAAACATGTATGGAAGCGCTGCTAATATACTGACCAGTCACGGGGCAAGATACATCACTGAAAGAAATATTCCGTCATGCAAAAATTATATCCGGATAATATACTACTCCGTATGAACTTTTTTACAAATCTTTAGAGGCAAGCTAGGCTACATTTTAGATTTGTCTCAGAAAATTAAACTTTTTTATGGGCGGAGAGTAAAACCATTAATTCTGCAACCCAATTATTCTCTCTGCAACCATGGCCCAAGTTAATATTTCTTCAAATGGAGCCTAATGGTACCTGTAGTGACTGACAAAAATTCCATGGAGCATACCAAAGTAGTTGATGGGCGGAGTGTGTTTACTAAGAGCATGTTAGAGCATCTCTAGCACACCGTCAGACCCCGTATAATGCCCCGACTCGCAAAATAACCATTAAAATACGGGTCCGCGCGTAAAATGATGCCCGATTAGACACTATAAACGCGTGGACACGTAAAAAAAATTGAGGGGCGCGGAAAAATCCCATCTCCAACCCGCGAAAACAAGTTGTTTCCCCCTCGACCTGACGGTGCCCCGTATCCCAGAAAAGTGGTTGGCGGGAGGGACATTTCAGCCCGCGCCCGTTCCCCACCACCTTCCGCAGTCGCCCGCCATTGGTTCTGCCCGTCCGCCGCCGCCGATTCCGGCCAAATCCGCGAACGGAATCATGCCGCGGGGGCGCCCCTCACCCTGTTCCCCCTAGCCGCTTCACCGACTCTCCGGATCCGCCGGGCCGAGCCACCCCTAGTCGCCGTCGCCGCCCCGGGATCCACCGCCGCAGAGCCACCGCCCCGAGCCGCCGGTGAGTACTTGTGCTTGTGCTTTGTGATGCGCTATGCATAGTTGGTTCATGCGGTGTTCGTATTTGTGAATTTACATGGACTTGAGCCCTCGCGTGAAGTTTTTGCTTGAGGATTCGTCCAACTCGGACGACTCGGATGTTGAGACGCTGCTCGAGAATCATCGGCAGCAGATGTTGGTGATGGCCCTCGCCGACCTATATGACAGCGAGGGTCGACCGTCGGGCGTCATTGCATTCCTCGAAATCGCCATCTCGGGAACTAAATGTTGATGCAAGACTACTTTGCGGACAATCCAACATATCCGCCGCACCTCTTCCGGAGAAGGTACTGAATGCGCCGATCCCTCTTTGTAAAAATAGTGCATGCTTGCGAGGACAATTGTCGGTATTTTACTCAAAGAAGAATTGCCGCGGGCTTAATGAGGTTTAATGCACATAAAAAAATCATGGAAGCTATGCGGGTAATTGCATACGACATTCCATCTAACTATGCCGATGAGTATCTTCGCATTGATGAAGATACTACAATTTAGTCAGTGCATAGATTTGCCAAAGTGATCATCTGTTTCTTTGGTCCTGAATATCTTTGGTCATGCAACGAGAAAGAACCAAAAATTGATGGCATCAAGTGAGACAAGAGGTTGGCTTAGCATGCTAGGAAGCATTGATTGTATGCATTGGACTTGGAAAAACTGCCTGAAGGCATGGCAGGGAAAGTATTATGGCAAGTCTCGTGATGCAACAATTGTGCTAGAGGACGTAGCATCCGAAGATTTATTAATTTGGCATTCCTTTTCTGGTATGCCGGGTACTCTCAATGATATTAATGTGTTGCAACGGTCTCATTTGTTTGCTAGGCTTGCTAGCGGTGATGCTCCTGCTTGGAACTACACTACCAATGAGCATGAATACACAAAGGGGTATTATCTTGCAGATGGTATCTACCCTTCTTGGTGCACATTTGTCAAGAGGATCAAAGACCGCAAAACTAGGAAACAGTGTGAATTTGCAAGGGTACAAGAGGATGCCCAAAAATATATTGAAAGACTATTCGGGGTGTTGCAATCTAGGTTTGCCATTGTTCGTGGTCCTGCTCGTCTTTGGGACAAGCGATCCTTGAAAAACATCATGATATGATGTGTTATTATTCAGAACATGATTCTCGAAGATGAGAGAGGCATGAACTTGAAGTTCTTCTACGACAATGTGGGTAGCCCTGATCACATTAGAGCATTTCTTCAGACCTTCCGGGAGATTGAAAATGCAAACACCCACTTTCAGCTTCAGGAGGATCTCATTAAGCACCATTGGCAAAGGGCTGGGCAGTAACACGTTCCATTCTTGCATTCATTTCATTTAATTCATGTGTGATTTGTATTCGGGACAAGCTTTGTATTGAATTACTTAGTTTGTTCAGTGATTTCAATAATTATTGTAATTTGGATGATTGTTGTATTGTCATATTGACATTTTATCTCATATTGAATTAATAATTCTGAATATTTGGCATAAATTCAGATAAAAAACCATCTGTTTTGCGGGCTGGCGTGGGCGCCAGTGGAGCAGACCCCGCATAGTGAAACTGTAAAACGGAATATCCGCGAATATTCCGTTTTACAGTTCCACTATGCGGGGTCTGCTCCGCCGGCGCCCGCGCCGCCCGCAAAACCGTTTTTCCGCTACCTGTAAACGAGTTTTACGGGTCGGCATTATACGGGGCTGCTAGAGATGATCTTATAACTGTAGCTAATACTCCCTCCGGTCCTTTTTAGTCTGCATAGAAGTTTTATTCAAAGTCAAAGTATTTCTACTTTAACCAAACATATAGACAAACATATCAACATTCACAATGCCAAATCAATATTATTAGATTCGTTATGAAATGTTGTTTCATATTATATATATTTGATATTGTAAATGTTGATATTTTTTTATATAAATTTGGTCAATTTTTGTAAGTTTGACTTGACACAAATCTAATACGCGGAGTAGAAAGGACCGTAGGGCGTATAGTTCAATATATTTTTAGCTAAAGCTCATAGCACCACAAAAAATAAAATGCTGACAAGATTTCTCTTGTCGCATAATTGCGAATATATGTCGAGCACAAGGGTGCTCAAAATAATCATATCCATTGCCCAACTACATAAGCTTCAAGTAGTATAATCAGCAAATGTGTAACTCGTACAGTGTGCTTAATCCCAACCCGCTTCAGCTTGTAAAGATTTCTACCCTATGTGAGTAGAATATGTCCTCGAACAATGTTTTTTTGAATAAATTTCCAATCTGTTCATCTTCAATCGTGATAGTATAGCAAACACCAGAAACAATAAATATTAGATTCAGATCCATAGACCATCTAGTGACAACTACAAAATCTGAATCGAGTCAAAGGCACATCGCCATCATCGCTCATCCCTCGCTGGAGCCGGACAAAACTTGTTCTCGTAGACAATCGGGAAGTCATCAGGCTAAGTCTCATATGACCAACGCAACAGAACAACAACCGCCGCCGATGAAGAGTAGCGTAGATCTGAAGAACCCAACCTTAAGACACATGAACAGAGACGAACTACGACTAGATCCAAGCAAATCCATTAAGGACATATCCGCGGGAGCACATTATTTAGTTTAAGGTAGTGCATGAAAAGGGACACAGTTGCACAAATGATGTATGACCTGGATATGAACCAAATCGTACCGGCGCGGGCCATTCTTGAAGAGATTGCAAGAGATGTAAGGAAAATACTCACGCAAACTTTTCATCCAAGGTCAAAATATATTTACATACTCTTATGTCTTTAACTACATTATAGCTGGCAGTTGTTGGTTTTACGATGGAACAACAGAAGAAAGGTAAATAAATGTACATGAAGAGCTGGAATAGATGTATATCATTTCGTATTTACTACAAGCCCAAGCACATAAAAAATAAAGCGGGTTCAAGCGGTGAGTCGGCAACATTTATTTCCCTGAACACTTCTTTTATTTGTTAGATTGTATTTATTTAACCAGTATATTTTGGGAAAAGCATCTCTATTTTGTAATTCTACCATACCTAATTCTACCATACCTAAATATTAAACTGACCGTTCTATAGGTTATAAACTAGGTATATAATTTATGTAGAGGAAGTTTGAATTCTCAAAGACTGGCTTGAATGCAAGATTTGACATCTCAAGACAAAGCAAAGGGAATAACTTGAAGGTGTCAAGAAAGCCCAAGAAGAGAAAATTTTGGCTTTCAAAAAGAGGATGCAAAACATTAATGTTGGAAAAATAGTTGCCCAACAAGTAGAAAATCAAGAGGTTACGAAGCAACACCATGGAGAACTTGAAGCTCCCAAGAAGGATCTGTAAGAAAAAAAACCTTGCTTTCAAAATGAGGCAACAAAAACTGGATGCAATGCTTAGATACCTCCTTAGGACGACACCTAGGGCAGCTTCTGAAAACCATGCTCATCTTGCTGGCGCATTGTTCGATCGTCATGAAAATGTGTCATGTGTCTTATTTTTGTGTGTGATACTCGGTCCCATGGTTGATTATTGTAATACGTGATATAGTTGTGTGACAATTGCCAAGTTTTGGTCCTAATCAAAGTTGTGAGGGCTTAATTTGAATTCAATTTTACATAAATTCAAATTTTAATTTTAATTAAAATCATATAAAAAGTTGCTAATTGTAAATTATATTAAAATTCGGCTACAAATTGCAATATTAAACAAATTCATGACGTCTACAAACTATGAAGAAAATGCATGACGTCACCAGTGTCTAGACCCAGATATAAGAGGCCACGTCACCCACATCTGGACCCACATGTAAGCAACCCCATCAACATCCTCTCAGCCCATATGTCAGCATCGTTGACAAGTCCAACCTGACGTACCAATTTGTGTTTTTTTACCCGAAACCATAGAAAAATTGTTATACGATTTTTATTAATACATACCAAGGTACAAAAAAGTACAGAGTAAACAGTATTAACCAACACTCTCTCCGGGAAAGTAAACCATCATGTCATAAATCTAGGTGTAAATCAATCCAATCTCTGATCCGGTTTGCTTTAGCTTATTTTGCTATGATCTGTGCTGCCCAAAGTCCCTCCTTCAGGTAGTGAACCCATCCTTGGCAGTGGGGTGGAGCAAACCTAAAGATTTTGTCATTTCTCACAGACCATGAGGCCCACCATGCCATGATGATGATATCTAGAGTGATATTCCCTGCAGTGGTATTTCGAATCTCATCAAATGTTGAAATACCTCTTTTCTTGAGTGGTGTGATTAGGTTCCAACAGTGGAGCATGAAAGGGCAATTCCAGAATAGATGTATCATACTTTCCTCAGTCTCCATAGAACACAAAGCACAATAGTAACTCTCCATGTGCATTGATTTTCTATGTAACAAATTCATTAATATTAACTCTATCATGAAGGAGCAGTTAAAATAAAATTTTGTGCCCGTGTTTGCAGGAAGTTTTCTAGAGCTATGAAAAGACCTGGTCTGTCCAGATGTTACCAATCGAAAGGTTGTACATGTTAATGGCAAGGAATTGTTAGTGATGCCCACAGTCACCAAAAAGTATACGTATGGACCCACATGTAAGGAGCATGTTAGCACCGTTTGGACCCATTATTAGAATAGTTGACTTGTCCAACATGATGCATCGATTGTTAGTGACAGTTTACCGCCACTGGAAATGTTAATTGATGAGAAATTGATTGATAAACGATGATAACCCTAGAAGTCATGAAATTACAATTCAGTGATGAAAAGAGAACCGTGAGCAAAGATATGATCTTATGTGACAGTAAAAGTGCTATCATCACTTTTTCTTTTGGTGACAAAAATTGGGTTTATGTGACACAAGTGAGCCGTCACGAGAAATAACTTATTTTGTAGTGACAATCGCAAATCTATCTAGGCGTACAAATGCACATTGTGGTAGATAATGTCACGCACACGGGACATGTGTACACTTCTGACCACATGTTTGTGTAGTTGTTGACAAGGGTGACGCCAAGGGTTTTCAAGAAGTGGGAGTTCAGAAACGAATGATCTCCCGAAAATGTAGATAGTCCGCATTTGCGCTAGACCAGATCCTCGTTAGTTCCGGGATGGGCTCCGGTTCAACAACTCAATCTGGCTATTATGACTGTTGAAGTCATTGTTTTTGTGCCAGGACTTCTTGGCCTTGTAGTGCATGCAGTTTGCAGTGTGCTTTAGGATAGGCGTGTTGTCGAGGAGGTTCAAGTGGAGTATTTAAAAGGATGAAGATCGACAAATTCAAGCATCGAGGTCCACTGATTGTATGAACTTTTTCAGTTGAGTAATATAGTATTTCACCCGCAAAAGAAGTCAGATCGTATCAATGTCGGATCGTGTTGGCATTGTTGAGACATTGCATGTCACAAAGTCGGTGCCTGATGTGGTCACCTATTATAGGTAGGGTCAAGGACCCATCATTTGGGACACACATAGGGCCTATCACCCTCATAGGGAGGTCCGTGGACCATGCCAACATTCGGATGCATACATCAGGAAGTTCAATCGGACGACTCTGCGGCACTCGGACAATCACATGTCACTCGGCTACTGGACCACCACTTGGACATAAAGGACACGAGGACGTCGTGGAGATGCAACGATCGAGGAATCCTTAGTCATCCACTAAATAGAGTTATAGCTATTGTTACCTATAACTACTGTAGTAGAGGCCCATTACACTAGTAACTGACCCACTCAATGATATTTAATGCCTCAGCGGCGTGGGAGACATGAGGCAGCAGCGCACTCTATATAAGCCGCACCCCTCTCCATAGCCAAAAAATGTTCAACCTCTGTAACCATAACCATCAAATCAAAGCAAGCATGTGGGCACAAGACGTAGGGTTGTCACGGCCACCGAGAGGGGCCCGAACTCGTTAAACACCAAGTGGTACACCTGCGCCATAGCTAGTTTCTGCCCCTTATTCGTACCACTAGTACTCATTATCAGGATCATACCCCGATAGTTGGCGCCCACCATGGGGCTAGGCGTCTAGCGAAATTCACGGCGTAGGTGGATTTCCTCATCATCATGTCAGTTGGTGGCGAAATCCATTTCATTGCACTCTCCTTCATCGTTGATGACTCGGCGTGGCTTCGCGAGGCCCCACTGGATGTGGAGGCATTGCCCGTCCACGGTGCGACGCATTTCTCCGCATCATCATATGGAGTCCTCCTCCGATAGCCCTTGGCTCCATATCGAGTGGTTGTCCACCCCACCATTGCACGTTGTCGCAATCCCGTGCACTCGCGGCTTAAGTGCTAGATCATGCATGTCTTGGCCGTCCAGGGCGCAGCAGAACATGTGGCGTCCCTTGAGTTTGATGAGCCCTCTCTCGACCTCTCGAAGGGATCACTCGACGACTCCTCTAAGGGGTCCGAGTGAAAAAGCACCGAGTCGACCACTGAGGTTCTTATGGCGAACAACGGCGAGCATAGCGCGCCCGGGATACATGGATGGCCGCGCAGGCGCATCACACAACACCGATGGTGGCGCCGATGGCCACGAGTTGTACATACCCCAGGCTCTCACTCGGGAGCAGCGGGTCGAGCTCCATCGTAGGAATGACCAGCTCGTGAACACTCCCATAACCGAAACTACTCCAAAGGCATTAGCCGTGGAGTCGACTCGCCAGGCCACTTTGGTCGAGCGCGATCGCCTTGAACGACTTCAAAGGGTGCTGGACGAATGTGAGCACCGACAGCACAGTTCCAGTTGGCACAAGAACCGCCTCTACTCGAGTGACCAGCCTCGTAAGTATCAAGTCCTCAATACTCCATTACAAAATCTAGCACCGCCACTCGAATTGCAGATTCCATCCATCCCTCTAGCTCTTCGGTCGGAGAAGGGATTCAACAGATGCAGGCGCTCCAGAAGACAGCACTATCGCAGAATGCGACGGTGTCCCAATCCAGAGACTGGAACAATAGCGCATCCGTTTCAATCGGCTTATAGCCCACTCGGCTTGGGCAAGCGCCGAGCCACTCTGTCCTCCAGAGATCGTAATGAAATGGAGGCACGATCGAGTTGCGTCGCCCCAGCGTAACGATGAGTACGATTGTGCCCTGATGCCTCCGCCACGAGATGTCGCGTACAAGCGCAAACCCTACGACGACAGGTGGACACATGGAGGCGACCGCTGGCCGAGTCCTTCTCGTCCCATGTGATACATTCGAGACCCGCTATGCAACACGAGATCTATTCTCACTCAAAACATAGTTGATAGCGGCCAGGCAATGCGAGAAGTCCAAGATCACGATGTACCGAGTGGTTCCGTACCATCAGGTCCCGAGTGCTCCAGCTGTTACATACGAGTGACTGAGATTCCCAACAACTTTAGGTTGGCCACAGGGATCAGTAAGTTCGCTGGCGAATCCAAGCCTGATATATTACTGGAAGATTATCGAGTGGCAGTCTAGATCGGCGGAGGCAATGACAATGTGGCCATGAAGCATTTGCCGTTAATGCTAGAAGGCTCTGCTCGGGCTTGGCTCACTCAGCTCCCGCCTGGAAGCATATTCTTTTGGGAGGACCTAGCGAGGGTATTCGTCCAAACTTTTGAAGGCACTTACAAGAGACTGGCTGGCCTAGCCGAGCTACAACACTATGTGCAGAAGCAGAATGAGACTCTGCTAGAGTTTATTCAGCGTTGGACCACCCTACACAATATGGTGAAGAATGTCATCGAGCACCATGCAATCTGTGCCATCAAGGCTGGAGTTAGATACCGGGAGTTGAACATGAACTTCAGCCAAACCGAGACCCTGACTCTCAATCGGGCTATCGAGATAGCCAACCTATACGCCAATGGTGAAGAGGAAGACCGATTGAGGAGCGGCAAAAACCAAGCAAGCGACTCTCATCAGTCAGACAACAAGGGCAAGAAGCACAAGCGGAAGGCGGACATTGGAGGGAGCGCCAAGGCTGCGGCTATGGCCGACCAAGGCAAATACATGAACTCCAAAAAGCAAAAGGAAGATTTGAAGGGGAAAAAGCAAGTCACCATGAAGAGTGACGTCCTCGACCAACCTTGCCAGATCCATAAGCAAGAGATGCGGCAAGATTCCTCTAGAGACAAGGATGAAGACGACGATGGCAGAGGCAAGGGTACTTCGGGATACCCCAATGTCGAGAACATCTTGATGATCTTCGCCGATGTCGAGAGCAAGAGTCGCCTCAAAGTCATTAACCGAGAGGTCAACATGGCAGTCCCGACTGTCACCAAATATCTCAATTGGGCCAAGATGCCAGTGACCATTGATCAGCCGGACCACCGGGCCAACATACCGACCCCCGGGCAGCAGGCCATGGTGGTAGATCCAGTCATGAGAGGACTCCGTCTGCGCAAAGTCCTAATGGACGGTGACAACGGGCTTAATATCATTTATGCTGACACATTAAAGGCAATGGGCATCCCGATGACCCAGCTCAGCAAGAGAAACATGCAGTTGCACGAGGTAATCCCTGGGAAGAACGCAAAATCACTTAGCCAGATTGCCCTCGACGTCATATTTGGCGAGGAGAAGAACTTCCAAAAGGAACGGCTGACCTTTGAGGTGATGGATTTCCGAAGTGCTTACCATGCCATCTCGGGTAGGCCCACCTACACTCGGTTCATGGCCCGTCAATGTTACGTATATCTTAAGCTTAAGATGCAAGGGCCGAAAGGTGTGATCACTATCACAGGCAATCGGAAGTTGGCCGAAGAGTGCCTCTAGAAGAGCTCCCAGATCGCTGATGAGCAGATGGCGATGGCCGAGCTAATTGAATACAAGGAGGTGGTAGATTCAAGCGAGCTGCTGAAGTCCAAGAAGCCAACTGTGCAATCCGCTTTCCAATTGGCGGGGGAGACGAAGCTGGTGCACATCCATCTCGAAGACCCGAACGCTGCCCCAACCAATATCTCCACCACCCTTGACAGCAAATAGGAAGCCGAGCTCGTCCAGTTCCTCTGTGAGAACTAGGACATATTTGCATGGAAGCCTTCTGACATGCAGGGTGTTCCCAGGGAGCTGGCCGAGCACAGACTCCATGTCGACTTGACAGTGAAGCCTGTCAAGGAGCACCTTCAACGATCTTCCGCTGAGAAGCGCAGGGCAATTGGCGAGGAGATAGCACGGCTCTTGGCCGCCTAGTTCATCCGAGAGGTGTACCACTCCGAGTGGCTCGCCAACGTCGTCTGGTGCCCAAGAAAAATAACACTCTCCGAATGTGTGTAGATTTTAGGCACATCAATCGGGCCTGCCCAAAGGATCATTTCCCTCTCCCTCGCATAGATCAGATGGTACATTCTACTGTCGGGAGTGAGCACTTGTCGTTTTTGGATGCGTACTCTGGGTACCACCAGATCCGAATGTATGGTCCTGATCAAATAAAAACAGCGGTCATCACCCAATTCGGGTTTTTGCTATATCACGACGCCATTCGGGTTGAAAAATGCTGGGGCCACGTTTCAATGTATGATTCAGAAGTGCCTGCGGAAACAGATCAGTCGGAACGTAGAGGCCTACATGGATGACATCGTGGTCGAGTACAGGAAAGGTTTTGACCTCTTGACTGACCTCGCCGAGACCACCTCGAATTTGCGCACCTTTAGAATCAAGCTCAACCCAGCTAAATGTACATTCGACGTAATCATAGGCAAATTACTCAGTTTCCTCATTTCCAAACGTGGGATCGGTGCCAACTCTAAGAAGATCGGGCCCATCATTCGAATGAAGCAACTAGAGTGTCTCCACAACATACAGCGCCTCACAGGCTCTCTGGCGGCCTTGAGTAGATTCATCTTAAGACTCAGTGAAAAGGCTCTGTTGCTTTACCGATTGATGAAGAAGTCAGATAGGTTCGAGTGGACTCCTAAGCGCAAGCTGCGTTCCAAGAACTTAAAGCCTTGCTTTCCACCCAGCCGGTGCTAGATGCTCCAAGAAGCAAAGAGCCTTTGCTCCTATACATCACGACCACATGCCGAGTCATTAGCACGGTTCTCACTGTGGAACGGGAAGAACAAGGCAAAACCTTCAAACTCCAACGACCAGTCTACTACATCTTTGAAGTCCTAACCCCTTCCAAGCAAAGGTACCCTCATTACCAGAAGCTAGTATATGGAATTTACCTAATTGCAAAGAAGGTGGCACATTACTTTCAAGAACACTTGTTTACGGTGGTAAGCGATGCTCCTGTGCCTGAGATCATGAACAACAGAGATGCCACCGGCCAAGTGGCTAAGTGGGCCATTGAGCTCCTTCCGCTGGACATCAAGTTTAAAGCCAAGAAAGCCATCAAGTAACAAGCCCTGGTAGATTTCCTTGCTGAATGGATTGAGCAAGCGCAACCTATCCTGAGTGTTCCTAAACACTAGACGATGTTTTTTGACGGATCCAAGATGCTCCATGGATCCGGGCCGGAGTGGTTTTGGTGTCTCTAATACGTCTCCGTCATATCTACTTTTCCTAATGCTTTTCCTCTTGTTTTGGACTCTAATTTGCATGATTTGAACGAAACTAACCCGGATTAACGCCGTTTTCAGCAAAACTACCATGTTGTTGTTTTTGTGCAGAAATAGAAGTTCTCGGATTGGAATGAAACTTTGCGAGGATTTTTTATACAATAAAAGAGAATTACCAGAGCCAAGAACCACGGAGGGGCACTGGTGGGCACAACCCACCAGGCGCCCCAAATGCGCCGCCAGTGGGTTGTCCCCACTTGGTGGCCCCGCAGACCTCAACCCTAAAACTATAAAATCACATTTTCGGAGGAAACATTAGGGAGAAAGAATTATAGCGTTTCACGAGGCGGAGCCGCCACCACCTCCTGCTCTTCATCGGGAGGCCAGATCTGGAGTCTGTTTGGGGCTCCGGAGAGGGGGATCTTCGATCTTCGTCATCACCAACCCTTCTCCATCGCCAATTCCATGATGCTCCCCACCATGAGTGAGTAATTCCTTCGTAGGCTCGCTGGTCCGTGTGAACTTGGATGAGATTCATCATATAATCAAGTTAATTTTGCTAGGGCTTGATCCCTAGTATTCATTATGTTATGAGATTTATGTTGGTATGACTTTGCCATGCTTAATGCTTGTCACTTTCGGCCTGGGTGCCATGATTCAGATGTGAACCATCTATAGTATCACCGTTATATCTATGTTCTAGATCCGATCTTGCAAGTTATAGTCACCTACTACGTGTTTTGATCCAGCAACCCCGGAGTGATAGAAGTCGGGAGACTTCCCGGTGATAACCGTAGTTTGAGGAGTTCATGTATTCACTATGTGTTAATGATTTGTTCCGGTTCTCTATTAAAAGGAGGCCTTAATATCACTTAGTTTCCTTACGGACCCCGCTGCCATGGGAGGGTGGGACAAAATATGTCATGCAAGTTCTTTCCATAAGGACGTATGACTATTTACGGAACACATGCCTATATTATATTTATGAACTCGAGCTAGTGCTGTATCGCCCTAGGTTATAACTGTTATATGATGAATATCATCCAATGAATTCACTGATCCAATGCCTACGAATTTCTCTTGTATTGTTCCCGCTAAGTTACTACTCTTATACTTGCTACAAAATCATTGCTATCACTATTACTATTACAATTGTTGTCGCTAGTATTATCAACACTATCATAGTACTTTGCTACTGATCACTTTGCTGCAGATAATTAATCTCCAGGTGTGGTTGAATTGAAAACTCAGCTGCTAAGACTTACAAATATTCTTTGTCTCCCCTTGTGTCAAATCAATAAATTTGGGTTGAATACTCTACCCTCAAAAACTGTTGCGATCCCCTATACTTGTGGGTTATCAAGACCTTTTTCTGGCGCCGTTGCCGGGAGCATAGCTATATTTGTTGAGTCACTTGGGATTATTATCAAATTATCACTATGAAGAATCTTAAGGATGCTAAGACTAAGAAATTTCCCTCCAAGACGAGGGGAGGTAAGGAACCGCCATCTAGCTCTGTACTTGTTTCACCTTCTGTTATATGTAGACTTGCAACACCACCACATGCCAATAATCCTGATATGTCATGAGTTATTGATGATGTTAGTTCTGCTATGAATGATTCTCATGATGATGCTAGTACCTTGCTTGATGATAATGTGCCACTAGGTGAATTTCTTGATGAACAACTTGCTAGAACTAAAGCTTTTGAGAATGCTGAAACTGATGAAGAGCTTGAAACTGAAAATCTTGAAACACCTATTAGATCTAGTTATCTAGATTTAAATTACCTAAGATACTAGAAGGTTATGTTATGGATGAGCAGATAACTAGAGACTTTCTTGCTTGCAATTATAGGGATGATCTTAAGAAATTATTAAGCAAACTGAAAGAAAAATCTTTGAGTGCTAGAATGAAATGTCATACTAAGTTTGGTACTTCACCTATGTTTGTTGATGATATGGATTATGAATTCTCTATCGACCCAGAGTTGATTATGTTGGTTGAATCTGATCCTTTCCATGGTTATTAAACTGAAATTGTTGTGGCGCACCTTACTAAGTTGAATGACATGGCCACCCTTTTTGCTCATGATGAGAAAATTCATTACTATTATATTCTCAAGTTATTTCCTTTCTCATTGAAGGGTGATGCTAAGACTTGGTATAATACTCTTGCTCCTGGTTGTGTGCGCAGTCCCCACGATATGATTTACTATTTCTCTGAAAAATATTTTCCTGCTCATAAGAAACAAGTTGCCTTACATGAAATATTTAATTTGTGCAAATTGATGAAGCGAGTCTCCCACAAGCTTGAGGGAGGCTTCTCTAAATGCTTAATCCTTTGCCTGATCATCCTCTTGAGAAAAATGAAATACTTGATATCTTCTATAATGGACTGATCGATGTTTCTAGGGATTTCCTAGAGAGTTGTGCTAGTTGTTTTTCAGGGAACGAACTGTTGTACAAGCTGAAGAACTATTGAATAACATATTGAAAAATTATGATGATTGGACTCTTCCTGAACCACCGCTTAAACCCACTACGAAGAAGAGGGGTATCTTATATCTCTGTCCTAAAGATATGCAAGAGGCAAAGAACTCTATGAAGGAAAAAGGTATTAAAGCTGAGGATGTCAAAATTTTACCTCCTATTGAAGAAATACATGGGCTTGATACAAAACCACCCAAGGTGGTAGAGGTAAATTCTTTAATGAAATTCAATGACAATGACAATCCTTATAATATGCATCCAAGTCAATGCCTTTATGAGTTTGATAATTACATTAGAAAGCAAGATCACTTCAATGCAAATGTTATGAAACAATTGAAATACAATTTTGATATGATTGCTCGCTTGAGTGACTTGCTATTTAGAATCTCAAATGACGTTAGAGGTGTAGAAAAGCATGCCTGTATGGTTCAAACTCAATTAGAACAAGTTGTTAAATCTCAAAGAGAATTGCTTGATGAAATGAACAAAAATATCAATGACGATGTTGTCAGAGTAATGACTAGAGGAGGTAGAATCACTCCGGAACCACTTTACCCTGATTGACACCCTAAAAGAATTGAAAAAGACTCTCAAAAAGATAACACTAATGCACCTAGTCCTTCGAAAAAGAAAAAGAAGAAAAATGATAGGACTTTACATGCCCCTAGTGAACCTAAAATAGAAAAACCTCCTGATAATAATTATGATGTTTCTATTTCTGATGCTGAAACTCAATCTGGTAATGAACACTTACCTTCTAACAATGAAAAAGATAATGATGAGGTTCATGATGACACTCAAACAAATAATAAAGAGCCAGACAATGATGTTGAAATAGAACCAGCTATACATCTTGATAACCCACTGTCGGTGTCAAAACCGGCGGATCTCGGGTAGGGGGTCCCGATCTATGCGTCTTAGGCTGATGGTAACATGTAGCAAGGGACACAATGTTTACCCAGGTTCGGGCCCTCTCGATGGAGGTAAAACCCTACTTCCTGCTTGATTAGTATTGATGATATGAGTAGTACAAGAGTAGATCTACCACGAGATCATAGAGGCTAAACCCTAGAAGCTAGCCTATGATGATTATGATTGTAATTGTGATCAGCCTTCTAAGGATCAACCTCTCTGGTTTATATAGACACCGGAGAGGGCTAGGGTTTACATGGAGTCGGTTACAAGGAAGGAAATACAATATCCGGATCGCCAAGCTTGTATTCCATGCAAAGGAGAGTCCCATCCGGACACGGGACGGAGTCTTGAGTCTTGTATCTTCACGCTCCAATAGTCCGGACGATGTATATAGTCTGGCTGTCCGGATACCCCCGAATCTAGGACTCCCTCAGTAGCCCCTGAACCAGGCTTCAATGATGATGAGTCCGGCGCGCAGTCTTGTCTTCGGCATTGCAAGGCGGGTTCCTTCTCCGAATACTCCAAAGTAATTATGAAACACTTAGAGCGTGTCCGGATTTGCGAGATGATCCTCACATACTATTGTAGGGAACATAGCATAAATCTGATCTGCTGGCAATCTTCGTACGTCGTGCCCTTGCATCGTGGCCCGGTCCAACACGAACCAACGTTTCTTGCCCCACCTCGACTCGCGTTGCGAGGCGGTTTTATCGGCACGCCCTGCCAGAGCAGAGATCGTGTTCCTCTTATTACGGGATCTTCCATCAATATGGGTGTGCTTAACCCCACGACGACCGTTGGCATGACTCCATGTGTTTTTAGATAAGCCTCAAGCGGTCACACTGTGGACTCTTGATATTCACCCCCTTTATAAAGGGGCCGAGGTCTATGCCTCTTTTCCACCTCCCTTGTGCCTTCCCGCACCTCGAGTTCCAACACCCGAGACCTAAGCTCCAACACCCCAGATCCTCCAATATGTCCGGATCCAACCCTTAAGGCCGGTGGGTGGCCTCCTCGATCCAAGAGGAGGACATTGCGAGGCTTAGGGAGGTCGGATATCTAACCGCCGACATCCAGCACAGGCTTCCTACTCCAGGGCAGGTCATCCCTACACCGGAGCAGCATCGTGTTTGTTCCTCACTTCCTCCGCGGCATGGGCCTCACCCTTGATCCCTTTGTGAGGGGGCTCATGTTCTATTATGGGTTGGATTTTCATGATCTAGCTCCGGACGCTATCCTCCATATCTCGTCGTTCATCATTGTGTGCGAGGCTTTTCTCCACGTGACTCCACACTTCGGCTTATGGCTCAAGACCTTCAATGTGAAGCCGAAGATGATCGAGGGGCGACATGTGAAGTGTGGAGGTGCCATAATAAGCAGGAATGCCGATGCCCCATTGCCAGAGGGTTCTTTCCCAGAAGTATCCGATGTATGGCAACAAAGGTGGTTTTATGTCACGGCTCCCAGAGGCACAAAGTGGGTGGCCGCCCTCGAGTTCCGCTCGGGCCTCACAATTGGCATCATGGACCGACGTAGGATGGAATTGGGGGCCCGCCAGTGATGTTGCAATACCGCAGAGCCGTATCCGGGAGCTTGTTGAGAAGGACATTAACCTTGTCAGCATACTTCAAGTAATTCTAATCCGACGGATGTTGCCGTGCAAACGCCGGCCTCTCCGGATGTGGGAGTTCAATCCAGAGGGTCTGCGGACTATTAAGCACTTCTTCGTCCTGAAGCTCGAAGGGATGTGTAAATTATTCTTCGGACCACAAGTGAAGTGTTCGGACACCACCGAGGATGCGTGCCTAAGCTGCAATCGCCTAGATGCCCAAGTAAGTAACCTTAAAACCGGACACTTTGTTTTTATTTGTCATAGTCATTATTCTGAAAAACCCTCCGTGGCCAGGAATGGCTCAGCAAGGCGGAGAGAATCAGGTGTCCGGCGCCACTTCCCGAAGGCTCGCCTGGTCCAACCGTTGCCAAGATGCTTGGCCGGGTGCTCAACAAAATGCCCTCAGGGAAGGACGAAGGAAAGGATAGTGCAACCGAATTGCACACACTGCGCATCCAGACCGGGGGAATTGCTTCCTCCCCAAGGGAGGATAATCGGGGAGGGGAATCCGAGGCCACCTCCCCGCGTGGGAAGAAAAGGGCCGCCTTCGAAGACTTGGAGACGGAGATGCCCAAACAGGGAAAGAAAGTGTCGCCGGGAGGCTCTGCCCCGACGGGCATCCTCACCACGTCATGCCCGCCAACGGGCCAGCCCTCAACCGAGTTGAAAGTAATCGTAAATTCGAAGGTACTGTGTTTCTCCGAGATCAATAATGAGGATTCGTCTTTTGCAGTCCGGCTAGCCGCTCTTTTCAACAGAGTTCGTCTTCGGGGGATCTTCCTCTGGAGATGATGGAGAGCGAGACCCCACCCACCTCTCCGCCTCATGAAGCGGGCGACACTGAGGTGTCGTCACGGAGGAGTCCGGATCTGCCGAAGCCGAAAGCTAATACCTCAGCCGCCCTGAGCCCAGAGCGTTTGGCTCCCACGAGGGGGGTGGGGGGCTGAGAAGGGTCCGACATAGTTCGATGTGCGACCGGACATACTGACAGGCCTTTTGGAGCGAGCTACGCTCTCAGAGGAGCACCGCTCATTAATTAGCACGGTGCTCAAGAAGATTTCATCCGCTACAAGCGGTTTGAATGAAGCATTTACGAGCATGCTCAGAGGCTTTGAGGTATGTAGTAAAAAATGCACTATTTTTTGGCTGTGAGGCACGCGCTAGGTGTGCTCCATATGGATAGTAGCCCTGAGACTCAGTTTGCCCGCCCTAGGCGTAAACGAGGATCATATAGTAATGATTACCTTTGTACATATGCGCGAGCATCTAAGGGTTCGGCGATCGACCGTCCGTTGAAGTTCTTAGAGCTAAGGAGGCGGATCGGATCTATTGATGCGATATCATCTTTGGTGAGCAATGGTGAGCGAGTCACAAGGTATGTGCTCTGCTTTCCTTAATATGTTTTGTAGGAAAATATGAGAGGGGCATAATATTAATGCAAAGTGTTTGTACTTCAGATGGTGCTGCTGCCGTGGAAGCTCTGAGGGCGGAACTTGCCCAGGCCAAGGAACAAGCTCGGGTCTGCAATGCGGCTGCCCTAAAGGCGGCCGAAGAATTGAGAGCCGAATAGGCTGCTCATCGCTGAAGCGAGGAAAAGATACCTGAAATGGCTGTGGAGTTGAAAAATGCCGCCGACCGGTATGAACTCCTTCAAAAGGAGAATAAGGCTAGTTCGGCTGCCACCAAGGAGATGCGGACCGAGGTCAGGGGTTGCAGGAGGAGCTTCAACAGGCCGGTAAGATCGCGGACGGTGGCTCCTACTTACTGCGCATGAAGTTTTTGGATCCGAAGTATGCTCCCCTGGATGGACGCTGGAGTCCTGCAGATGCGTATGAGGACTTGGCGAAGAGTATAGCTGATGCAACCAAGTTTTTCGAGGATCAAGGTGATAAAGAAGTGGAGAAGCTTTTCTGGTCGCAATTCAATGCTCCCGCACGCCCGCTGCCGTTAAGTGAGAAGATGGCCGTTGTAGCGGAGCTTCATAGGCTGTCCGGGCTTGCAATGCGGTCTGTAATAGACCATCTTTGGCCGAAGGGGCCTAAGCCGGACAGTTACTTTGGTTTGGTGCAACAATTCCTTGGGGCCGTGCCTCAGATCGACGCCATGAGAAGGTCGGCGTGCATAGAGGGTGCACGAATGGCTCTTGCCCGCGTTAAAGCCTATTGGACAGATATGGAGGCCATTATTGTAGAGACCCAGAGTCCGGCGGGAGGCCAATATCTGGCCGAGCACTACTTAGAGCAGGTAACAGAAGGTGCCCGCTTAATAGGGGCGCAGTGCTTGAAGAATGTGTTGTTCGAGTGACAAATCGAATCATTGTAAAAACAATTTTATTTTGATTATGAGGCTATAGTTATACTCTGTGCCCGAAAGTATTATTTGTGCCTCCTGTGTGGCCGTTTTTATGTCTATGTGTAATTCTGAAAGTTAGCAGTCGTTGGCTTCAGCCCCCACGCATACAATGCGGGGGTGTTCACGAAAAATATGCATAATCACACTTGTTCCAACGTCTTGGTCCATTAAGGAGGTGATCGCACGTCGAACTTGATAATAGGACTATATAGTTGTTACACATTCACTTAGCCATATGAGTTTGACAGTGGGGCTACTATGTAGCCCCTGGTACTTTTGCATGCATCCGAATATGGGCGCATATGTACATGGCCGGGAAACGGCCCTTCATTAATACGGAGGAATCCTAAAGATTACGTAAGTCTTAAATATGGTTGAACAGGTCTGTATTTGTATCATGATGATCGATTTTCGGCTTTCTCTACTAAGGTGCTTGAGGAGTCTGGACTAGGGGTGTCCGGATAGCGGACTATCATCGTCGGCGGACTCCAAGACTATGAAGATACAAGATTGAAGACTTCGTCCCGTGTCCGGATGGGACTTTCCTTGGCATGGAAGGCAAGCTTGGCGTCTGGATATGTAGATCTCCTACCATTGTAACCGACTACGTGTAACCCTAGCCCTCTCGGTGTCTATATAAACCGGAGGGTTTTAGTCCGTGGGACAACAACCATTACAACAATCATACCATAGGCTAGCTTCTAGGGTTTAGCCTCCTTGATCTCGTGGTAGATCCACTCTTGTACTACCCATATCATCAATATCAATCAAGCGGGAGTAGGGTTTTACCTCCATCGAGAGGGCGAACACAGGTAAAAACATCGTGTCCCTTGTCTCATGTTACCATCCGCCTAGACGCACAGATTCGGGACCCCTACCGAGATCCGCGGTTTGACACCGACATTGGTGCTTTCATTGAGAGTTCCTCTGTGTCGTCACCGATAGGCTCGATGGCTTCTTCAATCAACAACAACGAAGTCCAGGGTGAGACTTTTCTCCCCGGACAGATCTTCGTATTCGGCGGCTTCACACTACGGGCCAATTCACTTGGCCATCTGGAGCAGATCGAAAGCTACGCCCCTGGCCGTCAGGTCAGATTTGGAAGCCTAAACTTCATTGCGCATATCCGCGGAGACTTGATCTTCGATGGATCCGAGTCGCAGCCGAGCGTGCCGCACTGTCACCATGGGCATGATCTAACTCTGCCGCCGGACAGTACCTTGGAGGCCGCACACAAATCCGCTCCGACCCGTAGTTCGGAGCCGATCGCGCAGATCGAGGACGGGTGGCTGGACACCGCCTCGGGAGCTGCAACTTCCACGGCGATGGAGCCGAACACTGACCTCGTCCCTTATAAAGCTCGTGACTCTGAGGTGCCGGACTCCTTGTCGGACTTCGAACCTCCAGCGCCCCTGCCAATCGAATCCGATTGGGCGCCGATCATGGAGTTCACAACCGCGGACATCTTTCAGTACTTACCCTTTGGCGACATCCTAAATTCGCTAAAGCATCTCTCGTTATCAGGAGAGCCCTGGCCGGACTGCGGTCGGGATGGTTGAGATCTTGACGACGAAGAAATTCAAAGCCCACCCACCATCCACTTTGTAGCCACTGTCGACGATCTAACTGACATGCTAGACTACGACTCCGAAGACATCGACGGTATGGACGACGATGCCAGAGACTACCAAGAACCAGCGCTTACTGAGCACTGGAAGGCCACCCCAACCCATGATGTATATATGGTGGACACCCCAAAGGGAAGTGATAACGAGGAACAACGGGACGCGGCAAAGGATAATCCCGCCGACAAACAACCAAAACGGCAACGCAGACGCCGCCCTAAGTCCCGCCTCGACAAAAGCAGCACTCCTATTGACCCAGCAATAGAGCAGGGCAAACCAGTGGACGACGAACATGGAACCAAGCAACCGTCCGAACAGGACGAATCGGATAATCAATCCATGCCCGGCGAAGCCAACAGTCCAGACGACCTCACGCCAGACACACCACCGGAGCATAAGAACCTTCACAAAAGACTACGTCGCCCTTGCAAGAAGTGCGAAGAAGGAAAAACAAAGCTCAAAACAGCGGAAGACATACTCAGAATGAGGTGGAGCAAAGTACTCAAGACCGCGGACAAATATGGCAATGGCCACCAAACAAAGAGCTACCCGAAGCGCAAGCTGCTGCCTGAATTCAACGAGGAGGCCATAGAGCCCCCACAGTCACGAAGCAAAGAGGCCATCTAGCCGGATAGACAACCAGATGACAGGCCAAAAGCAAGCGGCGCCGCACACAAGACGACACATGACGGTCATGAAACAGATGGCCCGGTCAGGTCCATTTATGGGCCAAAAAAGAGGGCCCCAGGAAGCAACATGACACTCCACATGTTCGAAGATAACGGCACGCCTAAATACAGGGGAGCCGCACACCCACTATGTTTCACCGATGAGGTCTTTGGATCATAATTTCGGCGGATTCAAACCCGTAAACATAGAGGCATCTGACGGAACAACAGACCATGGATGCGGATTGAGGATTACATACTACACATACACATGGCTAGAGGAGACGATCTCACGCCATAAAATATCTACCCTCAAGCTCAAAGGGCCAGCTCGGCATTGGCTCGAAAGCCTCCCGAAAACATCTTGTTGGAAGTTGGGAAGATCTAGAGGGCGCGTTTAGAGCAAATTTTCAAGGGACTTCGTCCGCCCTCCGGATCTGAGCGATCTAAGTCATATAACTCAACAGCCCGAGAGAGTCGGTAGCAAGAATTCAGAACAGGTTCCTCACCAAAAAGAACCAAATAGTCGATTGTCGAGGCGCGATGCCTTAGCAGCTTTTAAACATAATGTGCGAGACGAATGGCTCGCTGGACACCCTCGGCCAGAGAAGCCGAGAACAATGGCCGCGCTAACAAGCCTCATGACCGCTTTTGCGGGGGAAGATAGCTGGCTAGCAAGATGCAGCACCAGCGACCGAGTACATCGAGATCGAGAGATGGAAGCGGAAAATCACGGTAGCGAAAGGATCGGCGCCGAAATAAAGAAAAAAGCCCAAAGAACACGACGGTCAACACCGGATTCAAAAGCTCGCGGCCGAACAACAAAACACTGCCTCTTAAGGACAACAGTGACGAGCTATCCCACCTAAACAAAATTTTGGATCGGATATGTCAAATCCACAGCACCTCCGGAAGGCCTGCAAACCACACCCACCGAAATTGTTGGGTCTTCAAACAGTCCGGCCGACTTAACGCCGAACACAAGGGGCTCGACGCGTCAAGCGAGGATAACGATGAACCCCACCAGCAGAGCACCGGAAAACAAAAGACTTTCCCACAAGAAGTCAAAACAGTAAATTCACTTCATGTGATAGTACGGAAGAACAACGCGGCACCCGCTAAGGTAGGTGTCACACGGTCCACCCCAGCGGAACCTCGAGATTGGATGTCAAAACCAATCACTTTCGACCACCTGGATTATTCCAAAAGTATTCGAAACGCAGGATGGACTGCTCTGATATTGGATACTATAATCGACGGACTACAATTTACACAAGTCCTGATGGACGGCGGCAGCGATTTAAACCTGCTATATCCGAACACAATCCGCAAGTTGGGGATAGACCTTACTAAAATTCGACATAGCCGCACTTCCTTTAAAGGAGTGGCGCTTGAGCCCTTACGCCAAGTGCACGGCTCCTTATTACTAGAAGTTGTATTGGGTCATCGACAACTTCCGGCAGCAAAGCTAATCTTTCATGTCGCCCCATTCAAAAGTAGCTATCAAGCGCTATTGGGACGTGAAGCTTTTGTCGCTTTAACGCAATACCACATTCTGCGTCTCTTACACTTAAAATGCCCAGTCCACGTGGCATCATTTCATTAAAAGGTCGTTCAAAGACCCGGACACGGCTAGGCGAGTGCGCATAAATAAGCTAGGGCTCCTAGCCGCACCCCTCCACAAGGGGCTGTGCATATAAGCAATAAGGAGCTAATATAGGCTCAGCTTTATTCATTTATTTCAATTTTAATGCACTTTTACACGATTTCCTTTCAAACTGAGTTCCTCTCTTTTTAGAGATGAACAACGTGCACCCGTCGAGGATCTGGCTGCAACGGAGACACAGCGCAGAGCGTGCGATGAGGACCCGTTGCAAGGATTCTTTTGATTAAGACCTGCGTAAACCTTTTTTACTGTCTCTTGTTGCTATAATCCCTGGTTTCTCATTATAACTAGAGAGGAGCGACGCGTTTTGGCATCGGCGCGTCGGAGGACCTCGCCCATACACAGACACTAGGGGCTTAGGGCATTGTTACGCCGTTATTATAAAGACCGAACACCTTAGGGAGTGTTGGCGTCTTGAGATTAGGCCTTATATGCATCAACTCCGAATCATGTCTTTGGTCAAATGTTGGGTTTGCCCGGCTCACTGTGTTTTGCTGCCTTCGTTCCGTATCATCGGCTAACGCGGCACCGGAGAACTCTGCGATTGTGCCCCGGTTAATTTGGCGAGCACCTCGATGAAAGCCGGCCCGATCATCATGATGCAGCGAGAGTGAGTCAACCACTCGATCGACCACCGGAATGTTTAGAATTCCTCGCTTTGACGAAGGACCGTTTCTGGTCGAGCACATCGCGCCCCAAATTCGGAGCGCGGTGCCCGGAAGCTATATCGTAGCCCCACCTAAAACTCCATGGCTAAGTGAAAGTGATAAAGCATTATAGTCCGGTTGCCTCGTTTGCTCGCTACCACCTCCTTCACAGGACGAGGCGTCGGATTAAGTGTGAAAATCGCTATTTTTGCGAACACCCCGCACCTTGTGCGTGGGGGCTGGCCCGACGACTTCCATCTTCGGGTTATACACGCGTATACATAAGCGGCCGCCACAGAGATATTTCAATACTTGAATGCACAAGTACAAAAAGCGCCTCGTCATAAACATCGTTTTACAAAATAAAGCGTTCATTTGAGCGTGACATTTTTGAGCACTGCGACTCTATTACACGAGCACCACGCAGAACTTCCCCAAAATAGTGCTCGGCGGGTAACGGCTCTCGTCCGAACCACGGTGCATAGCAGTGGCATCCATCTCGTCAATGTGCATTCACACGGCGAGGGCCATCCGTGCACCCTCTATGCAGGCCGACCGCTTCGCGCCTTGATATGCGGCACCGCCCCAAGAAATTGCTGCAATAAGCCAAAATAACTCTTGGCTTGGGCCTATCCGGCGGACATGAGTCACGATATCCGTCATGGCAAGTCCGGACAACCTATTCAGCTCAGCCCACTCGGCCAACTGATCGGTCGTGAGTGAACGCTCCGGACTATGGAATTGAGACCAAAACAGCTCTTCCGTCTTGTGATCCTTCCGACTTGGAAGTGCTGGCGGCATCCGCCGACTTTCGCCGCTAAGTCCATATAAGGATCCTCCGGACCCCACAGCTGGCCAAGCTAATCATACTTTGGATCCGTAAACCTTCGGCGCAGCAGAAAAGGCTTGCCAACCACAATGTCTCCGGCCTGGCGCAGCTCCATCTTTATAGCCTGCATTGCAGAACGGGCATCCTTGGCTTCGGCGGTGGCCTTCCCCAGGTCTTCTCGCTCCGCTAGGCACTCCTTTTCAAGAACCTCATTGCGGTCGGTAGCATCTTTTAACTTCACGACCATTTCAGCCATCTCTTCCCTGCTTCGGCAGTGTGCAGCCCTTTCGGCTTCTAACTCCTCGGCCACCCTCGAGGCAGCCGCATCACTCCTTCTGGCTTGCTCCTTGGCTTGAGCAAGTTCTGCCCGAAGGCTCTCCACAACAGCGGCACCATCTGTGTCAAGCACACATATTATAAGAGGTGGGCTTCGGCTCCCTTACTAGGTGTCCACGGAGAAAAAACTTACCTTGCAACTCGTCAAGTCACTTGTTGACTAGCGCGATGTCCGCATCCGCAACGTCGAGTTGCCGCTTTAGTTCAGCAACTCTATCAGTCCGGCTGGCCCCCGGACTACGCCACCTGCATAGGAAAGGCGAAAGTTCATACCTGCGATTTTGATCCTCGGCACGCTATCGCTCTCGACAACCTACCGATTCTCAGGGGCTAACTATCTATACAGGGCGCACTTTATGTGCAAAACTGTCAAAAAGGTGTGTCATTTTTACGTACCTCAAACCCCGCCAGCAAACTCCTGACGGCATTACGCAATCCTCTTTCGGCGGACGAAATCCTTCCAATCACCATACTCATCAATGCATGGTGATCTTCTGAGATGGACGCCCTCTCAAGCAGATCCTTCAGCTCCCCCGGTCGAACACTAGTCGACACCGAACTCTTCGGCTCTGCCGGGCTCGGGGATACCCTCCGTGATGACACTTCAGGCTCGTCCGCCCTATCCGACGGTGCAGCGGACGGAGGCGTCTCGCTCTCCACCATCTCCAGACGAAGGTCCCCCGAAGACGAGCTCATCTGAGAAGGTCGGAGATCCGAACTACAAGGTAAAAACTTCGGTGATCCTCAGAAGCACAAATAGGGATATCTCTTATTACCAAACTCCCTTTTTTCTACTTACGGCTCTCTGGAGGACTGATTCTTTAGGGGAGACTGTGCGGCCGGGGCCTCCTCGACTTGAGGACCCTCTGGTGAAGATTTCTTCCCCGCTTAGGGGCTTTGGCCTCCGGGTCTTGGGGCGGTCCTCTTCTCCCACAGGAGGAGGATTCTCGATCCCCTTTTCAAGAGCCTCCTTGGGCGGGCGGTAGCTCCTCTATTTTCCCCTTAGCCTTCTTGAAGGCGCAAACTCCAACATCTGACCCGGCCGGGATCCGCGCGTCTCTGGGAGGGCGGACACCGTATCAGCTTTGCTTGCACTATCCACTCTGTTAAAGGACAACGGGTTAAAAGGCGGGTGTAGAAAGGCAAACAAACGGTATGTCGAACACGAGCTACTTACTTGAGTATCCGGGCGATTACAGCTTAAGCCGGCGTCCTCGGTCAATTCCGGACACACCTCCCGTGATCCGAAGAACAATTTGTACATCTCCGCGGGTGTTGTGCCCATGAAGTGTTGGAGAATCTGTGGTCCCTCCGGATTAAACTCCCATAGCCGGAGAGGACGGCGTTTGCGAGGCGAGAGACGCCTAATCAGCATGACCTGCATCACCACGACCAGATCGATCTCCCTCGCTTGGAGGTCTCGGATCCGGCCCTGCAATAGGGGCACGTCCTTGGACGGCCCCCAGTTGAGCCCTTGGTTGACCCACGACATCAATCGTCGTGGTGGTCCCGAGCGGAATACGGGCGGCGGCTTCCGCCTACTGCCCCTGGGAGCGGTAATATAAAACCACTCCTGTTGCCACAAGCCGAGATTCTCTTGGAAGGAGCCCTCGGGCCACGGGGCATCGGCCCTCCTGCTTACGACCGCCCCGCCGCACTCTGCTTGATGCCCCTCGATCATCTTCGGCTCCACCTTGAAGGTCTTCAGCCACAGGCCGAAGTAAGGGGTGATGCGGAGGAAGGCTTCATAGACGACGATGAATGAAGAAACATGGAGGATGGACTCCGGAGCCAAGTCATGGAATTCCAACCCGTAGTAAAACATGAGCCCTCTCACAAAAGGATCCATCGGGAAGCCTAAGCCCCGACGGAGGTGGGGCGCAAACACGACATACTCGCCGGGCTCGGGGGTGGGAATGACTTGCCCGTTGATGGGCAACCTATGTGAAATTTCGTAGGACATGTACTTGGCCTCTCGCAGCTTTAGCACGTCCTCCTCCGTGACGGAGGAGGGCATCCACCGGCCCTGAAGGCCGGAGCCGGACATTGTTGAAGGTCCGAAGCGCTCGAATCTGGGGCTCTGGGTGTTGGAACTCGGAGCAAGGAGTAGATTCGATTGAAGGTTGAAGAGAAGAAACGAAGCCTTGGTCCCGTTATAAAGAGGGAGAATACCAAGAGCCGTCCCCGTAACCGTTCGGGACTCGCCTCCGATAAAGGAAGCATGGCGACGGGCACGGTTGGGTTACCCACGTCCGTATTGATGAGAATCCCGGAATAAGGGGAACACGATCTCTGCTTCGACAAGACGTGCCAAGGAAACCGCTTCGTTAAGCGCTACCGAGGTGGTATAATAAAAAGCGATTCAAGTAAAGGCTTGGTGGTGGTGTGACGTCATGCCGCAAAATACGTCAGCAGATTGAACTCGTGTATATTTTATTCTCTCTACGGTGGAATGTGGAATTTAATTTGCAGAGCCGGACACTATCCTGGTGTTCACGATCTTCTATGAATTATTCGGAGGAGGAACCCGCCTTGCAATGCCGAACAATATCGCGCCCGGACTCATCGTCATTGAAGCCTGGTTCAGACTCTTGAGGAGTCTGGACTTAGGGGTGTCCGGATAGGCAGACTATCATCGTCAGCCGGACTCCAAGACTATGAAGATACAAGATTGAAGACTTTGTCCCGTGTCCGGATGGGACTTTCCTTGGCGTGGAAGGCAAGCTTGGCGATCGGATATGTAGATCTCCTACCATTGTAACCGACTCCGTGTAACCCTAGCCCTCTCCGGTGTCTATATAAACCGGAGGGTTTTAGTCCGTAGGACAACAACCATTACAACAATCATACCATAGGCTAGCTTCTAGGGTTTAGCCTCCTTGATCTCGTGGTAGATCCACTCTTTTACTACCCATATCATCAATATCAATCAAGCAGGAGTAGGGTTTTACCTCCATCAAGAGGGCCTGAACCTGGGTAAAAACATCGTGTCCCTTGTCTCCTGTTACCATCCGCCTAGATGCACAGTTCGGGACCCCCTACCCGAGATCCGCCGGTTTTGACACCGACAGTGCTCATCCGGAACAACCAGGGCACAATCGCAGTAGTTCTCCTTTGTCCGCCTTAGCCGATAAGAACGGAACATAAGGCGGGAAACCCAGGAGCCGGGCAAACCCAACATATGACGAAAGACATGATTCGGAGCTGATGCATATAAGGCCAAACTCGTGACGCCGAACACTCCCGGAGGTATTCGGACTTTATAGCAAAAAAATGGGCTGAAGAATGCCCATTCATTATAAACCCTATGTTTCCAGGTATGTGCATTAGTCTGTTGTGGCGAAATGCCAATAACGGCAGTATCCTCTACGGGTATGGAACCCATGGGATGTTTGAACAATAAGAGGCAATAGAAAAGGTTTACACAGGGGCTTAATCTAAAAAGAAACCTTTTGAGCGGGGCCCTGCTGCACGTCCGCGCCTTTGTCTCCGTTGTGCCGTATCCTGGAAGGGTATCGCGCGAATGTTGTCTGTAAAAAAAAGAAAACTCGTGTAGGAGAGTACAATGCAAGTATGCGATGGATAGTAAAAGTGTAAGGTGGTGGCTTGCCAATAAGGTTGAGCCAAGTGTGGGGCTATATTAAGTATTTATAGCCCCTGGTGTCCTCTATAGGATTACATATACAGTGCCCTGGTTCAATTTTATCTTGGCTGCCGGACTCGTCTAACCGTGTCTGTGGTATTAATGACTAGTCATGTTTTCTCATATGGGAGGCCGCTTATAGTCCGGCCGCTAGGGCCGTCACGTGTTCCTCTGCGCATGAAGAGTGCTCTGTGTTTCTGTTAATGGTGATGACGCCGCGTGGACCGGGCATCTTGAGTGTAAGGTAGGCATAGTGCGGTAATGCGTTGAAGCGGGCGAAGGCCGTTCTTCCAAGCAATGCACGATGGCCGCTTTGGAAGGGTGCGATGGTGAAGAGTAGTTCTTCGCTTCTGGAGTTTCCTAGGGAGCCGAATGTTACCTCGATGCAGCCAGAGCCCCGCCGTAGCTTCAGCGCTGGTATCACCCCTTCAAAGGTGGTGTTGCTTTGGCTAATTCTGGATGGGTCTATCCCCATCCTGCGGACAGTGTCTTCATATATTAAATTGAGACTGCTGCCACCGTCCATGAGGACGTGGGTGAGATGGTATCCGTCGATTATTGGGTCAAGTACCAAGGCCTATGATCCTCCGCACCGAATACTAGTTAGGCGGTCCGTGTGATCGAAGGTGATCGGACAAGCCATCCAGTAGTTAGGTGTGGGTATGATGGGCTCTATATTGTACGCGTCTCTGAGCGCGCGTTCGTGCCTTCGTGTGGATGTGTGAGTCGTGTGGATCATGTTTACTATTTTAACCTCTTGGGGGAATTTTTTCTGTCCCCCAGTGTTCGGCTGGCGAGGCTCATCCTCGTCTTCACTTGGTGTTTCCCTTCCCTTGTGTTCGACATTTAATTTGCCGGCCTGCTTGAAGACCCAGCACTCTCTGTGCGTGTGGTTCGCAGGTTTGTCTGGGGTGCCATGAATTTGGCACGGTCATCGAGACTCTGTTGCACCGGACGGTCCCTCTTTACTGCCTTTAGATGGCTTCTTTTGCTGATCAGGTCGAGATCCCCTGAATCCGGCATTGACCGTTGTGCTGTCCGGGCTCTCTTCCTTGCTTTGGCGTTTGTTTTTATTATGCCGTGGCTTCCCGTTGCCGTCCCTTATTTCGCATGTGCTTGGGTCGCTGGTGCCTTTGCAGGCCAACCAGCTATCTTCACCCGCATAAGCGGGTCATCTGACTTGTTAAGGCTGCCATTGTCCTTGGCTTTTCTTGGCGAGGTGTGCAGCGAGCCACTCGTCATGATGTCTTTGTGCTTGAATGCCGCTAATGCTTCGGCGTCCAGACAATCGACAATCTGATTCTTCTTAGTGAGGAATCTATTCCAAAGCTTGCGGGTGGACTCTCCGGGCTGTTGGATTATTTGACTTAAATCATCCGCATCCGCAAGCCGGACATAAGTCCCTTGAAAATTGGCCCTGAAAGCATCCTCGAGTTCCTCCCAAGTCCCAATTGAATTTTCGGGGAGGCTCTTCAACCAGTGTCGAGCTGGTCCCTTCAACTTGAGGGGAAGGTATTTGATGGTGTGGAGGTCATCCCCACGAGCCATGTGAATATGCATGATAAAATCCTCGATCCAGACCCCTCGGTCTATCGTTCCGTCGTATGCCTCTATGTTCACAGGTTTAAAACCTTGTGGAAATTCATGGTCCAGTACATCTTCGGTGAAGCACAGGGGGTGAGCAGCCCCTCTGTATCTGGACGTGCTGTGGCATGCCGTCGGCTGTTGTTGTGTTCGGTGTTTATTCCAAACTGGTATTTGGTTGGTATGATCATTTTGGTGACTATAGTCCCTCGCCGGGGTGTGTCCTTTAGATCCGTAGATGGATCTGGCCGCGCCGGCTTTCTTATCTAGGTGCTCTCGTAGATCATGCGCAGCGTCGGTAGCTGCTCTATTGCGGTTATGAAGCGGTACGTCTGGCCTCCTGGTTGTGTTATTCTTTGGTGGAACGGCCTCGTCGTTGAATTCTGGCAGTAGCTTGCGTTTTGGATAGCTCTTTGTATGGCGATCGTCGCCGTATTTTTCTTCAGTGTCTAGCACTTTATTCCATCTGAGATTGAGGGTTTCCTGTGCGGCTTTTAGCCATTGCTTCTGCTTCTTTAGACTTCTCGCTGTGGCCATAAGCCTTCTGTGGAGGTTATCTTGTTCCACGCGTTTTTCCGGGATAATGAATGCATCATCGTCCGGACTGTGTTCTTGTCCCGGGGCGGTTTGATGAACTCGTCCCTCGGTATCATTGTGCTCGGGCGTCTGCTCCGAACTGGGTTCGGCGTGACCTGGCTCATCCTGCTCCATCGCTGGGTCTGTGTGGTCATTGTTGCCTTCAAAGTTGACTGGTATGTCGATCTTTGTGGCGCTCTTATCGCTATTTTTACTGTTGGTGGACTTTGAGCGGCGTCTGCGCCGTCGTTTTGGCTTTTGCCTGGGGGTTTTATCTTCCGGATTGTCGCCGTCGTTCTCCTTGGGCGTATCCACCATGTATATATCGTGTGACGAGGTAGTAGTCCAGCGCCCCAGAGATTCTGAATCTTCTCCTGCATCATCGTCCATACCATCGATGCCTTCGGAGTTGAAGTCAAGCACGTCGGTTAAATCATCGACCATGGCAATGAAGTGGGTGGTGGGTGGGCAGCGAATCCCTTCGTCGCCTGCTTCCCACTCAAGCCGAACATAGATTGGCCAAGAGGCTCCTAACAAAAAGAGAGACTTTAATGAGTTCAGCATGTCGGGCAAAGGGCGACTGCTAGAAGATATCCGCAGCGGTAAACTCCATTACCGGAGCCCAACCTGGCTTGGCTGGCTCTTGAGTGCGCGGACTGGAACCAACAGCCGGATACGAGTCAGGGGTCCGGAGTCACAGGCTTCCACAGAGGTGAGACCTGTGTTCGGCTCCACCGCCAATGAGTGTGCGGCCTACGAGGCGGGGTCCATCCCTCCATCCTTAGGCAACACAGCCTGCTCCGGATTTAGGTCCGGGGCTATCGCAGGGGTGATATCCCGAGCATTGTCCGACTGCAGGTCTAAGCCGTGCTCATCGTGACTGTCCGGTGCTCCTGGCACAGGCCCGAATCCGTCGAAGATCAAGTCTCCGTGAATGTCCGCCGTGTAGTTCAGGGTTCCAAACCTGATCTGGTGGCCAGGGGCGTAGCTTTCGATCTGCTCCAGATGGCCAAGCGAATTAGCCCGCAGTGCAAAGCCGCCGAACACAAAGATCTGTCCGGGGAGAAAAGTCTCGCCCTCGACCGTGTTGTTGACGATTGAAGGCGCCATCAAGCCTTGCAGCGACGACACAGAGGAACTCTCAATGAAAGCACCAATGTCGGTGTCAAAACCGGCGGATCTCAGGTAGGGGGTCCCGATCTGTGCGTCTTAGGCTGATGGTAACAGGAAGCAAGGGACACAATGTTTACCCAGGTTCGGGCCCTCTCGATGGAGGTAAAACCCTACTTCGTGCTTGATTAATATTGATGATATGAGTAGTATAAGAGTAGATCTACCACGAGATCGCAGAGGCTAAACCCTAGAAGCTAGCCTATGATGATTATGGTTGTAATTGTGATCGGCCTTCTAAGGATCAACCTCTCCGGTTTATATAGACATCGGAGAGGGCTAGGGTTTACATGGAGTCGGTTACAAGGAAGGAAATACAATATCCGGATCGCCAAGCTTGTCTTCCACGCAAAGGAGAGTCCCATCTGGACACGGGACGGAGTCTTGAGTCTTGTATCTTCACGCTCTAATAGTCCGGACGATGTATATAGTCCGGCTGTCCGGATACCCCCTAATCCAGGACTCCCTCAACCACAACCCGAGAATAAAAGATATGATAAAAAAGACTTTGTTGCTACAAAGCATGAAATAGAACCATATGTAGATCTAAGATGTCTTCAGCACTCCGGAATGATTAAATGGGCAATGGTGAACAAGCAAGGGGAAAGATTTGAGCCAAGGAAAAGAATATGCTCAACACCGAAGAATCCACTGGAGAAGAAAAAGAGATGAAGAATGTCGTACTAGACGAGAATTCACCAGTTGAAATTATCGAGGAAAGAATAAATAGGCTCCACATGAATAAAATGGATGCCCGATTTGAGACTTCAGACTCCGTGAAGTAAAAGGGTGGGTGGGTGGGAAAAAGAAACACAACTTCGAACGGGGAAACAACTTCGTTGAGAAAGAACTGAGGATTGATTTCGCAAAAGGCGAAGAGGGTCGAATCATTTGAAGAGAGTGCACCATATGAAAAGAGCTGACATCACAACAATTGGAAAACTAACTGCATGATCCTAAAGAAAATTTGAAGGGGCAGAGGAGTAACATCAAAACACCTATGTCACGATTCCTCACCAGAGTGACAAAGGGGATGAGGACTAAAAAGAATTCCTACTCTCCGATATAACTAGAGTTCAAAATTAGTTTTTATTTTAGACTCGACAACAACCAAATTACAATCAACCAAGGGGGGCTCCTTTGGTCGGTCAAGGTTCTGATTCCAACTTGTCATGCTCAACATGGAAACAAAAGGCATGCCATTGAAGTACATATCAAACACTACAAAACATGCTTACTGAACTATTGCTAAAACACTCTAGATCATTTTTAAAATAGCATGGCAAAAATACAAATGATAACAGCTTTACAGACTTGGACATGGCAGAAACAGATTCAGATTGCAAAGTTTAGGGCTAGCAAACCACATGCAACATGAACTTTTCATGGCAAACATGAGAATGGCAAGCTTTATCTAAATGCACTTAGCAACACTCCCTCACCGAACATGTTCCAGAAACCCATAGATAAGATGATAGCATCAATGCAAAATGGCAAGTTATGCTGACAGTTTTAGACTTAGCAAAATAAACATGGCATGGCAGACATGGATTATGATAACATGTTTGCAACATTGTTGTACTCACCACAGTGCACTTCATGGCATGAAATTTGACAGAGAGGTTAAGGACATGGTCTAATATTTGTAGGGAAAAGATGAACATTAATAGAGCAGGGAATAAAGTCACTTGCAAAAACATGAAAGAAGAAGGAAGGAAGAGGCGATGATACATGGGCATGGCTCGAGAGACAGAGATATCAAGGACCGATGCACACACCACATAAAGTCCACACATATCATGAGGATGAGTGCAATGCACAACAAGATGGATAACACAATGCACATGATGAGCATGAAGAATGCAAAATGACAAGAGGCAGAATGCAACAAAACAATGATGAGCATAGCATATGCAACAAATAAAGGAACAATGCAAAACAAGATGACAATGGCAAATACACCATGACCAAGAAACAAAACACAAGGATGGCATGGCACTATTATGAACATGGCAACAAACAATTGAAACACGCGATGTCAACAAAAAAAATGGATTGCATCTCGAGCATTGGTTTCAGTGTGTCACAACACTCCCCCACTAACAGAAGATCACGTCCTGAGATTTTAGAACGAGAAGAGGAGGAGATGGACGAAGAGGTAAAACAAAGGTGCCTATTCCACAAATGAGTGAAAGCACGAACCTTGAGAGGTTGAACAACTTGAAAAAAAGAATAAAACGGAGATGAACAAAGTTGAGAGCACTTCGGTAGAAAAGTGGAACAAGGAACACCATGAGAACCTTGGCGGTTGCGAAGGCATCTGAAAGGGGTTACAGATGGGCAAGAAATAACATGCAATCACTCTGGTTGAAACGAGATAAACAAGTAACTAGAAAGAACAAATTCGAACAACAGTCCAATTAAAAAGAGAAGCAAAACTTGATGAGATGGAAAGAACTTGGAAAATAAAAAGGCTTACAAGGGCATCTTCTAACACAAGTGAATTTAAAAGCATCCTTACAAAGAAGGCTTGAACAGAGTTGTTGGAAATTCTACACCGAAAAGAATAAGCTTGTTATGGGCTTATGGAAATCATTTCAAAATTATGAGGTGATAACCGGCCAAAAACGAAAATTATTGTATGCTTGAGACGAAAGAAAAGATGTGAAACAACATGTCTGAAAGACAAGGAAGAATTAGTTGTACTTCGGTTTGCAAGAAGAGGGATAATTGAGCTCCAACAAGAATCTTGATGGACTTAAAGAATGAATTAAATCCTTGACGAGAATGAGTTAAATCCTTTATGAACCACCATGAAAAACTGTGGTAAGCAAAAGGATTAAAGAAACGAAGGTTGAAAAGAACAAGATGAAGCCTTGCGATGATTTAGATTGAGCTTCGCAATGAGAAAAGCGAGAAACTTGAAACTCCGAGAAAGAAAATATGAACAACTTAGAACTGAGAATGTGATATGATGAACAAACTCCTTAAAGAAGAGATTAATCAACTTGATGAAAGAAGAATAAGAATTATGTTATGCTTATCCTCCACTAATTAAATTGATGAGAAGCAATGGATTTTCATAATATTTAATCGCATTGGAAAAGATTAAGGGGAGATATAGCACAACATTTGGAAGGTCGTAATGAACCACCGGTAGAATTTGGCAAGAACGAATGCATTGATATGATAACAAAGGAATCTTGAACAAACCACTGTAAGAATTTGAAAACGAATGAAGAAAGAGAATTCCTCGCCTGGAAGAATTAGAAAAAACCACGAAGATACTTGAGGGAATTTAGAGACAAGAGAACGAAGAGATCGCAAACTTATTAAAGAATACTTTACAGATGCACCGGGATAATTGGATAACCATGGATGGAATGTGAGGACGCAGAATTCTTTTGGAATGATGGCCTTCAATGAAACGAAACCTCCTGACATACTCCGGATGGGTAAGAAAAGAATTTCTGACAAACGAAATAATTTGAGAGGACAACATGAATCTAGAACCATGAATTTTTTAGAGAATAGACAAGATTTAGAGGATAACTCTTCTTCGGTCTTCAAATGTTGAGAATGACAACGAGGAACACCACTAAAATTGTTGAGATACCCCAGAAGAATGAAAAGACAAAAGATTGAACCAAAGAAGAAAAGAATTTGAAAGCGATCTCGGAAAAGGCATATGACTAATGGAATCCATTCTTACATCACACTTTGAAAAGAATTTTAAAATAGCTCCAAAAAAATAGAAGAGCCAGGTAAGATCCTGGGAAAAGACCTATGGGTTATGGGCCCACTGAAAAGAAACACAGTTGAAAATGATTGAAGAAGAGAGATGATGCACCGGAACTATTCAAAGACTTGAATGAGGTGACAACCTTGAAATAATTTGAATGCAAACACGAATCTTCTAAGATGTCTTCAGCACTCCGGAATGATTAAATGGTGAGAGGCGAACGAGCATGGGAAATATTTGAGCCAAGGAAAAGAAAATGCTCAACACCAAAGAATCCACCGGAGAAGAAAAAGAGATGAAGAATGCCGTACTAGACGAAAATACACCAGTTGAAATTATCAAGGAAAGAATAAAGAGGCTTCACATTAATAAAATGGATGCCCGATTCGAGACTTCGGGCTCCGTGAAGTAAAAGAGTGGGTGGGTGAGAAAAAGAAATACAACTTCGGACGGGGAAACAACGTCGTTGAGATAGAACTGAGGATTTATCTTGCAAAAGGCGACGAGGGTCGAATCATTTGAAGAGAGAGCACCGGATAAAAAGAGCTGACATCACAATGATCGCAAAACTAACTGTGTGATCCTAAAGAAAATTTGAAGGGGGAGAGGAGTAACATCAAAACACCTACGTCACGATTCCTCAGCATAGCGACGAAGGGGATGAGGAGTAAAAAGAATTCCTACTCTCCGATATAACTAGACTCCAAAATTAGTTTTTATTCTGGACTTGACAACGGCCAAACTACGATCAATCAAGGGGAGATCCTATGGTCGGTCGAGGCTCTGATACCAACTTGTCACGCCCAACATGGAACAAAAGGCATGCCATTGAAGTACATATCAGCCACTACAAAACATACTTACTGGACTATTGCTAAAACACTCTAGATCATTTTTAAAACAGCATGGCAAAAAGGCAAATGATGACAGTTTGTAGACTTGGACATAGCAGAAATAGACTCAGATTGCAATGTTTAGGGCTAGCAAACCACATGCAACAGGAACATTTCATGGCAAACATGAGCACGACAGGCTTGTACTAAATGCACTCAACAAGACTCACTCAATGAACATGTTCCAAAAACTCATAGATAATATGATAGCATCAATGCACAATGGCAAGTTATGCTGACAGTTTCAAATAAACATGGCATGGCAGACACAGATTTATGATAGCATGTTTTCAAGCTTGTTTCACTCGCCACAGTGCACTTCATGGCATGAAATTTGACAGATAGGTTAAGGACATGGTCTAATATTTGTAGGGAAAAGATGAACATTTGTTGAGGAGGGAATAAAGTCACTTGCAAAAACATGAAAGAAGAAGGAAGGGAGAGGTGATGATACATGGGCATGGCTTGAGAGACAGAGATAGCAAGGACTGATCCACACACAACATAAAGTCCACACATTGCATGAGGATGAGTGCAATGCACAACAAGATGGATACCACAATGCACATGATGAGCATGAAGAATGCAAAATGACAAGAGGCAGAATGCAACATACCAATGATGAGCATGGCATATGCAACAAATAAAGGAACAATGCAAAACAAGATGACAATGGCTAATACACCATGACCAAGAAACAAAATACAAGGATGGCATGGCACTATCATGAACATGGCAACATCTGCTCATACTTACAAATATTCTTTGGCTCCCCTTGTGTCAAATCAATAAATTTGGGTTGAATACCCTACCCTCGAAAACTGTTGTGATCCCCTATACATGTGGGTTATCAGTCTCCTAAAGGCAACCGACTCAGTTATGTGCTTCAAATTCACTTCGACTCCTCCAACAATGAAGTCGAATACGAAGCTCTCCTGTATGGGCTACTGCTACGTCTTGAGCTTGCGTTGGTTTTCCTTGAAGAGGAAGGGGTGATGCAGCAATAGTAGCGTAAGTATTTCCCTCAGTTTTTGAGAACCAAGGTATCAATCCAGTAGGAGGCTCCACAAAAGTCCCACACACCTACACAAACAAACAAGAACTCGCAACCAACGGAATAAAGGGGTTGTCAATCCCTTCACGGCCACTTGCTAAAGTGAGATCTGATAGAGATAATATGATAAGATAAATATATTTTTGGTATTTTATAATATAGATTGGAAAAGTTAAGATGCAAATAAAAGTAGATTGAAAGCTTATATGATAAATGACCCGGGGGCCATAGGTTTCACTAGTGACTTCTCTCAAGATAGCATAAGTATTATGGTGGCTGAACAAATTACTGTCGAGCAATTGATAGAAAAGCGAATAATTATGAGATTATCTAGGCATGATCATGTATATAGGAATCACATCCGTGACAAGTAGACCGACTCCTGCCTACATCTACTACTATTACTCCACACATCGACCGCTATCCAGCATGCATCTAGAGTATTAAGTTCATAAAGCATGGAGTAATGCATTAAGAAAGATGACACGATGTAGAGGGATAAACTCATGCAATATGATATAAACCCCATCTTTTTATCCTTGATGGCAACAATACAATACGTGCCTTGCTGCCCCTGTTGTCACTGGGAAAGGTTACCGCAAGATTGAACCCAAAGCTAAGCACTTCTCCCATTGCAAGAAAGATCAATCTAGTAGGCCAAACCAAACTGATAATTCAAAGAGACTTGCAAAGATATCTTAATCACACATAAAAGAATTCAGAGGAGATTCAAATATTTCTCATAGATAATCTTGATCATAAACCTACAATTCATCGGATCTCGACAAACACACCGCAAAAAGAGTTACATCGAATAGATCTCCAAGAAGATCAAGGAGAACATGGTATTGAGATCCAAAGAGAGAGAAGAAGCCATCTAGCTAATAACTATGGACCCGAAGGTCTATGGGAAACTACTCACAACTCATCGGAGAGGCCTTGGAGATGATGTAGAGGCCCTCCGTGATTGATTCCCCTTCCGGCGGAGCGCCGGTGAAGGCTCCAAGATGGGATCTCACAGATACAGAAGGTTGCGGCAGTGGAATTAGGTTTTTGTGGTCTGTTCTGATGTTCTCGGGGTACGTGGGTATATATAGGAGGAAGAAGTAGGTCGGTGGACGCCCGAGGGGCCCACGAGATAGGGGCGCCCGGTGGGGCGCCCACCTCGTGGCCGCCTCGGCTGTTGCTTGACTTCCACTCCAAGTCCTCTGGATCACGTTCGTTCCAAAAATCACGCTCCCGAAGGTTTCATTCCATTTGGACTCCGTTTGATATTCCTTTTCTTCGAAATACTGAAATAGGCAAAAAAAATAGCAATACGGGCTGGGCCTCCGGTTAGTAGGTTAGTCCCAAAAAATGATATAAAAGAGTAAAGTAAAGCCCATAAACATCCAAAACGGGTAATATAATAGCATGGAACAGTCAAAAATTATAGATACGTTGGATACCTATCAGCTACGAATGGCGATTTCTCTGGGAATTCGCCGACTGATGGTCTATGGCGACTCGGATCTAGTGATCAACCAGGTCATGAAAGAGTGGGATATCCATAGTTCGACGATGACTAGCTATTGCAACACCGTTAGAAAATAGGAGAAGCACTTTGAAGGGATGGAGCTCCATCATGTGCCATGCCTCAAAAATCAAGCGGATGGTGATTTGGCCAAAATGGTCTCAAGCCGGAATACAGTACCCAAGAATGTGTTCCTGGAACACCTACACTCGCCCATAATCAAGGAAGATCCTTTTGTGGAGGAGCCCCCGCAACTAGTCGGTCCTTCCGATCCGACTGAAGTAGACATCCCTAAAGTAATTGACCTGGTTCAAGAGATCCTTGCCATCAATCCTAAGTGGACTGAGCCATACCAGGCATACCTACTCAGGTAAGAGCTCTCAAAGGATGAGGATGAAGCTCGCCAGATCGTCCATCGATCCAAGGCTTTCACCATCATGGGAGACCAGCTATACAAGAAAAGCACGACTGGAGTCACACAACAATGCATATCACCAGAGGAAGGGCAACAAATTCTTCAGGAGATCCCCTTGGGAACATGTGGGCACCATGCATTCTCTCGAACATTGTTCGCGAAAGCATTAAGAGATGGTTTCTACTGGCCCTGAGCCAATGAAGTTGCATGGGATATAGTTGATCATTACATCGGGTGCCAGTTTTACGCGAATCAGTCGCATAAGCCGACATCGGCTCTAAAGAGTATCCCCCTCGGTTGGCCGTTTGCCATCTGGGGACTCAACTTGATCGGCCCTCTCCGAAATGGGACGAGTAGCTTCATGCAGCCGTTGGTGGCAGTGGATAAGTTCACCAAGTGGATCGAGGCTAAACCCAGAAAAAAGTTGGACCCGGCCACTGCTATTCTGTTCATCAAAGAGATAATCTTCATATTTGGAGTTCCTCATAGCATCATCACCGATGATGGGTCTAATTTTGACTCAAACGAGTTCCCCGAGTTTGGCTACACCCAAGGCACTCGGGACGATTACGCCTCTGTGGTGCACCCGCAGTTGAACGGACAAGCCAAGAGAGCAAATGGGCTCATACTCCAAGGATTGAAACCCCACCTCATGTGCGATCTGACTCACGCACCAGGGGCCTGGATAACCGAGCTACCGTCAGTCCTCTAGGACTTGCGGACAACCCCGAATTGATCCACCAATTGCACCCCATTCTTTAGGGTGTACGGGTCAGAAGCAGTTTTGCCGAGTGATCTGCTCCACAATTCTCTTCGAGTGGATCTTTACTCAGAGGCTAAAGCTGAAGAGGCAAGGCAAGGTGGCCTAGACCTTTTGGAGGAGGAACGTGAGCTGGCGCTTATAAGATGGACGTTGTACCAACAAGACTTGCATCTCTACCACGACAGGCACGTCAGAGGGCGTGCTTTCAAGGAAGGAGACCTGGTCCTCTGAGTGGATCAACAAAAACCTCACAAGTTGGCGCCCCCTGGGAGGGGCCATTCGCCGTATCGAAGGTCCTACATAATGGAGCATACAGACTCTACAACTTCACCAAAGAATTAGAAGAGCCCGGAGCTTGGAATGTGGATCTGCTCCGCAAGTTTTACACTTAGAATAAAATTTTCTCCATTGTAATAGTTAGTCTGAATGAACTTGGATGAATAGAAGTATTACTTTTCCCATATATTGTCTAGGTCGACCTACGGTCGCATTTCATTACACAATGCTAACTGCATTCGGAAACTAACACACCTCCAGTGCGTGAAGAGGAGAAACTTAGCTGCGGATCAGTTTTCGCCTAAGTTAAAAAAATCCGAGTGAGGATCTGCTCCACACTCGGGGGCTTAGCTACGAACCAGCCTTCGCCTAAGTTAAAAAATATTCTGAGTGAGGGCCTGCTCCACAGTCGGGGGCTTACCTGCGAACCAGCCTTCGCCTAAGTTAAAAAATAATCTGAGTGAGGATCTGCTCCACACTCGGGAGCTTAGCTGCGAACCATCCTTCACCTAAGTTAAAAATATAATCCGAGTGAGGATATGCTCCACACTCAGGGGCTTAGCCGCGAACTAGCCTTCACCTAAATAAAAAATATAATCTGAGTGAGGATCTGCTCCACACTCGGGGGCTTAGCCGCGAGCCAGCTTTCGCCTAAGTTCAAACCACAATCCGAGAGAGGATCTGTTCCACACTTGGGGGCTTAGCTGCGAACCAGATTTTTCCTAAGTTAAAAAAACAACCCGAGTGAGGATCTGCTCCACACTTTGGGGCTTAGCTGCGAACCAGCTCTCGCCTAAGTTCAAAACACAATCTGAGTGAGGATATGTCCCACGGTCGGGGGCATAGCTACGGACCAGCTTTCGCCTAAGTTAAGAAACAACCTGAGTGAGGATCTTCTCCACACTCGGGGGCTTAGCTGCAAACCAGCTTTCACCTAAGTTAAATAATAATCCGAGTGAGGATCCTCTCCACATTCGGGGCTTAGCTGTGGACCAGCTTTTGCCTAAGTTAAAAAAACAATCCGAGTGAGGACCTGCTCCACACTCGAGGGCTTAGCTGCGAACCAGCTTTCGCCTAAGTTAAAAACAACCTGAGTGAGGATCTGCTCCACACTCGGGGACTTAGCTACGAACCAGCTTTCGCCTGAGCCAAACAAAACACAAGAAGCAAATAGAGACTTAAAAGGTTCCAAACCAAAGATTCGATGCGTCCAAATGTTTTTGAACTAAAACGAATCCTGAGCTCAACAGAGTTTTCATTACACCAACCACCCGGCATTCCAGGGCAAATTTAACAAAGTGTTTTTCAAGCCTCAGGCGGAGGGCTAGCTGGGTCGGCGAAGGTTTCCAGGTCAATCCCGTCGGCGATGCGAGTGGCGGCTTCAGTGAAGGTCTCCATGAAATCCTCAAACTCGAGGTTCTTCTTTCTCATCACTTGGAGACCCTTCAGCTTCTCCTCATGTTCATGCTTGCAATGAACACGGACGAGTGAGAACGCCATGTCAGCACCACTCTGAGCGGCAGAATTTTCCCAAGCTTTCACCCGAGCGGGGACTTCGTTCAGCCTCGTCATAACGGATTCCAAGTCCATCTGGGACTCCTCCCCTGGCTGCAATTCCTTGTCAATCCAACCTAAGGCACCTCGGGTCCGAGAGATATAGCCATGCGCGTTCTCCAAACAGTCTTCCAACCGGAGGATAACGAGGACCGCTTTGTCAGTGACGAGTCACCTCGTAGGGTTCAAATCCCTCTTGAGCTGCTCCAGTTCTAGATCCTTGTTGTAGCAATGCTCTAGTTGAAGGAAGACAAACTATGAAAGAATGATTGAAGAAAATTTGGTGGCATATGGATTTCACTCGGTCGAGGAAGAACTTACCATGAAGTTTCTCGCTAAACTCCTCGCAAACCTCTTCAATGTGTGCTTCCAATGCATCCTTCTTTTCAGTCAGTTGTACGACCTTCTCCTCTAGCGTCTGCTTCTCCTGAGCGAAGCCACTAACATCAGCCTTGAGGTCCTTGATCTCTGATACGTCTATAACGTATCTATAATTTTTGATTGCTCCATGCTACTTTATCTACTGTTTTGGACTATATTGGGCTTTATTTTCCACCTTTATATTACTTTTGGGACTAACCTATTAACCGGAGGCCCAGCCCAGAATTGCCGTTTTTGCCTTTTTCAGTATTTTGAAGAAACAGAATATCAAACGGAGTCCAAACGGAATGAAACCTTCGGGATCGTGATTTTCCAACCGAACGTGACCCAGGAGACTTGGACCCTACTCCAAGCAGTGCCCGAGGAGGTCACGAGGGTGGAAGGCGGGCCCCCCTGGGCGCGCCCCCTACCTCGTGGGCCCCTCGGAGCTCCACCGACGTACTCCTTCCTCCTATATATACCTCGATCCCGAACAATCGAATAGGAGCCAAAACCTAATTCCACCGCCACAACCTTCAGATCCACGAGATCCCATCTTGGGGCCTGTTAGGAGCTCACGGGGGGCATCCACCATGAAGGGCTTCTACATCATCACCATAGCCCCTCCGATGAAGTGTGAGTAGTTTACTTGCACCTTCGGGTCCATAGCTAGTAGCTAGATGGCTTCTTCTCTCTTTTGGATCTCAATACAATGTTCTCCCTCTCTCGTGGAGATCTATTCGATGTAATCTTCTTTTTGCGGTGTGTTTGTTGAGACCGATGAATTGTGGGTTTATGATCCAGTATTATCTATGGAAAGTATTTGATTCTTCTCTGAATTATTTTATGTATGATTGAGTTATCTTTGCAAGTCTCTTCGAATTATCTTTTTGGTTTGGCCAACTAGATTGGTAGTTCTTGCAATGGGAGAAGTGCTTAGCTTTGGATTCAATCTTGCGGTGTCCTTACTTAGTGACAGAAAGAGTTGCAAGGCAGGTATTGTATTGTTGCCGTCGAGGATAACAAGATGTTTTTTATCATATTGCATGAATTTATCCCTCTACATCATGTCATCTTGCTTACGGCGTTACTCTGTTTTTACTTAATACTCTAGATGCATGCTTTGGATAGCGGTCGATGAGTGGAGTAATAGTAGTAGATGCGTAATCGCTTCGATCTACTTGTTTTGGACGTGATGCCTATATACATGATCATTGCCTAGATATACTCATAACTATGCTCAATTACATCAATTGCTCAACAGAATTTGTTCACCCACCGTAGAATAATTATGCTCTTGAGAGAAGCCACTAGTGAAATCTATGGCCCCGGTCTATTCACATCATATCAATCTATATCACTTTATTTACTTGCTTTGTTTTTACTTTCCTTTACTTTTTACTTTGCATCTATCTATCAAAAATACCAAAAATATTATCTCTATCAGATCTCACTCTCGTAAGTGACCGTGAAGGGATTGACAACCCCTAAGCGTTGGTTGCGAGTTGCTATTGTTTTGTGTAGGTACGAGGGACTTGTGCGTGGTCTCCTGCTGGATTGATACCTTGGTTCTCAAAAACTGAGGGAAATACTTACGCTACTTTACTGCATCTTCCTCTCCTCTTCGGGGAAATCCAACGCTGTGCTCAAGAGGTAGCAAGAAGAATTTCTGGCGCCGTTGCCGGGGATGTTCACGCAAGCAAGTCAACTATACCAAGTACCCATCGCAATCCCTATCTCTCGCATTACATTATTTGACATTTGCCTCTCGTTTTCCTCTCCCCCACTTCACCCTTGCCGTTTTATTTGCCCTCTCTTTCCCAATATCCTCCTCTCTTTCCCGTTTGCCTTTCTGTTTGCTCTTTTGCTTGCTTGTCGTCATGTCTAATTCCTTATCCGCTCCTATGTCTCCCGAGTTTGAAGTTCTTCACTTCAAGCAAAGGCAAGGAGAAAATTTAAAAGACGCTTGGTATAGGATGACGGAATCTTATCCTAAGCGCACCCTAGAGGTGAACTTTAGAATTCTTCTTCGCAATTTTTATGTTGGGTTAAATATGACACATAGACAACTCTTGGATTGCATTGCCAAGGGAAATTTGACTGAGATTGATCCCAGTATTGCGCATGAAATTATAGAGAGAATAGTGGGAACACTACCCCAAAAGGGAGGATTGCATCCTACCCAGGAAGAAACCCAAGTGTTTGACAAAATTTGCGAAGTAACAATTTTTTTACAAAAGCTCTTGAGCCTCTTAAAAGTGTTAGCGGGAATCTTCACCGCATGAATATGTTGATTACTCTTTGTAATAAGCGGTTGGATTCTTTGGATCTAAAAAATTCCGAATATGAAGGGAAGCGGAAAGAACCTCCCGGATTCGAACATGACTCCGCTAAAAAAATGAAAATCAAAGATGGCAATACCTCGATCTATCCTTGCTTTTATGCCTAGCTAGGGGCGTTAAATGATAGCGCTTGTTGGGAGGCAACCCAATTTTATTTTGTGTTTTTTGTTTTTGCTTCTGTTTAGGAATAAATAATCCATCTACCTTATGTTTGGATGTGGTTTTATGTTTTAATTAGTGTTTGTGCCAAGTAGGACCTATAGGATAACCTATGATGATAGTTGATTTGATTCTGCTGAAACACAGAAACTTTGCACGCACGAATTTAGTTATGATAAATCACCGGAACGTGATTTTGCGTCGATTCTTTTTGATGCTGATCAATAAACAAATTTTCCAGGACTTGCTATTTTGGTAGAATTTTTAGAGTTCCATAAGTTTGCGTTAGTTACATATTGCTACAGACTTGTCTGTTTTTGACAGATTCTGTTTTTCGTGTGTTGTTTGCTTATTTTGATGAATCTATGGCTAGTAAATTAGTTTATAAACCATAGAAAAGTTGGAATACAGTAGGTTCAATGCAAATATAAATAAAGAATGATTTCACTACAGTACCTTTAAGTAGTCTTTTGTTTTCTTTCTCTAACGGAGCTCACGAGATTTCTGTTGAGTTTTGTGTTGTGAAGTTTTCAAGTTTTGGGTGAATTCCTTTGATGGATTATGGAACAAGGAGTGGCAAGAGCCTAAGCTTGGGGATGCCCATGGCACCCCCAAGATAATCCAAGGACACCAAAAAGTCAAAGCTTGGGGATGCCCCGGAAGGCATCCCCTCTTTCGTTCACTTCCATCGGTAATTTACTTGGAGCTATATTTTTATTCACCAACATGATATGTGTTTTGCTTGGAGCGTCTTGTATTATTTGTGTCTTTGCTTGTTAGTCTACCACAATCAGGCTTGCTGTACACATATTTTGAGAGAGCCATACATGAATTGGAATTTGTTAGAACACTCTGTGTGCTTCACTTATATCTTTTGAGCTTGATAGTTTTGCTCATAGTGCTTCACTTATATCTTTTGAGCGTGATAATTTTTGCTCTAGTACTTCACTTAGATCTTTTAGAGCACGGAGGTGGATTTGTTTTAAAGAAACTATTTGATCTCTCATGCTTCACTTATATTGTTTTGAGAGTCTTTAATAGCATGGTAATTTGTTTAATGTTAATATACTTGATGTTCAAGATATGTGAAACTTTATTTTGAGTGAATTGAATACTAAGATAAGTTTGATGCTTGATAATTGTTTTGAGATATGGAGGTGATAATATCAAAGTCATGCTAGTTGGGTGATTATGAATTTGAGAAATACTTGTGTTGAAGTTTGCAAGTCCCGTAGCATGCACGTATGGTTAAAGTTGTGTAACAAATTTGAAACATGAAGTGTACCTGGCTTGTGCATCCATATGAGTGGCGGTCGGGGACGAGCGATGGTCTTTTCCTACCAATCTATCCCCCTAGGAGCATGCGCGTAGTACTTGAATTTTTGATGACTTCTAAAATTTTGCAATAAGTATATGAGTTCTTTTGACTAATGTTGAGTTCATGGATTATACGCACTCTCACCTTTCCACCTTTGCTAGCCTCTTCGGTACCGTGCATTGCCCTTTCTCACCTCGAGAGTTGGTGCAAACTTCGCCGGTGCATCCAAACCCCGTGATACGATACGCTCTATCACACATAAACCTCCTTATATATTCCTCAAAACAGCCACCATACCTACCTATCATGGCATTTCCATAGCCATTCCGAAATATATTGCCATGCAACTTCCACCATCATCATCATGACATGCACTACTTTTGTCATATTGCCATTGCATGATCTTGTAGTTGACATTGTATTTGTGGCAAAGCCACGATGCATTATTTTTCATACATGTCACTCTTGATTCATCGCACCATCCCGGTACACCGCCGGAGGCATTCATATAGAGTCATATCTTGTTCTAAGTTTCGAGTTGTAATCCTTGTGTTGTAATCAATAGAAGTGTGATGATCATAATTATTAGAGCATTGCCCAAATAAAAAAAGAGAAAGGCCAAAAAGAAAAAAGAAAGGCCCAAAAAAAGAAAATAAAAAAGGGGCAATGCTACTACCTCTTTTTCCACACTTGTGCTTCAAAGTAGCACCTTGTTCTTCATGTAGTGAGTCTCATATATTGTGCTTCAAAGTAGCACCTTGTTCCTCATGTAGTGAGTCTCATAAGTTTTCTTTTTTCATACTAGTGGGAATTTTTAATTATATAACTTGGCTTGTATATTCCTACGATGGGCTTCCTCAAATGCCCTAGGTCTTCGTGAGCAAGCAAGTTGGATGCACACCCACTAGTTTTCTTTTGTTGAGCATTCATAGCTCTAGTGCATCCGTTGCATGGCAATCCCTACTCCTCATGTTGACATCAATTGATGGGCATCTCCGTAGTCCATTGATTAGCCTCGTCAATGTGAGAATTTCTCCTTTTTTGTCTTCTCCACACAATCCCCATCATCATATTCTATTCCACCCATAGTGCTATATCCATGGCTCACGCTCATGTATTGCTCGAAGGTTGAAAAAGTTTGAGATTATTTAAGTATGAAACAATTGCTTGGCTTGTCATCGGGGGTATAGAAGTTGGGAACATCTTTGTGTGACGAAAATGAAGCATAGCCTAACTATATGATTTTGTAGGGATGAACTTTCTTTTGCCATGTTATTTTTGAGAAGACATGATTGCTTTGATTAGTATGCTTGAAGTATTATTATTTTTGTGTCAATATGAACTTTTCTCTTGAATCTTTCAGATCTGAATATTCATATCACAATTAAGAAGATTTACATTGAAATTATGCCAAAGTATCACTCCGCATCAGAAATTCTTTTTTTTATCATTTACCTACTCGAGGACGAGTAGGAATTAAGCTTGGGTATGCCTGATAAGTATCAAACGTATCTATAATTTTTGATTGCTCCATGCTACTTTATCTACTGTTTTGGACTATAATGGGTTTTATTTTCCACTTTTATATTAATTTTGGGACTAACCTATTAACCGGAGGCCCAGCCTGCATTGCTGTTTTTGCCTTTTTCAAGATTTCAAGAAGAATATCAAACGGAGTCCAAACGGAATGAAACCTTCGGATCGTGATTTTCCAACTGAACGTGACCCGTGAGACTTGGACCCTACTCAAGCGGTGCGAGGAGGTCACGAGGAGGGCGCGCCCACAGGCGCCTTCTACCTCGTGGGCCCTCGAGCTCAACCGACGTACTCCTTCCTACTATATATACCTCGTATCCCGAACGATCAAAACAGAGCCAAAACCTAATTCCACCGCCGCAACCTTCAGATCCACAAGATCCCATCTTGGGGCCTGTTTGAAGCTCACGGGGGGCATCCACCACGAGGGCTTCTACATCATCACCATAGCCCTCCGATGAAGTGTGAGTAGTTTACTTGGACCTTCGGTCCATAGGTAGTAGCTAGATGGCTTCTTCTCTCTTTTGGATCTCAATACAATGTTCTCCCCTCTCTCGGAGATCTATTCGATGTAATCTTCCTTTTGCGGTGTGTTTGTTGAGACCGATGAATTGTGGGTTTATGATCCAGTATTATCTATGGAAAATATTTGATTCTTCTCTGAATTCTCTTATGTATGATTGAGTTATCTTTGCAAGTCTCTTCCAATTATCTTTTTGGTTTGGCAACTAGATTGGTAGTTCTTGCAATGGGAGAAGTGCTTAGCTTTGGGTTCAATCTTGCGGTGTCCTTACTCAGTGACAGAAAGAGTTGCAAGGCACATATTGTATTGTTGCCATCGAGGATAACAAGATGGTTTTTTTATCATATTGCATGAATTTATCCCTCTACATCATGTCATCTTGCTTACGGCGTTACTCTGTTTTTACTTAATACTCTAGATGCATGCTGGATAGCGGTCGATGAGTGGAGTAATAGTAGTAGATGCAGAATCGTTTTGATCTACTTGTTTTGGACGTGATGCCTATATACATGATCATTGCCTAGATATACTCATAACTATGCTCAGTTCTGTCAATTGCTCAATAGTAATTTGTTCACCCACCGTAGAATACTTATGCTCTTGAGAGAAGCCACTAGTGAAACCTATGCCCCCCGGGTCTATTCTCATCATATCAATCTATATCACTTTATTTACTTGCTTTGTTTTTACTTTGCCTTTACGTTTTACTTTGCATCTATCTATCAAAAATACCAAAAATATTATCTCTATCAGATCTCATTCTCGTAAGTGACCGTGAAGGGATTGACAACCCCTAAGCGTTGGTTGCGAGTTGCTATCGTTTTGTGTAGGTACGAGGGACTTGTGTGTGGTCTCCTACTGGATTGATACCTTGGTTATCAAAAACTGAGGGGAATACTTACGCTACTTTACTGCATCATCCTCTCCTCTTCGGGGAAATCCAACGCAGTGCTCAAGAGGTAGCAATCTCCTCCTCCAACTTTCTGACTGAAGCCATCTTCTCATCGGCGAGTTTGGTCTTAGTCCTAGCTTCCCTCTGGGCCAGTGCCAGATCCTTGTTCTTGTTCTCCAGGGCACGCTTCATGGTTTCTAAAGAAATAGAAGTCCTAATCCTGGTTACAAGTTGGGTGTTCTCGCTACGAACATCTGTCGAAGCGGAGCGACTCGGATCAAAAGGGAAAAAAGTGCGACCACAAGACGAAGGAAATGTCTTACCTCCTAGAGCCTTCCTATCTTTCTCCAGTCAGGAACTCTTGAGCTTCTCAGAATCCAGATCAAGTCGAAGGGATGTCACCTCCTTCTCCATTGCAGCGTAGTGGGATCCCATCTCACAGGTCCTCTACAACATGAAAGAAACAATTAGTCGGAAGACCAAAAAGAGAAATTGAAACATTGACTCATGAGTGTCCGAACAGACACTGATGGAAGGAATAAGCTTGATCATTATGAGATCCCGAGGTACTGATACGTCTCCAACGTATCTATAATTTATGAAGTATTCATGCTGTTATATTATCATTCTTGGATGTTTTGCAATCATTTTATAGCAACTTTATATCATTTTTATGGACTAACCTATTTACATAGTGCCCAATGTCAGTTGTTGTTTTTTTGCTTGTTTTTTACATCACAAAAAATCAATACTAAATGGATACCAAATGCAGCAAAACTTTTTCGAGAATTTTTATCGACCAGAAGACAACTTGGTCCAAAGAAGTACCATAGGGGTGCCCCGAGGGGGGCACAACCCACCTGGGCATGCCTGGGGTTTCAATAAAATACTTAGATCTGAAAGTTTTTTTAATAAGAGAGAGTCCTCAATTAACTACCCTTTACTTACCTACTCGCTTGATCTTCACTTATATCTTTTTGGAGTAGCTTGTCATTTACTCTTGTGCTTCACTTATATCCTATGAGTAAATTGTTGAATGAATTGCAAGTCATGAAGTTGGAATTATATGTCCATATCATGCCTAGTGGTAGCTTCACATTTGGTTTAGAAAGTGAAATCTTTTAAAGCTTCACAATCACGATATTGGTCATACAAGCAATTCGTGAATGATTAGTATAAGGAAGAGAACTTTCACATGCAAATATATTATCTTGGACATCTTCTATGATTGTGAATACCCATTAATTATTTTCAAACTTGAGCAAATTAGTTGAAGTTGGACAAGGAAGACAATGTAATGAGTTATGTTTGGGTATATTTGCATAGAAGTTATATTGTTATGGACACTCCAACATGTGGTGTTTGCCTAGGATCTTTTGCTATCCAAAAATTCATACTAAGTAGAGATACTCCTTGTGCATCCAAAACCCCTTAAACCAAGTTTCTTGCTATGAGTGTCCACCATACCTACCTCTGGCTTGAATAAGATCCTTCAAATAAGTTGTCATCGGTGCATAAAGCAAAAAAAATTGCTCCTGAATATGTTTGGTCTTTTATTGTAAGGGAAAATTGAGCATTGTACAAACTTATGATGGCAAAGTAATAAAAGCGAAGGACTGCATAATAAAGGTTGCTATCATAAGGGGAAATATAACATCATGTTCTTCTGCTTCCCTCTGCGAAGGGCCTATCATTTACTTTTCAGTATTTACTTTTATCCAAGAGTCAATAGAATGCATTCTCATTTCAACCTGAATTATTATCTAGTTGGCAAGCATCACGTGGTGGGGAAAGATCTAGGCACATATGACCAGTCAAATATATTGATCATGAATTATTATTGTTGACAATTATCTCTATGATAAATGAGTTGGGAGGCAAAATATTAAGCCTCTATCTTTCTCTGTGTTTGATGGATGCCATTTGTTCTAAGGATATGCTTTGAGTACTAGCAATCATGGAAGACGATATGATGATCGAGTATGCGGAGCTCTTACTTAGAATCTATTGAATAAGTTCAATTGCAATTGTTTGGTGACTAAGAATATAGGTTGTTGCATTTCAAGAAAATTCATTGTTTGAACCTTAATATGTGAATTGATTGCTACTTTGTTATGATGAGTTTTACGATAAAGAGTTGCGGCTATGATGCTAGGAAAAGTGATTGAAATTATCATTGATCAAACTTATGCACTATGCTAGCATTCACACTTCATAAATTATTTCTTATCTTTTATCTACTCGGGGACGAGCAGGAACTAAGCTTCAGGATTCTGATATGTCTCCAATGTATCAATAATTTATGAAGTATTCATGTTGTTATATTATCGTTCTTCGATGTTTTGCAATCATTTTATAGCAACTTTATATCATTTTTTGGGACTAACCTATTGGCATAGTGCCCATTGCCAGTTGCTGTTTTTTGTTTGTTTTTTACATCACAGAAAATCAATACCAACCGGAGTCCAAACGCAGTGAAACTTTTCGGAGAATTTTTGTGGACCAGAGGACGCAACTTGGGCCAAAGAAGTACCAAAGGGGTGCCCGAGGGGGGCACAACCCACCTGGGCGCGACTGGGGGCCCAGGCATGCCCTGGTTGGTTGTGCCCACCTCGGTGGCCTCCTGTACCGCCTCTTTGCCCTGTAAATTCCCAAATATTCCAAAAATCCTAGGGGAGTCAATAGATCAGATGTTCCGCCGCCGCAAGCCTTTGTAAACACCAAAACCCAATATAGACCCTGCTCCAGCACTCCGCCGGAGGGGGAAATCATCACTGGTGGCCATCTTCATCATCTCGACGGCCACCATGATGAGGAGGGAGTAGTCCACCCTCGGGGCTAGGGGTTTGTACCAGTAGCTTTATGTTTAATCTCCCTCTATCTCTCTCTCTCTCGTGTTCTTGAGATGTCATTATCTTGATGTATCGCGGGCTTTGTTAATATAGTTGGATCATATGGTGCTTTCCCCTCTCTATCTTGTTGTGAATTGAGTTTTCCCTATGAGATTTCGTTTTATTGGATTGAATATTTTTATGGATTTGAGAGCACTTGATATATGTCTTGCTATGAATACCCGTGGTGACAATGGGGTATCATATTGATTCACTTGATATGTGTTTTGGCACTCAACTCGCGGATTCCCGAAGTGACATTAGGGTAATCTATGCATTGGGGTTGATGCATGTTCTCGTCTTTGTTTCTCCGGTAGAAATCTTGGGCAACTCTTTGAGGTTCTTTGTGTTGGATTGAGTATTATGAATCTGAAATTGTTTGATGCATATAGTATAATCAACTCACGGATACTCGCGGTGACATAGGAGTATCTAGGTGACATTAGAGTTGGTTGATGTGTATCATATGGTGTTATTTGAGTACGAACTCTTGGATAGATCGATCAGAAAGAATGTCTTGGTATTATTTTAGAATAACTCTAGGATAGATTGATCGAATAGAATAGCTTTGAGGTGGTTTCGTACCCTACAAACAATTTCTCCTTATGTTCTCTGCTAGACAAGAACTTTGGAGTGATTCTTCATCACACGTTGAGGGATGGTTATATGATCCAATTAGATTAGCATTGTTGAGAGATTGCACTAGAGAAAGTATGGATGCTCGGCCTCATTTTCAAGCATTGCAATACCGTTTGTCCTTCGTTTTATCAATTGCTACCTTGTTGTTTTAATTGTTTCTATTACAGAAACCAATATCTACTATCATTACTACGCTTCTAGTACCATCTCTTCGCCAAACTAGAGCACCTATACGAATTACCATTGTATTTGGTGTGTTGGAGACACAAGAGACTTTTTGTTATTTGGTTGCAGGGTTGTCTGAGAGAGACCATCTTCATCCTACTCCTCCCACGGATTGATAAACCTTAGGTCATCCACTTGAGGGAAAATTGCTATTATCCTACAAAACTCTGCGCTTGGAGGCCTAACATCATTCTAAGAACAAGTTGTGTAGTATACATCAGGTACCCTCTGACTACCGAGTCGGCCGCGTAGTATCGAGTGGAACAAGCTTGACCAGTACCAAATCCTGAAGAACCCTAAGGCTACTCACTCGGTCGTACCGCTCCGAGAGGAACAAGCTTGACCAGTACCAAATCTTGAAGTACTCTCGGGCTACCCACTCGGCCACACACCCTCAGCGGGAACAAGATTGACCAGTACCAAATCTTGAAGTACCCCTGATCTACCTCACTCGGTCGACCCATGAGTCGACGATGAAGAAGATAGAAGACAAAAACACAACACGACCTGCTTCATTTGGTTTCCTTCGATTCAGCAATGCATGGGTGTCATCGGGCGTCCTAATTGCCTGGCGATAGTTCTAAAGACCGCCAGCGCTTGCCCGCAATCAACAACAGTCTCCGGGACTACACCCAGTGGGTGCGCTCAGCATGCCCCCACTAGAAAGTGACTCGTTGATGAGCTAAGAAAAGAATGGTGCCCACCATGCAGAAGCCTCAGGGCGAAGCAACTGCGAGTTCTAAGACTACCACCGACTACTCCAGTCAATGGTAGCCTTGAGGACTACACCCAGTAGGTGCACTCAGGGTGCCCTCTCTAGATCATGTCCACTCGGCTACACTCGATCTAGGTTCCGAGTGTACACAAAAAAGCACGCGAAAAAGTTCAAAGACTCCCGCCGGCTCAGACAAATGGACAGGAGCCTCAGGGACTACACCCAGTGGGTGCACTCAGCATGCCCCCACTGGAACCTGAACACCCAGTGGGTGTACCCTGCGCAAACCCACTGACAGGAATCCTACCAAGAGAAAAAAGAGAAAAGCTTCGACTAGAAATCATACTCACAATGGTACTTACTCGGATGTTAGTCTGTAGAGCTGCGCTGGCATCGTAAGCCTCCTTCAGCCGGTCGCACATCAGTCCCACCTAGATCAGAGCCTTCTTGTTTGCCCCACCTGATCTTCAGGGACATGGTATAGGGGGAAGGTGGTGGTGGGGGCGAACGAAGATGCGGATGCAGGCCTCGAGGCTGGAACCACCGCCAATCCACTCGACGGGGCCTGGGAAAACCCTGCAGGCGGAATCGCCGTAGCCGAAGACGATGGGGCACCTTGGGCCAAGAGACTCAGCCCCACAGCCCTTGCAGCAACTTTCGTCAGAGAAATGCGAGCCACTTGGCAAGGGGAGGCGTCCGGCATGGGCGCATCAGCACTCGTTGCTCCCACCCCGATGGCATCTGGATTGGGTAGGTCAGCTCTCTCTTTGTCGTCCAGTTGGATAATCTCGGGTGGAGCTGCATGAATTTATGAACCAAGGAAATCGTTAGAGCTCTGTTGGAGGAGTCCTAACCATCCAAGTCACTCGACACAACGTACCTTTGGAGGTGGTGGCATCCGGCGGATCAGCGTCATTTGGACCTGGCTTGCGGGCATGCGGGTTCGCCGAAAATGTCAAGGTGTCATTGCTACAAGACAAAAGTAAACATTCGGTCATCCACTGGATCGACACAAAAGCGAGTAAAGAATCAGGTAAGACACTCACATGAAAGCCACGGGCATCGCCACCTTGACCCGAGGCACCGAGGCTTCTGGGCTTCGCCGAGGCCTGCTTGGGCAGCTTGGCCTGCTTCTTGGCTGAGCTCTCGGCTATGGCGCGTGCACGCTTGGAGCTGCGAGTCGGCTGCGGCTCCGGCCTTGCTACTCGAATCATGTTGCGCCTTCATGTGGGGTTCCTTGGGGGCCTCATACTGTGAAGAGGACTCGGCCTCCTCCCCCATCCTCCATGATCTTGTCCTCGTCGCTCCACTTGTCGCTGTTGTCATCATCATCCCCCTCCGAGTAACGGTTCTTGGAGTCACTCATCGCGTCTTCAGGCAACCGATCAATCACTGGGATGTTGGAGATCATGGTTTGGAACTCCTGACAAGAAGTCACATTGAGATGCCAAAATCAGATAAATATAAAACAACTCACCAATAAGCTGACTGAGCAGCACACAATTACCTCAATAGGCAGCGGGAGCTCTTTGGAGTAAGCCGGCACCAGCCACGTCCCCCGCGGGCTGTCCCGAGCGCAACTGATGGCCTTGATCTTGGCCCCCACTTCCTTCTCGATGATCTCCTCGGGATGCACTCGGGTGGGATCACTCGGGACCTCATATAACCACATGGGGTGGGCCCTCGCTTGCAGCGGCTGGATGCGCCGAGTGAAGAAGGCCTCCAACAAGTCCATGCCATTTACTCTGGCATTCACGACTCCTATTAGCGTGTTGGACAAGATGTTGACACCTGACGGGGTTATGATACTGACAGTGAGTACTGGGGGTACGAATAAGGGGCAGAGCCTAGCTACGACGTAGGTGTAACACAGGGTGTTTAATGAGTTCAGGCCCATCACTCAGTGAAGGTAAAATCCCTACGTCTCGTGCCCTAAGGCTTGCTTTGATTTGATAGATAGGATTACAAGGTTGAACGTTCCTAGCTATGGAGAGGGGTGCGGCTTATATAGAGTGTGTCGTAGCCCCATGTCTCGCACGCTATCGGGGCAATTAATGCCATTGAATGAGGCATTTACTAGTGTAATGAGCCTATACTACAACAGTTCCGGGTAACGGTAGTTATAACTCTATTTAGTGGACGACTTAGGATCCCTCGACCATTCACTACAAAAAAATACACTTCCGTGATGATACGTGTTTGTCACAGTAGGTCACGTTTTTTGTCATGCATGTACATCCATGACGATTTTATGACAGAATCAAGATAGTCATACCATCTTTGTCGTAGAAGTGTTCCATGACATTACCAAAATTATCATCACGGAAGTGTCCACTTCCATGACGATAAATCGCGCATCACAGAAGTGCTTTCGTCAAGGGTGACCGACACGTGGCATCCACCATAACGGAACGCCGTTAAGCTATCGGGTCGGGTTTTGGATCCGATAACCCGTTAACAGCCCCGACCAATGGGGATTTTCCACGTGTAAAATCATCATTGGCTGGAGGAAACATGTGTTAGGTCATCGTTGGGACAGATGTCATCCACTCATTGGACAGAAGGCGCCTATGATACGTCGACACGTGGCACGGCCCAACAGAGGCCCATTCCTGTGAAAAGGCCGGCCCGTATGACTTGGTCAAAAGGTGGCGGGCCAGCCCATGGAAAGCCTGTTAACGGCCTGTTCGCATATAGCCCATTTACAGCCCGCTAACCCAAGGCCCGTTACGCCCTATCCAAATTAGGCCCAGTAGCTTCATCTGGGCCATCCAATATGATTCTAGCCCGTTTTCACTTCTAGCCAATGTATGGCCCATGATGTCTTTCGGCCCATATGAGGCCCTATGTAACTCTTGGCCTATTAACGGCCCGTGGTGAAACTGGCCTATAATGAATAGTGTATCACTTTACACCCATTAATGGTTAGTGGTGAAATTGTCCCGTAATGAACAGTGTATCACTTTATACCCATTAACGGCCCGTTATTCCATTGGGCCGTTTCCAGCCCATGTTATCTTTCGGCCTTCTCGGAGCCCACTTATTCTTGGGCTCATTTCAAAGATTCGCTTACTTACGACCCGTTCTCGTCATTTTACGCTTGGGGCCAAATTCAGCCCGTGGTTACAGTCGGCCCATTTGTGGTCCGTTAATACGTTGGGCCATTTTCATAGCGTCATCAAATACGGCCTATTAACGATGGCCCGTTATGGTCGGCCCATGAACGGACGATTCCAACTCTAGCCCGTTTACGGCCATAATGCGGCTTGTTATTGGCCGATGTTTGGCCAATCGATCATACGGCCCGTATAAGGCCCATTGATGATACGGCCCGTAGAAGGCCCATTGTTTCTACGACCCGTAGAAGGCCTACTATTTCTATGGCCCGTAGAAGGCCCACTATTTCTACGACCCGTAGGAGGCCCAGTGTCACTACAGTAAATATTAGCCCATGGTTATTGTGGCCTAGTTTTAAAAAATAGGTTATTCCAGCCACTAGCAAACCGCGGAAAAAGAACTGCACTGACTACAAGCAAACAAATAAACAAGACAACAAGGAAATAAATAAGCAAGCAACTTATGCTAGGCTATCACTGCTATTACACATATTACATCCACTGTGCATCAAAGTTCGCCACCAGTGCAAATATAGGGAACAAAGCAGCATATAAACGCCACAGCAAAATAAGTCCAGAACTGAAACCACTTCAAAAGAGTTCAAGAAACAATATCCTAGGTACCCATAATGCTGGCAAGATGCTTAGCAAGCTTATTAACTTTCTCTTGTGTGGCGCTTAAATCCTCCAAATGATTCTTTGTTGCACAAGAAAGTACGATCTGAATTCTGCAGGACTTCCTCGATCCTTGACTTCTTGCCGCAAAGACACCGATCGATGCCTTTCAGCTTGTAGCTGAGACTGAAGAAGCCGAAGTGATTTAGGCAACGAGTTTGAAGAGCTTGTGCCAGCGGTACTGGCCAGTAACTCGAACACTACATCAACGCAGGACTGTGGGGTTTTCTCACTGTCTACAAGATCATTTTTATCACCTTTCTTGGAGACCAATAGGGTTGTCTCACTATCTTGAACCTTATCTGCATTACTTTCTCCACCATTGCATAGTGGGGTGCTCTTCTCTAATATTCTGTTTGCATACTACAAGAGAAACAAGCAGACACATCACAGGTTTAGCTTGTAGTATACGAAACTCATTTTGGTAAACCGGTTCAGTAGTAAGGTGGACAGGATAACATCATGAAACAAACATATATCTATGTACTACAGTCACTTATTGTCCATATCATTCTAGTTTATGTTCCCTAATCAAGATAGAGACACAGTTCAAGTTATATATTTTTAAGACACAGCAGCATAGACAGAATATAAGTGTGAGAAACTACACAACATTGGCAGCACTTGTAATGTGCATCACATGAGAACATAACTGTTTATACAACTTAAACTGAAATCAACATAGAGCAAGAAGTTAGAACAACAATCCAGTTAAATAAATAGGTTTAAAACATACCTATTGCGCCATTGGAGTTTCAATTGGATCCTTCAAATTCGAAAGTAGGTGGTATGAGTAAATATAGTGATGCAACGGTGAAGGAGTATGGACCATAGCTACGGAATCTGACCTGAGAACAGTTGCTCTTCTGCTTTAAACGTGGAGTTTGGGTTAGATGTGGTGGTCTTCGTGCTTTGGGCATTGCAGTAGCTTTACAAACTGCTCGTGTGGGGGTACTCTGTGGTGGACATGGTGCTTTGTCAACTATAAGTGGGTTACTATCCGCTGGGGTTGCGGTTAGATGGTTGTAGCTGGTTCTCTGCCCAACGGTGTAAGTGTGCAATCTGGAAGAGTGTCGATTATGTGTGGTGTGGCTAGTTTGTGGGCCAGTACAACCATGGCTCTATCTGCATCGACGGGTAGCACTGTCTTTTGTGAAGAACGGGTTTTTGCTCCCTTAGATACTTCCATCACCCCTTCCAATTCAAATGGCTGATAAAAAAGAAAAGAAATTGAACGTACAGACATTCTATGATAGACAGATGTGGTAATTCACATATATGTTGTCTAACCAAACAGGACAGCATGACACGATTTCACATATATGATGCCTAACTAAACATGATGGCATGACACAGTTTTAGATATATGATGGATAACTTAACAGGATATAATGGCATAATTCAACATATGATGAGTACCTAAACAGGATGACATGACAAAACTATATGAAGTCATTCTAAAATAGGTTGGGATGAAATAATTCACATACATGTTGTCTAAGTATACAGGATGGCATGATATAATTAACATAATTGATTCATATACTTAGCAGCTGGCACTCGCATGTATGATCTCTAAACTAAGCAGATAGAATTCAATATTGTGCATATGATGTCTAAACTAAGCAATGCAAGACACCATATGCATCATATGAGAAATATAAACATTGCAACTTCGAGCATACACCTCGGGTGGGATATAGGACTGGTCATCTGCCTCTCAATCCTCCTCGAGGAGCTCCTGTAACCATCGACATATATGCTTCAACAGTACCATTGCACGCTCTGAAGACCTTGTTTTCACTCCATTTTTCCATAACCGCTCAAATGGCTGATACACATGAAGAGTAGTTCAATATACACAGATTGCCGACAAATGGAATACGTAATGAAAAAAAAGATGGCATGAGATAATTCACATATATGATGCCTGGCTCCATGGCGGTGCATAATTCACATATATGATAACTGGCTGAAAAACATGGCATTGCATAATTCACATATCTGATATAGAAAGCAAACAGGGGGCATTCACACAAAGCATGTCTAATCTAAGCAGATGGGATGGCAATGCAAGACACCATATGCATGATATGAGCAACATAACCCAGCCAAGTTAGAGCATGCACCTCGGGGGGGGGGGAATACAACTGGTCAGCTGTCTCTGAATCCTCCTCTGAGGAGCTATCTGTAACAAAGAAGAAATCATCGACGGTGTAGCAATCGATCGCCGTAAGACCTTGTTTTCACTCCAGATTTTCCTATGACCGACTTAAATGGCTGATGCACAGGAAGAGTAGATGAATGTATAAACATTGTTGACAAATGGAATACATTATGGAAAAAATATGGCACGATACAATTCACATATACGATGACTGGCTAAACAGGATGGCATTGCATGATTCACGTATATGATGCCTGGCTAAAGAAGATGGCATTGCATAATTCCCATATACTCCCTCTGTTCCTAAATATTTGTCTTTTTAGAGATTTCAAATGGACTACCACATATGGATGTATATAGACATATTTTAGAGTGTAGATTCACTCATTTTGTTCTGTATGTAGTCACTTGTTGAAATCTCTAAAAAGACAAATATTTAGGAATGGTGGGATTATGATATAGAAACCAAACAGGTGGCATTCACACAAAGCAAATCTAAACTAAGCTGATGACATATAAGATGTATAATGTAAGCAATGCAAGGCGCCATATGCATGATATGACCAACATCAGCATGCCAGGTTAGAGCAAACACCTCAGGTGGTAAACAGGCGTGGTTGGCTCCTTCTGAATCTACATCTGAATAGTTATCTTCCTCTGGAATACAATCTGGAAATGCAGGAGGGGGGCCACTTCGCCCACCATGGAGCTGCGTCTGCATGGCATTATATTCGCACGCAACGGTCTTCTCTTTTTCTCTACATGTTCAGTATGATTGTGTACAATATCTGACATGCATAATAAAAAAATAGTTAGATTTTGTAAGGCGTAAGGGGTGCATGCAAAAATCAAGACTGATGGTAGCAAATGAGTGGATGGATCCAAAACTAATGATAGCAGGTAGATTATAGCTTCAGTTTAAAAAGATAGACAATGGATCATCTATTGTTTGTTGCCCACCCAACATGAACCACATAGAAGACCCCAGATGAACCAGAGAGTAGACAGATACTATTTGTTGCTAGCTCGATATGAGACCCATGGGCAATTCAAAACTCAAGATTGAACAATAAAGTAGCAGGTAATAATAACCGATGTATAACAAAAGCCAACACGAAAGACTACGACCTCTCTTCCGAAACTGTGTAGTCCTCTGGTTCATCTCCTCAGTCGATGATGGTAATGCAGTTGGCGTGGCTGCCGGCAACGGGGAAGATGATCTGAGGCGGCGAAAGAAAGTCTGCAGTGGGGATCTCTGCTGTAGTGAACGCTTCTGTCGATGGTGCACCTCAGGTGGGGTGGATGACGGCACGGCGGGAGTAGGACATAACACACATAGTTTTCTTTGACGCCTATCTGAAAATGAAGTAAATCTGTAAGGGCTCCTTAGAATTGGAGGATTCTATAAACGCAGGGACAGGAAAAACACAGGAATAGGATAGGAATGCACATGCAAAATAGAGCATCTGGAAACATAGGATTTCAGTCAACCTGGGTTTTTGGCTCACATGAATTGGAGGAACAGAGGAATGGAGAAACAAAGTGATGCGACGAGTGTACAACCTCTTTGGCATAGCCTTGTGGACCTCAACATCATTGGGTTGGACGTGGAGGATGGTGATGATGCTGGTGTGACTGTCGGAGGCGGGGAAGAAGATCTGAGGCCTTTGGAAACGACGCCGAGGGTACTGCTCCGCTGTGATGGACGGTTCCGTCGTTGGAGCAGCTCCACTAAGGTGTACGACGACGAGGCTGAAGCATGACAAGACATACAACGTTAATATGAAGTGGGACCCTAATATCATCTACAATAGATGATGTAAAATACATCACCAAAAAATGCTAGATGTAAAACGCATCAGCCGCTCCGACAGATGCTGTAAGTATTGTTCACTCTGAACTTAACTGAAGAAAATGAACTTCACAGTCAAAACTGAATTTTACTGTCGAAACTGATTGAACTAGTAACAGGGCATTGCAATAGATGTTTAGGGAATTCAAGCACTAGTAGCAGAGAAGCAGTGATCTAAATCAGCAGACGCCGAGCAGGAACGCACTAGCAGAGAGCAAGTCGTGTAGTAGCACCATGACGAGTGCTAAAGCAAAGAACTCCTCAGTAGCTGCGGAGGTCGTCAGCAGCAACAGCAGCAGCAGGCAAGCGAGAGCAAGAGCAGAGCAGATCACGAGCAGCGCAGAGCAGCGGTCGCGAACAGCGCCGACAAAGAAGAACGAGCCGCAGCGTGAGCGAGAGCCGGAGCAGCTGCGCTAGTGCCGTTGTGGAAGTCGCCGCTGAGGAAGCAACAACATGGGGGAGAGATGCCATGGATGATGTGGCCGGCGACGGTGCCGTCGATGGAGACACGCCATGTCTGCTCGGTATCGAGCACCGGCAGCCCCGTGAGATTGAATAAAAGATAAAATGCAGCGGTGAGTGCAGAACCTCCTTGGTGGCGCCGAGTTGGCCTCGGCTTCATCGGAGGAATTGGTGAGGGTGCTGCGGTTTCGGTGGGGCAGGTCAAGACGATGCCGTGGGGATTGAGGTGGCGCGATAGACGAGGCGAACTTCGGGCCAGCTCCTTGCAGGTGGAGGACGGGGCGAATGATCCGGCGGGACGACGAGATCGACAACGGATCCTTATCCGGTGCGGTGGATGAGGGACGACAAGTTGTTGCGGTGGACGACGTAGTCGGGGAAGAGTCTCTGGCTGGGCGGCGGTCGGGAGGCCGACAGAGGAGCGTGGGGTTTCGCGGGTTTTGGCGGCCTTGGTGTACGAATGGGGGGCGAAGGGGGAGAGGGGAGCCAAGCTTAGGGACTTGAGCTTCATTGCCGGCTGAGAGGTAGAAGGGGGATTTCGCGTGTCGGGGCTGTGCGAGCGATTTCGGATGAGGTTGGAGTTCTCGCGCGCGTCCAAATTTCGGGATAACAAGGCGTGGCACGGGTTGAAGAAGCAGGAGTTTCAAAGCAGGTGAGACAAAAGATACTCGAGCTTGAAATTTTCGGGATAACAAGGTGCGGATTCCTTGTTCGGCAGAACAAACTTAACGTGTAAAAAAAACAATTCATACAAGACACAAGAGAGTCATGTCCCCTTTTACTATATTGCTATAGATGCCATTGAAAAAGCTACAAGAAAAATGTAAAAAAAATCGGGAGAACAAGATTACCCTCTACAGTACCAAATCGATTCACACTTCCCTCAACAACAACAAAAAACAAATCAATTCCCACCAAAGAAAGAGTAATGTCCCTTTTTATATGATTACAGATGCCATGATCTCAAATTTCAATTTTTGAATCCATGTTATGTTGAATTCGAATATATCGTTAGGTGACCTTGCGGTTTATAATTGATGTAGTCGTACATTTTGATCTTCCATCATATATGAACATTTTAATCCACCATGTGAACATATATATTGTCGTGTACCATATGGACTAAATTTGAATCTATTTTCCTTATTTGAATACGATTGTTGTCAAGTTATACAATAATTTAAATATTATCTTGATAACAAAAAACATGCATATAGCAGTAATCATATTTCACTATGAACTACATGTACCATACGCTCTCGAATTCAAATATTTGTATCCGTTTTATGTTGAACTCAAATCATAGTACATTATTGGTCTAGGTAGCGATATGTTCGGGATAATCTAAACCCTGTTTTCATACGTATAATTTTTGGCTGAATTGGGACAAGTTTTGGTATAAGCTTCTTACAAAACCGGAGATTCTCTCAACAAGCCTCGTGGTTTCGAGAGGGAACGTGTCACCTTTGTGTGCGGAACGATATACGCTGCCTCCCCCTGATTTTATTTACAGAGGCAACATAGAACGATATGAGTGCCCTATTAAATTTTGGAATTATTTCGTGTTCATTTGGCCTTTTTATACATTAATTGAGTTTCTGTACTTTTAATGTGCATAATCTAAATATGAATTGCATGCACATGCTCCGGTGCACCAAAGTGGGTTGAAAAATCACATGTGTGTCCTTGGTTGAATTTCTAGGTCCCATGGAAGAAATGAGAATGAAATTCAAACATCTGGGCGTCATGACTCGGCCGAGAACATCGAGAAACTTAGATTTTAAATTCATGTAAATCCAAAACTCGCCTGGAAATCATGAAACTTAGCATGGTGTCATGTCATGGCAGTAACATGTTGTGGTAAAAAAATTGGGCCGATTTGGAAGCTCGTGGTTCTAAGAGGGAACGTGCCACCTTTGAGTGTGAAACGATATACGTTGCCTCCCCCCTTGAGTTTCTTAACAAAGGCAACATAGAACTACATTAGTGCCCTATTAAATTTTGGAATTATTCTGGGTTCGTTTGTCGTTTTTATACATTAATTGAGTTTTTGGTCATTTAATGTGCATAAGTCAAATTTGTAGTATAAGCACATGCTCTCGTGCACCAAAGTTGGTTGAAAAATCACATTTGCGTCCTCGGGTGAATTTCTAGGTCCCATGCAGGAAATGAGAATAAAATTAAAACAACTGGGCATCGTGGCTCGGCCGAGAACATTGAGAAACTTGTTTTTAAAATTCTTGTAAATCCAAAACACATCTGAAAATCATGAAACTTGGCATGGATGTCATGTCATGGTACTACCATGTTGTGGTAAAAAAATTGGCCGAATAGGAACAGATTTTGGTATAAGCTTCTTGCAAACCGAAGCTTCTCTCAAGAAGGCTCATGGTTCTGGGAACGTGCCACCTTTGAGTGCGAAACGATATACGTTGTCCTCCTTGAGTTTATTTACAAAGGCAACATAGAACTACATGAGTGCCCTGTTAAATTTTGGAATTATTCCAGCTTCGTTTGGCCTTATTTACACATTAATTGAGTTTTTGGTCATTTAATGTGCATAATTCAAATTTGAACTACAAGCACATGCTCCCGTGCACCAAAGTTAGTTGAAAAATCACATTTGTGTCCTCGGGTGAATTTCTACCAGGTCCCATGCAAAAAATGAGAATAAAATTCAAACATCTGGGCATCGTGGCTCGGTCGAGAACATTGAGAAACTTGGCTTTAAAATCATGAAACTTGGCATGGTGTCATGTCATGGTAGTACCATGCCGTGGTAAAAAATTGGCCGAATAGGAACAAATTTTGGTATAAGATTCTTGCAAATCGGAGCTTCTATCAAGAAGGCTCGTGGTTCTGGGAGGGAACGTGTCACCTTTGTGTGCATAATTCAAATTTGAAATACAAGCACATGTTCCAGTGCTCCAAAGTTGGTTGAAAATCACATGTGTTTCCTTGGGTAAATTTCTAGGTTCCATGCAAGAAATGGGAATGAAATTCAAAATTCTGGGCGTCGTGGCTGGGTTGGAAACATTGAGAAACTTAGTTTTTAATTCCTGTAAATCCAAAACACGCATGAAAATAATGAAACTTGGCTTGGTGCGATGACATGGCACCAACATGCTGTACCACTACAAAAAATCTTCCACCACTCACCATCTTGGTTGGTGAGATTTTTGAATTAAGCCCTATAAACCGGAAAGGAGGGAGTACTGCTGTGTACGTGCAATAACTAGCACCATCGTATACATATCTTATAGTTAATGGGGCGTTCGACAGGAATAGCCGCGTGGCGAGCTCTAGGCTAGTCTTTTTTTCAGATGCATTAAACCTATCTCTTGGGACTTCTCGCACGCACCATCGTGCCACCCACAAAAACTTGTACTCTGAGTTTAGTAGTACGTTATACAAGAAGAGAAGAGGTGCACGCACACACTCGTCCTCTCCACACACGCGTCTGTTTTTTCTCGAAAAGGAGGATGATGACCCCCGGCCTCTGCATCTGGGAGTCACACACGCATCTGTAGCTACGAATTGTAGTGTTCTCAACCATCTGATTGGCTCTATCATGGATGTACCTATATACTAAAACATGTCTAGATACATCCATATTTTGACAAATGGAAGGCATGTATTATGGAACGGAGGGAGTGCTTGTCATCAAAATGGAAAAAAGGGACGTATCTAGAACTAAAGTACGTCTACATACATCTCCTTTTATCCATTTTGATGACAAGTAGTACTTCTTACCCAAAAGAACTTTATATCCAACAGACACAAAATATCCGTTTGACTATTGGAAATTACTGATCTGATGTCGAAGTAATTGCTGCATCGCCACCAAAAACCACCATTTCTTGAGCTAAAGTAGACCAAGGTAATCCCTATATTAGCATATTACTAAGATAAACAGAAGGGACTGTAGAAACATTTAGGACGTGAGCTTGTCAATCTGAATGTGGAGGGACACAAGCTTAGCCCCGGCCAGCAGCTTGGGCGGAACTGTCAAGAAGGTCAGCTCCTGCACGTCGACATCGCCGGGATCCTTGCTGCTTGTCAGCTCCATTTCTACCTTGACAGTGTCGGTCGTGCCTTTGGGCTCCCCCGACGGGCCGTTCACCCACAGCTTGGCCATGTAGTGCGGCAGTGGGGACGCCCCCGCTCTGATGCAGACGATTGACACGGCAATAGGCGCGCCGATGTCGAGCACGCCACCGACCAAGAAAAACACGCGGTGGTCCTCCTCCGTGAACAGCAAGAGCCGTGGCTCGGCAAAGGGCACTTGCAGCGGAGCACCTTGTCAGACCGATCCCGTGCACGGGCATGGGATGCGCGGTGCTGATGTGGTGGTAGAGAGCCGGCGGCGGGCCTTCGTAGCCGCAGACGGGCACGGGGCATTTGCAGGGGGCGAGCGGACACACGCTCTGGTGATCGGCGAGCTTGTGGTAAGTGACGTAGAGCCCAGAGCCTTCGTGCGGGCACTCCACCCTCAGCGATGAAAGGACGAAGTCCACAGCCGTGTTTCGCACGTTGAAGCCACCACCGCGCTCGCACTTCTGGCACTGCCGCTGGTTCCCGGGGCGCTCGACGCGGCAGTCCGCGCAGGCCAGGTGCCCTCCCTTGCACTACAGAAATCAATCGAACATCATCAATCAAGAAACCTGCACCTTGCTCAATCAGCCGAACGGACAAGGAGTATTCAAACCTCATACACCAGAGGCGTCATGGGGCGGAGGCACAAGGGGCAGTGGAGCACGGTGAGGTCCATCGAGAACTTAGAGATCTCCATCGTCGGGTGCTGTTCGGTATGCATGATCTCGCCCTCCTCGTGCACAACCATCTCTCGACTTGGGACGGGGTATTACAAAGCTTTACCATCACATATTTTATACTACTTCAAGGTGCATTAAATCAACACATGCAAGTATCAAAAGGAGAGTCACGGCATGCATGCATGCGTTGTAATTAATGCATCGGTAAACGCAGATTATTGAAATATATCGAGTGTAGTGCTTTGATGTGTCGCGTCAACTCGTACATCAACGAGAAGTTTGATTATCCTCTCCCTCGCGGACTTAACTGCACCTGCCTTTGGCTGTATGATAGGTTGGCCACACACCGCCGGGCCCACTCGCCATACACGCAGCGCGTGAGCGTCCCTCCCTCGCCCATGAGCGTGTTGGCTGGCAAGACTAGGAGAAGCTTTCGATACACGCTCTCCCTTCCGCACGCGGTGGACATGCAGCAGTTCAATCGGTGTCAGATGGCCAGAAGCATACTGTAGTACTCCTCCAGTTGCAGTAGTACTCCATCATTGTTCGACTTCCCGAAGAGGCGAAGAGCGAAGCGCAGCCCGGACGCTCGTGTGGCAGTTTCATGTGTAGAGTAGTCTAGGATAGCGTGTACCGTGCCTGTAAGCTTAAAATCGTTGGGATCGCCTCCATGCTATGTGGCCGTCTCGAAGTTTTTTAAAAAAATTAAAATAGTCTTCTGGCCCTACCTGTCACCCTGGTGATTGTAGTTTGTACGCTCATCTGGTCAAGACAGGAATATATATTTTAATTTGTTTTTTTTTGAACAGGGGACTCTCGCCTCGCATCGGGATTTATGCATATGGCCACATATATTTTAATTTGTGGTGGATAAATGTTAGAGGTTGCAGAAAATATAATGTACACAGCGGGTCTTTCAGCCAAGTTTAGAGGCAAGCATGTGGGGCCAGTGCTATGATGTGTCGCGTCAACTCGTACAACGAGGAGAAGCTTGATTTTACTACACGCTTTCTCCCTCGCCCATGCGCGTGGTTACTCACAAACGAGGACAGGCTTTTGCTTAGTAGTACTTCTACAACAAGCTATCTGTCCCGCTCGTGGTGGACGGACATGCAACAGTGGATTCGCCACTGTAGAAGCACTAGTAGTAACATCATTGTTCGTCTTCTCAAAGAGGCGAAGAGCCAAGCGTAAACCGAACGTTGCAGTTGCGAACATTGGAGCACGCATATAGCCAGGCTCTTGCATGATACAAAATTGCTATGTGAGCCCACTATTGTACTAGTGCATACAACTACTTGCTAGTATAGCCCTGTAAACCAGAAACGAGTATTTGCCCTTCTAGAGATTTCAATAAGTGACTAGACTACACCAAGACGGAGTACATATGGAGCAAAATGAGTGAATCTGCACCATAAATAAATACGAACTAGTTCTATAGTTTTCCTCTCTGAGGTGCACAATATTGAGTATACTGACTAGTCTCTTTTTGACACACATTTATGTTTTTTTTGACACAGTATAGACGTAAGCGCTCATATACATGTGCATACACTCACCCCTATGAACGCACACACGCACGGCACTATCATCTTGAAATTTACGAAGTCACCATAGGCACCTCGTCATCGACGGGTCCATAGGTGCTTGAATGCCAAGGAGGGAGAGGGTAGCGGTTCCCGAGACGTTGAACGGTCAATGATGCATCCTCAATTACATGTAGAGGGAATTAATTGGAGAAGCAGAATAGAGGCAGTACAATGTGAATGCAACAGAATTTGGACTGTCATATAATAAAGGCACCCCACCACTCCAATCCATCTACTCCCAAGTCTCTGCGCAACACTTCTCACTCCAATCCAAGACTAGGTTACCAGAAGCCACAAGCACCTATGGAGGCGATGGACGCGAGCGGCGGTCGGTTGTGCCAAATCATCCAAGGTGCCGGCCCGCGGCCCCGCACCGCTCAGCGTTTCCAGACGGTGCTGGCGACCGCAGGCATCGTAGCCCTCGCCGACGCCGGCTTCGCCTCTCGCATGGACGACATGATGGTCAACTCCATCCGCAAGTTCACCGCCGTCAAGAAGCGCGCGGACGACCTTGCCGTACTGCTCCAGCCCGCGCGCCCAGGCTCCTCATTGCCTGCCACCCTCATCAGCCTCCATGGTGACGAACTCTTTCAAGCCTTGGTGGCTCTGCAGGTGCCGGAGGTCGCGGCGAAGAATGTGCACCACGAGGCTGCGCTCGCCGCGCAATGCCTCGCCATGCAAGAAACCGTCGACCTACACATCCACGTCTACGAGGAAATCATCTACATAGGCCACTACAAGGCAAGCGAGGACAGAAAGACGTTGGCCTTCTTCCAGCGGCTGGAATGTTTGGACGCCACTGTTCAGAAGCATGTCGACCTGGCCACGAAAGCCGCTGCTACTTAGGCGCCGTTCGGTGGGCCGGTGCCCTGAGTTGAGTAGGTGGACGTCGTCGATGGATGCATCTCTTCTTCTTGCCTCTTGTAACCAGCAGTGCATCGCCTCATGGCCTTAATGTTTTATTAGTATAGTACTCCCTCCGTTCCCAAATATAAGTCTTTCAGCAAGTGACTACTACATACAGAGCAAAATGAGTGAATCTACACTCTAAACTATGTTTACATACATCTGTATGTTGTATTCCAATTGAAATAGTATCTAAAAAGGCCTATATTTATTATCAAAGGGAGTATATGGCATTTTTATTCCAGTCGTAATGTTTCACTGTGAGGTGGGGCCACAGTTGAGCAAACCCACCCCGCCCACCGGGCGTCGGCCGAGTTTAGAATTAGAAGAGAGAAATGAGGGAGGAGAGCTAGCTGTAGCACGGACGCTATTGTCAGATGGGACTCGTGTTTATAGAATAGGAGTAGTACTGAGCACTCGTGCCTCGTTTTTTTGAGGGAAAAATTATCTGTATGTCTAGTACCACTAGTTGGGTGCGTGCGACCTATAGCTGTCATCACTTTAGGTCTCCTTATCGAACCGCGGTTACGCTTCACAGTACATATTTTTTCACGCATTTATCCTCCTATATGTACTCCTAGGCTATTTCCATGTGCTCCCATTCGCCGACATGTGGGACATAGAGCATCTGGCTCGTAGTGCATGCACGACTCGGAGCATATGCCGGGGTACTTTACATTTCAGACCTCACGAATTACATGCAAACCCCCCGCAAAAGAATAAATAAATGAAAGAATTACTACATGAAACCGGATTATTTTCGTGGAAACCGGAGCAAGTTCATTAAATTTTGGACATAACACATTTATAAAAATGACTGGACCTAAACCAGTCTAAGGGCCTCTTTGATTTTTCCCGCAAAAAAAGGGCCTCTTTGATATTTCCCGCAAAAAAGGGCCTCTTTGATTCGCAGGATACTGAAAGCACAGGAATGGGGAAAGTATGATGGCGATGAACCGAGACGAGAACTCTAATTCAGTTAGAGGTTAGAGTTAGATTCTAACCCTGAACTAACTCTAAACCAAAGAGGTGTATGGATGGCAGGGTTAGATTGACAATAAATGCTCTATCTCAATCATTTGACTACTTTGGACCCTATTTCCTGCCGGATTTGGAGGGTGCTTGGATACGTTTTAGTTCAATGACTAAAAGTAGTGGGACTAAAACTTGCTAGCCTCACCCATGCTTGGATCCGAATACTAAAGAGACTAAAATCAAGTTAATGAGCATTTATTATCCTCCAAACCCTCCAATCCAGAACTCGCCTATGTTAAAGGAGAGGAGTTAAATGAGGAGAGAGAGGACTAATCCACATTTTAGTAGGGGTACCCCTGACTAAATTTTTTAGTCTCAAGACTAGTTTTAGCCCCTCTTTAGTCACGGGTGCTTGGAACTTTAGCCTCTTAAAGAGACTATTTTTAGTCAGACTAAAATAAGTCCCTTGGATCCAAGCACCCTCTTGGTGTGGCCCTGTGGCCTCCTCCCGCTCACAATTGACATAAACGAACCATCTATACAAATCAAGCATGCAAAACATGATAATTTTTAATTTGTCCATACAAATGAGATATCCCACTTAAACATACAAGTCGTCAATCAAGCTTCACAAAATAAAAAAACACTTCATGATATAAAGAATGAGCTAACTCATCACAGAAGTCATTCACGATAGGGAGGGAGCCCGGAGCCCCTCACGCATCGAGGGAGGAGCTCGCCATCGTCGCTCTGGAGGAAGGCTCAGAGAGCCCAACCCCGAACCCCTCCGACGCCGCCCTTTGCGAAGTTGAGGTCGACACCGCATGGGTAGCAGGCCGCTTGCCACGATCGGGAACTTAATCTTTGGGCCTCTAGAAATAATGCAAGCATGTAACTAAAATACCTAGAAAGGTGAACTGAATCTTTGGGCCTCTAGAAATAATGCAAGCCTGAAACTGAAATACGTAGAAAGGTGAACTGAATCTTTGGGCCTCTAGAAATAATGCAAGCCTGAAAGTGAAATACCTAGAAAGGTGAACTGAATCTTTGGGCCTCTAGAAATAATGCAAGCCTGAAACTGAAATATCTAGAAAGGTGAACTGAATCTTTGGGCCTCAAGAAATAATGCAAGCCTGAAATTGAAATACCTAGAAAGGTGAACTGAATCTTTGGGCCTCTAGAAATAATGCAAGCCTGAAATTGAAATACCTAGAAAGGTGACCTGAATCTTTGGGCCTCTAGAAAGATTTATTACCTCCTCAAGTAGCATCAAACAATTCCATGCGTGCACCACAAATCTATACCAAGTTTGATCAGGATCTACTTTTCCAAATCAGAATTAGTGCTAGAGCAAGCAAGATCAATGATATGGTCGTGAGATAGAGAAGGAACGAACAAACTCACCCCTCTCGCAACCTCCCTGGTAGATGCGCCGCTGTCGCGCACGACAAAGGGAGAAAAACGGCTGGTGAAGGGGGAGCGGGGCGACCTTCAAAGGCCGGAGGGAGAGGGCGGACGGAGTAGGGCGGGGGAGGCCGGAAGGAGAGGGCAGCCGGAGGAGAGAGAGGGCGAGCGGCGCTTGGGCAGGCGGCCCTATGGGGAACAGAGAGGAGTCGTGCGAGAGGGGGGGGAGCGATCTTGTGCGGGCAGGGGAGATTTTTTAGTTCTCTTTTAGTGGGCGTGAGGATAACTAACCCAATTAGAATCTCTCCACCGGGCTAGTTTTTTAGCTGGGTTAGAGCAAACTAGCTCAAACTAACCCCTCTTGTTTCGATAATTTGAGGCTATTTCAACCCAAACCAGCTCTAACTCAGGGATCCAAACAAAGAGGAGTGTTAATGTACATGCTACAGTGTGGACCGCAACACATTGTTTTCTATGGCCATATCACCACATTGTTTTCTACTGCTGGTTCACTGGGTTACCGTGGTTCACACTGCTGGTTCACTGGGCTGCCGTGGTTCGCACTCCTCCGACCAGAGTAGTACTCCCTCCGTTCCTAAATATAAGTCTTCGTAGATATTTCACTGTGGACCACATACGGATGTATATAGATGCATTTTATGTGTAGATTCACTCATTTTTCTCCGTATGTGGTCCATAGTGAAATCTCTCCAAAGACTTATATTTAGGAACGGAGGGAGTAGTATAGTACTAGTATATACCACATCATTCTTTGCTCCTTCTTACTACTCCGACATGTGGGAGAGCCAGCATCCGGGTCGACGTGTCATGCACTAGATTAGAGCGCGGAACGGAACGGGGGCATCACCCCGGTCGGAGCACCAGTAATTCATGACTATAGTGAGTGGTCATATCACAAGTCTTTCCAGCAGTAACACGCCGTCAAATCACACAGCCCCACTCGCTCACCCTCCTCACCTCTCTGTCAAACCGCCTTCCCGAAAACTGTCGCGCATACTGCCCGGGAAAAGCCCCGTCCTCAACTTTTAACTACGTGAAAATAGTTCGAGCTTGTTTGTTCTATATAAATACAGTACTTATTGTATGTTTATTCGCCCGTGGGGTTGTTCAATGAATGGAGGGCGGGGAGCACAAGTGAACAATACTATAGTACTACTAGTAGTAGTAAGTAGGAGTCGTACAGTAGTCACCTTAAATAGAGAGTTTCTTTTCTTTAATGCCACATACACAAATTGACACGCTTGTTGTGGAGAGAAAAAAGATAATCACTCCACTATATATGGACGCAGGGGCCTGAGCGCTTGCTTTACTAGGGTTGCTCTCTTCATTCTCTCATCCTCTCCAGATATAAACAAGACAGCGGTAGCGACATTTTCTCTCTGCTCACCGCTGGTCACAGATCCGGCCGGATCCCTTCGGCCCGTGTGTGTAGAGGACTAAAAGGTGCATCGTTCACGCGGTCATCGCTGCCGAGGGAGGAAACCCACAGCTGCCAGAGGGTCCCTATCCTCTGCCCGTGCCGTTCTCTCTGACACAACGCCGGCTCGGGAGGCCCTCCGACCCTTCTTCCTCCCTGCCGTATTGTCCGCAGATCCGAACTGCCGCCGCCGACATCCCGGCGACCCTTAGGTATAAGTTCTTCGAAAGCGGCCTTTCTCTACTGCCCCAGCTCCCCACGTGTCTGCATGTGCATCTTTTTCTACTCCCATCAACTCTTCCAAAGCCACCTAAATTCTTTGTATTATTAGAGGTAAAGCTACTTCATGCATTCGAATCTAGGGCTTTGTTCAAACAACAAAGAAAGGGGGGAAAGTTGTAGCATGAATCTAGGACTTGATTCAAAGAGGAAATAATATGGTGAAAGTAGTAGAGACCGGATACCCAACCGGTCTGTTGGTTGAAAAGGGAAATAATGGGAAAACGCAGTACAAACTGGATAAGGAACAGATCTACTATTGGTTGAAAACAGGATAGAAAGTGGCGGCTGGTGGACAAGTCAACAGAGTATGTCCAGGATTAGATTTGCTGCCATCACATAGTAAAAGGTCTCCAGGATTAGATTTGCTGCCCTCACATAGTAAAAGGTCTCGGGATTAGATTTCCTACCCTCACATAGTAAAAGGTCTCCAGTATTAGATTTCCTGCCCTCACATAATAAAAGGTCTCCAGGATTAGATTTGCTGCCCTCACAGAGTAAAAGGTCTCTAGGATTAGATTTTCTGCCCTCACATAGTACAAGGTCTCCAGGATTATGTTTGCTGCCCTCACATAGCATGAACAAACTCGGCATCACCACTTTATGCCTCCTTGTAGGTACATTGTGCTGATGCGTCCACCGTCGCATGTCCTTATACCAACCTTTTGTCTTTGTTAATGTAAGGCGCATGTAAAATGAAGCGATCACACTGTTACCTTAGGGACATGTCTAACGAGTGTTATTGTTAATCTAATGCCTCCAGTGATAAGATGCAATTAAACTGTGTTACAAATGGCACTCCTGCTGTTTTCCCCAGTATGATAAGTAAGTTGCTCCTTTACGCTACTGAGTATCCTGGTGTCCCCACGGTCCCATGCCTTTAAACCAACTCTTTAGCTGTTGTTGATTTATTGTGTCTGTCAAACAAGCAATGCCACCATTAAAGTAATCCCATATTTGAGGAATCTCATTGTTGATCGTAATGCTTCTGGTAACATGAAGCATTACTGACGTTTTAAAATTTCTACTGTCCTTGCGTGATTGCCATGAACATAATTAAGATGCTTCTTTTCATTTTGTATATGTTTCCTATATTATTATTGACCAGCAACTTTACTTTCTATCTTTTTGTGTAGATAGGGATATCCATTTCACCTTGTTGCTATTGTGACCTTTTGGTGAACTGCACAAAACATTTTTTTTGAATGAGTGTCTTGTGCAGTTCAACTAAAATGTCACGTGGGCAACATCTCCCAATTTTGGTGAAACTGCCCAAAATGGTGATTGGAGTTTCCAAAATCTCCGCCAAGTTCTGTTGGTAATCTCGTGTGATATTTTATTAGCCTTTGCAAGATGGAGCCGTCACTGTCACCACAATGGCACTTTATTTTTGTGGAACTGCACAAAAGGATAAGAAAATTATAGTTGCACATTACATGAGCCGGACAGACAACCTTAATGTTTCTCAATTTTAGCGCAACTACTAAAGAAGAACCTGCCAGCTCACAAGAGCAAGTACTTCTTGCTAGCTGAATGATGCAATCTTTGCTTCATTTCAGGTGAACTGCAGAAAAAGGCGCATGAATTGAATCATGGAACTCCAGGCAGACCTCATCCAAGTAGAGCGAGAGGTTGAGTTCAAGGAGGCCACTATTAAAGTGAAATCATGCTCTCCTGTCTCCTTGTTTGTGTTGTGCAAACATGTTGTGCAAATAGGAATACTCAACTACAGATGTTGTGACGGTCAAGAGCATTCGCCAAGTTCTTCGATTGTATGACATGGCTAGCCAAGATGGATTTAATCCCGATATTCACTTTATCAAAAGGGTCTAATGGGTTGGTTCTGAATCTTGCAAGCTGGGAATCAGTGAGATGTGTAGGCATCTTTGTTGTACTTATTATTTGAATCTTATTTGTTGGTTACGAATCTTGCAAGTGGGAATCAATGAGATGTGTAGGCATCTTTGTTGTACTTATTATTTGGATCTTATTTGTTGGTTCGAATCTTGCAAGTGGGAATCAATGAGATGTGTAGGCATCTTTGTTGTACTTATTATTTGGATATTATTTTTGGTTACGAATCTTGCAAGCTAGGAAACACGGCATGATGATGTAGAGGACAACAACCATAACAAACAGTTCAAACTTGGTAGTATTATCTTTGTGAAAGTGCGACAAATGTGCCGATCGTAAAGGCGTCGAGAATAATAATTCTAATTGTTGTGCATGTTGATCCTGTGGCACTGATAGAACGAGCGAATCCATTGCTTGTTTTAAGTATAAATTTCTATTAAAGCTAATTAAATTTAAGTAAAGTGACCACTAACTCTAATTATTACAGCACTAATACAGACCCGCTCGTGAACTGGCGTGTGGCCGGAGTAGGTTTCTTAAAGGAGGCGTTTGAATGCGCTGAGGGTGCATCTTCTGCCGGACGTGCAGCAGACGAGGGAGTGGTAGTAACTGTTGTCGCCTGTACACACTCAGCTTACTATTGAATCCAGTTCCCCAAGAGCTGAAAAACGAACTGCTGCCGCCGCCTACACACTCGTTCACTCGAAGAGACTCCAATGGCGATCCGAGGGGTGAGCCTGCTGGATATGGACTTCAGCAAGGAGTTCCCCCTTTGAGTTCGCCGTTCAGTCCTATGGCTGCACCAAGTTGAATGTGATGTACACCAATGATACGGACTCGGTGAAGCTCTGCCTCGTCTCAGTCCTATGGCTGCACTAGGTTCTGGAGCATTCGCCCGTTTCATCGGCAGCGCCGACTGCACCTTCGCTATGGTGGAGAGAAGGAAGAACGCGACGATTCGGCCATCTGGTGCAACAAGCTTGTCGACATACAGAAGCAATACAAGATCATCAGCAACGGGCAGGAGAAGGACTCTGTGGTTGACCTTGCTGAGACCATCATCGACCCCTATGAAAGTGCAACTATCCCTAGGTGGTTTTGGTAATTAATAACAACATATAGCTCATTGAGCTAATGCTATTCCAAGACTATTATTTCAGGAAAGCTCAATGAATGGCATGGCATGGATGATGAAAGTGGATCCCTCAAAATACTAAGGACAAAGGATTGGCTCAAGCTCAAAAGCTCAAGACTCTTCATTTTACATTTTAGTGATCCAAGATCACATTGAGTCTATAGGAAAAGCCAATACTATCAAGGAGGGATGAGGTGTTGCTTAATGAGCCTCTTGCTTCATGTGCTTAGTGATATGCTCCAAAACCCTCAACTACTTTCCCACATCCACAAATGACCTAAACCCAAAGCCAAAATCGGTCACACCGAAACTTCCTATCCGGCGCCACCGATTCCAAAAGTCATAGCCACTGCCACAAACCCTAAGCAAATCGGTCTTACCGATAGGGATCTCGGTCTCACCGAGATGGGTTTGCAATCTCTCTGTTTCCCTTCATAACGTTTCGGTCTAACCGAAGTGAGCGATCGGTCCCACCGAGATTGCAATGTACACTCTCTGTTTCCTTTTTGTAACATTTCGGTCTCACCGAAAAGAGCAAATCGGTCCCACCGAGTTTACCTCACCAACTCTCTGGAAAGCTTATTACCAAATCAGTCTCACCGAGTTTGTGTAATCGGTCTTACCAAGATTACGTTATGCCCTAACCCTAACCGAATCGGTCTCACCGAGATGCATGTCGGTCCGACCGAAAATCACTAACGGTCACTAGGTTTACTAAATCGGTTCGACCGAGTTTAACAATTTGGTCCCACCGAGTTTGGTAAATTGTGTGTAACGGTTAGATTTTGTGTGGAGGCTATATATACCCCTCCACCTCCTCTTCATTCGTGGAGAGAGCCATCAGAACGAACCTACACTTCCAACTTACCATTTCTGAGAGAGAACCACCTACTCATGTGTTGAGGCCAAGATATTCCATTCCTACCATATGAATCTTGATCTCTAGCCTTCCCCAATTTGCTTTCCACTCAAATCTTCTTTCCACCAGATCCAAACACATTGAGAGAGAGTTGAGTGTTGGCGAGACTATCATTTGAAGCACAAGAGCAAGGAGTTCATCATCAACGCACCATTTGTTACTTCTTGGAGAGTGGTGTCTCCTAGATTGGCTAGGTGTCACTTGGGAGCCTCTGACAAGATTGTGGAGTTGAACCAAGGAGTTTGTAAGGGCAAGGAGATCGCCTACTTCGTGAAGATCTACCGCTAGTGAGGCAAGTCCTTCGTGGGCGACGGCCATGGTGGGATAGAGAAGGTTGCTTCTTCGTGGACCCTTCGTGGGTGGAGCCCTCCGTGGACTCGCGCAGCCGTTACCCTTCATGGGTTGAAGTCTCCATCAACGTGGATGTACGATAGCACCACCTATCGGAACCACGCCAAAAACATCTATGTATCCAATCTCCGCTGCCTATATACTCTTTGCATGCTTGCTTGAATTGTGTGATGATTGCTTGACTTGTCCTAAACTAGCTAAAATCTGCCAACCTCTAAAATTGGGAAAAGGTTAAGTTTTTATTGGTTAAGTAGTCTAATCACCCCCCCTCTAGACATACTTAAAGGTCCTACAAGTGGTATCAGAGCCAGGTTTCCATTTGCTTTGATTTCCATAACTTTTAGTGGTCATAGCCTTGGTTTCACAACCTAGGAGAGTATGGCGTCTAGCGAGGGAAATTATCACCTTAGAGGTCCTTACTTTGATGGAACTAATTTCGCTAGTTGGAAGCATAAGATGAAAATGCATATTCTTGGACATAACCCTGCTGTTTGGGAAATTATTTGTATTGGCTTGCAAGGTGAATTTTTCGATGGGAGAGAACCGAACCGTGAAGCTAATGCGGAAGAACTGAAGATGCTGCAATACAATGCTCAAGCTTGTGATATCATCTTCAATGGATTGTGCCCCGAAGAATTCAACAAAATCAGCCGTCTTGAGAATGCAAAGGAAATTTGGGATACTTTGATTGATATGCATGAAGGTACCGAGTCCGTCAAGGAATCCAAGTTGGATGTGCTCGAAAGTCAGCTTGACAAGTTCAAAATGAAGGATGGTGAAGGTGTCGCTGAAATGTACTCTAGGCTTGCTCTTATCACAAATGAGATTGCCGGCTTAGGGAGTGAAGAGATGACCGACAAATTCATCATCAAGAAGATTCTAAGAGCATTGGATGGAAAGTATGATACCGTGTGCACATTGATTCAAATGATGCCAAACTACAAAGATCTCAAGCCAACGGAAGTCATTGGAAGGATTGGTGCTCATGAGATGTCACTCAAGGATAAGGAGGAACTTCACAACAAGTCAAGTGGTACCTACAAAGCCTCAAGTGAAGCCCCCACATCATCAAGTGAGAAACCAACCTTCAATGAAGAATTGAGCTTAATGGTGAAGAACTTCAACAAATTCTACAAGAGTAGAAGCAAAGAAAGAAGCTCCAAATCAAGGTCTTACAATGACAAGAGATCTTCTAGTCGAGAGCGCAATTGCTACAATTGTGGGAGACCTGGACACTACTCCAATGAGTGTACGACACCCTACAAAAGAAGAGAAGATTCTCCAAGAAGAAGGAGAAAAAGAGAAGAATCACCACCAAGAGAGAGGAGGAGTAGAGATGATCGTTATGAACGAAGACCCTCACGGAGAAGCAAGGATTCGGAAAGGAAGGACAAGTAATCAAGGAGCTACACAAAACAAAGACATCAAGCTCATGTTGGTGAATGGGTATCCGGCTCCGACTCCGACAATCACTCCGAGAGAAGCTATCACTCCGACTCCGAATATACTCAAGATGAAGGTGTTGCCGGTCTAGCACTTGTGTCAACCAACTCCTACGACATATTTGATTCACCAAATGAAGGTGTTGGAAGATGCTTAATGGCCAAAGGTCCAAAGGTAGCACACCCCGAGTATGTTGATTTCAATAGTGATGAAGATGACTTGCTTGTGGATGATGATTTACTTGTTGACAACTCTAGTGATGAATACTATGATGAAACGTCAATTAATCATGCTAAACAAGATAAAACGAATGACAATGATAAGGAGAAGATTGAGCTTATAACTAAAGAATTAAACTTTCTTAAGTTAGCTCATGAAACTATCTACGAAGATCATCGAGAACTTTTATGGGCTCATGAGAAGTTACGCTTTGAAATGCTCAATCTTGAGAAAGAGCATGAGTTCTTAAAAGCAATCAATGATGATCTCCGCAAGAAAAGTTCTTCTTACATTGCCAAGCGTTTACTCTTATCTACTTACATGCCTCAAGTCAAGTCTAGTAACAAGTACAAGAAAGATACTTCCTCTAGTAGTAACAATAATAATGTCAAATTCAATACTGTTGCTTCTAGTAGTTCTCTTGATTCACTAATGATTCTCTTAGCCAAGTTACACTTGAGCAAGAAAATTGCTTATTGAAGGGAATTATAGAGAAAGGTGTTAACAAGAGCCTTGCCGGGAGTAAGCAATTCGAGGAAATTGTACGCAAGCAAGGAAGGCACCGGAAGAATCAAGGTGTTGGTTTTGAACGAAAGTTTAATGCCAATGGAGTTGAGTGGGAAGAAGATCAATACCCCAAGACGAAGTTTGTTCCTCAACAAGAGAAGTATGATCCTACTTCCTTCAAGGGAACACAAGCTCAAGATGATCTTCCACCACAAGACCACAAGAACAAAGGCAAGGACAAGCTTCAAGAAGAGATTGATGCATTTGTAGAAGCACCTAAAGCCTCGTTCAAGTGGGTCCCCAAGACTACGTCAAGTTCTACTTCATCAAGTACAACTACAACTCCAAGGATTCCCATCAAGATGATGTGGATCCCGAAGAAGAAGAACTAGAGAGTTCTTGAGGGTGACTCCGCCAACATTCTTGACTCATATCATTTTGGCAAGAACAAGTGCGATCAACTTCCACATCTTGCACTAGTTCAAGGAGTCACAAACCCTCATGTTGGTAAGACAAGGGACAAGGTAACCTAATGATTTCATGGACATCATCTTGTGTGTGCATCACTCTATGTGTATGGATATTCTTTTTTGTTCCTTGTGGGACTAACCCATGTAGGTAAGTTGAAAGTGCAACACACTCCAAAGGATTGTCCAAATGATCTACATCAACATTGAGCATCTACATCTTCAACACCTACATGAAGTCATCATCGACAAAACCCAAGGTTAGTTCATCCCTCTAAGGGGGGATCTCACATCCAGGGGGAGCTTAACTCTACGAATTGAGTCAAAGCAACTCTAATGGTGTGAACACATTAATGCATTATGTAAAAGTGGTAACCCCACTTGAGCTTAAACGATGAGTATGACCTATGATCAAATGTTCTCATTTGACTCCTAAGTCAATATACTCATATATAGATGACCTAGTCATCGCCAATTGCTTGATAGATGCTAGAATTGGTTGTGCATGCTTTGCCACATATTTCATTTGCTATCTTATTGTGTGAGCATGTTGGTGCATATTTTACTCATTCAAGGACATCCACTTGTTGTTTTGATTGTTTGGTTTCTTTTCTTTTTGCCAAGTGGATGGACAAGAATGCCTAGGAACCTTCTTTAGCTATCTATGCTTTTCTCATCTCAAACTCTATTCATGCTACATCACAAAATTTGATCAAGTCAGGTTTGAACCTCTTTGTGTGAGGAGCACTCGGAGTCCCCGATTCGTCATAGACTTAAACTTCCAAAACCTCTTTGTGATTCTCGGTCTGACCGATTCTTCCATTTCGGTCCTACCGAGATCACCAAGTTGATCTGAGTTTTCAATCTCGGTGCAACCGATTTGAACTTTTCGGTCTCACCATTTGCTATAACTGAACACAGTTATGCATCTCGGTGCCACCGAGTTGTTCCACTCGGTCACACCGACAGGTCGGGCTATATATAGCCACGGGAAAAAATTGGAAATTTCTCCAAACCCTTCGCCAAATAGCTCGCTCTGCCATTGTGGTCTCGGATCGTCTCCTCGCCGCCAGAGCCTCCATGTCATTGGTCTTCGCCGCCGTCAGCGAATTCGTCCCATTGTTGCTGCCATAGCAAGTCCACCGCCAAGTTAGGGTATGGACTTGATCTTTGTGCTATCCACGTCGATTCCTAGCACATTGTTTTCATATTGATTCTTGCCACGATTGAGATTCTTCTATCCACTCAAAATAGTCCATAGATTAGATGCGATTCAAATTTTTAGGGTTAGGTTTCCGCCGAAACCATCTCGGACCCACCGAGTTGAAAAAATCAGTCTCACCGATTTGGCTTATGCCATTGCACTAGTGACTCTCGGTCCGATCGAGAATTACTAATCGGTGTGACCGATTTGAGGATTCTGTGAAACCCTAGCAGTCTCGGTGCCACCGAACTGAAACTCGGTCCAACCGAGATCATCAGTTTAGGTTCCAAAACTGCTTCGGTATCACCGAGTTTGAAAATAGGTTGATCCGAAATGCTTTCTGTGGAAAATTAAAACTGAACTTTTGAATCATTCTTTTGGGAAAAATCTCTGCATTTTGTGATGCTCATCCATTCTATCTCATCTATAACTCTTCACAGGGTCAGCACTCAGCTTTTGCAGTATGTCTGATCAAAGTGACAGCCAGAACAGGTCTGAAGAGCAGATGGACTTGAGTGAGGGCACTAGTCCCTTAACTTCAGATGATGGGAGCAGAAGTACTCCTAGCAACTTGCCTAAGGCTGCTACTAGGCAAAGGAGGAAGAGAATCTCAGACTCAGAGGATGAGGATTACAAAGCTGAGGAGGATGAGGCCACTTCCAAGAAAGTGGTGCTCAAGAAAGAGTATGGCTCTGCTCAAAGCACAAAGCCAGGTCTGAAGAGGAAAGTTCCTGCCAAGCGAACTCCAATGTCAAAGGCCAGGAAGTCCACTCAAGTGCCAGCCCAAGCTCAACCCAAAGAGGCACCTACAAGGAAAGAAGCACCATCAAAACCTCAGAAGGTCCCCACTAGTGCAACCATGAAGTTCACAATTGAATCAGAGGATGATGGTGATCAGGACAAGAAAAAGAAGAGAGCTAGAACCACAACTGCCAAGATCCTTGGAAAGCCCTCAATGAGAAGGGATTCTGATGAAGAGGAAGAGGATGCTGCACCAGCTCCTAAGGTAGCTAAGCTTATGGGAGATGCAATCAGGTCAGGGGCTGCAACATCCAAGCCCAAAGATGCACCCAAAGCTGCCTCCAAGGCCAAGCAAGCTCCAAAGAGGAATACTAGGAGTATTCCAGCTGCTGAGAAGAACAAGGCCCCAGTGCCCAATGTTGCAGAAGATGAAGATGAAGAAGATCAGGTCCTTAGAAAGCTCAAGCCCAAGATACCAGACCACAATGATGCCCATCCTGTGGCTGAGGACATGAGAATCAGGAAGGATTCAGGGCTGAGGCTATGGAGGATGGAAGATCCATATGCTTTAAGAAGAAGGATTGCTGTTGACTACAGGTTCCACACAAAGTAACAACAGGACTTTTATGAGACCATTCTGTTGGACAAGAAGCCCATTGTCTGTGATATGAGGTGGGTTGACTGGAAATTCATCAGGGAGAATGAGCAGCACTACCCTGGAGTGGAGGAGAGCTTTATTGCTTGTGGAGTGGTAGATTTTGTTGGACAGAAGTTCACCAACTGGAATGATGAGCTTATTATGCAGTTCTACTCCACAGCACATTTTTACCCAGATGGTAGACTTGTTTGGATGTCTGAAGGTACAAGGTACCAATCTACTGTTGAAGAATGGGCAAGTCTGATAAATTCCCCCAAGGAAGAAGAGGATGACTTGGACATATATGCAAAGAAGAAGTTGGGTCATAATTCAATGGCTCACATGTACAAGGAAATTCCTGACAAGGCAGTTGAAACTCACAAGTTTGGATCAGTTCACTTTCTGCTGTTAGGATTGGCAACCATAAATTGGATTCTTAGGCACACTTTGTTGCCCAAGTCAGGTGACCATAACATGATCAGAGGGCATGCCATCAACATGCTGCATGTGTTTGATGTGCCACAGAAGTTCAAAGTCATGAGCCTGATCATTGAAACAATCAAGAGGACTACAGCAGATCAGAAGAGGAGCTGTGGATATGCACCTCAGATTCAAGAATTGATCAACTCCAAGATGGTCATAGGGAAATATTAGTTGGATAAGGAACATTTTCCAATTTATCCAGACTTTGAGGACAATGAGGTTGTCATGAATGAAGATGATCCACAATCAGTCCAAACTCAGGAGAAGAAGGAGAAGGCAAAACAGGAGAAGGCTGCCAAGATGCCAACTCAAGAGGAGGCATCTGAGTATTTCTTGAAGACCAAACAAGAGCAACTTGGTTACTTGATAGCATCAACTCTGAGGATTGAGAAGGAGTTGGCCACCCTAACTCAAAACCAGGAGAGCCTGGAGAGAATCATGGAACAAAAATTCTATGATCTAGATGTCAAGGTGGCGAGATTGATCATGTTGTAGAGCAGCTGCAGGATGACATGCAGGAGAGGAAGGGCAAGACAACCACCAATGTGTTTGCCAGAGTGCCCGAGCCCAGAGATCAGTTGCAGTGCCAGTGACAGACACTAGAGCAACAACTTCAGCACCAGCTACTGCCCCAACAGTTCCAGTGCAACCAGCTCTAGCATCCACTCCAGCACCCTCTACTTCAACTGAAGCCTTCGTCCAAGGAGCTATCAGGACACCACCACCAGAAGATCAAGCCTGAGAGTCGATCTAGCACTATGCATTTTCTATGAACTTTTTGGTAACTTGTTGCCAAAGGGGGAGAAAAATGTATAGATCATAGGCTTTGAGAGAGTGTGTTGCTTTTATTCTCTCTTGCTTTATTTAGTGGTTTTTCAAACTTTGTTTGGTTTTGTTTGAGATACTATGCTTGTGAGACATTGATGATCATGTGTTTGATCATAAGTTACACTTATGAATGCTTGATATTATCCTATCTATCTTATATGATCATTCACTATGCTTGTTGATGAGTGCATGTATTCATTGTTTATTATTTTGAGCGCTCCACCAAGATGTATGTGACATGGAAGAGTAAACCATGAGCCTAATTCATTGTGCATTTGCAGTCCAAAGCAAATCTTAAACTATGCACAAATTTAGGGGGAGCTCTTGCTTATCACATACTTCTCAAAGCGAGGATGTTATTCAATCTTATTATCATTTGTCGAAGCTTTGATCTATATATTGTCATCAATTACCAAAAAGGGGGAGATTTAAAGTGCAACTATCCCTAGGTGGTTTTGGTAATTAATAACAACATATAGCTCATTGAGCTAATGCTATTCCAAGACTATTATTTCAGGAAAGCTCAATGATTGGCATGGCATGGATGATGAAACTGGATCCCTCAAAATACTAAGGACAAAGGATTGGCTCAAGCTCAAAATCTCAAGACTCTTCAGTTTAAATTGTAGTGATCCAAGATCACATTGAGTCTATAGGAAAAGCCAATACTATCAAGGAGGGATGAGGTGTTGCTTAATGAGCCTCTTGCTTCATGTGCTTAGTGATATGCTCCAAAACCTTCAACTAGTTTCCCACATCCACAAATGACCTAAACCCAAAGCCAAAATCGGTCACACCGAAACTTCCTATCCGGCGCCACCGATTTCAAAAGTCATAGCCACTGCCACAAACCCTAAGAAAATCGGTCTTACCGATAGGGATCTCGGTCTCACAGAGATGGGGTTGCAATCTCTTTGTTTCCCTTCGTAACGTTTCGGTCTAACAGAAGTGAGCGATCGGTCCCACCGAGATTGCAATGTAAACTCTCTGTTTCCTTTTGTAACATTTCGGTCTCACCGAAAAGAGCAAATCGGTCCCACCGAGTTTACGACCAACTCTCTCGAAAGCTTATTACCAAATCGGTCTCACCGAAGTTTGTATGTCGGTCTTACCGAGATTACGTTATGCCCTAACCCTAACCGAATCGGTCTCACCGAGATGCATGTCGGTTCCACCGAAAATCACTAACGGTCACTAGGTTTACTAAATCGGTTCGACCGAGTTTAACAATTCGGCCACCAAGTTTGGTAAATTGTGTGTAACGGTTAGATTTTGTGTGGAGGCTATATATACCCCTCCACCTCCTCTTCATTCGTGGAGAGAGCCATCAGAACGAACCTACACTTCCAACTTACCATTTCTGAGAGAGAACCACCTACTCATGTGTTGAGGCCAAGATATTCCATTCCTACCATATGAATCTTGATCTCTAGCCTTCCCCAAGTTACTTTCCACTCAAATCTTCTTTCCACCAGATCCAAACCCATTGAGAGAGAGTTGAGTGTTGGGGAGACTATCATTTGAAGCACAAGAGCAAGGAGTTCATCATCAACGCACCATTTGTTACTTCTTGGAGAGTGGTGTCTCCTAGATTGGCTAGGTGTCACTTGGGAGCCTCCGACAAGATTGTGGAGTTGAACCAAGGAGTTTGTAAGGGCAAGGAGATCGCCTACTTCGTGAAGATCTACTGCTAGTGAGGCAAGTACTTCGATGGCCATCGTGGGATAGACAAGGTTGCTTCTTCGTGGACCCTTTGTGGGTGGAGCCCTCCGTGGACTCGTGCAGCCGTTACCCTTCGTGGGTTGAAGTCTCCATCAACGTGGATGTACGATAGCACCACCTATCGGAACCACGCCAAAAACATCTGTGTCTCCAATTGCGTTTGAATCCTCCAAACCCTTCCCTTTACTTTGTTGCAAGTTGCATGCTTTAATTTCCGCTGCCTATATACTCTTTGCATGCTTGCTTGAATTGTGTGATGATTGCTTGACTTGTCCTAAAGTAGCTAAAATCTGCCAAACTCTAAAATTGGGAAAATGTTAAGTTTTTATTGGTCAAGTAGTCTAATCACCCCCCTCTAGACTTACTTCAAGGTCCTACACCCTAATACGCCAACATGAAAGAAGATGACCTGAACACGTGGGAGGTACCTCCGAATCTAGCCTACATAACCTACGCGGCCAAGGACGCATACGCATGCTACGACATGTACAGGCAGATCTTGGACATGAGGGCGTGTCTGCTTCCCGTAACCGAAGAGTACACGGACAGCCGCAGCGTCATGATCATGCATGCCAGGAAGGTCTAGATGTTGCACTTTATCTGTTTATAAGCACCTTTATCATCTGAGTGTTTCATGGATTAGCCTATGTGTCGTAATTATCTGTTTTGTCCGAAATATTTCTTTTAAGAACCCATTAACCTGATTGCTTTTTTAGTGGCTTTTTGGTTATATATGTAAACTAGTTCACTTGTCCGCAAAAAAAACTAGTTCACTCGGCTGCCGTGCTTTGAATCTCCTTCCTCCCAACATATTCCCCTCCTTAGGTGGACCCAGCAGGTCTCTGAATTTTCTCCCACTTTCTTTTTTATGTAAACTAAGTTTTCTCCCAGTACTTTCCCCTAGAACCAACTCAAATGTCCCACGTCTAGCCTAAAAACAATAATACCCACGTACTATTAACTCATCAAATTAAAATGATATTTTATTTCATTAGTTGAAAGTTCTTACAAAATAATAATAATAATTGTTTATATATAACTTGGCAAGTTAACTCCTAGTGATTGCGTACATAAGCTTGCAAAGATTTTACTGACGTGCAATCATGTGTTTATGTTTTTATAACATTTCTCCGTCTAGCCCAACATGATATTTTCACCCAGCCCAAATATGTCATGGATTTTGAGAAAAATGCAAATGGGATTTAAACGGGCTGCATAGATGCTACATCATTGTTTCACCCAGCCCACCAAATGGACTAAAAAAACAAATGGACTGGCTGACATGTGGGCCAGTAGGTCGAAGCCTAAGAAGGCGTTGGATTTACATCCAACGGCCGACATTCTTCTTCAATCTCTCGTCTTCTTCCCCCAGCGCTGCCGGAACCGCCTGCTCCAGCCTTCGGCGTCTAGTGGCCTTGTTTTGCGCTCCTCAGCGAAACGCTACCCCGCCGACGGCCAAGCCATCCCTCCACTCTGCACCTCCTATTATTCCCTGCTGAGTGTAGGCCCACCCCGCACTTGAACCAGTCAAGTTTCCCACTCCTCTCCGTCTGCGACTCCACTGCCGTGTCTTCCCCATCTCCGGTTCGTTCCAGTCTGGGGCCTCGCCGTCGTCCACCGCCTCGGCGCGCTCGGCGCGGCGTGGTCAACATACGAGAGTCATCGGAAGAGGACTGTATGTGGAGAGCCTAACGGCTGGGACCCACGAGGTCCATGGTCGCACACAAGGAAAGTTCCTCCTTATTACGCACTGTACGTGCACTGTACGTGGGAAGGGCTTCCGTATTTCGCGAAAAAAATGTTCCCCCCGCTGACAGGTCGGACCCACCAGCTATATCTTCGCACGCAAGGAAGTGCCTCCTTATTCAGCACTAAAAAATGAGTACCCCCTGCTAGCTGGGACCAACCATAGTGGTTGGCTGACTTGTGGGCCTACTAAGTTGACGAGGACGAAGGGCTTTGTCAACTTAGTCAATATGAACGATTCTAGCTCTAGTGACCGTACGATGTCCATCCAATGGCCATAGTGCTTCTTCAACCTCTCGTCTTCTTGCTCCAGCCGCCCAAAGCAGAACCGGTCGTGCCGCATGCTCCTGCCTCTCATGGCCTGCTGTGATGCCGCGGACGCCTCACCGCCCCTACTACTACTACCGCTGGCCCAGGGTATCCCTGTACTCACCCACACCCCCCCGTTATTCTGCGGCGACGCCAGCCTCATGCCGCAACCGAACCAGTGAACCCTCGTACTCCTCTCTGCGTGGGCATCCACTGCCGCGTCTTCCCCGGCTCCGCGTCGTCCCCTTCCTAGGCCTCGCTATCGTCCACCGCCGTGGTGCTCTCCGCGCGGCGTGGTTAACGTGGTCAAGGAACGACTTCCATCGGAAGAGTACTGTACGTGGAGAAGCTGACAGCTGGGTCCACGGCCACAACCCAGTTTTTTTGTGATTTGCCAAATAAGTCGCTTTGTCAGGCCTATTGGGCTGCAAATCTTTCAAGAGGGGAGAGTTTCAGTCAGCTGGCCGAGAAAATGGCCCATCAATAATGAGAAATGGGATGTACATTTTTAAAACACATCAACCCGGCAATTAGTTTCAAATATCTTTTTTTGATTTCGAGATCTTAAATTACATTAATTTTTATGCATGGAGAATTTGTTGGATTTTATATACATTTATTTTTAAAATCAGTTTGAATGTCAGTCAATATTTCGGGGTTAAAAACAGTTCGGACCGCACCGAAATATGCAAAATTTCGTATAATTTTTTAACTGTGGCCACAATATGGGTTGTAATGCTAACAAAAAGAATATGGGCTAAAAAAACCTTAAGAATTAGCAAATGGGCTGTAAATTATTAGAAATAATGGCAGATGGGCTGTTTTCCACAGATTTGAGGCTTTCATAAAAAAAAGGTTGACGCACAAGCAATGACTGTTGGATGTCCATCCAACGGCCGTCGTGCTTCTTCAATCTCTGCTCTTCTTGCTCTAGCCGCTCAAACAAGCACCGGCGGGATTGCCTGCTCCCTCCTCCCCGCGGCCGACTGTGCTACCGCGCAGGCCTCACCGCCCCACTGAACTCCCATCGCTAGCATAGCCATCCCTCTACTCACCCACACCTGCTATTATTCTCCAGCGACGGCAGACGAACCAGTAAACCCTCGTACAGTCCTACTCCCCTCCGTGTGGGAAACAACTGCCGAGTCTTCCCTGCCTCCGTGTCGTTCCCTTCATAGGCCTCGCCGTCGTCCATCGCCCTGGTTCTCTCGGCGCGGCCTGGTCAACGTGGTCAACGACCGACATGCATCTGAAGTGGATTGTACGTGGAGAGGCTGACAGCTGGGTCCACAGCCGCACACAAGGAAATGCCTCCTTATTACGCGCAAAATAATAATTCCTCCACCTGACATCTAGGACCGACCGAAAGGGCCTTTGTATTTCACGAAAAAACATTACCGCCGCTGACATCTTGGACCCACCAGTTATATCTTCGCACGCAAGGAAGTGCCTCCTTATTACGCAAAAAAATGAATACTCCCCCTGCTAGCTGGGACCCAGTATAGTGGCAGGCTGACCTGTGGGCCTACTAAGTTGACGGGGACGGAGGGCTTTGTCAACTTAGTCAATACTCCAGTGACCGTACGATGTCCATCCAACGGCCGTAGTACTTCTTCAACCTTTGGTCTTCATTCTCCAGCCGCCCAAAGCAGCACCGGTCGTGCCGCATGCTCCTGCCTCCCGTGGCCGGCTGTGACACCGCGGAGGCCTCACCGCCCCCTACTACTCCCCCTGCTAGCCAGGCCATCCCTCTACTCACCCACACCCCCTGTTATTCTGTGGCAACGGCAGCCTCACACCGCAGCCGAACCAGTGAACCCTCATACACCTCTTCGCGTGGGCATCCACTACTACGTCTTCCCCGGCTCCGCGTTGTCCACCGCCGTGGTGCTCTCGGCACGGCGTGGTCAATGTGGTCAACGACCGACTTCTATCGGAAGAGTACTGTGTGTGGAGAGGCTGACAGCTGGGTCCACGGCGGCTGCAAGAAAGTGCCTCCTTATTACACGCAAAATAATTATTCCTCCACCTGACAGCTGGGACCCACCGGACGGACCACCGTATTCGTGAAAAAAGTTTCCCCATTGCTGGGACCCACCAGCTACACCTTCGCATGCAAGGAAGTGCGTGCAGGCAAAAAAACAAAACGATTAGCCCCACGACTGCTGGGGACCCACCAGGCTACATTTTCGCACGCAAGGAAGTGCACGAGTCGGGACCCACCTGGTCGAAGCGTCGTGGCGTTGTCATTCTGGTCCGCGAGCGTGTACGTAAATATATCTTGGTGGATATAGAGTGGCGCAAGTTTAAGTAGTAGAGCGCCGACGTAGCATGTACACGTATGTCTGCCGCCGGGTGCAAGAAAGAAAATACGCCACGTATGTGCACATACTGATGGGGTCTCGACGCCTACTCGTGCATACGACGGCGAGGGCTCATGTTCATGGGGAGGCAAATGTAGAATCGTCGTGTTCATGGGGAGGCAACGGAATCGTCGTGTTCATCGGGGCGGCGAGGCAACGTGGGAGCCAACCGGCTGGTTCGGAGCGGGATGCGTGGTCGTGTTCATCGGGAGGGCTTGGATGGAACAGCGATGGAAATGATGCTGGCGTGCCGCTGTGAGAGAAGCGGACCTCCTACATTGGAGCAGGTCCTGTTGATCGGGGGTGTGGCGTCTCGCTAAACGGAGGAAACAGACCTCCTACGGTTGAAGCAGGGTCCTGTTGATCGGGAGGGGTGTGGCGTACCGCAAAATGGGCCAACGGACCTCCTGATCGAAGCAGGGGTCCTGTTGATTGGGGGGGTGTGGTGTACTGCAAAACGGATGAAACGGACTTGTGTTGGAGTGCTACGGTCAAGCGGGGTTCATTGATCGGGAGGGTGTGGCGTATCGCGAAACGCAGGCAAGCAGACTTGTGTTGGAGCGCTACGGTCGAAACAGGGGTCCTGTTCATTGGGAAGGGTGTGGCGTACCACAAAACGGGACTCCACGGGATACCGTTCATCTCCACCGTCGACCTCCTCCAGCCTCCATGGGCTACTGTTCATCCAGCCTCCACCGCGCGCTACTCCACCGGCTACTGTTCAACCACCCCTCCATTATCTACTGTTCATCCAGCCCTCCACACCACGGGGTCCTTTTCAACCACCCCTCCATGAGCACCCCTCCACCGTCTACTGTTCATCCAGCCCTCCACACCACGGGGTCCTGTTCATCCAGAGGCAACACCACCGCTCACTGTTCATCCAACCCCCCCTCCCCCCCGGCAACGCTCACTGTTCATCCAATCGATCGGCTTGATTAGCGGCGATGGCGAAGAATCGCTCGATCGGGTTCGATTAACCACCGATCGATCGCCGCTCGGGTTCGATGTGCGTGGCTGCGGTCAATCGCCGGGTTGATTAGAGCCCAACGCCTCGCTCGGGTTCAGTTAGAGCCAACACCTCGCACACACGCGCGTACGTGTACAAGAGAAACGTGCATCGCTCGGCCCTCGACCTCCCACCGTAATTGGCAACTCCCCAAAACTTTCCTCCCCCTTGCTTCTACCACGGTTTTTTCCGTCATGGACGACCCAAAGAATGTCATGCAGCTGCGTCTCCGGCCCGCCCAGGACGAAAAGCCCATTTTCTGTCATGATTTTTGTCATAGAAGTAGGAGCCCACCACATCTATGATGATACCGGGTTTTGTCACAGTTATCGTCATAGACGTGTCATATGTATGATAGGAAAAAAAAATCGTTCGGCCCAAAATGTCACGGATTTTTTTTGTAGTGATTGCAGCTCCCATGACTCCTCCTTGTCATGTACGTTTGATTGGTTGATCGTTGACCGAATGACGTGCGGCTGTCCGAGTGCTATGGAGCCATCAGAGTGATCCTCCTGACGTACGCATCCGAATGTTGGCATGGTCTAGGGACCTACCTATGATTATGATGGGCCCCATGTGGGTCCCTAATGATGGGTCCTTGACCCTACCTGTAATAGGTGACCACATCATTAGCCCCCGAATTGGTTGGGACTTCGTAGAACAGATGAATCGACCCTTTGGTTAAGACCGAGTGCTGCAGAACCACTCGGGATATGTTTCTGGGTCATGATTTGTTGTTCCTTGAACGAAAACACAACGGATTCTAGATTTTAATTTTACCCAGATGACCGGGTGTTGCTGATCGTCGAGCAGAAACCCGGCGGCATTCATTTGGTCTCTAGGAAGAGACAGACTAGGGGCCCGAGTGAGGGCATGCCATAACAACTCAAGGGGTTACGCCGGCGCGTGGTCTTCTTCTCCAGAGAGAAGCCACTCCTTATCCCAGGGGAGCGCCAGCGCGGGCCTTCTACAAGTCCATGTTTACAAGTCATGCGCCTTGGAGCCTACTGAGAGGGCCAAGTGAACCCGCAGAGGGGCGTCAGGCTCGTCACATAACGATCCTGAAGGAGACTTCGGTCGAGTGTTTAACATGCCTGAGTGCACGGGTCCCCGCGGAGGGTGGTAAGTTGGATAATGTACGTCCCTTAGGAAAGGAATCGCTGAAAATCAATCGGATTGATTTGTCCCGAAAATCTCGGGATTTGAATTTGCGTGTTCGCCCGCCGAAGCGGAAACGCGGTGCGTTAGTGGCAAAGTGGGGGCCTGGCTCCTTGATCTGCATGCATGATCCATGCCACATGCCGCTCTTGCTCTGTGCAAAGCCTTGCCGCGCTGGCCGTCGATCCTGGGATTTGTAGCGAGGGATTTGCCTCAAGATTTCGTCTGTTGATATAAAAGATCCAGCAGGAGGGTTCCGGGCATTAGATCCTCTTTCTTCTCTCTCGACTCCTGCGCTTACCCTCTTCATCCGAGTGTGCAACGATTGCCAAAGGTTCCACGGCGAAGGCGGAGAGGGCGAAGAAGGCGGGGAAGGCCACCTCCTCATGCTTGGGCGTGGTGGCTGGTGGCACGTTAGGGGAATGGCTCCCGTCATGCGTCTCTGCCTGATGACTGAAGGATTTGGCGGAGGAGGGGCTGATCCCGTGTGACGGGTGGCATCACCTAGGCGCGAGGGAGATCGAACCGGCGCCTGAGGCGGACGAGCGCATCCTGCTCGTCACCTACATCGAGCGATGTTTCTCGATGCCTCTGCATCCCTTCTGTCGATCATTCCTTGATTTCTTTGGTGATCAACTCCACCATCATGCTCCCAATGCAATCATCTACCTATCAGCTTTTATCTCCCTCTATGAGAACTTCCTCAGTTTCCACCCTCACTAGGGTCCGTTCAAATACATATTCAGTTCTCGGTCGATGTTGGTGAAGAAGTATTCGCCAACTGGTGAGAAAACCCATTTCACCCAGCTATGCGGGGGTCTGGGCAACCAAGTTCGTGGGGGGAGGTCTTTCCCCAAGATGAGCTTTCCCGACTTTGTTAAGGGGTGGCAAGGAACCTGGTTCTATTGCAAAGGCGTCCCCAGCACCAACAACTAGTCGGGCCTCCCGTCGTACTCGACCGAGAGGGTACGAGCTTCGCCGACTCTCGCAGTGGAAAAGGAGGAGAAGGTTGGCGTCGACATTCTATCCAGCGCTTTAGTCGGGTTTTTCGGATGCTAGGGTGAATGGCATGGACCTGCTAGAGACTTTCCTCAACCGGCGCATCCAGTCACTGCAGGCCAGGGCTCACCCCATGTGGCTATATGAGGGGTCGGGTGATTCCACTCGGGTGCATCCTGAAGACCTCAGCGATAAGGAAGTGGGCACCAAGATCAAGGCCATAACCTGCGCCCGTGATAATCCGCTAGGGACTCGGTTGGTGCCAGCCCATCACAAGGATCTATCGCCCATTGATGTATTTGTCTCTGATTCAGTCGGTTCAACTGTAGGGCATCATCTGCATGGTTGACCCTCATGTTTGCATGTGTTTGTTTCTCAGGACTTTCAGGGCTTGATCTCCAGGATTCCCATGGTGGACCACTCGCCCCAGGACTTGCGGAGTGAAACCGAGCAGCAGTACTCGGAGAGGTCCAATGATGACCAGAGTGACGACAATGATGACGACGATGAAGAGGAGAGTTCGGAGGAGGGGGAGGAGGCAGAGTCCTCTCTGTCTTATGAGGCCCCCAGAGAACCCTGTTCCAAGGTGTTGCAAGACTCGAAGAGCAAGGCCGGAGAAACCTAGCAGCCGACTACTTTTGGTCGGGCGACTCGGAGCTCCAAGAGAGCCTGCGCCGAGCCTGAGAGCTCGGCGGAGAAGCAGCCCAAGAAAATCTCTTCCAAGCCTCGGAATGCTTCCGTGCCCCGGATCCAGTAAGCGTTCTCATCGACTTCTGTCCATTTTTTAATCCATTCGGTTGTTGCTCGAGTGTTATTTTGTTTTTGCAGCAACGACACCTCGACAACCTCAGTCGACCCGCACGCCCGCTAGCATGGCCCTAGTGATGCCAACGCAGCAGAGGCCGCTACTTCCAAAGGTATGTTGTATTGACTGACCCACATGGCTATGCCTTTTCCGACTGAACTTTGATGATTTCTCTAATTTATGCAGCCCCGCCTGAGATTATTCAGCTAGATGATGAAGTGAGTGTCGGCCCACCGAATCCGGACACCGTCAAGCAGGGAGCGTCGAGTGCTGACACACCAATGAAGGATGCCTCTCCTTGCCAGACGACCCGTATTTCTCCAGCGAAGGTCGCTGCCAAGACTGCAAGGCTGAGCCATCAAGGTTAGGGCAGTACGGCATCTTCTTCAGCGGTAGTGCCTCCTGCGGGGTCTACCTAGGCTCCTCCGAGTGGAACAGCGGTGATCCCAGTCCCGAGGCCAACTCTAGCACCCCCGTCAGCTCCAAACACTTCTTTCCCCCTTGTACCATGTCCAAAAGGATCAGGTGGGGGCGAGCAAGGAAGTGTTGATCTAGGTGGGCTTGATGTGTGGTCGACTGAGGGACGCCTACGATGCCAGCACCGCGCTGGAGACCAATGTCCGAGTAAGTACCATTGTGAGTATAATTTCCTGTCGATTTTCCTCTTTTCTCGTAGTAGGATTGTAGTAGGATTTCTGCCAGTGGGTTTGTGCAAGGCACACCCACTGGGTGTGCATGATCCAGTGGGGGCACGCTAAGTGCACCTACAGGGTGTAGTCCCCGAGGATCTTGTCGACTAGAATCCGTTGGTAGGAGGCTTAGAGTGTCGAATTTTTGTATGTTCACTTGGAACCTAGCCGGAGCATAGTCGAGTGGACATGATACAGTGGGGGCATGCTGAGTGCACCCACTGGGTGTAGTCCCTGAGGCTACCATTGACTGTGGCAGTCGACGGTAGTCTTAGAGTTATTTTTAGTGGAGGCACACTGAATGCACCCACTGGGTGTAGTCCTTGAGGCTGCCATTGATCGCAGGCGATTGGTGGTAGTCTTTAAAACTTGTCATTAGCCAGTCCGGGCGCCCTACGACACTCGTGCGTTGATCAAATAGGCCATCTTGTGTTGTTGTCCTCTATCTTCTTCATCGCCGACTCAGAGGTTAGCCGAGTGGAGTAGGTCATCTTGTGTTGTTGTCCTCAATCTTCTTCATCACCGACTCAGGAGTCAGTCGAGTGAAGATAGATCAAAGGATACTTCAATGAGCCGGTATTGATCAAGCTTGTTCCTCTCGGCACCAGGAGTACTTTAGGATCTGGTATTTATCAAGCTTGTTCCACCCGGTAGTGCACGGTCGACTCGGTAACTAGGATGTACTTGAGAGTTTGGTATTGGTGAAGCTTGTTCCTTCTAGTGGTGCTTGCTCGAGTGCTTGTGAGTTACTGCTTTTGGTTTTTATCGGATTACGGGTTCCACAAACCCTTGGAAGGTTCAAACTCTAGGGTGCGTGCGGAAATCTCAACCTACCAAGCCTGCCTACTCGCAATCCTCCTAAGCCTAGCGCGACGAGCTCGAAGAGACAAAGAGACACAACAGTTTATCCTGGTTCAGGCCACCTTGCGGTGTAATACACTACTCCAGCGTTTTGGTGGATTGCCTTGAAGGGCTGAGGATGAATAGTAGAATGGATGAACAGGCCTCAGGAGGTGAGGTGTTCTTGAGCTCAAGAGAGTTGGTGAGGTGGTCGGGTGAGAGTGGATCCGATCCCCTTGCTCTCAACTTGGTTTTTCTCCACCTGGTTCCTCCCTCTCTATGGTGGTGGCTAAGTCCTATTTATAGTGGCCTTGGTCCTCTTCCCAAATGTTGGCGGGAAGGGATCCCATAACGGCCGGATTTGAAACGGGACAAGTAGTACAACTTATCCTGACTAAAGTGGTCTTCTCTTGCGAAAAGCCCCTGGTCGTGAGGTTGCGGTGGGCCCGGTGATGACCTCCGTCCCGCCGTCCTGGTGGTCTTGGTATTATTGCACCAAAATGGAAACCTTTGGTTGATTCCTCGGGACTCCGCGCCTATGGCTTGCCTCCCTTGCACCAAAGAGGAAACTGGCGCTCTGTGCGTGCTAGCGCTCGCCTGGCCTTGGTTGTCATGGCTCACGTCAGCTGAGCCTCGTGAGGTGCACCTTGCAAAGAACTCTCTGCCCCTCGGGAGCCAGCCTGAAGAGGCCGATCCCCTCGGGGGTCTTGGCGTTGTCCGCCTCGCGAGGCTTGGCCCCTCTCGAGGGTCTTGATTCGTTGATGCTGAAGCTAGGCCGTACCAGGCCTACGGGGAAGCCACGTGGTGGGCCGCAGGCAGACAAGTCTGGATACCCCCATATCAAGAATGCCGACAGTTGCCCCCAGGCCGAAGGCGCGCTCGGACTAGGCTTCCAGGCGAAGCCAAAGGGCAAGTGCAGAGCGCTGCGAGCCCTAACCTCCTGCGGCCTTGATGACGTGTGGCGATTGATGGGACATGGGCGTCTCCACTTCCCCATGCTGCCTTGGCAACTGTTCAACTTGACGGAACAATGCGGCATGCAGAAGATCACCATGGCGCGAGGTCATGGAGGTCGGCGGTTGGCCTTCCTTGGCTATAAATGTGGGGGAGGGGCAGAGCCCCCTCGCTCATCCCTCCTTCGTCTTCTTGCCGCCCGTTTCTTCTATTTCTTCGTCTTCCTTCCATGGCGCCGATCAGGAGGTTCTCGGCGACCGAAAAGGGGAAGGCCCCTACGGAGGGGTCTGATCCTCTCCCGCCGAAGAAGCGACTCCGCCTCCCTCACGATGCCAGCGCGGGCGAGAGGTGACCAGGCCTTGGAAATCAAGGCCTCCGCCAAGCTTCCCCCTTCCCATGTACGCCCGCACCCAGGACGAAGATGTGCGCCATCGAGCGGACCCTAGCGATGGAGGATGGGCCGCCATTGCCTTGCCAACCGTGCCACGGACTCACACCGAGGGCAGCTTCCGAGAGTTCATGGTGTGGGCGGCGATGCCGCCTGACTCAGGGATCCAGCTCCCGAGGTTCTTCGCCGGCGAGCTGCCTCCGAGGCGGCCGCTTGAGCTGTGGCTGGGGCATGTTGGGTGCTGCAGCTTAGCCACCGGAGCTGAGGTCGAGGTGGTGCCCCCTGGAGACGTCTTCATGACCTGCAGATGGGGTGAGGTCACCTGAGCCTGCCGCACCGAGGGGGCCCTCACGATTCACTTCGAGTACGATGGCGCATCCACCTTGTTCTTCGAGTTCTTCGACAAGGAGGGCCAACAGCTGGAGTGCTACGCCAGAGGAAGCAACCCGCAGGGTGCAGCCGTGGGCGCTAGACCTGCTTTTGTCCCCTTCGGCGCCTCTTCCAGCAGCAGCCATGACTCCTGGGAATCCAGCGAGTCTCCGGAGTCTAGCGATGACAGCTACGTGCCGCCAAGCTCCCGCCGTGGGCGAAGTGCAGCAGTGGCTGCCGCCCGGCGTCGCCGGTGATGCTCGATGGATCGGTAGCAGCCTTCCTCCTTTTGCTTTCCCTACGCGGAATGAAAACCAGCTCCCGTGGGGTTTGTAAGGACTGAAGTGTGTTTATACCAATGTTGCTTTCTTGATTTTGTGATGGAGTCACGTATCCCAGTTCGGCTCGATTCCCCCCTTTTCCTTCCCCTAGGCAGCATGACACTCTAGCCGACGGGATCCAGTCCCCAGGCTGGCTTCAACCATCGCTAGTATGCCAGGTCGCGATGCCATGGTCAACGATAGGAGGTGAGCGGCACGAGGTCCGGTGAGAGCTCATGAGATGCGATGCTCACGAGGTCCCCCTTGGCGTGCAAGAAGCCGCCCAAGGAACCAAAAAGGGGAGTGAAGACGCTGGAGTGGAACTGCGAGGTTGGGGCGAGCAGGGTGTGAGCCTGGTGCCACAGCGCATGCGACTTATCTTTTAGTAGCCCTGTTGCGATCCGTTTGGAGGAGGGTGCCTGCTCTTGCGTCTGTGATGGTATCATTAGGTGTGGTCCGCAACGACCACCCTCTCGCCTCGCTTGCCCAGGTGCTCTACGTCCTCGGGTCCCGGCCCTCGAGCGGGCTCAGCCGCCGCTGGTATGCCAGGTCGCGATGCTGTGGTCAAGGCCAGGGGGTGAGGGCTAGAGAGCCAGTAGGAGCTCCCGAGACGCGATGCTTGGGACCCTCCCCCCTTTAACGTGCAATCGACTCGCGAAGTAAGGTGGCGGTCGTCCAAACCGGCCCGTGAATCATCATCACATGAAACTGCATGTTAGATGACAGGAGAGGTCACAAACGCCTGTGGAGCGGGGTGTCTGCCCCAGCGCCCCTGGCGAAATACAAAGGCATCAAGGACCTGGTGAGGTGGCGTGCATGAGGTGGGTCGCAAGCCAGAGCTCGGGTCCTCGGGTTTGTCAGCGTTGCAGGGACGGACCCGAGCACAAGCGCCGTGCCGACGTGAACAACCATGTAGCAAGGCGACTGAGGGACAAGCCAACAATGTAGGGAGACCGTGAGGCGGTTAAGACTCGAGAACGTAGGGTGACGATCATAGGTAAATTCATAGAAGATGGTTAGACAACCCTAGTGAATGCAAAACTATACACACCGCAGGGACGGACCCACACGACTTGGGGATGATGTTGCCCGAGGGGCGCCCCCAAACTGAACGAACTAGAGAGATGTCACCTGGTACCGTCGCTGAAGAGATGTCGGGGTAGCAGAAGACGCGCGCTGCTGGAGTCGTTCCTTACGAGCCGCCTTGGCACCGAGCCTCGAGAGGACCAGGGGGCAGGGAGGCTCCTGAAGATGCGCCTCCATCTCCGGCAAGGTAACCTAGTGCCTGGCCTCCCGAGCCGCCAGAGCATCCCTTGCAGCACTAGAACACCACAGGTGCTCCCGGCAGGACGAAAGGCATGTGAACGTAGCTGTGGGGTGGACCCTCGCATCGGCCGACATGAGACGGCAAGAAGAGCTGCTGAGACGCTGCCCTTTTGAGACCTGGGATGTCAATGCAGATGAGGAACACCTTACCCTTGCCAGGGCAGTGAGCCGCACCTTGCGGTCGGCGGCGATCGCCTTGCAGAACCCTTGCCTCTTGAATCTCCTCGACTGCCTTGCTGATGAACTCCTGAACGCATGGTGCCTTCCACCTGACGCCTTCTCTTGGGAAGCGTGCGCTGAAGCGCGCCTCCACATGGTGCCCGAGCGCCTCCCTCGTGACTCTGGCTAGGTCTAAGGCCCTCCAGAGTAGAGCCCCCGAGCCTAGCATGAGTGGGGCGCCGGGCGCGCCTTCTTATGCGTTAGGTGAAGGCGCCCTGTCCGGGGACGTGAGGCTTAGTGTGGCATCCTCGAGCGATGCTTCCATGCGAGACCCCTGACCCAGCTACATCTTCTTTGTCTTGGGGGCAACCTCAGGAGGGAGGACACCGCCCTCATCTTCAGGGTTCTCGACTACTGCAGCCTGGTAGGCGCGCTCGTGGGAGCACACCGCGTCCTTTTCCTGGCATGTGACCGTGATGACACCGCTGCTTCCTAGCATCTTGAGGATGTTGTAGCCGTGGTGAGTCGCTGCCATGAACTTGGCCAGTGTTGGGTACCCTAGGGTGGCATTGTACGGCAAATGAATGTCAGTGACGTCGAAGTCGACAAGCTCGGTGTGGTAGTTGTTGCGTTCGCCGAAGGTGACAGGGAGGCAGACCTGCCCTATCGGGTGTGTGGAACCGTCGGTAACTCCTGAGAATGGCTTGGTTGGCTGAAGATGGTAGTACGGCACTTGGAGCCTGTCAAACGTTTGAACAGATAGGACATTGAGCCTTGCTCCAACATCGATGAGAGTCTTGGTGACAACCATGTTGCTGATGACGGGCGAGCAGAGCATGGGGAGCGCATCGGCAGTGGGCGCACACTTGATTTGGTCTGAGGAGCTGAAGTTGATGGCGCATTTGGACCACCCGAGCAGGTGAATTGCTTTGGGGTTGGGAAGCACTGTGTTCACCTCGCGCGCGAACTGCTTGAAGACCTGGTGAGAAGCCAAGGCTTGTGAACCGCCCAGGATGCAGGCAATGGTTCGAGGCCCCTGGAAGCCCCTAGCCCGCTCATCCTGGTGATCATCTTCGTCCCTTCTTGGTGGTGGAGGCAATGGAGGAACACCGGCATTGCCCTGACAGCGCTCCTCACGAGGCTGCTCCCTCTTGGTGCCCTCGCGAGGTTGGCCCTGCCAATGGTCCTCCCGAGGATGGTCACACCACTCCTGGCGATGGTCGCATCCGTCCCAACATCCTCAACCTCGGCCACCTCCACGGCCGTAGCCTTGATCGTTGTGCTCGGGCCGTCGACCGAGGCGCCCATCAAGGAGAGCCCTGAGCTCCTGGCAGTCGTTGGTGTTGTGGTTGTGGACGGTGTGGAAGACGCAGAACGATCGGTTGCTTTTGGACGACTCGGGGTGGTCGCAGCCGCGCTTCATCTCTAGCTCGGCGACGAGCATGGCCGGCCCTTTGCGCTTTACGTCCTTGGCCTTGGCCTTCATGTCTTCGGGGTAAGCATAGGGGAGCTCGAGGAGGGAGAGGCGCCCATCCTCAGCCCTTGCACACTTCTTCACCATATTGAACATCTCCAAGGCTGTGGCAGAGGTCCTCATGGATGGCGAGCTCCTCCTTCATCTTGACATTACGGACGCCATTAGTGAACGCTAAAATGATGGCCTCGTCCGACAACTTGGGGATCTTGACGCGAACGTTGTTGTAGCGTTGGATATACTTCTGCAGGGTCTCTCCTGGCTGCTGCTTGATGCGATGCAGGTCACCCGTAGCCGGTCGTGAGTGCCCTGGAAGTTGGCGATGAAGCGGTCGCGCATATCCTCCCAGGACGAGACCAATCCCACGGGGAGATTCAGGAGCCAAGAACACACGCCATCCTTGAGGGCCATGGGGAACCAGTTCGCCATGGTCTTCTCGTCGCCGCTAGCCGCCTCGATGCTTAGCTCATAGAGCTGCAGGAACTAGGCAGGGTCGGCGGTGTCGTCGTAGCTTGGGGGCAGGTCAGGTTTGAACTTGCTCAGCCAGATGACGTCGCGAAGCTCCGAGGTGAATGTGCCACATCCTGTTGTGGCCACGAGGGCCCGTCGAGGAGGTGGAACTTGGTCCTGGTGCACGCGCGCCGCCACCTCCTGTGGCGGCACGCGGGCTTGACATGGGGGTGCAGGAAGCACGTGTGCTTCCCCATGAGGCCGCTGCACCACCTGGCAGCTCGCCTCTTTTCGTGCAGGCGCCTAGCGCGGCGAGTCACGCCCTGGTACCACACGCCTTGGCTCGATGATGATGCCCTGGGCCGGAGGTGCTGGAGGAGCCCCGTGAGCCATGACGCCCGCGGAAGGCGGCTGCCGAGGCAATGAGTAGGCTAGTGCAGCGGAGCCCCCAGCCGCGTTGACGAGCTCAACGATCCGCTCGAGCCATTCCTCGTAGAATTCATCGACAGGGCAGTAGCGAAGGAGCTCACGCGCCATGAGCGGAGCAGCCTACGCGTTCGCCAGGCCGTGACGCGCGTGGGAGGATGAAGCTGCCAGGGTTAGTGACGGAGTGGCGGTGCGCCCATCGCGGGGCACCGAAGGGTGCAGTGAAGAAGCTTGCTGCTCGTGGCTGGCAAGGCCCATGGTGGCGTTGGCCACCGGAGACGGAGCACGATGAGCACAACCATCGGCCGCCGGAGCCGTCTAAGCAACGCGAGCACCGACTACGGCCTGGCGCTCGATGCAAGCTCGGCGTGCATCAACCATGGAGGTGTCAGAGTGGTAGTGGATTGATCGACGGAAGAGAAGATATGCACCCCTACCCGGCGCGCCAAATGTCGGATTATGGGTTCCGCAAACCCTTGGAAGGTTCGAACCCTGGGGTGCGTGCGGAGATCTCAACCTACCCAGCCTGCCTACTCACGATCCTCCTAAGCCTAGCACGACGAGCTCAAAGAGACAAAGAGACACAGCAGTTTATCCTGCTTCGGGCCACCTTGCGGCGTAATACCCTACTTATGCATTTTGGTGGATTTCCTCGAAGGGCTTAGAATGAACAGTGGAATGGATGAACAGGCCTCAAGAGATGAGGTGTTCTTAAGCTCAAGAGAGCTGGTGAGGTGATCGGGTGAGAGTGGATCCGATCCCCTCGCTCTCAACTTCGTTTTTCTCCACCTGGTTCCTCCCACTCTATGGTGGTGGCTAAGTCCTATTTATAGTGGCCTTGGTCCTATTCCCAAATGTTGGCGGGAAGGGATCCCACAACGGTCGGATTTGAAAGGGGACAAGTAGTACAACTTATCCTGACTAAAGTGGACTTTGCCTGCAAAAAGCCCCTGGTCGTGCCGCTGCGGTGGGCTCGGTGATGACCTCCGTCCTGCCATCCTGGTGGTCTTGGTCTTGTTGCACCAAAATGGAAACCTTTGGCTGATTCCTCGGGACTCCGTGCCTGTGGCTTGCCACCCTTGCACCGAAGAGGAAACTGGCGCTCTGTGCCCACTGGCGCCCGCCAGGCATTGGTCGTCATGGCTCATGTCAGCTGAGCCTCCTGAGGTGCACCTTGCATAGAACTCTCCACCCCTCGAGAGCCAGCCTGAAGAGGCCAATCCCCTCGAGGGTCTTGGCGTCGTCCGCCTCGCGAGGCTTGGCCCCTCGTGAGGGTCTTGAGTCGTTGATGTTGAAACTGGGCTGTACGAGGCCGTCAGGGAAGCCACGTGGTGGGCCACGGGCAAGCAAGTCTGGATACCCCCATATCCAGAACGCCGACAGTTTCCTTTCAGGATCTCCCGACTGACTGTTTTTGTATGTTGCAGAGGACCTGCGAGATGGGAATGAGGTGGCAGCTCTTCGGCTTGACTTGGAGGTAGAGAAACTCAAGAGCGCCCAACTGGAGCAGGAGAAGAAGGCAATGGGAGGTAAGTTGTTTCCTCTGACTGATAGCTGAATTTTGGTCTTCCCTCTTGATCCGAATCATTTTGCTCCGACAGATGTTCGTAGCAAGAATACCCAACTCGTACTGAGGCTCAGGACTTCTATTTCTCTAGAAACCATGAAGCAGGCGCTGGAGAGCAAGGACAAGGATCTGGCGCTGGCCCAGAAGGAAGCAAGGATCAAGGCCGAACTTGCCGACGAGAAGCTAGCTTCAGTCGGCAAGTTAGAGGAGGAGATCAAGAACCTTAAGGCCGCCGCCAAGTCCTTCACTCAGGAGAAGGTCAAGCTGGAAGAGAAGGTCATCTAGTTAACTGAAAAGAAGGATGCCCTGGAGAAGCACATCGAATTGTGTGTGAAGAATTTAGTGAAAAGCTCGTTGGTAAGTGTTTCCTTGCACGAGTAAAATCTGCATATTGCCAAATTTTCCTCGATCATCTGCTCACAGACTGCCCTTTTAGACGTAGAACATTGCTATAACAAGGAACTAGAACTGGAGAGGATAGAGAGGGATCTGGACCCTTCCAGGTCGCTTGTTGCCAACCATGCTGCCCTTGTCATCCTTCGGTTCGAAGACCGCTTGGAGAATGCCTTGGGCTATATCACTCGGACGGGAGGTGCGGCGGGTCTAATTGACAAGGAATTGCAACTGGGCGAAGAGAATCAGATGGACTTGGAGCCAATGATGATGAGGTTGAATGAAGTTCCAGCCCGAGTGAAGGCTTGGAAGAAGTCTGCCGCTCGAAGTGGAGCTGATGTGGCGCTATCACTCGTCCGCTTTCATTGCAAGAACGTGGATGAAGAGAAGCTGAGGAACCTCTGAGTGGTGAAAAAGAAGACCATCAAGTTTGAGGATTTCATCGAGACCTTCGTTGAAGCCGCCACTCGCATCACCAACGGGATCGACCTGAAGCTTGAAAACATTTGATTTAATTTGCCCCGGAATGCCGAGTGGTCTATGTAACGAAGTACTTTGATGACGCTTAGGCTTGTTTTGCCTTGGAGACATTCAGACGGATCGAAACATCAATCGAAAACCCTTTGCACTTCTATTTGCTTCATGTTTTGTTTGGCTTTGGGCGAAAGCTGGTTCGCGGCTAAGCCCCCGAGTTTGTAGCAGATTGTCAGTTGGATGTTTTTTAACTTAGGTGAAAGCTGGTTCGCAGCTAAGCTCACTCGGATTGGTTTTTAACTTAGGCGAAAGCTGGTTCAAAGCTAAGCCCCGAGTGTGCAACGGATCCTCACTCGGATTCTTTTTTGACTTAGGTGAAAGCTGGTTCACAGTTAAGCCCCCAAGTGTGGGGCAGATCCTCACTCGGATTGTTTTTTACTTAGGTGAAAGCTAGTTCGCAGCTATGCCCCCGAGTGTGGAGTGGATCCTCACTCTGATTGTTTTTTAACTTAGGCGAAAGCTGGTTCGTAGCTAAGCCCTCGAGTCTGGAGAGGATCCTCACTCGGATTGTTTTTTAACTTAGGCGAAAGCTGGTTCGCACCTAAGCCCTCGAGTGTGGAGCGGATCCTCACTTGTATTGTTTTTTTACTTAGGCAAAAGCTGGTTTGCAGCTAAGCCCCCGAGTGTGGAGTGGATCCTCATTCGGATTGTTTTTTTACTTACGTGTAAGCTGGTTCGCAACTAAGCCCCCGAGTGTGGAGCGGATCCTCACTCGGATTGTTTTTAACTTAGGCAAAAACTGGTTCGCGGCTAAGCTTTCTCACCTCTTCACCCATTGGAGGTGTGTTAGTTTACGAATGCAGCTAATCACCTAAGTGAGACGTGACCGTAGGTCGAACTAGACGATATCTAGAAAAAGTGAGACTTTTATTCATCTAAGTTCATTCGGAAAAACTATTACAAGGGAGAAAATTTATTCTAAGTGTAAAACTTGCGAAGCAGATCTGCATTCCAAGCTCTCGGCTCTTCTATTTCTTTGGTGAAGTTGTACAACCTATATGCTCCATTATGCAAGACTTTCGAGATGGCAAATGGTCCTTCCTAGGGGGGCTGCTAGCTTGTGAGGTTTCTGTTGATCAATTCAGAGGACCAGGCCTCCTTCCTCGAAGGCACGCCCTGTGATGTGTGACAAAACCCGTGACATTTTGGGCCGAACGAATTGTTTTTCCTGTCATACACATGACACTTCAATGACGATAATTGTGACAAAACCCGGTATCATCATAGATGTGGTGGGCTCCTACTTCTATGACAAAAATCATGACGAAAATGGGCTTTTTCGTCTGGGCGGGCGGAGGCGCAGCTGCATGACATTCTTTGGGCCGTCCATGATGGAAAAAACTATGACGAAGCGAGGCGAGAAAATTTGGGGAGTTCCGGTTATGGTGGGAGGTCGGGGCCAAGCGATCGCGTTTCTCTCGTCTGCGTCTGTAGCGTGTGTGCGGCGTTGCCTCTTGAACCCGGCGGGCGTTGGGCTCTAATGAACCGGCGATTGCCTTTGTAGCTCTGAGTTCTGAACCCAAGCGGCGTTGGGCTCTCGCCCGAACGGCGATTACCTTTGTAGGCTCGTGTTCTTGAACCCGGCGATCGATCAATGGTCGTTAATGAACCCGATCGGCGATTCGCCGCTCTGCTGCTAAGCGAAGTCGATCGATTGGAAGAACGATGGCGTTGCAGGGGGATGAGCGGTGGCGGTGGGGGGTGGATCACGGGACCCGTGGCGTTGCCTCTGGATGAGCAGGGCGACCCGTGGAGGCTGGATGATCGATGAAGCGGAGGAGGGTGCCCGTGGAGGGTGGTTGAGCGATGGCGGTGGAGTAGCGCGCGGTGGAGGCTAGATGAACAGGAGCCCATGGAAGCTGGAGGAGGTCGATGGTAGCCCGTGGAGGCTAGAGGAGGTCGACGATGGAGATGAACAGTATCCCGTGGAGTCCTGTTTTGTGGTACACCACACCCCTCTCGATGAACAGGACCCCCGTTTCGACCGTAGTGCTCCAACACAAGTCCGTTTCGTCCGTTTTGCGGTACGCCACACACCTCCTGATGAACAGAACCCCCGTTTCGACCGTAACCAGTCGAACACAAGTCTGTTTCCTCCGTTTTGAAGTACGCCAGGCCTCGTTTCCATCACTTGTTCCATCCAAGCCGGTTGGCTCCCACGCGTTCTGTTGCCTGCCGATGAACACGACGCATTCCGTTGCCTCCCCATGAACACGAGACATTCTGTTGCCTCCCCATGAACACGACGACGACGCGGTTTCTCTGTTCCGACCCAGCCATGTACGAGCCTGGCGTAGATATGCGCTGCAGTAGGCGTTAGAGACCCGCCCGTATGTATGTGCGTGGCCGTATTTTCTTTCTTGCACCTGGCCATTATGCGTGCGTGTACATGCTACATGCGGCGCCTCTACTACGGCGCGTCGGCGCCTCTACTACGACTGCGTCGCGCGCCTCTACGCCGACCGGTATATACGTGCGTACCGTTCGTGACCAGAATGACAACGCTCGTGCGCTTGACCAGGTGGGTTCCGGTATCGAGGCACTTCCTTGCGTGCGAAGATGTAGCTGGTGGGTCCCAGCGGTCGGTGAATCGTTTTTCGGATGCACTTCCTTGCGTGCGAAGATGTAGCTAGTGGGTCCCAGCGGTGAGAAGCGAATCGTTTTTGGACGCACTTCCTTGCGTGCGAAGATGTAGCTGGTGGGTCCGGCGATCGAAATGTTTTTGCAACATCGGTGGCCCGTCGGTGGGACCCAGTGTCGGCCTCTCCACGTCTGATCCATGTCCGATGGAAGCCGTTCCTTGACCACGTTGACCACGCCCGTGCGAGAGCACGAGGCCTTTGGGCGGCAGGCGAGCCCTAGGAAGGGACAGCGAACGGGAAAACGCGGCGGTGGATGCCCGTGTAGAGGAGTATGAGGGTTCACTCGTTCGGCTGTGGTGTGAGGTTGCCATCGCCGCAAAATAACAGGGGGTGTGGGTGCGTAGAGGGATGCCCTGGCCACCGGTGGGAGTAGTAGGGGGTGGTGAGACTTGCGCGGCAGCACAACCGGCCACGGGCGGCAGGAGCAGGCGGCATGACCGGCGCTGCTTTGGGCGGCTGGAGTAAGAAGACCAGAGGTTGAAGAAGCACTACGGCCGTTGGATGGACATCGTCACGTCCTTTGGAGCTAGAATCGTTCATATATTGACTAAAGTTGACAAAGGCCACCGTCGATCAACTTATTAGGCCCTAAGTCAGCCTCCACCAAGGTGGGTCCCAGCTAGCAGGTATTCATTTTTTGTGTGTAATAAGGAGGTGACAGCGGGGAGCGTTTTTTAGCGAAATCGGTGGCCCGTCCGATGGGTCGTGCAGTCGAGAAATGTTTTTTCGTGAAATCTTGGTGGCTTTGTCCGGTGGGTCCTGCTCTCGAGTGCGGAATAATTATTTTCCATGCAATAAGAAGGCACTTCCTTGCGGTATCGTGGACCCACTGTCGGCCTCTCCACGTCTGATACTCTTCAATGGAAGTCGATCGTTGACCACATTGACCATGCCGTGCGAGAACACCACAATGGTGGACGGCGGCGAGGCCTAGGAAAAGCGACGGCGCGGCCGGGAAGACACGGCGGTGGAAGCCCAGCGGAGGAGAATCTGAGGTTCACCATTTCGGCTGCGATGTGAGGTTGCCGTCGCCATAGAATAACAGGGGGTGTGGGTGAGTAGAGGGATGCCCTAGCCAGCGATGGGAGTTGTAGGGGGCGTTGAGGCCAGCGCGCCAACACAGCCGGCCATGAGAGGCGGGAGCAGGCGGTCTCGCCGGCGCTGCTTTGGCGGCTGGAGCAAGAAGATCAGAGATTGAAGAAAAACGACGACCGTTGGATTGACATCCAACGGTTACGTCCGCTAGAATCGTTTGTTGACGTATATAATAACTAAAAAATCTTGCATACGCGTCAACTAAACAGGCCCACAAGTCAGACCACTCCCTCTTTTTTTTTAATAATTTATATATAGCTCATGGCAACTTCTTATGCAATTTATTGCAGTTGTTTTTTTTGGTTGGCCAGGGCCAATTTCGCATATTTCTGTGGGTTCCAAACTATTTTTAATACCAAAATGTCAAGCCAAATTTAAAGTACTTTGAAGATATATTTAAATTAGGTTAATGCCCAGTGAAATAGGAATCTGAAAATGTGAAAAAATTCAGAAATTCGAAGGAAATGGCAATTTGTCATCTGTTTTTATATTTACAACCCGTTTCATATTACTTTCAAGATTTGTAGGCGTCTTGAAAGAGTTGCAGCCCATCAGGGCGTAGAAAAGAAGTAGGCCTAGATTGGGTATTCTTCATAAAAAATAAACTGGGCTCATTTTCACAAAGAAAAAATAGCTGGGCTGGTCACATGGTGAACATAAAATATAAGCCTGGGCTATACGGGCCATAGCCCAGTTCAAACCTTGCTCCGTCTCAATAATAACAAAAACAAAACTGCTCGAGTAGCCACGTCCCAGGTGTCAGCCGAATTTGTGTTTGTCTCTTGTCTATTGACTATATACGCTCACAATGTTATGGGTCCCAGATGTCAGGAAAATACTAGGAGGAAGCATTTTATTTTTCCATACGCTGACGTGGTGGGCCCCTCATCATTCTCTCCACGTATACGCGATTCTGTTGTTTGTTGACCATGTTGACAACGCGAGAGGGCGGCGCCACGGCGAGCGCACCAAAGCGCGTGGAGGACGTCGACGTTAACGACTTAGGAGACGGTGGGGCGGTGACGCGTGCGCTGAGGCACAACAAGCCGTGGGAGGAGGAAGCGGGAGGCCCCGCCTGTCAGGACCCCGACTCAATGTCACATCGATCTAGCCTGTAACACCTCATATCACTTTGCGGCCTCACGCACGGTATTCCCACGGGTGTCTCCTTACCTTTGCCCGGGACCGTTTGCGCCTTTTGGCACACGTATATGATAGTGTCGCTAGCATCCATATGATAAGGAGCCCGGTCTGACATGGCTAGTCGTAAACCCAAAGTGGCACAGACTTGCAGGGACAGGCATCCATGACCCAGCATCGAACGTGTCGGTCATCAGTGAGTGAGTTCCGGGCTGTAGCACTGGGCTAGCAGGACTCCGGTAAACCGGGCTGTAGTGGGCTAACAGGACTCCGGTATTCATCGCGTGACATTTCCCCGAAGGAACAGACACGGGAACGAAGAAGGACACACGCCGGCCAGCCTAAGTGTTCCGGAGCAGTAGCAAGCTACCATGGCTCGGTGGAAACACTAGGAGACATTTCCCGGTAAGAGAGGCTACTAAAGATAAACAACTAGATAGTCAGATCCCACACATACCAAGCATTTCAATAACATACACACAATATGCCGATATGTGCAAATACAACATGGCATCACAACATGACTCTCGACTCAAGTATTTATTCATTAGGCTCCGAGGTGAGATATTACAAACAGGGTCTCATGACCCAACATTGAAACATACAAATCAAAGCACAAGCGGAAGCTTAACATGTCCGAAACGAGATATCTACAAATGAAAAAGGCTTAGAAGCGACTATCTACCAGATCTGCCGAGGGCACAAGATCGTAGCTGAGGTAACAAGCTAAACATCGAAGTCCACGTGGAACTACTAAGCGAGACTGAAGTCTCTGCAAAAACATAAAATAGGCAAATGTGAGTACAAATGTACCCAGCAAGACTTACATCGAACTATCTACATATGCATCATTATCAACAAAGGGATGGTGGGGTTTAACTGCAGACAAGCCAGCTTTGACCGGTGGCTATCTAACCTCATTGCAAGTAACTCTTTTGAGGTGGCGCTACGAGTCCACATATTCACCATATCAATACACCACTATGGATCCGCTCCCGTCTCCATACGAGAACGCCATCCATAGCACTCACGCTTATCTTGCGTATTTTAGAGTATCCACTTTCACTTGTCTATGAACTGTTATAGGCAACCCAGAAGTCCTTTACCGCGGACACGGCTATTCGAATAGATGATGTTGGTGTACTTCTTCACTCACGCTCTCACCACTTACCGCCGTTTACACGACATGTACTCGGCAACCTTCAAGCGGAAGCCCAACGTGGGTGTCGGCCACGACCTACCTAAACACTCAAGTCCCTAGTCGAGGTTTATCGCCTATTCGGGTTCCATCCATGAGGAGATCCGGCCGAAGTTTCGCTCACAGCCCCAAACGATGTGAACAGGGTTCCGTGACACCAAATGGGCGCCCGGTTTACCGGCCACGTGCCTACCGCATCACAGCCCACCCCTACGGTCAGCGCTGCGCCGACCTCCAAGATACTACAAACACGAAACTACTTGCAACTCACGGACGAGGACAAGGGTGATTAAGAAGCGAGAGGGTCCATTGGTTTTGGGCCCAATGCGTGGTAGTAGCTGAATCATGGATCACAAACACAGAACTCAGTTCCTGAGGATGGCTGCAATGAGACAACCCACCATGTACTCCTACATGGCCTCTCACCGCTACCTTTACCAAATCATGTTCACACACTTAGCTCACACACAGTAGGACATGTTCACACACCTCTGATTCATCCTCGATGAATCAGACCCGACTCAACTCTAAGCAGTAGCAGGCATGACAAACAAGCATGTATGAGTAGGCACAACAGGGCTCAAACAACTCCTACTCATGCTAGTGGGTTTCATCTATTTACTGTGGAATGACAGGTCATGCAACAGGGGTTCAGCTACCGCAGGAAGTAATAGTTAAATCGTTGTTGTCCTAATGCAGTAAAAGAGAGCAGGAGCGAGAGAGTGGGATTGTATCGGAATGAACAAGGGGGTTTTGCTTGCCTGACACTTCTGAAGATATTATAGCTCTTCATCTGTGTCATCGATCTCATCGTCGAAACCACGTCTATCGAGAGGGGACAGTTACCGACAAATAAAGAGGGACACAATCAATGCAATGCAACAAATATGATGCATGATAATGCCATGGCAATATGCTGTTGATTGAGCTAATGCAACTAGCAGCAAGTTAAATGAAGTTGGTTTGAGCCCTAGGTTCAAATTCAAACTCCATATGTGAAGGTTTAAATGCCATTAATATGATTTGTGCTAAACGGCAGCTGTAAGTTGTTCTAACATGCATGAAAATGGTACAGATGGATAGATTGAATTTTTCTGATCATTTTTCATATATAATTTATTTCATTTGGAGTTACGATTGAATTTCTATGAATTTTGGAAGTTTTGGTTATTTTCTGGAATTTCCTATATAAAAATAAATCCAGAAAATAAGTTACTGCGTCAGCCTGACATCATCATGACGTCAGCAGGTCAACTGGGCGCCTCCAGGTCAAACCTGACGCTGGGACCCACATGTCAGTGTAACAGCTAGTTAACAGGATTAAGTTAATACTAACTAAACTGTCAATGGGCCTGGGCCCACAAGTCAGTGGTTAGTTGACTAACTAAACAGGGTTAGCTAGTGTTAGGTTAGTCACTAATCTAGGTTAATTAGCGCTAAACTAATCTAACTAAACTTAGCAAGGGTGGCCCACATGTCATTGACCTAGGGGAGAATGGGCCCGGCCCACCAGTCAGCCGGTCGTGAGTCAAACCCGCCGGCGTCTAGCCGTCGGCGAGTCCAGCCGCGGCGGAGCGGCGAGGATTCGCCTCTGAGCGCCGTTTGGCCTGAAACCTGGCTACGGGATGCGGACGCTCGTCCGCATCCAACCGTGGTGGCGGCCTTGGTGAGGAGTGGCGGAGTGGCGCGGCGACGAAGCTTGGCGGCGGCAGCTTCGGGTGCAAGTGGGGATGGGGCTGCGGTGCGCAAGCGAGTCTTGGCGAGGTGCCACGAAGGCTCTACGCGATGCGAGGAGCGTTGACGCGATGCCGGGACAAATGGTCACGGAGCATCACCGGCGACGAGTCTGAGCGGCAGCGTCCGGTGTGAGTCGCGGTGTGGTTGCTACGGTGCACAGCAGAGCGAACGGAGAGGGGGAGGATAGGCAGAAGCTCACGGTGATCGTTGTGGGGTGGACGGCGAGCTCGGGGAATGACCGGAGCAGACAGGGCAGCGAAGGCGATCTCGGCGTACGAGGTTGAAGAAGATGGTGTGGCCGGCGTTCGAGGCCGTCCGGCGGGGCGTGGGTTGGTGGAGAGGAAGAGGGGGTCGAGGCGGAGCCTCTGGGCGCAACGACGAGGCGAGGGGGCAGTGGCCACTGCTGCTGCAACGATCGGTGGCTTCTGGCGCGTCGGCCATGAGGGGGAGGACGAGGAGAGACAAGGGAAGAATGGGGTGTCGGCGGGGTCGGGGCGGCGCCGAGGAGTGGCTTCGAGGCGTCGCCGCGTTGTCCAAGCGAGGCAGGCGGCCAGGGAGCTGCGTGGCGAGCTCGGGCACGTCGCGGTGTCCCTCCTCGCCTCTTGGCGGTGGCGATGACTTGCAGCGGCGCTGGGCTGGGCCGGCCAGATGGGCTGCCAGCACAGGAGCTAGGCCAGGCCAGGTGAGCGCCAGGTAAAACTCTCTCTCTCTCTCTCTGTTTTCTGTTCTGTTTTCTATTTATTTGCCTCTGTTTTGAGCTTAGGAAAAATACCAAGGTATTTCCTAAAATCCTGAAAATATTCATGGACACTTGCTGAATTATTTCAGTGGCCCAAAAATAGTTTCGACATTATTTGAGCATTTAAATTATTAATAGTGTTTAAATGCCCAAAGTCAAATAGCTTAAGATTTAATTCAAAAATCCAGGAATAGCCTATAAATATGTTCATCATTTTTGGAAGTGGTTTTCACCTTTAACAGAAATCATGAACATTACCAAAACATTCGGGTTATTGAAAATATTTTTTATTGAACCTAGTTAAATTCCATTTGGTGCTAGGGTTTCAACAATCCCCATTTCAAATTTAACAGAAATTGAAAATGATGCATGGATGCAATGAAACTAATTACAAGCAATAATCTATGGATGTGACAACTCACCCCCACTAAACAAGAATCTCGCCCCGAGATTCAAGTGTAGGGTAAGATGAAGGGGGAACGCAAACGAACATAATCTTCACGATCCAGGGTGCACTTCAAATGAACGTTGATTCGATCACCATCATTGTCTCGATGTCTTGCTCCAGGAACTCCAACCAACATGACAACGAGAGAAGAAGGAAAACTCTATAAGGATCGGTCTTCTCGAAGATCGAACAACCGACGATCAACTCGCGGAATGAGGCATTGAACATTTCTCGAGTTGAGACATGAAACATACATCCAAAGGGATGGAGTGTAACAGATGACGAAGGTTCACCAGGTAGACAACAATTCCACACTTAGGACGGTGGTGAACGGTTGTCAATGTAGCGAGCAGTTGAGTTGCCATGATACCACAACAAGACATCCTGGAGGAGGGTGATTCATAGATTATTACCTTAAGTGACAAGAGGAATTAGCTTTGATTCAGAGATCACTGAGACCTTTATACCAGCCTAAGGCAATTCACAATCGATCATTTGAAGGAGTCCGAAAGAATGACATTCTTGGTCTAGAATGGATGATGTGGATTACCTTGTTGAAAACAACACAAGGGTTGATTTTAGTAACTGGGGAGAAGCTCAACAGTAGAGAGTGAGTCCACTGTTGAAAGGGTTATAGCATAACCGAGGAAACTGAGAGCAATCCCAGTTGGTAACTATGATAGCACCTAGTGCTTGCGCGTGCTCTCAAGAACTTGAGCATTTCCATATTCATCAAGGTTTTATCAACATCCGTGTCAAGGGTGCTAACAACACAACATACTACCATGATGAGTAGCGATGGACGATGCAGATACAAAGGAAGACAACACTTTCTCAGATTTCACCTTAGCGGGGCCAAGGCGACTAAATCTGGATGATCGACCGAGAGACATTTAGCACTCCGCTTCTAATGTTCTCCTTGATGTACTAGCGTATCCCATTCATAGATATGGTCTGGTATCTAGAACATCAAGTAAAGGTCGGACTTCGGGAGCACAAAAATCATAAGGTACACAAGTAGGGAATAATTCCTACGAAGTCCTTATGGAGAGGTGGCCAACTTCTTCAATCAAGATACTACAATAATAGGTCTTCGGCTGGGTGTGTTGGCCCACGACATCCATTTTACCGGTTCTGAGAGAGACCAATATTATAGTTCTTGGGAAGCGTTCCAACCATCATATCTGCTGAGATTCAGATCTGGTTGGTGTCGGAAATTCTAGACTCTTCAAGTCTAGAAAGAAAAAAAATTTGCAACACAAACCGGCGAGATAACGTTGCAAGATTCTCGGAAATGAACTATGGTAGTAAGCTCCAAAACACGAGCGGTTACGCTACAACATGTGAACATGTTGTCCAAGACAAACATGACCACGAGTAGTCTTATAATAAAACACTACCGAGTTCAGGTGGGGAACCATCAACAAGGATATCGAAGTCTTTACGCGCGCTAGACTTCTTTTTCTTGAACAAATCAATCAGTGGCTTGGTGTGCTAAGAATACATATAGAATGAAGGTTGCAAGTCTTCGAACCACAGAATACTTCGCACGTATGCATGGCTGATTTGGAGTGACTCCAGAGGAAGCAACATTGACTTTCTCGAATTCATGGTGGCAACTTGCATCAAATGCACATGAATTAGAGGAAGTCACTTCTTTCACCTGGGCATATGCTTCATGATCTAGCATGAACAAATGCCTTCAAAAGTTTCCAACACTAGCTTAATATTCAACAAAATTATGGAGGACAAGGATGTTGTCGATGGGCTCAACAACAATTCATCCAGGTTTCCATATAAATGGAATTCCATAATTAAAAGAATGCGGTGATAGCATTGGTCAGACCAAAGGATATAATGGTGTATGCCCGAGGGATCAACCACGGGTAAGACAACATTACGCACATCATTAGTTCTGATATGACTTGACAATAGCCCATACTCAAGTCAAAGTTTTGACAACGCAATAGATCCAACAACTGGTCATGAGGACCAATCGATGGGGATATCATCTTTCTTCAACACATATATAAGATATCCCTTAACCTGAGCTAAGTCGGACAAGCTTCCATCTTCCAACTCTCCAAGTTGTTGTTTAGCTTGACCAAACAACTCAGGGGGTATGCAACACAGATTCTTGGAGAAGGGGTGGTTTATAAAAAACCAACTTAATCACGAGCTCAACATAGCGGTCAGGTGACATCCTGGTGATACCTCCGAGAAGACAATCAGAGAATCACGAACCACCGGTATGTTACTAAGCTCGAGAGCAATCTTGCTTTTCAGGGCAAGACGATATGATCAAAACAGCGAGGGATTGACACAATCCTAACTCATTGATCAAAGAGTGCACCAAAATAAGGAGTAGGTAGCACAATCTAACTTAGGATGATGATTCAAGAACCAACATGCTAAGAATGAAATTATTATCCTTTAACTACCAAGCAACGGAGTTGCTAGGAGTATAGATTTCACATATCACGATTCACTTGTCGGTATTCCGGTTACAACAACACGAGACCGAGGAATGAATAATGGTGGCGAGAAGTATCACTACGTCAAGAATTCACAAGAGCTGGTGCAATTCTCATGAAAATCCTGACATAAAGACGGTAATACTTCAGGGTAGAACAGAATCAAAAGCTGGGTTGGCATTTTGATCTGTGGAGCACAACTATTTTGACCCAATCCTGGATATGGATGAGGTGCTGGAGTTTTGTTTCTCCTAGTCATTCTGAATAGAATGGCCTAACGGACCACAAGAGTGATAGGCATCGATAAACGAATGCACGCATACTCTTGACTATCAATTGATAGACGGGGGTCAGAATATAACTAAGAGGAACAACTCAAAGGAACATATGATTTTCTGAGTCGTGGATGCATAGATTAGTATGTCGAACCAAGTTCAACATTTTTCTTCCGGATAATCCATGCGGAAAGGTAGAACTGGCAGAGTCGTAATATAAAATGGAGAACTCATCAAGAGCACTCCTGTTGTGATCTTTTGATCCAACAAACTTCTGCCATAAGCGGTTCATAGTATTTGGAAGAAGGAAATACCACGGACCTCGAGGATTAATGCAAAGGTTACTAATTCCTAAAGGAACTAGCAAACACTATCAACATGAGGTAAGTGGGGTGAATATCGGGTTCAAAACCCAGAAGTAGATTACCTACTAACTAAATGGCATCACGGGATGCTTTCAAGAATAAAGGCCAGAATCATCACACTGGGAACACATAACATGGCTAAATTACTAGGTGACTCCCTAAAACACCTAGGGTCATAATAAAAGTTCCAACATATATGTCAAGGCAATAAATTACCTCACCGGTTAGTGTGCTTATTCTGACCATAAGGGACATCGGGAACGGAAAGAAAGGATTTGCAGATGCATCAGACTATTTAGAAACCTGGGATGACTCGGACAGCATAACGGCTGTAAATGCTCGAAAAAGATTGGAGACATGCTACAAAAATGGTGGCATAGCCACTCCGAAGCACAATATCAAGGTTTCGAGATCAACAGTTATGAACATACGGAAGTAGTAAAACTGAACTGAGACTTGAAACTATCAATCCTATAAGTCTATGGATTAGTAACACGTCATCCTGATAGATAGATGAGAAGGCCTAGCTCTTAATCCCCGTAGAAGAGAAGAGGATGACTCAGATAAGAAGGCCATGAGGTATAAGGAGTAAAAAGAGCCTTACGTTCCAACCCACAATCAATTCCCCTACATATAACTAAAGCATTTCTAGACTCAACTTGACCAGTTTGGCTTGGTAATCCTCTGAGCGATCGGGCTCGATACCAAAGCTGTCGGGACCCGACTCAATGTCACATCGATCTAGCACTGTAACACCTCATATCACTTTGCGGCCTCACACGGTATTCCCACGTGTCGCCTTACCTTTGCCGGGACCGTTTAGCCTTTTGGCACACGTATATGATAGTGTCGCTAGCATCTATATGATAAGGAGCGCGGCTGACATGGCTAGTCGTAAACCCAAAGTGGCATAGACTTACGAGGACGAGGCATCCATGACCCGAGATCGAGCGTGTCGGTCATCGGTGAGTGAGTTCGGGCTGTAGCACTGGGCTAGCGAGGACTCCGATAAACCGGGCTGTGGCGGGCTAATAGGACTCGGTATCCATCGCGACATTTCCCGAAGAACGAGACGAGCGAAGAAGGACACATGCCGCCCAGCCTAAGTGTTCGGAGCAATAGCAAGCTACCATGGCTCGGTGGAAACACTAGGAGACATTTCCGGTAAGAGAGGCTACTAAAGATAAACAACTAGATAGTCGATCCCACACATACCAAGCATTTCAATAACATACACACAATATGCTCGATATGTGCAAATACAACATGGCATCACAACATGACTCTCGACTCAAGTATTTATTCATTAGGCTCGAGGAGCGAGATATTACAAACAGGGTCTCATGACCCAACATTGAAACATACAAATCAAAGCACAAGCGGAAGCTTAACATGTCCGAGTACGTACATCTACAAATGAAAAAGGCTTAGAAGCGACTATCTACCAGATCTGCCGAGGGCACAAGATCGTAGCTGAGGTAACAAGCTAACGTCGAAGTCCACGTGGAACTACTAAGCGAGACCAAGTCTCTCGCAAAAACATAAAATAGGCAAACGTGAGTACAAATGTACCCAAAGAAGACTTACATCGAAACTATCTACATATGCATCATTATCAACAAAGGGATGGTGGGGTTTAAGCGCGACAAGCCAGCTTTGACCGGTGGCTATCTAACCTCATTTGCAAGTAACTCTTTTGAGGTGGCGCTACGAGTCCACATACTCACCATATCAATACACCACTATGGATCCGCTCCGTCTCCCTCACGAGAACGCCATCCATAGCACTCACGCTTATCTTGCGTATTTTAGAGTATCCACTTTCACTTGTCTATGAACTGTTATAGGCAACCCGAAGTCCTTTACATGAACACGGCTATTGAATAGATGACGTTAACCTGCAGGGTGTACTTCTTCACACGCTCTCACCACTTACCGCGTTCACACGACATGTACTCGGCAACCTTCAGCGGAAGCCCAGCGTGGGTGTCGGCCACGACCTACCTAAACACTCAAGTCCCTAGTCCAGGTTTATCGCCTATTCGGGTTCCATCCATGAGGAGATCCGGCGAGTTTCGCTCACAGCCCCAAACAATGTGAACAGGGTTCCGTGACACCAAGCAGGCGCCGGTTTACCGACCGCGTGCCTACCGCATCACAGCCCACCCCTAAGGTCAGCGCCTTGCGCACGGCCTCCAACATACTACAAACACGAAACTACTTGCAACTCTGGGACGGAGGACAAGGGTGATTAAGAAGCCGAGAGGGTCCATTGGTTTCGGCCCAATGCGTGGTAGTAGCTGAATCATGGCTCACAAACATAGAACTCAGTTCTGAGGGCGGCTGCAATGAGACAACCCACCATGTACTCCTACATGGCCTCTCACCGCTACCTTTACCAAATCGTGTTCACACACTTAGCTCACACACGAGGGACATGTTCACACACCTCGATTCATCCTCGATGAATCGGACCCGACTCAACTCTAAGCGATGGCAGGCATGACAAACAAGCATGTATGAGTAGGCACAACAGGGCTCAAACAACTCCTACTCATGCTAGTGGGTTTCATCTATTTACTGTGGAATGACAGGTCATGCAAAGGATAAAGGGGTTCAGCTACCGCATCAAGTAACAATTGAATCGTTGTTGTCCTAATGCAGTAAAAGAGAGCAGGAGCGAGAGAGTGGGATTGTATCGGAATGAACAAGGGGGTTTTGCTTGCCTGGCACTTCTGAAGATATTATAGCTCTTCATCTGTGTCATCGATCTCATCGTCGAAACCACGTCTATCGAGAGGGGACAGTTACCGACAAATAAAGAGGGACACAATCAATGCAATGCAACAAATATGATGCATGATAATGCCATGGCAATATGCTGTTGATTGAGCTAATGCAACTAGCAGCAAGTTAAATGAAGTTGGTTTGAACCCTAGGTTCAAATTCAAACTCCATATGTAAAGGTTTAAATGCCATTAATATGATTTGTGCTAAATAGCAGCTGTAAGTTGTTCTAACATGCATGAAAATGGTACAGATGGATAGATTCAATTTTTCTGATCATTTTTCATATATAATTTATTTCATTTGGAGTTACGGTTGAATTTCTATGAATTTTAGAAGTTTTGGTTATTTTCTGGAATTTCCTATATAAAAATAAATCCGAAAATAAGTTCTTTGCGTCGACTGACATCATCATGACGTCAGCAGGTCAACTGGCGCCTCCAGTCAAACCCGACGCTGGGACCCACATGTCAGTGTAACAGCTAGTTAACAGGATTAAGTTAATACTAACTAAACTGTCAATGGGCCTGGGCCCGCAAGTCAGTGGTTAGTTGACTAACTAAACAGGGTTAGCTAGTGTTAGGTTAGTCACTAATCCAGGTTAATTAGCACTAAACTAATCTAACTAAACTTAGCAAGGGTGGCCCACATGTCATTGACCGAGGTCAAACCCAGGCCCACCCATCAGCGGTCGTGAGTCAAACCCGCGGCGTCTAACCGCCCACGGCGAGTCGAGCGCTGCGGAGCGGCGGGATCGCCTCTGAGCGCCGTTTGGCCTTGAGAACACGGCTTCTGAGATCACGGACGCTCGTCCGCATCCAACCGTGGTGGTGGCGCTGGCTGAGGAGTGGCGGAGTGGCGCGGCGGCGAGCTTGGCGGCGGCGGCTTCGGTGCAAGTGGGGATGGGGCTGCGGTGCGCAAGCAAAGCGCGGCGAGGTGCCACGGAGGCTCTGGCGATGCGAGGAGCGCGTTGACGCGATGCCCGGGACCAAATGGTCACCGGAGCATCACAGGCGACGAGTGTGGGCGACGGCGCGTCCGGGTGAGTGGGGTGTGGTTGCTATGGTGCACAGCAGAGCGAACGGAGAGGGGGAGATAAGCGAAGCTCACGGTGATCGTCGTGGGGTGGACGGCGAGCTTCGAGGAATAGACCGAAGCAGACGGGCGGCGAAGGCGATCTCGGCGGACGAGGTTGAAGAAGACGGCGTGGCGGCTTTGGGCGTCCGGCGGGCGTGGGTTGGTGGAGAGGAAGAGGGGTCGGGCGGAGCCTCTGAAACAACGACGAGGCGAGGGGTGGCCGGTGGCCACGGCTGCGGCGGTCGGTGGCTTACGGGCGCGTCGGCCAAAGCGGGGGAGGACGAGGGAGAGAGCAAGGGGGAAGAATGGGGTGTCGGCGGGGTCGGGGCGGCGCCGAGGAGTGGCTTCGAGGCGTCGCCGCGTTGTCCAAGCGAGGCAGGCGGCCAGGCTGCGTGTGAGCTCGAACGCGTCATGGTGTCCCTCCTCGCCTCTTGGCGGTGGCGATGATGGCGGCGGCTGGGCTGGGCCGCCAGGTGGGTTGCCAACCACAGAGGCTGGGCCAGGCAGGTGGCGCCAGTAAAACTCTCTCTCTCTCTCTCTCTCTCTCTCTCTTTTTACATTACATTTTCTATTTATTTGCCTCTGTTTTGAGCTTAGGAAAAATACCAAGGTATTTCCTAAAATCCTGAAAATATTCATGGACACTTGCTGAATTATTTGAAAGGGCCCAAAAATAGTTTCAACATTATTTGAGCATTTAAATTATTAATAGTGTTTAAATGCCCAAAGTCAAATAACAAGATTTAATTCAAAAATCCAGGAATAGCCTATAAATATGTTCATCATTTTTGGAAGTGGTTTTCACCTTTAGCAAAATCATGAACATTACCAAAGGCATTACGGGTTATTGAAAATATTTTTTTATTGAACCTAGTTAAATTCCATTTGGTGCTAGGGTTTCAACAATCCCCATTTCAAATTTAACAGAAATTGAAAATGATGCATGGATGCAATGAAACTAATTACAAGCAATAATCTATGGATGTGACACCGCCGGCGCTGGTTTGGTTTTGACGGCTGGAGGAAGACAGGACTGAAGAAACACGACAGACTGTAAAAGCAGCAGGAGTACTTAACAACCTTAACTGAAACCAGCAGGGGAACTTAACAACCAAAGCTGAAAGCAGTATGAGTACTTATACAGGTTCAACCGTACAAAGCACGCCTCGAACAGTGCTACTTTGCCTATAGTTAACCAAGGGTAAGGCCGCCAAGCCCCAGGACAAGGCCTAGGCGCCACCCCGCGCATCCACAACCTTCTGAAAGCGGCTTCATCTCGCAATGTGGTCAATAAACAGGATATTCGCTTTAGAGCCATGGAAAATCATGAACATAATCTTCTGTCCTATTCTCCAAGATGGACGGGCCTTCATTATTTGAGACCACACATGAATAAGTATCTTTTCACCTCCAAGGGAATTGAGTAGGTCGACATAAACATCATGTTGTGACCAAGCGCAAGTCGACCCGACCATGGTCGAACATCGTATAGGAACAATAGAACTGGGCAGTTCCTATTTCAAGAAGATCACAGTGTAAAAGCGTGTATAAGTAATAGTTTATGAACAACATATATAACAAAAACAGCTCATGCCATAAGTTTCTCAACACAGTTGGACCTGTTCAGCGAGTGCGCGATGGCACACATATCCCGTGGCCTTCCACCATTGAAAGCATACGTGGACCTCAAGGCGATCAATAAAGTGTAGGAACTTGTGGATATCGATCCGATCAACTTCATGCCATCGATAACAACCGAGTTATTACAGAGTAACAAATGAGCAGACTGCTTAACTCTGAAAAAACCTACACGTGCCGCCAATTATAATAAAATATTAGTTAGAAGTAGCATCTTCGTGAGAGATTCGTTGCTACTTGTAAAGTTAAATGGTGATTAGTTAGACAGAATAGGTGGATTAAAAAGTAATCAAGGCAACAAGCAAGAACCAGATACAAAACTAACATGGATGAACAATTGGAACGACGTCGGGGTGGAAAGTCGCAGTGAAGATGAGACAAGGTTCTACTATTTCCATCAACATTCATGCGCCAACTTTCAGTCTGTAACACTTGAGAAAGTTTATCCAAGTTTGGCCATAAAAAACAGCGATCTTCTTGGTTCATTAACCCAACTCGGAACTTATATCCATGGCTTGTCTTCACTGTGACCATTAAACTAGTGTATTCAGTTATGGCAAGGCCGAGCATGTTGAGTACATGTGTTCTAGCAGAGCAAATAATACACTGCAGGAAAAATAATATGAGAACACAGCATGTTCAAAAAAACCCACCCTCCCGGATAGAAAAGAGGATTCTAGGAACATACTGTGCACGTTTCAAAATGCTGTGTTAGGATGAGAAGGAACAAGTGTGGCGTCTCACCGAGGGCGCAGAAACCTATAGGGTACTCGCACTTTGGGCACTGCAATTGAAACACACTAGATTCAGTAGGAAGAAAATGCATCAACGGCGGCGGCTGCCATCCTAGGATTACTTGCGACCAAGGGACTTGGATTTATCTGGGATGGATGAAGAATTCGTAGTTCTCCATGAGAAAACCCTATGCAATCGCCGAGAGGGGTTTTTCTCGAACAAGCGAGCGAGGAGAAGGGATTCAGGCCCGAGAAATATTGTCGCCGTCCGTCGACTTCTTGCTAAAAGCTGGAAAGGGGAGGTTGTGATTTGACGGCTCATTGGGCATTCTTTGCGGCCTTCTGACCGGGGTGTGTCTACCGTGAAGTTGTGCACTCTAATTTGTGCATATGGCACGTGGACCCGTTGCGGTTGCCCCGGATGTCGTGAAAGGAAGTAGAAGACAGGGTAACTAGTTACACATAAATATATATTTTGACAGAGATACTCCCTTTGTAAAGAAATATACAAATCTTTTATATCACACACAGGCTCACCTTGCCGGGAAATATACTCCCTTTGCAACGCACGGGCATTATGGGGGTTCAGCTTTTTCTATGGGGGTTCAGCTGAGAATATAATACTCAGATAGGCTCACGGTTACGGACTTTGGGCATGAGCTGGCCACTGCATGTTTGGGGGCCCATGTGTTCTACCTCGGTAGCTTTTCATATTGCAAGCGATTGATGCAGCGCTGGTTTTAGATGTTATGCATAAGGCGAATACACAAAATTGAATAAAGCACGGCAGCTGTTGGAATGAAATCGAGCAGCGGTTCCTAACCAGCAATCGAGTTGCAATTCTATCAACGATATACCATGTGATAAATAATACTGTCGTACTACTTATACACACAGGACACTTGTTTCACCATGCCAGATTATTACATCAAAATCGCTCGGAGGATAGATCAGTTCGGCAGTTGCGTGCTGCTACTGAAGAATTTCAAAGTTGATTTGGACCAGCTCTCCTTGCCGAGAAAGTTCGATTTTGACATCATCCCCTACCGCAAGATATGATTTAGATTTGAACTTTGACCATCCTTTAGCATCAATCATCATGCGACCATCCTTTGTACTTACGGTATATTGAGCAGGTTCATTCACACCAAGGCTGTGCATGGTAAGAGAAACTTGGCCGCAGTTGCCCAGATTGTTGAACGACTCCCTCGTTGCTCTAGGAATTCTCTGTTTGCAAACAAGAAGACATACCCAAACAGTTAGATCAACACAATGAATCATGTGAAACATGGAAAGAAAAAAGAAGGAAGCACTTGGGCGGCCAATGCTTACCAAGAAGGTGGACACGTCGGTTTTTGTAAGGACTTTGGTATATGAAGTGCGAACTGCAGCCCAGTCTGTTGCCGGTGCAACTGCATAGGCCGGAGCAGAGGCAAGTGCAAGTGTTGGTGCAGGTGCCGAAGCCGCCACTGTTACCGGAGATGCTGCTCCTTGTAGAACTGGTGCTGGTGTCGGAGCAGGTGCCGGTGTCGATGCCCGATCCTCCGGGAGATCAGACTGATCCGCTGATGCGGTCGGTGCCCAATCCTCACCGGATCGGTGAGCTGCTGCCGCTGTTAGTGCTAGAAACAGCTGCGGTGCTTGATCCATTGCTGAAGGTGGTACCAATGTGCGAGACAGCGGCGATCGTGTCTGGTCAGCTATGATCAGCTTTCTAACTTGACTAGGATCCTTGACCGTGATCCAGTTTTTCTCTTCATTTCTTTTAAACGCGAGAAGGACTACTTGTGGCGTTTTTGTTAAACCAAACTGCAGTTCATCATAGGGATTCAGCTTGTACTCAGACAATAGACTGATCCAATTTTTTCCAGTAATATAAGTGATGGACAGTGCCTTCATTACTCACACGACATAAGAAGTGAAACCTACAAAAATAGCCATCATAGAGCAAACCAAACGGTTTATTCTTTGATGAATGTCACATGGCAAAACTTGCATCGTAAAATTGCATGAAAAGAAAGAATACATGACATTAAATAAATAAGATTTAGACAGTAAATCAATAAGATTGACTTGATGTGACACGAGTGAATCCTTACCAGGAAATCACTATGTTGAAGTACTAAACAGAAGATTGATCATCCAACTATGTGTGGCATGCAGGGGCCCCGCGTACTCCCACAAGCAGGGCAGTCCAAAGGTCGTGACAAATCATATGGACCGAACATCCATGGGACTGGAAATCCTGGTGGGTGCGATAAACCCTGCAATGCATACAAATATTGGAGTGTAACCATAGTTGATAAACCGTCCTCACAAAACATATGATCTGGATAATTTAAAATATACAGACTGAATTGAGTGGACAGACATTAACATAGACCGTTCTCAGGACTGACCACACACCAAAAGCGGCAGTACTAATAAACAATACATGGTTCACAAACACAAATCAAGTACTGAACAATAGTACTTACTACAGACAAGCAAAGTTGCACTAATTAAACTCTGCAGACTATTTCTTGCCACCGACCTACGGGCATGGTTTTAAATAGCGGATAGCGGGCTGGTAGCGGATTGGGGTCCGCGTAGCGGAATGCGGATAGCAGGTGATATTGCGGGCGCTATGTCCACATAGCGGATTTGTAAAAACACTAGATTGTTGTGTATATTTCTAGATCCTTCACAAAAAGTATTTACATTTATTTTGATCAATAGCGGATGCTATTGCGCTAGCGCTATTGCGGACGCAATAGCGGATGCTATCTCCGCTATTTGAAACTATGCCTACGGGATGAACCTCGCATAACTGACTAGGCCATGGACTTTGTGTGAGATGTCTACATGCACCATCACCATCTTGTCAACCTTGGAGAACCTAACAGAGTGGGCTTTCCACTCATAAATATGATGATGAAGACAGGCCGCATCAGATTTGTTGGGAAGCTTTATAAGAACCACACCCTTCGTAATCAAAGGCACAACCAAGAAATTGTTGTGGTCAAGTACAACCTCGAGAACACGCCTGACAACAAAGCTACAGGAAAACACTAGTTCAGGACACGTGGCGACAAGGACACAACAGCTGGATAGTTCTGCAGTAGAACTCATCATCAGGTCTTCCAGTTCACACGGCATAACTTTGAGAACTTCATCTCCACCGCAGACCTGGTTCTAATTCAAACAGAAACCATATTTTATTTCTTCCTCCGTTCAGAAATATAAGATGATTTTCGATATTATACTCCATATATGACTACATATACGCACAAAAATGAGTGAACAAAGACACTAGAACATGTCTTCAAAGGCATGAGAGCAGAGGGATTACTTGCAATATCCACAACACAAGTTACTGAGGCAAATATACCCCCTTCAAAGGTAGGATTGATGTTCATAAAGTACTCCCTCCGTCCCAAAATTCTTGTCTTAGATATGTCTAGATACGGATGTATCAAGACAAGAAATTTGGGACAGAGGGAGTAGTTGAAAGTAATCTATAAGAAATCAGTGTCAACCTCTCGCATGTTTTGGTCAAAAGAGGAATTTAGAACCATCATTTGGCACACTAAAATCACATGCAAGATCACCCAGAAAGTTGTACTACCAGTACTAGTACTGCATGTTAAATGAAAAAACACGATCAAGATCGAGAAAAAGATCGTCAACAAAAGACATTACCTGGACTTGCCTAATGAGGGATCCCGGAGAGGAGGGATTGGATAGGGCGATGGCTTTGAGCTTGTCTGCGGTAGTCTCGGCGGGGTGCTTGCGCTTCTTCGTACCATGAGCCTCGACGGTTTTGGCCAGAGCCATAGACATCACGTCGGCCGGTGCTCCAGCGTCCATCCAAGAGAGGAAGCTGAGAGATAAGAGTGAAAGTAGGAACGAGCTGAGGGAGAAGCGAAGCGAGTGGGGGTTTTCTTCAAGAGAGGAAGCTGAGAGAGAAGAGTGAAATGATGTTTGCTTCGTCTGTCCAACTTACTACTGGAAAGGAGGGGGTTTTGTGATTTGACGGCTCATTGGGCATTACTGCGGCGCTTCAATCAGGGAAGTCTACTGTCACTCTATTACGGAGTAATTTAGTGCATGGATGGTGGACCAAGGTGCTGGTTGTCCCAGACGTCGGCGAAAGTGAGTAATTTAGTGCATGGCTGGAGGAGGATCCGCATGCGGTAGAGCGCGTGTCGACTGTTTTTACGAAGAAAAAATGATTCTGACAAGCGTTTCCACTCTTCTGACGGAGGAGTGCGAAACATGGCAGCCACTTGAGCATACACAAGCTCCTACTACTAGGCATGTGCAATGGTTCATCGTCGATTACTACACAATCTTGTTGCTAGTGTAGTAAGATATGGCGATAACAAATGATGTTGTCGCATGTCAACTACTCCTATATGTTATATGGTACGCTTTTTATTTGTCCGGTCGGCGTGAGCAGTGAGATCAATGTTAACGAACTAGGTCCTAGCGCACGGAGAGGGCGGTGCTCAATACTCCACGAAACATGAACCATATGAAGCACGAATAGTGTTAGGCAGGGTGTATGAAGGGTGCACGGGATGGGAGCAAAAGTTCCCTTCTCGACCCACTTTTGGGTGTTTGGCAGAGTGCATGAAGGGTGCATGAGTCCACACTAGTAGGTTCACAAAAATACACGAAGAGGAAACAACTATCTTGAGTGAGAATGCAACCAAACACACCCTGCGCTTTGTGCTCAAAGGATGGTGGTGCACCGTCTGAATTTGATCCAACGGTCATGTTACGCCGAGACATGGACATGCCCATGCAGAGGGCGCCTAAACACCACCGAATTCACTATGCTTCTTGAGGCGCACGACGTTGGTGATGCAGGGTGCAACCGCCCGCAGAGCCCACTCCCGGTCGACGGGAGCCAGCTCGTCAAAGAAGGCGTCCAATGGCATGAATGGATTTCGGTGACGGAGCCCTGAAAGGATTCGCCCGGCAACAGTGACGGCAGCCCGCAACCCCTCCTTGTCGAGCTCAGCCCCCACCATCACGTGGAGACAGCTCAGCTCCTCGGAGATATAGGTGAAGAAGGAGACCAGGTCAGGAAGCCGCAGCTTGTTGAAGTCGACCGGGTGGTCGAACTGGTTTAGCCCGACGGTCGGCATCGTCGCGCTGGCGCAACGGTAGGCATCGCGCAGCCGCAACACGTGTGTGGCAACTTGGTTCACCAAGTGGCTGAGGCGATGCTGGAGCTCGTCATGATCGGTCGCTCGCGCTCCAGCCGGCTCCTCTAACGGCATATCGTATCTCCCGCTTTCTGCAGCAACGCCGCCGACGCCTCGAGCATCTTTGTGGTGGACGCCTGCCGCTTTTGAAGCTCCGCGAACTCCCGCACATAACGGAGGAGCATGGCACTCCTCTCCTCCTTGAGCTCACGGAGCTCCACGTCCTTGGCCCTGAGCTCCGCATCCTTGGCATGGAGCTCCTGTGTCATGGCACGAGGTAGAAGCAATGGTGAGAGGAAGCAAAGGGGGCGAAACGGCTGAAAGGCAATGCAATCTACGGGAAGGCGGAGGGAGCCAGCCGAGGAGCGGGGAATCTTTTGGTTTTCACCACGGTAAAACACGAGTTGACGACTTCTCACATCGAGGAGCGATGGGTTTCTGGTAGTCATCGTGACAAATTTCGCGCGCTTTGCTCCGTCGATCAAAAATTAAAAATCTTGCAGCGCTGCTCCGTCAATCAAAAAATTAAAACTCCTGCCGCACCCAAACACCAGAGCAACGCCGCGGTGGATATTTAAATTTACCTGCCGGCAAGTAGATAAAAAAAGGGGTGAAAAAACAAATATGGTGGGGGCCTAGCGAATCGGTCAAACTAGCCCAACTAGCTTGCCATCGTGCTTCACTGATGTACTCGGCGGGAAAGGTGGTCTTTCGTGATTTGATGACTCATTACTTGCTTCGGCGCTATGATTGAGGAGGACCCAGAAAACGCACAGTAGGGCATCCCATGTCAGGAAGAATATATGCGTGCACCACCCGGGAGGACCCTGAAACCGCACGGTAGGGTGTGCCACGTCTCGGCGCGGAGGAAAAATGTGCGTGCAAAAATATACTGTATCAGACGTAGTATGTATGGTTCGACCTTGGGACCCAGCCAGTCGGTCGAAAACACCCCACTAGCCACACAGCTTCATCATGCAAACGTGGCATGGAGGATAGATGTGGTTAGCTCTGTGTCGACCAGCCACAACGTCTCTTGTTCTAGGCGATTCTTCTATTTTCCAAGCTTTTTTTAGTTGTAATAACACCACGGCAAGCTAGCGTCGCTCTTCGTGTGTGCTCGTGCAAAGGTTAGATGATGGAGAGAAGGAGATTGAGATTGCAGACCTGGGACCCACCAGTAAGTGAGACAACGGTCATGCACGTGTTGACGAGGCACTCCCTCTACTCTACTCAACACAAGTACTGTATAAAATAAAATTATGGGACAAAGCCAACAACCGTTGTTGTTTCAGGCTATCGACTTACGCTTTGTAGTCCAGGTTGCCAGTTCGAATCTCATCTTTTAGATTTGTTAGTTTTAGGTCCAAATTTGATTAATGACAAGTGGGACCCCCGTGTGTTGTTCCGATATTTCAGTGTAGGATGGTTTTTTTGAACAAACACTTTGCGCGGTTAGACAAATAACAGCACGAGTTACACGTATTTTGCAAGTTCTGAAAAAATGGCGGTGGCATAGAATATCACATCCACCCGCAGCTTAGATACTATGGTGATCTGAGTTTTTAAACCGTTGGAAGTGAGATCCAATGGCTTGGGAGTAGTCTTTGTAATTATGCGCAATTTCCAAACTCTCCAAAGGTTTTTTTGCAAATAAAACATCCAGGCCTCGTGTGTGCCGCTGCATCTTCGATCCAACGGCGCCCCGTTGCTCATATTAGGTGCTCCCCGTAGCTTAATTACCCGCTACGATTCTAGGTCGTATGATCAGTGATCAGATGGCACATGTGTAGTACTTGTACTTTCTGCGCATTTCCCAAACTCTATCAGCCGTATATTGCAAAAACATTCAAACCCCCTATTGTGGGCCGTTTGATCTCAATGAACTCGAATCACCATAGAATCTGCGGTGCGGGAGCACCTCATATTCTCCCGTGCGAGAAAACATAAGGTGCTATCGCAGCTCGGATGCTACGGAGATACGAGCTTGGAGGTCGTTTGATCTGAGATCCAATGGCATCTGAGCAGTCTTAGTGCTTGTAAGCAGTGGTCGAACTCTTTTGGGGCTTTTCTGCAAAAAACCATTCAAACCATTGAGGAGGTGTTGGATCGCAAATCCAACGGCTCCGAAGAGCTTGTATCACCAAAGCATCTAAGGTGTGGTAGCACATGATATTCTTACATACAGGGGAATATGATGTCCTCCTTCCTCTTAGATGCTATGGTGATAGGAGCTTCGAGGTCGTTGGATATGGGATCCAAGGTTACAAATTGTGTGCGATTCTCAAACTCATCAAGGTTTCCTGCAAAAATATTAAGACACATCATGTGAGCTGTTATATCTCAGATCTACAAGCTCCAAGCAACTCGTATCGGCATATAGCATCTAAGGTATGGGGGCACATGATATTCTCCTAGGGAGGAGCGGGTGCACAACCAATCGGTGGTTGGGAGGGTGGGGACAAATATAATCTAAACAACCCTAAACAGCGCTCCACAATTTTATCTAAGGTCGAGGGGTTGACCCCCGACAATCATAGCTCCACCTAAACACAACATCTGCATGTACTGTAGTACTATACCTAATATTCATGTTTCAGTTTTATGTTCATTTTAAATATTGACCTGAGGACCATGGATATCTTACATTTTACTCCCTTCATTCCTAAATATTAGTCTTTTTAGAGGTTTCAAATGGACTGGCACATACGGATGTATATAGATCATTGTTGAGGAAATCGTTAACTGGTAGCTACTCTGTTGGCTGGTGAGTAGGGGATTAATTGGCTAATCAGCAAGTTAATCGGCCATTTATTCAATTAATCGGATGATTTTTGGGTTTATAGGCTACTCGGTGACCCTACGAGTAGGGATTAAACGGCAAGTTAACTGGTTAATCGGATGAACTCTTGAACAGGGATATAGATATATTTTAGAGTCTAGATTCACTCATTTTGCTCCATATGTAGTCACTTGTTGAACTCTCTAAAAGACTAATATTTAGGAATAGAAGGAGTATTTTTGAATTCGTATTATACATGCATGGTTTGGAAAAATAGATGCACTATACTTATTGGATTGTTGTTGTGTCGTGCGTGTGTGTCTCTGTGTGTGTGTGGTCATATGCTTGATACATACAAAGTTTTCTCACCTCCATCTTGTTCATCTTTTAAATTTGAATTTGCATTGGAAAACTTAATAGGGATGCCATGAAATGTGAAATCCATGTTGAGATCACTATATCACAAACTCACTCTAATTCAACAACTCGTCATAAATCAATTACCACGTTGAGATTAGTATTTGCAAGGAAAATACGGGTATTGTAATACATAGGTGCGTTCGGCAATTTAAAAGGTTCCTTTCGTATTCTCGAATGGTAGGACCCAATGGCGTACCAGCCAGACCTTGGCTCGTGTTGATCCTAAAAAAACGGGCTCGTGTCCTTCGGTGGTGTGTGTGGTACACACATTAGGCAACCCCAACCAGTCGAGCCTCAGCGTTTCAAGTCGAAATATCTGGCGGCCAGAATTCCATCCCTAGAAAATTTTCCTCATGTCCCCGGTCCATAATGCTTTAGTAACAAGACAAGGTTACCTACCGTGCCGAGCACGGTTCAATTCCCTCGGTCGCCGCTCGTCAAGGTCACCCGTCAACTGCATTGCCTAGTACTACTGCTACTACACCAGGATGAGCACAAAATTGAGCCCGTTTGTTCGTGCCTAGTACTTGAGTTAATATATCAGGCAATGCACTGGTACAGAGGGATTATCCTTTTACTCTGCATATATAACTTGTCTAAAGTCTAACTAAGCAAAATGTATGACCAAATCCTTTCTTAACAAATACAACAGGACAGATGTACAGCTTGAAAATTTATTGCATGATGCAGGTTATGATTGTTTCGAATCCTGGATCTTAAATTTCAGAAAATCCAAAAGTGAGCATAAATTCTTGAAACTGAGCATGGTCACGTGATATGGCACAAATATTACTTCGTAAGTTTTTTTTCAATTTGAGACAAGCTACTTATGACAAGTTGCACAAATGAAGAGCCAAGGTATTTTGGAACAAAGACCTATCACGTTAAGGCGAACACTTTCACTATTGAAACCGTGGGTGTTTACGTGCCGCCACGAGTCCCTGCTTCTCATCGGCAGTGTCGTCCGAGCAAGCGTGTGAGTCGGCGGAGGCGTCTTGAGCGAACCGCTGCGCCGGCTGTCGAGGGCGTGCAAGCGAACATCACTGTGCAGAGCTCACCGGGAGACGAGCCCTTTGACCAGGCTCCGCCGCCCACCGTCGTCCCAACTGCTCCCACTTTTAATGTCGCCGGCGCCGCAGTTTAAAATCAACCCCGCACTACCCGATATCGCTACAATCTTCTCTCTTCCTCTCCGATTCTCCTATCGTCTACCTCCAACTAGCCTGACCTAAACGTATGCCATGCCGCATCAAGATGGTCTGCCCTTAGTGTTCCAGTTTCCTGAGGAAGACACCCAGCCGGAGTCTCAAGAACATAAGGCGCTTTGGGACGAGCTTGAACTGGCCTTGCGGGAAGACGTCGCGCTTTGTCCCGCTCCCGTTCGGCTCCGTCGCCCGAGTGCGCCAAATACCATCCTGTGGCATTGATGGGCTGGGAGCCACACATTGTCGCCGAGCTTGATCCCATGGGGTTCCACAAGGTCCCCGCCGACTTTCATGTGCCTGTGCACCTGCCAACGCATGCGCCTGCGCATGCACAGACGACAAGACGCCCGCGCGGTGCCGTGCACTGCCGGCGCATGCGCTGCGCGTATGCACTGGCAGCGTGCGCACCGTGCGGTGCCGTGCACACAAATGTCTCCGCCGTGCCGTTGACACCGCATGTCCCCGCATGGGTGCCAGTGCCCCCCTCAGTGGCATGGATGGCCGCCGTCGACCGCTTCCTTGCACCAAAGCCAGTCGCCTCTTCCCGCTAGTTGACTCACTCCAAAGTCCGGAACATTTTGGCCTTCCTTGAAGCTAAGCCAACGTCCAGGAGTACGCCAACAACGGCGTAAGACGCCGCCGTCGCCGTCGCTCAGTGGCCCGACGACACACAGAGCACGGCAGAGGAGCCGCTTCCCACTGCGAGACGCCCCCGCAGCCGCCGCGTAATCTAAATTTGCCATGAAAAACATTCAGATTGCCATGCTTAAAATCCGAACGTTTATCATTTCCGTTTATTTTATATCGATCATCGTATAATTTAAAGTTGGAGTCAGACTGAACGAAATCTATGGTTTGATCGATTGAATGTTCTGCTAGAGCCGTATCAAATTAAATATAAAACGTCATCAAGCCACATGTATTCCTTCTCATCCAACGACCTAGACTGCTTCAATGTCGAGCGCTCAACATGTTTAGCATGCAGTTAATTTCATGCCAAAAATAGTGCTAATCACATAATAACACGCAAATAATATCCTAGTACTTAATATCCGCATGCACTTAATATACTTCCAAATTAACGTGATTGCACGCATACACACGACTAGTGCTGCTAGTACGTGGCGGTGCCGTGACTTGTGAGCGCGTCGAGATATGGTCAACAGCAACATCGCCCGAGAGTTCTTCGTGTTTGCCCGTGCGTCTAAACGCAGAAGGGGAGGAGAGAGAGAGAGCACACATGGAACCCAACAGTAAGTGAAGGCGAATAGTACTAAAAATAATATTACATGTTATCCATTAATTAGGTTGTGGTAATATAAAAACATTATGTGAACAAAGGGGGGTACAACAAACATTGCTATTCTACGTATGTTGCCTATTGGCGTGCGGCTTGAAGGCCGGGTCGCATGTTCGATCCTCGTTCTTTATTTTTTAATTTGTATATGGGTCCAAATTTGTTTCATGACATGTGGGCCCGTCGGTGTGTAGTTTGTAGCACTTTAATTTGTGGGTCGAAATTTGTTCCATTCCAAGTGGATTATTGGTGTGTAGTTTTGTAGATTATTTATAATAATTAAAGAGAACAACATAGTTTTTCCAATAATACCATGGTGCGACATTGAAGGCGAGAAAGGACGTGCGACAGAGCGATGACCGAGCCAGAGGGAAATCAACTAGGGGAGTTGCGTGGGTTGCAACGGTGTTTGGAGTAGTTGTGGGCTGAATGCTACGAAAATATAATGTAAACCAACCGGAATAAATGCCTACACAAATCCAAGGTTGGAGTGCCCCTCGCAATGTAAATAGCTCCGGCTTTGCGAGGGATGGAGAGGTAGTAGCTTCAACGCGTGGAAGATACGTTGTGAGAAAGCGAGGTCAATCTAGAGACAAAGTGAGTGTGGTCCGACATTCATTGAACAAATATATATGCTTTGGAGAGATATTGTCCGATTGAGCTTTTGGCATGGTGAGGGCTGCAAGATAGAGCTTGAGAGATGATCCAGTCACGGACGTGTAGATATATTTTGTGCGTGGGAGGAAGCAAGGTCAACCGATCACATAGGGTCGCCGTGCGATCGAAAGAGTGAGACGGGTTGGAGAGGGTAACCTAGATAGACAATGTGTGTGGGAGAGTATACAAGGTGAATAGGTCGAATTGGGCTCAAACATGTTGATATATTGTTTTTGTCCGAGAAAGAGCGAGGTCAATCGAGACATACAGAGAGAGAGAGAGAGAGAGAGAGAGAGATTGAGTGAGTGTGGCCCACCATGAGGTCGAAAGAGTGGCAGCGGCTTGGATGGACTGACCTAGATAGACAATCTGCGTCAGAGAGTATAGAGTGTGTCGATCGAGGCCCGAACAGGGAGATATATCATTTGTGTGTGAAAGAAAATGAGGTTATACGAGACTCAGATAAAGAGAGCGAGATTGAGCGAGTGTGGCCCCCCGTGCGGAAGAAAGAGTGAGACAGTCTCAAGGGAGTCACCTAGATATAACACATGCATGCTGCGCACGAGAGGTTGGGGGCTAGATAGGCAATGCATGTATTTAGCGTGAGAGGGTGAGAGGGAGAGGGGGAGAGAGAGAGAGAGCTCGGCATGGGGTGCAATGGCGGTGTGTGAGGTAAATACATTTGGTAACAGAGTGGAAAAAGGGGTTGTGTAGTTGAGAGACTTAGAGATCGAAACATGGAGAGAAAGAATGAACATGTGTTGGAAATCTATAGCTTCCTAAGGTGGTTAGGAGAGGAAGATTGACCGATATAGGAAGTATGTAGCGTTTGTGCGGGGGGGGGGGGGCTAAAACAACATTTGAATGTACATAGTACGAGACTTAATATCGATGTTTCAATTCGGTGTACATTGTAAGATTTCAACCGAGGACCATGCATACGGGTAATTATTTCGAATTTGTGGCATACTAAGTTTCGAAAAGTTGACATTGACTCAATTTGTTGTGCTTTTTTGTAGGTCATATCTTTGAATCCATCCAAAAGTTTTCTCACTACCATGGTGTTCATCATATACATATGAATTTGTATTAAAAAATTGCATGGATACAGTGAAATGCGAAATTCACATTAGAATTGGAGATTGCTACGTGACATACACTCTAATTAAAATAACTAATTATGTGACACACACTCTAATCCAAGTTAGCGTGGGTACCGTTTCGAATTTTTTTCAAATAACTCCCCATTAATTAATTTATAGCACGTATCTCGTTTCGAATGACTAATTATTGCAAGGAAAACACGGGCGTGGTAATACATACAGAATCATTTGCAAATGAAAGAAGATTCGTTTGCATTCTCAAATGTAGGCGCACCAGGAAGACCAGGGCCGTGTCAGGGTGGACGCTGCTTCGGTGCCTTAAAGGCACCTGCCTTTGGGTCACTGACATATGGGCCAGCCACCTGTTGGGCCGACATGTCATGGACACAAAGGCAGGTGCGTTAAGGCACCGAAGCATAGTCCTGTCAGGGTGGTCGCGCGTGTCAGACGGACGCGTAGCACCCAGCCACCTACCCCCCTCCCTCCCCAACTACCCCCCCCCCCCACACACACACCCACCCCCAAAAAAGGATGACGACAAAATAAGTTCGCGCTTCCACGTTTCGGATTGAAATATCTGGCGGCCCCAATTCCAGCCCTGCAAAATCTCTCTTCTCCAGCGTCCCCTTCCACGCCCAGATTGCTCAAATCCCTAATTCGCCGCCAACCCAAGCAAAGTTCGAATCGCCCCTCGTCTCGTCTCTTCCCCCACCGTTCCCCACCTCTGTGTCAGACGACGACGACGAAGACGACGGTCGCGCTTCACCACCGCACCGGAGCTACCTCATCTACGCCCTCGTCCACCGCACCGGGTGGTCCACCGACAACGTCGGCCGCCGCAACCGACGTCCCTCATAGACACTGAGTTCCACCGCATCAGGTGCGCTTCACCGATGCTGTCTCCCAGCTCACCGGGGCTACTTCACCGAGCACATCATCACACTCCGCCCCCCGAGGCCGTTGGGGCTTCACCAACGGTCTCGTCCACCGCATCATAGCGCTCCGCTGCCACTCAAGATCTGCATCCGTGCGTGGCCAGCCAACGCCAGTGCATCACCCTCAACGGCTCTGAAGTGACCCGCACTCTAGCTAGGCGAGCATGCCCAAACGCCGGCCCGAACTAGGTATCCCCACATCACTCCCTTGTGCACCGTTCCGACGATGTTTGGACATCCTTTCACTGCTCTCTTAGCTTACACGCCTATGCAAGTCTGACTTTAACTCTTATTTCTTCTGGAGATATCATCTGAAACAAGCAAATCCATTTTTTAGCGAAGCATGACGGCTCTACGGGATCTGGTAGACATCCTGCACACCCGTATAACCTTGTAAGTATCTGTCCTCCGGTACAACATCAAGGTCGATTCCTCCTATTTGATCAACCATTCGCCGTGTCAAAAATACAGAGGGGGATGCAAGGAGCACAAGGCCTGCACATCCAAGCAAGTGGTAACATGGACTTGTACATGGAACATCCCAAGCGCAAGCGAGCTGCGATGAGCCTGCATAACAAGCTAGCATAAGTCCTGCGCATTTCATTTAATTTTTACTGGCATCCGTGTATGATTTGTGTGCAGTGGCTGATCCACGAATTCAAGTTACCAGGGGCGAACATTTAACTTAAAAAATACGAAGGCACTTGCACTCCGGAAATCAACATAACTTGAGAAATGTGAAGCTACATGCAGTTTGAAAACCAGCTAATGATCCAAAGTAGTTTAGATTATAAACACTAAATGATGCTAGCACCAAAAATACAAAATGCAACATGGTGTATAAGGACTACAAACATGGTCTATACCTGCTTGAATTATTCGTTCTCTGGCTGAAAATATCGAAGTGTAATTGCACGATAACGGTCATAAACCGCATATCAATATATCTATCCTGCATAAGTATGCCAATAGTTTCAAACAACAGATTATAAAAGTATTTATGCTATGTTGTCATGATACGGGGACTTTCTGGTAGATGGCCTCGATGTTTCCTCAAGCTATGAAAATGCACTATAATTTGCTTGTCATCAATGCCTGCAAATCTCTGTCTCTCTCAACATAGTAGATCATCATTAGACACTAAATCCTTCAATGAGCTTGCAAAATGCTTGCATTAGATCCCTCATTAGACACTATATGTTCATCACCAGGAGCATGTAAAATGTTTGCATCAAATCCTTCATTAGCAGTCTGTTCATTAGACACTTCAGGCTCAAGAACAACATGAGCTTGTATGTTTGCATCGGAAACTTGATTAGATACATCGATTGATCGATTCGGTATTGATTGGGGAGTTATAAAATAAGAAGAAATTGGTTTCATTTTCTCATAGATTCCCTACATACAAGCAGTTTACAACACCGTCGGGTTTAACTATTGGCCGAAATTGAAGAGTTGAATTAGATATAATCAGGGATGTGATGTACCGCTTTCGTTGCGCATGCTACTCTTGCAAGCTCGATTGTCCATTTACATAAGCTCGATGCCATGCCCGTCTTTCGCCGCTGCCTCCCACGCAGCTACACCTGTGGTTGGATCTTCATCTTCTTGTCCTTCCGTTCGCTTGAAGCCCGGCGACCGCCCTCCAACGAGGGCGCGAGGAAGTGCTGTGTTGGTCTGTCCAGCGGCGGCTAGGTTAGGAGCAAACCAGACTGGAGGCTGGAGCGAATGAATTGGGATTTTTCCTGCTGTCGATCGATATGGGAGGCGCTCATTTGGGCCGCGAGCCTGCTATAGGGCCTGCCTTGCACTTATGTTATTGGCCCATCCAAATTAAAACATTTTTCTTCATTTTGTACATTGCCTGCTCGTGCGTTGGGACGAACAAAACTAGCATGGGCCAACCTGGACGACTCAAACTAGGTGCACACTTTCCGGCCACCGGAGGCGGCCGCCCATACCAGCCCCTATGGTGGCGTCGCCCCCTTTTGCGTGTACGATTGGATAGTGAAAAATATTCCAGTGGCGCTTTTGATTTACCCACAGAATGGTTGAATTGCTTGTTTCGATGAACTGAGTTTGCCAATAATGTGAAGGATGCCAGTCTTTTCATCCTATTGTAGATTGCTTAGATCTCGATATGCCAAAAGTAATCACATGAAATATATAGTAAAAGCCAGTGTGATATGTGTGGCTACAACTAGTTTGACTACATGTCCTCATATAATATATCAAGGACGCACCATCTTACCAGATTAACCATTCAACTTACCAATGCAGTGTGGGAAGAAAGAAGTATTGGGACTGCGTATCCAAGCAATTGATGCCATGGACTCCTTCGTAGAATCTTGTAAGCGAAAAAGAAGTTAGAGTGTGCCTGTACAAAGAACTAGTGTAAGTTCAATGACCTGCTTCTCGGAATTTTAGTTAGCCACTTATTGCAAAATTGTTCAATTATGTTGCTTGGCTTAATTTAGTTTGCTACTGATTACATAATGCCACAGCCTGTTAATCATATTGTAGACTGCGCCTATCTATGTGTTTGATACTTACTATTAAGAATTACCGGTTTGCCTTAACTTAAATATCTACTTGTTTGTTTAATCGCTTTCTTTGCAACGGGGTTACAATGATGTTAATAACTACTTTTCATCATCCAATTTAAACTCTTTAATTCCTTGTTTGTTTAACTGGTTTGCTGTTATAACTCCCAGTTGAGATGTTTTGCTAACTGCAACTTTTCTAAATCCAATCGGAACTTTAGTGGCAAACAGGTTAGCCCAAGATCAAAGAGCGAGGTCCCCATGGATGTTGCATCATCCCACAGCAGTGGCACCGGCCCAATCGTGCATTATGAATTGCCAACTGCTGATGCTCTAGAGGCTAAACTAGTGGTAGAAAGAGATTACATACGCACTTAGAGATGAAGTTGACATGTTGAGGAAGCAAACAACACAATCACAAGCGATCAAGACAACCATTAAATATTTGGTGGATTTCAAAAGCGAAGCAAGCTGAGACCCACCCAGTTGTTAAGGTCTGAAGGAAAAAGGAAATTAAATTCCTACTTGGTAAATCATAGGTGAAATGTTCTTTCCATCATTGAATAACCTTTGTGTTGTCTGTTCATGTAATCAATCAAACCATTTGTTTTAGAGATCGTGTAATAATTGTTTTTTTTGTTTTTTGGTTTGTAATTTTATTTGAGCACAAGTCTGTATTAATTGATAAGACTCGGAGACATTTCATTTGGATTGCTGTGCCAGACCTACAAATATGCCAATCGGGCTGAATGTGCATTCAAAGAATAGTATTAGTATAGATGGACCATAAGTGGCACGCATCGAAATGGCCAAGATCTTTGGCTAAAAAAGGATGTTGTTGTAGCCAAAAAATGTACAGCGGCCTGGCTTATGTATGTTAGTTGATATTATTGATCCATATACTCCATAAGTATTTATATGTCTGTTAGTTCTGTACATTCTTGGTTGATTGACTCGGTATTTGAATCTTGATACATCGCTTGTGCACATATCTAAATGGGAGTACACATTATGCTGCGTGTGACATTTGTGTTGGACATGAAGTGTTCCAAATATTCGAATTCACCTTAAACTGGATTCTAGCTTCTGAATTTGAGTATCGGCATTTGTAAACCATATTCATATATGATAGTGGAATACATCTTTTTCGTCCTTTTGAAGATATATAAAACACATAGAATGATTTATAAAGATTCATATAGGAAAACAAAATGGATTCGAATTTAGTTGCCAGGGTAAACGTGGATGTTTATTGTCCCAAAATTCGAAAGAAGCAGCAAAATGTCCACTCCCACGTTGGCTGCCCGAAGCCAAGTGTTTGGGAGATGAAAATTACTGTCTACCCGTTACACGGACAATCCATCAGCCCGATTTCCACTGCTCTAAATAGGGGTAGGTTAGTAACTTCAATTAGACATGACACGACCGCCTTTGAGCCCATTCCGACACGGTGGGCGTCAAACATGGGCGGCAAAACACATTTGATTCAAGCTCGTCCGAAAGACCTCTTTTTCTCCCTCCATTCCCCATTCATACATGGTGGGCGGCAAAACAAACTCGACTCGACCGAAATTGATGTAGGCAAATATTTTCAATCGGGGCAGGTTTGTAACTTCACTCAGACGTGACACAACTGCCCTACCTGTTAGCCCTGTTCATACATCGTGGGTGCCAACCATGGGCGCCAACCACCCTCTCCTCGCCCGAAATCGCTCTGGGTAAATATTGGCGAGATGCGAGATTACCGTCCTATCCCCAACTGACGAGACGTCCAAATTTTAAACGGGGGCTAAGTTTGTAACTTTCCCATATTTCAGATAGGCGCGTCCCAAAAACATGGTTCCCCGTACCTCTCCCTCCATTTTCCCATTCATACACCGTCCGCACTAGAACACCCCATCCCCACACCAGCCTCCGTCTGCCACCCCATCCATCGCCGCCGTCCTCCACCACATCCAACGCCATCGTCCTCCACCATGCCGGAGCGCCTACCAAGACCGTGTCGTCCACTGCTAGAGATGGACGTTTCTCATCCACGACGATGGACCAATAGCCTTGCATCGCGTCCTCTCGCTTCATCAGCGTCGTCGTCCTCTTCGCCGGGGCCACTCACACGACCTTCTCTTCCACCGCAACGGGACTTATCCCCTGATGCACCCATCTACCGTCGCAGATCTGCTTCAACGCCACCGACAGCCATTGCACCCCCGATGCCTACACGGCGCCGCAAGAGAGGTGGTACTTCATATCTCTTCATCTTTTTGATCTCAACCAGAAAATAGATCTTAACTTGGTTACTCTACTTTCTTTTCAGCTCTTAGAAATTAGTTCTTAGTTCGAAGCAAACAATGGATGCTAAATATCATTTCTTTCGTTTGCAGCTTCAAATCTGCCATGGCACAGCCATAATACGGTTTAATTGATCATGCTTAGGGTTTAATTGATCATGTTGCTTCCGTGGTGGTTTCTTTAATAGAAATCAGAAACCCTCTTTGCTAAAAAATATTGAGTTTCCCCTTTTATGATCACTATCTGATCGAATCGTGCTTCGTGTCATAATAACACTGCTCCACCAATCAAGCTAAACAAGCTTAGTTGTTCAAATCTGAATCGATATTATTAAAAGCAGAGTTGTTTAATTGGTGAGCTAAATGTTCCTAAATTAGTTTGAAAATGCATGTTACGCCGCTCGGTGTGTATCTCTGAGGTGCCCACGGTGGGCAGCCCACCACAGGATTTTGGGTCGTCCCAGGCCCCGATTCCCCTCTGTTCTGCTGCGCGCTTCCGAGCTCTACTCGCCCCCAACCGCCTGCCTTTCCGGCGACTTGCCGTCCCCAGACGGCATGACTCTAGGAGGAGACACCGGACTAACAGGAGGCCTAGAGCCGCTCGCCCAACAGCGCCACCACTGCCCGGGCGTGCCGTCGTGCCTACCTTCCCAGTCCGTTCAGGGCTCAGGCGTGCAGCACCCACCAAGCCAACCCGATCTATCCTGAGATACGTCCTCAACACTCAGGAGCCACTCTCATCACCCATTTTCTAATTGATTCATTACTCATTAGGCAGGACTATCATTAGGGTTTGTTGTGTGCTCAGTGCTACCTACAGTTAATGGTTCAGATGTATTTTTGTAATCTTTAGTACCTCTAAAGTTCACAGGATTTTCAAAATTCCGGCCCTCGGAACAGACACTAGTCATTTTGGATTATTGGTCGTAGTGACATTGACCCAGATTACTACTGCAAGCCAGGTTTGTTGACAGTTTTACTTGTCTTTCTTACTCATTCGATATAATATCCAATTATTCACGTCGATTAGTTCCAAACAATAAGTGCTAGACATACTTCTTGATTCAGATTTTGGACGGTCTCTTACTGCAGTTACAATTCTGCATACTTGTCCTAGTAAGCTCACAAGTAAATGATTGATTCACTACATCTATGCTTGCCTTGTCATACTTGTTGTCAATATTCTTTTAGGGTGGACCACCCTGTTTCTAAATACTGGAACCGTAGACATGAGTGAATAGTATTTCTCTATGTGATCGCTTCCATCATGTGTGGGCAATGAACACTGCACTGTATAGAAAGAAAGTGTCATTTCCAGCTTTTACATAGGTTTCGATCTTTTACATGGAATACAATCTGCCTACTTGCTTTGTGTCGCACTACCAACACTCCACCCTTGAAGCTAAACATTATGGAACTCATAATTGCTTAGTTTATTTGTTCAAATACGAATTTCGTATGATTCCTGTTATAGAGACATAAGGGGTTTGTATTTACGTGTGTGTCCGTCAAGACAGCTTGGGGAGGTGAACTTTGCATATGCAGGGTTTATAGGAGACATTCTTGAGTTGAATCCATAATGCATTCCATAGATAATCTGACTACTTTTTATGTTTTCATGAATCTCAGATTCTGAACGGCATCATAATGATTATGAGCTTGTGCGCATGAAAAGAATAAAGCAGAACAATGCAATGGCTGTCAAACTTGGCATTAAGGGACTGAAATCAAGTCTGGATGCAATGCAATGCAAACGCTCTCCACCTACAAATTCATGCTCAGAATATGATCCTAACAGTGATTCTGAGCTAGAGGGAGACCTAAGTCAATGTAGCTCCCTAGTGGAGGAGTCAGAGGAAGATGCCCTATCTTATTCATCCATCAAGGTACTTGCTCTAACTTTCCAAGGTTACATTGCTCGCACATATCTTACAACTGATGCTTTGCATTGCTTCTACTTTGTTGAACTTCCATTAGCTTAGTTTACACATCGTGTATGTGAATACGCCCTGCCTATCCATTTTCAGTACATATTCCATTTGTAATCATACCATATTTATCCATTCAAATATTGTTCTTGTGTATCAGACGTTCAAAAGGAAGAGTGCGATTGCTGATTGTAGAGGACAAGCAAAGTATTTGGAAAAGGTAGTGGCACCTGATAAACCAAATAGTCCATCAGGTGTAGTTGCAATATCACCAGACCCACAAAACACCCCAACTCTAGTAGACTCTAGCCCTACTACACTGGTCATTTCTGATGCCCCAACTCAAAGAGACCCCAACCGCAGCAAAGCAAGATGATTATGCCATTGACATAGCACCAATTGTCTGACATAAAACCCCATTACAGCAAAGAGTACACCAAATCCAGTTGCCAAATCCCTTTTCAAACTGGAGAGAGCCCTAATTGCAGCAAATAGGACCCCTGTTCCATTTCTTCCCAGTTTAGAAGACGAAGCTTATGTTGTTGTTAGGAACTTTGTGCGCATCTTTCCTTCAAGGAAAGATTATACCGCAGACACAGAACTATTTCCAGTCTTCCTCCGCAACTTACGCGTAAGTAATGTACTAATGTTATTCATGGTCATTGCTGCATATGTTTCTGCTGACAGAAGACACAAGATTTCATTCTTTTAAATAGGCAAGGAGCAAACTGGATTGTGATGACGAGCAAGGGTTGGTTGCGTTTTTCAAGCACTCATTGATGAAGTATCGTTCCTACCTGAGGCAAGCGCACTTTGATGGCAAGCATATGAAGAATTTTTTTTGTAAAGTCTCCGGTGCTACATTTATCCGACGGTGACTGGAATAATCTTGTTACACATTAGTCTCGGCTGCAGCGTAAGGTACTGTCTATGATATCACATCACAATTTGAACTACATTTCTGAATTTTCATTAATGTCTCACTTGTACAAAAACTATTAGCAGAAGAACATTCATTCTCAAGGGACCACGGAATCTCGCAACTATACTGCACACTGCATTGCTCTTGTGAGTACCTCTTGCCATGTATGACCATACTTACTTTCATAGTTGTTTGATTATGTAGCATCACTGCACATGTTAGCCTCGTAATCGTCCATTTTGTGGACATTATAAGATCCGTATGGACTCTTACATAAATTTAGAATCAACCCAATGCTTTCGAAGAGGTTTAGCTCTGCAGTCCTCTTGTAAGGACTGAACGTGGTCTATCACTGTACTTACATTAACAGCTACTCCCTCCGTCCCATAATATAAGAACGTTTTGTACCGTACACGAGTGTTCAAAACACTCTTGTATTATGGGAAGAGGGATAGTTCATTTTGTAGCATTCTCGCATCTTATCTCCCTCGCCCACCATTTGCTAAAAAAGATCAGATCTATATTTAATCTTACCAACAAGTAGAATACACAGACAATGCCAGTGCAGAAGTGTAGACCATTGCTCTTTCAGTACATTTTGTCCTGTAACGATTGTACTTCCAGGGATTGGTAGTTCATTATGTAGCATCAATCTGCATCTTATCTTCATGATCCTCTATCCCTTCAAGTATTATCATATCTATAATTACTCCCTACAAAATGTAGAGTACAGGCAATTCTTATGAAGAAGATTCTGTGCTGAAATTCTTGAGATATCCTTCCCTTGACATGGAGAAGGGCATTATAAAGCCGGTGTTAACTGTTAATGTAAGTCAGTCCTTCTAAAGCCTTTATCGTCAACTGCTGTTTAATTTGCTCATACTCCCTATCGTTTACTGCTGTTTAGTTTGCTGTTTCTACCAAAATGCATGTTCGCAAGAACCGTAACTTCTAAGTTTTACTTGTAAAACCAAATTCCTTATTCATACCAAGCACATTACTTAATACTCCCTATATGTATGCTTGTTTTTGTGGATCTATAATCTAGTGTGTGGTGAAGCAGCCCAGGTTTGCACCTTGTCATCTCTTGTTTTATCTTACTGATGTGGCTGATGATATGAACAACATGCCATGCACATTATCCAAAATAGATACAATGATTTTCTTTGCCCTTCATCTATGCTTGTTATGTTGACATGATAATCCAGTAGTGTGGTGAAGCTCCCCGCATTATGAACAATGCCAAATTATGCTATTGATATTTTGAACTTACTCTTTATTTTCTAGTTAGAAATTGGATGGGATTGACAGCATAGTTATCATCTTTGTTTATACACGTGCAAAACTTGTCATCTCTCTGCTTTTTCAGGGTGATATGCCTAATGGCATGCACAAGTCTGCTGAAGGCTGTGAGACAAACCCAACATATACTGCAGCAAAGAAGGCAAAACATCTTGAAGATAGCGAGACAACCCCAAAGTCTTGTCTTGATGCAGTGTTCAAGTTACTTGAGACTAACGGTCGGACAAGCTCACGAATTCGTTGTGCGAATCAGTTCGACTTCTTGGGTCCCAAGTTCTAGCGAAAGGCATTCGCAACTCAACTTCGACTTGAAGTCCTATCTCTAAGAAAGATTGCGGAGAACACCAATGAGAACCTCGTCGCTAAACAGCTACACTGAAGCTATGACCGACATGCTAGGCGGTCTCACAGCCTTGCTCAAGAACTTGCGCAGCGATTCCCCATAAGGCTAACCTTTCTTAAACTGTCTTGGAAGTAGTCTCGGTTCAGTATTATTTTGTTACGCTGCAATGGTGCCCAGTTTTTTTAATCTGCTTCTTCGTTGCACTTTATGATCGCTGGTGGCGAACTTCGATGCCCAGTGGATGTAATATACCTTAAATCCTTTATTGTATAGTGTAGGTTTATTCTTAGTTACTATGCCGTAATTTATTTATTGTATAGAGTAGGTTTGTTCTTAATTCCTACTAGTTACTGCCATCATTCATTATCTGAAAAAAAAATCAGATGTAGTCGACCGGGCCGAAACATTCGACTCTAACGGGCCTGGTTTTTAGCGGGCCACAATTGGGCCGACCTGCGTCTTTCTTGGGACCAAATGATTGGGGCCTTCACACATTGCGCCAGGCCCAAACTTACACCGGCCTATATTTTAGTTGGGCCTTTTATCGACCCAGCGCTTAGTTTGGCCCAGGTAGCGTTGGGCCATTAACAGGCTAAATATTGTATTGGCCTGTTACGGCCGAGATGAAACCACGGGCCTTTAGCAGGCCAAAATGCATGTTGGGCCTCCATTTTCACTAGTCATCCATGTGCCTTCAGCAGGCCAAAATTTAGACCGGGCCTATTTGGGTCCTGTCGGTGTCAAAACCGGCGGATCTCGGGTAGGGGGTCCCGAACTGTGCGTCTAGGCGGATGGTAACAGGAGACGAGGGACACGATGTTTTACCCGAGTTGGGCCCTCTCGATGGAGGTAAAACCCTCGTCCCGCTTGATTAATATTGATGATATGGGTAGTACAAGAGTGGATCTACCACGAGATCAATGAGGCTAAACCCTAAAGCTAGCCTATGGTATGATTGTTGTAATGTATGTTGTCCTACGGACTAAAGCCCTCCGGTTTATATAGACACCGAGGAGGCTAGGGTTACACAGTCGGTTACAATGGTAGGAGATCTACATATCCGTATCGCCAAGCTTGCCTTCCACGCCAAGGAAAGTCCCATCCGGACACGGGACGGAGTCTTCAATCTTGTATCTTCGTAGTCTTGGAGTCCGGCGGATGATGATAGTCCAGTTGTCCGGACACCCCCTACCAGGACTCCCTCAGTAGCCCCTGAACTAGGCTTCAATGATGATAAGTCCGGCACGCATAATGTTCAGCATTGCAAGGCGGGTTCCTCCCTTGAATAATCCAGAGAAGATCATGAACACCAGGATAGTGTCTGGCTCTGCAAAATAAATTCCACATTCCACCATAGAGAGAATAATGCACATAAATCCAATCTGCTGACGTTTTATGCGGCATGACATCACACCGCTTCCAAGCCTTTATTTGAATCGTTTTTTTATTATACCACCTCAGTACGTTTTAGCGGCGGTTTCTTGGCACGCCTTGTCGAGCGGAGATCGTGTTCCCCTTATTCCGGGATTCTCATCAATACGGACGTGGGTAACCCAACCGCGCCATTGATCATGGCGATTGGGAGATAAGCGAGTTTTACCAGGCCGGCGGGGGACGCATAGTCTTCGTCCGCCTATATATACGGGATAAGGATTTACCTTCTCACCTACACCTTCTTCCTCCTTTGCTTATCCATCTCCGCGCACTCAAGCTCCAACGCCCAAGCTCGCGCATCTCGCCTCGACCTTCTCCGAATATGTCCGGAGCGGGAGGAAAATGGTTGGCCTCCACCGTTAAGGAGGAGCACATCACCAAGTTGTGCAGCGCCGGATACCTTTCCGGCGATATCGCGCATCGGCTGCCCGACGAAGGGCAGCTCATCCCTACCCCCGGGCCCCATGAGAGGGTCGTCTTTCTTCCCCACTTCCTCCGCGGACTGGGCTTTCCACTGCAACCTTTCGTCCGGGGGCTCATGTTCTATTACGGCCTGGATTTCCACGATCTGGCGCCGAACTTGATCCTCAACATCTCGGCGTTTATCATCGTGTGCGAGGCCTTCCTCTGCATCCGGCCCCACTTCGCTGTGGCTCAAGACCTTCAACGTCAAGCAAAGGTTGTGAAGAACGCATAAGCGGAATGTGGAGCGCCATGTTGGGCAAGTTGCCCAAAGTCCTTTGGCTCGAAGGGGCCTTCGTGGAGTCCGTTAAGGGGTGGCAATCGGGGTGGTTCTACATCACCGAGCCGCGTGAGCCCATATGGGCGGCGGCCCCCGAGTTTAGATCTGGCATCCCCACGCAGCTCACCTCCTGGAAAGAGAAGGGCTTGTTGTGGGGCAATCCGGCGGAGTGAAGGGACTCGAGCACTGCATCCGTAAGCCGGTGAACAATAAGCTCGGGCTCGTCGACGTGGTCCAGGTCATGCTCATCCGCCGGATTCTCCCATGCCAAGAACGGGCATTTAATCTGTGGGAGTTCAATCCGGAACAGCATCCGGCGCTGAGTGGGCTCTTCGACACGACATACGAAGGCGCCTGGAGGGTGCTGTTCAAGGGCGCCGAAGCCCCCGCATCCGCGACGGAAGATCGCGGATTTTGCTCGCAGCATCCAGCTGACGAGGTAAGTGATTCAACCCCTCTACGAGACACTTGTGGTAAATAGATTGATTCTAAGAGGGTTTCAATCTCTCCTTTCCTTTGGCAGGAATGGATGTAGAAGGCCGAGCAGCTCATCCGTCCGGCTCCCATGCCGAAGATCCGATGGGCGCCTGCCTAGCGGGGCTGCTGGTTCGGCACCGCCCGTGGTGCCGAGAAGAAGGCCAAGAAAGTGGCCACGGGGACTCGAAAGAGTTCCGTGTCAAAGCGTCCGACGACGAGGCGGACTCCTCCCGAAGACGAGGAGGAGGATGAAGACTCTCTCCGGAGGAGGGAGAGAAGAAGAGGAAGGCTTCCCCAAAGGGGAGGCGAAGGGTCAGAGGGGGAGAACTATTCCCCCGGACAGTTCGCCAACACCATCGTTGGCGAGGAGGAGTGGCCTTCAAGGGCCAGGTGTCCGGCAAGATCGTAAGTATCCGGATCCTTGATATGCAATTTCTTTCGTGTCACCTAGTGTCCTACTAATGCCGCATTTCGTCCGTAGTCCGGCCGATGATGATCTCCCCGCTTCATCAAGCGGGTCGTTGGCCCTGTCGGATGTGCATTCACTTCCGACTGCCTCTACCCCCCGCGCCGACGAGGACGCCGAGGTGGTATCCCAGAGAGGGACCCATCAAGAGGAGGCTCCGGAGGCGCCGCCAGGCAGCCTCCTGGACTTTGCGCCGGACTCTACATCGGAACCTGCGGCGGTTCCAGAGTCCGGCAGGCGGCCCCTTCAAAAGACGGGCAAGACTGTGACACCGGCGGCCTCCGTCCAACCGGAGGCGCCGGACAATTTGTTGGAGGCGCTTAAAGGTGCTTCCTTCGAGGAAGAACACCGCACTATCATGAGTGCGGTGATTCAGAAGGTTCAGCTCGCCAAGCGCAGGCGACTGAAGCTGCGGCAGCCTTCTAACGAGCTTTGAGGTAAGAAGTTATAATTATGTAATGTAATACCGCATAGACAGTAGCCCTCGATGCTCGGTTCGGTGTTCGGAAAGAAAAGCGGACCGAGGATCTAAGAAGATATCTGTGAGTTTGCTTAAAATATGTCAATATGGGTTTGCGGTGCTCTTTGCCGACCTCTGCCGCATTGATCATGCGGAGGTCGGTGCATTGAAGCAGATCTCGGCGGTCGAGCAAGAGCTCGGCCATGCCAAAAGCAGCTCGAGGACAAAGAAGGTGAGTAACACCACTTTGAATAGTTACCTTACAGAAAAGGATTTTGGTTGCAATAAAATTAACAAGGATAATATGGGTATTACAGAGGCCATGAACGAGGTGGCAGCCCTGAAGGAGGCTGTGTCCATGGCCGAACGCAGTGCGGCCGCGGAACGGGCAGAGCGAGAAAAGCAAGAGGCACAGGTGGCGTAAGTACGGCAAGAGCTCCGGGCTCTCATGGAGAAGCATGAGAGCTTGGAGCATGACTCCAAGACTCGAGAGTCCGAGCTTGCCTCGGCTCTCGAAAGTGCCAAGTCCGCCAAGGCCGAGGCCCGTAAGGCCCTTCAGGAGATGGAGGATTTAAATAAGATAGCGGCGGGTAAGGCATTTTTCATGCAAAACAAGCATGTTAATGTAAACTACCTGACACTTACCCGCATTCGGAGCTCTCCAGGGGCGTTTGCAGATCTGCCGTGCAGTGCGTCCGATGCCGCCGCATTCTATCGTGGCGAGGAGCGGAGCTCGACGGAGAAGGTCTTACGGTCTCGATCTGTTGAGGCCGGCCATCCGTGCCCCAAGCGACCAAATGAAGTAGCTGGTCGAACTCCTAAAATAGCCGAGGAGGCCATGAAGGGCCTTATAGTCCGGTGTGGCCTAGACAGGCCATGCACAGGAGCTACTTGCCTCGTCAATGGGTGGTGGATCGTGCCCGGTGGAGGTCGTCAGGCGCTCCGCCTGTATTGAAGGTGCTCGTCGGGCCCTTGCCCGCACAAAGGTGCACTGGGGGAGGCTGGATGCGGAGAAGCTTCTCACGGACCCACCGCCACCGGGCAAGGAGTATCGCACGCCCGAAATGTATTATAAAACTGTCCTGAAGGGAGCGCGCGATATTGCGGATGAGTGCCCCAGAGATGTAATTTTTGAGTAAACTCGCTATGTGTTATCCTATGCGCTAAAAACTTTGTTCATGTGCGCATTAAGCAACACTTGTTTAATTTAAAATATTACCTTCTGTGCGGCCGTTTATAAAATCGAGAGATGGCAAGTCGTTGGCTTGACCCCGAGCCACAGTCTTTGGGGTGTTCGGGATAAACTTGAGCACTCTTGTTCCCATTTTGGGTCCATCTAGGAGGCGCTCAACACAATGAACAAGGCAACCGGACTTATAATGCTTGAACACTCTCACTTAGCCATAGAATTCTATAATTTTAAATTTGGTGAAGCCCCGGTATTCGGAAGACCGAATCCGGGCGTTATCCACGCCTTCGCTTGGACATTGTCCGAACTTCGCTCAAGCGGCGTGAGTCTTTAAGGACCGAAAAACCTCTCGAACAGCAACCAGTCTCTCGCCTTATCATGCCGGTCGGTTTAGCTTTCTCCATCGAGGCGCCGCCTGCTCAACGGGCGCAATCGCCTTGGTTCTCCCAGTGCCACCTTAGCCGACGAGCGGAACATAAGGAACCAAAAGCGTGGGGCAGGCAAACCCAACTATTGACCCAAGACATGATTGAGCCGATTCATATAATGCTATAAGTTCGGGGTGCCGCACTTATGAAAGTGTTCGGACTTATCACACCATAATGTGGGGAACATAAGCCCCTAGTGTATTAGGCCGTACCAAAATATACGGGTGCAAGATGTCATGTAATGAACATATAAAAAGTGATGTAATTGCAGTCGAAAAGTGTTGCATTATTTATTAAAGGAAGTCTGCTATGAGTGCGGACTGATACAAATAGTGCGGTAAGCAAGGGATTTGGACTAATTAAACAGGTCCCCCTCCAGGGATGAGCTGCGGACTTGGTGTATATAATCGAATTTAATGCTCGTAATTGAGACCACCTGAGTATTCGTCGCAACCTTCTTTCTTCCCTGGCTATTGTATCGTGAGTTCGGCAGGTTCACCGCCGGACAGGGCCTCTGGTTAACGGAGTCCTGTGTATACAAAGAAGGAAAACGATAATAATAATAAAAAAAGAAGGGGGGCACACTTGCGAGCCCCTGGTGTGGTCGAGCCGCACTCTGGTTCCATTGTGGTCGTGCCCCTTCCCCTGCGCCCATGGTATCTCCAAAGCGTAATGATGTACGCGGAGGGTTGTTCTTGCAATCATGCGAGGGTGCGGGTTGGGGCCGCTTTGCTACGCGTGCTCTAATCGCGCCAGGTGGTCTTGGTTGGTATTGCTTCGGGCGCGTTTTGCTATATCCGGCCGTTTAACAGCGGGACTCGAGAATTGCCTTAAAAGGCTGCTCTGTACTTCTGCCGCGAGAGCTGCTGTATGTTCCTCTGTTCGAAGGGAGCGTTCCGTATTTCCGTTAACCGTGATGACTCTGCGAGGGCCTGGCATCTTGAGCTTGAGGTATGCATAATGCGGCACCGCGTTGAACTTTGCGAACGTGGTTCGTCCGAGCAGAGCGTGATAGCCGCTGCGAAACGGGACTATGTCGAAGATTAACTCCTCGCTCGGAAATTGTCAGGGATCCAAGACCACTTCGGTGTGGTGAGCACTGCATAATTGGCTTCCACACTGGTATGACACCTTTAAAGGTTGTCTTTGTAGGTTTAATCCTTGAGGGGTCTATGCCCATCTTGCGCACTGTATCCTGATAAAGCAGGTTCAGGCTACTACCGCCGTCCATCAGGACTCTCGTGAGGTGAAATCCATCGACGATTGGGTCTAGAACCAATGCAGCGAATCCGCCATGGCGTATGCTGGTTGGATGGTCTCTTCGATCGGAAGTGATCGGACAAGAGGACCATGGATTGAACTTCGGGGCGACTGGCTCCATCGCATAGACGTCCCTTAGTGCGCGCTTCCTCTCCCTTTTGGGTATATGGGTTGCGTAAATCATGTTCACCGTCCGCACTTGTGGGGGGAAACCCTTCTGTCCTCTATTGTTCGGCGGTCGGGTCTCCTCCTCGTCGTCGCTGTTTAGCCCCTTGTCATTGTTTTCGGCAATTAACTTACCTGCCTGCTTGAACACCCAGCAATCTCTATTGGTGTGATTATCTGGCTTTTCAGGGGTGCCATGTATCTGGCATAAGCGATCGAGTATTCGGTCCAAAATGGACGGACCCGGAGTGGTTCTTTTGAATGGCTTCTTCCGTTGACCGGGTTTAGAGCCTCGGAATCCGGCGTTGACTGCCGTATCCTCCTTGTCGTCGCTGTTAATGTGGCGCTTATTTTTGTTTCGACGTGACCTACCGTTGTTGTCCTTAGTATCCGGACTGCCAGAATTTTTACGGAGGTTGTTGCTGCGAGCTAGCCAACTATCCTCTCCCGCGCAAAAGCGAGTCATTAATGATGTGAGGGCTGCCATGGATTTCGGCTTTTCCTGTCCCAGGTGCCGGGCTAGCCATTCATCGCGGATGTTATGTTTGAAGGCTGCGAGGGCCTCTGCATCCGGACAGTCGACGATTTGGTTTTTCTTTGTCAAGAGCCGTGTCCTGAATTGTCTGGCCGATTCGTCTGGCTGCTGAATTATGTGGCTTAGGTCATCGACGTCTGGTGGCCGTATATACGTGCCCTAGAAGTTATCGAGGAATGCGGCTTCCAGGTCTTCCCAACACCCAATTGACTCTGCGGGCAAGCTGTTAAGCCAATGCCGAGCTGGTCCTTTAAGCTTGAGTGGGAGATACTTGATGGCATGGAGATCGTCGCCGCGGGCCATATGGATGTGAAGAAGATAATCTTCGATCGAAACCACGGGGTCTGTTGTGCCATCGTAGGATTCGATGTTTACGGTTTTAAACCCTTCAGGGATTTGATGATCCATTACTTCGTCAGTGAAGCATAGCGAGTGTGCGGCGCCTCTGTATTGAGAAATATCACGACGTAGCTCGAGAGAGCGTAGTCTGCTGTGTTCGGCCCAGCCCGGGTTATTGTATCTGGCACGACGGTATTCGTCATGGGTCGTGGGGCGCCTACGTGATCCGTAGATGGATCTGGATTGCCTTTCTTTGTCCTCCAATATATCTCGCAAGTCCGGCGCGTTCCCTCTTGGCTTCGTACTTTTGGAGCGATGCCGGGGTACGGTCTTGGTTGGGGGCCTGGATGCCTCTCTGTCACGACCACGGGGTAGTCGGTCAGCCGTATCATGCGCTGGTGATGAAGGCATATACGCTTCCTCCTCTAGTCGGGGGAGCAACTTGCGTCTTGGGTAGCTTTTGGAGGGGCGTTCGAGTTTATACTCTTCGGCCGCGAGGACCTCGGTCCATCTATCGGCCAGCAGGTCCTGATCAGCTTGAAGCTGCTGCTGCTTTTTCTTTAGGCTGTTTGCCGTGGCGATAAGCCTGCGTTTAAAACGCTCTTGTTCGACGGTTTCCTCGGGCACGACGAATTCGTCGTCGTTGAGGCTTGCCTCATCTTTGGAGGGAGGCATATAGTTATAATCCTCAACCTCTTCGTCTGCCGCCCTCTCGTGAGGGCTTGCTTCGCATCCTCCTATCTTTGAGTCTTCTTTGGAGGGGTTATCTTGACACTCTCGGGGTATTATTATCTCTGTGCGGCATCTCCATTCTTCTTGTGGCGGGATTTAGAGCGGCGCCACGACGCCTTGGGCGCTTTGGCTGTTTCTTTAAAGAATCTGCCTCCATTGCTTCTTCGCCGTCCCGTCTTTTGGGGTGTCCACCATGTATATGTCGTATGACGAGGTGGTCTTCGATTGCCAGTAGGCGCTGGTTCTGTTAAATCTCTGCATAAATGCGTCCATAGCGTCGATGTCTTCGGAGTCGTAGTCTAGCATGTCGGTTAGATCGTCGACAGTGGCTACAAAGTGGGTGGTGGGTGGGCTCTGAATTTCTTCGTCATCCGTATCCCAACCATCCTGGCCATAGTCCGGCCAGGACTCTCCCAATAACGATAGATGCTTTAGCGAATTTAGGATGTCGCCAAAGGGCGAGTGTTGGAAGATGTCCGTGGCCGTGAATTCCATAACCGGCGCCCAATCAGATTCGATTGGCAGGGGCGCGGGAGGTCCGGAGACCGGCAAGGAGTCCGGCACCTCGGAGTCACGAGCTTCGCAAGGGACAAGGTTAGTGTTCGGCTCCATCGCCATGGAAGTTGAAGCCCCCGAGGCGGTGTCCATCCACCGGTCCTTGATCTGGGCGATCGGCTCCGGACTAAGGGCCGAAGCGGATTCGAGTGCGGCCACCAGGGCGCTGTTCGGTGGCAGAGCTAGATCACGCCCATCGTAACAGTGCGGCGCGCTTGGCTGTGGCTCGAGCCCGTCGAAGATCAAGTCTCCGCGAACGTCGGCTGTGAAGTTTAGACTTCGAATCGACTGACGGCGGGGCGTAGCTTCGATCTGCTCCGGTTAGCTGCGAATTAGCCCGTAGTGCGAAGCCGCCGAATACGAAGATCTGTCCGGGGAGAAAAGTCTCACCCTGGACAGCGTTGTTGGTTGAAGATGCCATCAAGCCTATCGGTGACGACACAGAGGAACTCTCAATGAAAGCACCAATGTCGGTGTCAAAACCGGCGGATCTCGGGTAGGGGGTCCCAAACTGTGCGTCTAGGCGGATGGTAACAGGAGACGAGGGACACGATGTTTTACCCAAGTTCGGGCCCTCTCGATGGAGGTAAAACCCTACGTCCTGCTTGATTAATATTGATGATATGGGTAGTACAAGAGTGGATCTACCACGAGATCAAGGAGGCTAAACCCAAAAGCTAGCCTATGGTATGATTGTTGTAATGTATGTTGTCCTACGGACTAAAGCCCTCCGGTTTATATAGACACCGGAGGAGGCTCGGGTTACACAGACTCGGTTACAATGGTAGGAGATCTACATATCCGTATCGCCAAGCTTGCCTTCCACGCCAAGGAAAGTCCCATCCGGACACGGGACGGAGTCTTCAATCTTGTATCTTCGTAGTCTTGGAGTCCGGCGGACGATGATAGTCCGGCTGTCCGGACACCCCCTAGTCCAGGACTCCCTCAGGCCCAGTTAGCTCACGGGCCGTTACCAGGCCGAAACATATCTCGGGCCTTAGTTGGCCCACTGATATCATGGGCCTTTAACAGGCCGAAAGCTTAGTACAGGCATCAACGGGCCAAATTATGCGACAGGCCTTTAACAGGCACAAAGTCACGTTGGGCTTAACTATTGCCACCTTTAGCACGGGTCGTTAGTGGGCCCGATGTCCCGTCGGACCATATATGGCCCATGGGCAGCACGGGACATTCCCAGGACGAAAGTCACACTGGGCTGAAATGGGCCCATGTCTACATCAGGCCTCTAAGAGGTCGAAAGTCACTGGGCTGTAGTTGGGCCCAAATATTCGGTGAACAATTAACGGGCCAGATCTGGCTTCGGGCCGCAAATGGGCCCAAATATTGGGCGAACAATTAATGGGCCAGATCTGGCTTCGGGCCGTAAATGGGCCGACATATTGGGCGAACAATTAACGGGCCACATCTGGCATTGGGCCATAAATGGGCCTTTATTAAGCAAGCCGTTATTGGGCTGGCCCACTAGTACCTGATTAAGTACTACGGGCCTTTGACTGAGCCGGCCTTTTTAACCTTTATGGGCCTCTGTTGGGCCCAGCCACGTGTCGACGTATCATAGGCATGTCAACTCCAATGGACGGGCGACATCTGGCCCACTGACGAGCTGACAGGTGTTCCCTTCGGCCAATCAGAATTTTACACGTGGAAATTTCCCATTGGTCAGGGTTGTTAATGGGTTATCGGATCCAAAATCCGACCCGATAGCTTAACGGCGTTCCATTACGGTGGATGCCATGTGTTGGTCACCCTTGACAAAAGCACTTCTGTGACGCGCGATTTATCGCCATGGAAGTGGACACTTCCGTGATGATAATTTTGGTAATGTCATGGAACACTTTTACAACAGCACAGGTATGACTATCTTGATTATGTCATAAAATCGTCATGGATGTACATGCATGACAAAAAACGCAACCTACTGTGACAAACATGTATCATCACCGAAGTGTATTTTTTTTGTAGTGTCTATCGTGGTAGCGGTGTAAGCCTTGTTGATACAACTTTGATCTTATAAGCGCTAGCTCGCGCTCTTCCTCTAGAAGGTCTAGGCCATCCTGCCTTGCTTCGACTTCAGCTCCCAAGTAAAGATCCAGTCGAGGAGAATTGTAGAGTAGATCACTCGGGAAGACTGCCTCTGACCCGTACACCATGAAGAATGGGGTGCGATTCATGGACCGGTTCGGGGTCGTTCGCAGGGCCCAGAGAACTGATGGTAGTTCGGTCACCCATGCGCCTACTGCATGAGTCACATAACGCATGAGGCGAGGTTTCAATCCGTGAAGTATGAGCCCGTTCGCTCTCCCGACTTGCCCATTCGACTCCGGGTGCATGATACGTCTCCGTCGTATCTATAATTTTTGATTGTTTCATGCCAATATTATACAACTTTCACATATTTTTGGCAACTTTTTATATGATTTATTGGACTAACCTATTGATCCAGTGCCGAGTGCTCGTTCCTATTTGTTGCATGTTTTTTGTTTCACAGAAAATCCATATCAAACAAAGTCCAAACGCTATAAAAATTTCCAAAGAATTATTTTGGAATATATGTGATTTTTGGGAGGTGGAATCAACGCAAACGGGGACCCACAGCCCCCAAGATACACCAAGGCGCGCCTGGGGGTGCCAGGTGCGCCTAGGTGTCTTATGCCCTCCTCGTAAGGCGGTTGGGTCCCTTCTTCTGGCGCAAGAAAGATAATTTATGGAAAAATCGTGTAAAAATTTCAGCGCAATCGGAGTTACCGATCTCCGGGAATTTAAGAAACCGTGAAGGGCCAGATCTGGGAAACGCAAAATAGAAGAGAACATAGAAGGATATCCAATCTCGAAGGGGCTCCTGCCCCTCCACCGCTATGGAGGCCATGGACCAGAGGGGAAACCCTCCTCCCATCTAGGGAGGAGGCCAAAGAACAAGAAGAAGGAGGGGGCTCTCTCCCCCTCTCTCCCGGTGGCGCCGGAGTGCCACCGGGGCAAGGATTGTGACGGCGATCTACATCAACAATCTTGCTAGCATCAACACCAACTCTCTACCCCTCTATGCAATGGTGTAACACCCCTTCTCCCTACTGTAATCTCTACTTAAACATGGTGCTCATTTCCATATATTATTTCCCAATGATATTTGGCTATCCTATGATTTTTTAGTAGATCTGTTTTGTCCTATGGATTAATCGTGATCTTGGTTGGTATGATTTTATATTTTATTTATGGTGCTGTCCTACGGTGTCCTCTGTCTCGTGCAAACGTGAGGGCCCCCCGCTGTAGGGTGTTGCAATACGTTCATGATTCTCTTATGGTGGGTTGCGAGAGTGACAGAAGCTTGAACCCGAGTAGGTGGGTTGTTGTGTATGGGATAAAGAGGACTTCATACTTAATGCTATGGTTGGGTTTCATGACCTTAATGATCTTTAGTAGTTGCGGATGCTTGCTAGGGGTCCAATCATAAGTGCATATGATCCAAGTAGAGAAAGTATGTTAGCTCATGCCTCTCCCTCATATAAAATTGCAAGAATAATTACCGGTACTTTTTATTGATTGCCTACGGACAAATGACTTTCTTGTTGACAAAAGCTATCCACTTTTATTATCTTGCAATTTATTCGTAGTTTTATTCTCGAAAAGTACTCGTAGTTTTATTCTTGCAAAATAGTTTCATACTTGTTTTAGGTAAAGCAAACATCAAGTGTGCGTAGAGTTGTATCGGTGGTCGATAGAACTTTAGGGACTATTTGCTCTACCTTTAGCTCCTCGTTGGGTTCGACACTTATTTATCAAAGAAGGCTACAAATGATCCCATATACTTGTGGGTTATCAGTGCGCCACAGAGGCGTAGTCAACCTAAGTGCCTTGGGCGTAGCAGAACTCACGGAACTTGTGTGAGTCAAAATTAGACCCATTGTCGGTCATGATGTTGTGTGAAACTCCAAACCAGAAGATGGTCTCCCTGATGAACTGTATTGCGGTGGTCGAGTCTAGCTTCTTTATGTGCTTGGCCTCGATCCACTCGGTAAACTTGTCTACTACTACCAATAGGTGCGTGAAGCCACTCGCCCCAGTCCGGAGAGGACCGATCATGTCGAGTCCCCAGACAACGAATGGCCAAGTAAGGGGAATAGTCTTCAAAGCGGACGGTGGCTTGTGTGACTGGTTTGCATAGAACTGGCACCCAATGCATTGATCCACTATGTCTCGGGCGGCCTCGTTGGCTCGGGGCCAATAGAACCCGGCTTTGAATGCTTTGGCGACCAAGGTCCGAGAGGACGGATGATGCCCGCATGTTTCCGAGTGAATCTCTTGCAATATTTTCTTGCCTTTCCTATGGGGATATGCATCGCTGAGTGACTCCAGTTGTACTTTTCTTGTATAGTTGATCGCCCATGACGGTGAAAGCTTTGGATCAGCGGACGATCTGATGGACTTCATCCTCGTCCACTGGGAGCTCTTGCCTGAGCAAGTACACCAAATATGGTTCGGTCCACTCGCGAGTGATGACCAACACCTCTTGGACTAGATCAATTACTGCGGGAATATCTACTTCAGTCGGATTGGAAGGTTCGACTGGCTGCGGGGGCTCTTCAACAAAAGGATCTTCCTTGATAGTGGGTGAGTGCAAGTGTTCAAGGAACACATTCTTGGGTACTGGCTTCCGAGTGGAATCCATCTTGGCTAGGACATTAGCCGCTTGGTTCTTGAGACGCGCACGTGAGGAAGCTCCAGACCTTCAAAATGTTTTTCCAGTTTCCTGATGGCGTTGTAGTAGCCAGTCATTGTCGTACTACCAATATCCCATTCCTTCATGACTTGATTTACCACTAGGTCTGAGTCGCCATAGACCATTAGTCGGCGAATCCCCAGGGAGATTGCCATTCGCAACGTGTACATGAGAGCTTCATATTTGGCTTCGTTATTGGAGGAATTGAAATGAATCTGAAGTACGTAACTAAGTCGATCCCCTTTAGGAGACACCAAGACTACTCCGGCCCCGGAGCTATGAAGCATCTTGGAGCCATCGAAGAACATCATCTAGTGTTCGGGAACACTCGGGACATGTTGTTCTTGTTCAATCCATTCGGTCGGGAAATCTACCAGGGACTGTGACTAGATGGCCTTCTTGGCTTCAAACCTGATGTCCAACGGGAGGAGCTCAATGGCCCACTTGGCCACTCGGCCTGTGGCATCTCTATTGTTCATGACCTCGGATAGAGGGGCATCGCTTATCACTGTAACTGAGTGCTCTTGGAAATAATGCTCCACCTTCTTTGCAGTAAGGTAAATTCCATCAAATAACTTCTGGTAATGTGGATAACTTTGCTTGGAAGGTGTGCGGACTTCAGAGATGTAGTAGTCTGGTCGTTGGAGCATGAAGGTTTTGCCTTGTTCTTCTCGTTCCACCATGAGGACCATGCTAACAACTTGGCTCATGGCCGCGATGTATAAGTGCAAGGTCTCCTTGCTGTTCAGAGCAGCTAGCACTGGCTGGGTGGAAAGCAGGGATTTAAGTTCCTAGAATGCAGCCTACGCTTCGGGACTCCACTCGAACCTATCAGACTTCTTCATCAATTGGTAAAGCGGCATGGCTTTTTTGTCGAATCTTGAGATGAATCTACTCGGGGCCGCTAGGCAGCCTGTGAGGCGTTGCACGCCGTGCATACATTCTGGTTGCTTCATTTAGACGATTGCCCCTACCTTCTCAGAATTTGCATCGATCCCTTGTTCAAAAACTAGGAAACCGAGTAGCTTGCATACGGGTACGCCGAATGTACACTTTGCCGGGTTGAGTTTGATGCCAAACTCTCACAAATTTGCAGAAGTCTCAGCCAGGTCAGTCAGGAGGTTGAAACCTTTCCTGGACTTAATCACGATGTCATCCATATAAGCTTCTATGTTCCAACTGATTTGTTTCCGTAAGCATTTCTGGATCATACGCTGGAATGTGGCACCAACGATTTTCAACCCTAATGGCATCGTGATATAGCAGAAGCACCTAAATGGGGTGATGAATGTTGTTTTTATTTCATTAGGGCTATACATTCGGATCTGGTGGTACTCGGAGTACGCATCCAGAAATGATAGCCGCTCACATCCACCAGTAGAATCTACTATATGATCTATGCGAGGGAGAGGAAAATGATCTTTTGGGCAGGCCCGATTGATATGACTTAAATCCACACACATTCTAAGGCTCTTATATTTCTTTGGCACCATGACGACGTTGGCAAGCCACTCGGAGTGGTACACCTATCGGATGAACTCGGCGGCTAAGAGCCCCGCTATCTAATTGCTAATTGCCTTGAGCTTCTTGGTTGAAGATCGCCGAAGATACACTTTGACTGCCTTTCCTCTGCGGATATACATCACTGAGTTTCTCAAGTTGTACTTTTCTTATATAGTTGATCGCCCATGACGGTGAAAGCTCTGGATCGGCGGACGATCTGACGGGCTTCATCCTCGTCCTCATGGAGCTCTTACGTGAGCAAGTACGCCAGCTATGGTTCGGTCCACTCGGGAGTGATGACCAATACCTCTTGGACCAGATCAATTACTACGTGAATATCCACTTAAGTCGGATAGGAAGGTCCGACTGGCTGCGGGGGATCTTCCACAAAAGGATCTTCCTTGATAGTGGGCGAGTGCAGGTGTTTCAGGAACACATTCTTGGGTACTGGCTTCCGAGTGGAACCCATCTTGGCCAGGCCATTAGCCGCTTGGTTCTCGAGATGCGGCACGTGATGAAGCTCCAGCCCTTCAAAATGTTTTTCCAGTTTCCTGACGGCGTTGCAGTAGCTAGTCATTGCCGGACTACCGATATCCCATTCCTTCATGACTTGATTTACCACTAGGTCTAAGTCGCCATAGACCATCTGGTGGTGAATCCAAAGGGAGATTGCCATTCGCAGCCTGTATAGGAGAGCTTTGTATTCGGCTTCATTATTGGAGAAATCAAAGTGAATATGAAGAACGTAACTAAGTCGATCCCCTTTAGGAGACACCAAGACTACTCCAGCCCTGGATCCTTGAAGCATCTTAGAGCCGTCGAAGAACTTCTAGTGTTCGGGAACACTCGGGACAGGCTATTCTTGCTCAATCCATTCGGGCGGGAAATCTACCAGGGACTGTGACTTGATGGCCTGCTTGGCTTCAAACCTGATGTCCAATAGGAGGATCTCAATGGCCCACTTGGCCGCTCGGCCTGTGGCATCTCTATTGTTCATGACCTCGGATAGAGGGGCATTGCTTATCACTGTGACTGAGTACTCTTGGAAATAATGCTCCTCCTTCTTTGCAGTAAGGTAAATTCCGTCAAATAACTTCTGGTAATGCGGATACCATTGCTTGGAAGGTGTGCGGACTTCAGAGATGTAGTAGTCTAGTCGTTGGAGCATGAAGGTTTTGCCTTGTTCTTCTCGTTCCACCGTGAGGACCGTGCTAACAACTTGGCTCGTGGCCACGATGTATAAGTGCAAGGGCTCCTTGCTGTTAGGAGCAGTTAGCACCGGCTGGGTGGAAAGCAGGGATTTAAGTTCCTAGAATGTAGCCTGCGCTTCGGGAGTCCACTCGAACCTATCAGAATTCTTCATCAATTGGTAAAGCGGCATGGTTTTTTTGTCGAATCTTGAGATGAATCTACTCGGGGCTGCTAGGAAGCCTGTGAAGCGCTGCACGTCGTGTAGACATTCTGGTTGCTTCATTCAGACGATTGCCCCTATTGTCGGTGTCAAAACCGGCGGATCTTCGGTAGGCGGTCCCGATCTGTGCATCTAGGCTGATGGTAACAGGAAGCAAGGGACACAATGTTTACCCAGGTTCGGGCCCTCTCGATGGAGGTAAAACCCTACTTCCTGCTTGATTAATACTAAAGATATGAGTAGTACAAGAGTAGATCTACCACGAGATCGTAGAGGCTAAGCCCTAAGAGCTAGCCTATGATGGTATGATTGTAATTGTGATCGGCCTTCTAAGGACCAACCTCTCCGGTTTATATAGACACCGGAGAGGGCTAGGGTTTACATGGAGTCGGTTACAAGGAAGGAAACACAATATCCGGATCGCCAAGCTTGCTTTCCACGCAAAGGAGAGTCCCATCCAGACACGGGCCGAAGTCTTGAGTCTTGTATCTTCACGCTTTAGTAGTCCAGACGATGTATACAGTCCGGCTGTATGGATACCCCCTAATCCAGGACTCCCTCCCTAGCCCCTGAACCAGGCTTCAATGACGATGAGTCCAGCGCGCAGTCTTTTCTTCAGCATTGCAAGGCGGGTTCCTTCTTCGAATACTCCAAAGTGGTTATCGAACACGTAGACCGTGTCCGGATCTGCAAGATGATCTTCACATACCATAGCATAAATCTGATCCGCTGGCAATCTTCGTACGTCGTGCCCTTGCATCGTGGCCTGGTCCAATGCGAACCGGCGTTTCTTACCCCACCTCGACTTGTGTTGCGAGGCGGTTTTATTGGCACGTCCCGTCAAGGCAGAGATCGTGTTCCTCTTATTACGGGATTTTCCATTAATATGGGCGTGCGTGACCCCACGACGGCCGTTGGTATAACTCCGTGTGTTTTTAGATAAGCCTCAAACGGTCACACCGAGGACTCTTGATATTCACCCCCTTTATAAAGGGGTCGAGGCCTATGCCTCTTTTACACCTTCCTCACGCCTTCTCGCACCTCGAGTTCCAACACCCGAAACCTAAGCTCCAACACCCCAAATCCTCCAATATGTCCGGATCTGACCCTCAAGGCCGGTGGGTGGCCTCCTCGATACAAAAGGAAGACATTGCGAAGCTTAGGGAGGTCGGATACCTGACGGCAGACATCCAGCATAGGCTTCCTGCTCCAGGGCAGGTCATCCCTACATCGGAGCCTAATGAGTGTGTCGTGTTTGTCCCTCACTTCCTCCACGGCTTGGGCTTCACCCTCGACCCCTTTGTGAGGTGCTACCTCTTGAGCACTGCGTTGGATTTCCCCGAAGAGGAGAGGATGATGCAGCAAAGTAGCGTAAGTATTTCCCTCAGTTTTTGAGAACCAAGGTATCAATCCAGTAGGAGACCACGCACAAGTCCCTCGTACCTACACAAGACGATAGCTACTCGCAACCAACGTGATTAGGGGTTTTCAATCCCCTCACGGTCACTTACGAGGGTGAGATCTGATAGAGATGATAAATAATATTTTTGGTATTTTTGATAGATAGATGCAAAGTAAAAAGTAAAAGGCAAAGTAAAAACAAAGCAAGTAAATAAAGCGATAGAGATTGATATGATGAGAATAGACCGGGGCATAGGTTTCACTAGTGGCTTCTCTCAAGAGCATAGATATTCTATGGTGGGTGAACAAATTCTTGTTGAGCAATTGATGAATTGAGCATAGTTATGAGTATATCTAGGCAATGATCATGTATATAGGCATCACGTCCAAGACAAGTAGATCGAAACGATTCTGCATCTACTACTATTACTCCACTCATCGACTGCTATCCAGCATGCATCTAGAGTATTAAATTAAAAACAGAGTAACGCCTTAAGCAAGATGACATGATGTAGAGGGATAAATTCATGCCATATGATAAAGAAAAACCATCTCGTTATCCTCGATGGCAACAATACAATACGTGCCTTGCAACCCTTTCTGTCACTGGGTAAGGACACCGCAAGATCGAACCCAAAGCTAAGCACTTCTCCCATTGCAAGAACTACCAATCTAGTTGGCCAAACCAAAAAGGATAATTCGAAGAGACTTGCAAAGATAACTCAATCATACATAAAAGAATTCAGAGAAGAATCAAATATTTTCCATAGATAATACTGGCTCATAAATCCACAATTCATCGATCTCAACAAACGCACCGCAAAAAGAAGATTACATCGAATCGATCTCCACAAGAGAGGGGGAGAACATTGTATTGAGATCCAAAAAGAGAGAAGAAGCCATCTAGCTACTAGCTATGGACCCGAATGTCTGAAGTAAACTACTCACACTTCATCGGAGGGGCTATGGTGTTGATGTAGAAGCCCTCCATGGTGGATGCCCCCGCGTGAACTCCTAACAGGCCCCAAGATGGGATCTCGTGGATACAGAAGGTTGCGGTGGTGGCATTAGGTTTTTGGCTCCTGTTCTGATTGTTTGGGGATACGTAGGTATATATAAGAGGAAGGACTACGTCGGTGGAGCGTCAGGGGGCCCACGAGATAGGGGGCGCGCCCTCCACCCTCGTGACCGCCTCTGGCACTTCTTGGAGTACGGTCCAAGTCTCCTGGATCATGTTCGGTGAGAAAATCACGTTCCCGAAGGTTTTATTCCGTTTGGACTCCGTTTGATATTCCGTTTCTTCGAAACACTGAAATAGGCAAAAAACAGCAATTCTGGGCTGGGCCTCCGGTTAATAGGTTAGTCCCAAAAATAAGATAAATGTGGAAAATAAAGCCCAATATAGTCCAAAGCAGAAGATAAAGTAGCACGGAGCAATCAAAAATTATAGATACATTGGTGACGTATCAGGCATCCCCAAGCTTAATTCCTGCTCGTCCTCGAGTAGGTAAATGATAAAAAAGAATTTTTGATGCGGAGTGATACTTTGGCATAATTTCAATGTAAATCTTCTTAATTGTGATATGAATATTCACATCTGAAAGATTCAAGACAAAAGTTCGTATTGACATAAAAATAATAATACTTCAAGCATACTAATCAAAGCAATCATGTCTTCTCAAAATAACATGGCCAAAGAAAGTTATCCCTACAAAATCATATAGCCTGGCTATGCTCCATCTTCCCCACACAAAATATTTAAATCATGCACAACCCCGATGACAAGCCAAGCAATTGTTTCATACTTATGACATTCTCAAAACTTTTTCAATCTTCACGCAATACATGAGCGTGAGCCATGGATATAGCACTTATAGGTGGAATAGAAGGGTGGTTGTGGAGAAGACAAAAAGAGGGAAGATAGTCTCACATAAACTAGGCGTATCAACGGGCTATGGAGATGCCCATCAATAGATATCAATGTGAGTGAGTAGGGATTGCCATGCAACGGATGCACTAGAGCTATAAGTATATGAAAGCTCTACAAAAGAAACTAAGCGGGTCTGCATCCAACTTGCTTGCTCACGAAGACCTAGGGCATTTTGAGGAAGCCCATCATTGGAATATACAAGCCAAGTTCTATAATGAAAAATTCCCACTAGTATATGAAAGTGACAAAATGAGAGACTCTCTATCATGAAGATCTTGGTGCTACTTTGAAGCACAAGTGTGGCAAAAAGATAGTAGCATTGTCCCTTCTCTCTTTTTCTCTCATTTTTTTTATTTGGGCCTTTCTCTCTTCTCTTTTTTTGTGGCCTCTTTTTTTTATTTTATTTTTGTCCGGAGTCTCATCCCGACTTATGGGGGAATCATAGTCTCCATCATCCTTTCCTCACTTGGGACAATTCTCTAATAATGATGATCATCACACTTTTATTTTTCTTACAACTCAACAATTACAACTCGATACTTAGAACAAAGTATGACTCTATATGAATGCCTCCAGCGGTGTACCGGGATATGCAATGAATCATGAGTGACATGTATGAAACAATTATGAACGGTGGCTTTGCCACAAATACAATGTCAACTACATGATCATGCTAGCAATATGACAATGATGGAGTGTGTGATAATAAACGGAACGGTGGAAAGTTGCATGGCAATATATCTCGGAATGGCTATGGAAATGCCATAATAGGTAGGTATGGTGGATGTTTTGAGGAAGGTATATGGTGGGTGTATGATACCGGCGAAAAGTGCGCGGTATTAGAGAGGCTAGCAAAGGTGGAAGGATGGGAAAAAGTGTGTATAATCCATGGACTCAACATTAGTCATAAAGAACTCATATACTTGTTGCAAAAATCTAGAAGTTATCAAAGCAAAGTATTACGCACATGCTCCTAGGGGGATAGATTGGTAGGAAAAGACCATCGCTCGTCCCCGACCGCCACTCATAAGGAAGACAATCAATAAATAAATCATGCTCCGAGTTCATCACATAACGGTTCACCATACGTGCATGCTACGGGAATCACAAACTTCAACACAAGTATTCTTTGAATTCACAACTACTTAACTAGAATGACTCTAATATCACCATCTTCATATCTCAAAACAATTATCAAGCATCAAACTTATCTTAGTATTCAACGCACTCAAAAGAAAGTTTCACATATCTTGAACACCAAGTATATTAACATTAAGCGAATTACCATGCTATTAACGACTCTCAAAATAATCTAAGTGAAGCATTAGAGATCAAATAGTTTCTTTAAAACAAATCCACCACCGTGCTCTAAAAGATATAAGTGAAGCACTAGAGCAAAAATTATCACGCTCAAAAGATATAAGTGAAGCACTATGAGCAAAACTATCAAGCTCAAAAGATATAAGTGAAGCACATAGAGTATTCTAACAAATTCCAATTCATATATGGCTCTCTCAAAAGGTGTGTAAAGCAAGGATGATTGTGGTAAACTAACAAGCAAATACGCAAATAATACAAGACGCTCCAAGCAAAACACATATCATGTGGTGAATAAAAATATAGCTCCAAGTAAATTACCGATGGAAGTGGACGAAAGAGGGGATGCCTTCCGGGGAATCCCCAAGCTTTGAATTTTGGGTGTCCTTGGATTATCTTGGGGGTGCCATGGGAATCCCCAAGCTTAGGCTCTTGCCACTCCTTGTTCCATAATCCATCAAAAGAATTCACCCAAAACTTGAAAACTTCACAACACAAAACTCAACAGAAATCTCGTGAGCTCCGTTAGAGAAAGAAAACAAAAGACTACTTCAAGGTACTGTAATGAACTCATTCTTTATTTATATTGGTGTTAAACCTACTGTATTCCAACTTCTCTATGGATTATAAACTATTTTACTAGCCATAGATTCATCAAAATAAGCAAACAACACTCGTAAAACAGAATCTGTCAAAAACAGAACAGTCTGTAGCAATCTGTAACTAACGCAAACTTATGGAACTCTAAAAATTCTACCAAAATAGGAAGTCCTGGAAATTTTGTTTATTGAACATCAGAAAAAATAATCAATGCAAAAGCACGTTCCTGTGATTTAACAAAATTATATTCGTGCGTGCAAAGTTTCTGTTTTTCAGCAGAATCAAATCAACTATCATCGTAGGTTATCCTATAGGTTCTACTTGGCACAAACACTAATTAAAACATAAAACCGCATCCAAACAGAAGGTAGATGGATTATTTATTCCTAAACAGAAGAAAAAACACAAAAACACAAAATAAAATTGGGTTGCCTCCCAATAAGCGCTATCGTTTAACGCCCCTAGCTAGGCATAAAAGCAAGGATAGATCTAGGTATTGTCATCTTTGGCACTCGGAGAGGATGATCTCCTCTCTATGGCATTTAATCTTCTATTTAAGGTAAGCACATGGCCATTAATGGAAGAAGTAAGATTAAGCATGTTACGGAAATTTGCCTCTAAACTAGACTTCATCTCTTTAATAATTTCATTTTGATAAAAGCACAAGAGGGTAGTTGATTCAACCTTATCATTCATGGGGTGCCCAAATATAGTTTTCACTTTTTCATAGGTATCTATAGCATCCCCTTCAAGAAAACCTTCTTCAAAGATGGAATCAAAAACATGTTTGAAGGAAGCGGGCAAGCCAACATAAAAGCTTTTTAGGTAAATTTCAATTTGATATTGTGCTACATAACTAGCCCGAATCCTAAGTAACCTATCCCAAGCATCTTTTAGAGACTCATCAAGTAAATAGCGAAAAATTCCAGAGTCATCCTCATCAGGATTATTCAAGCTCGTTGGAGACCCCGGTGGGTCTTTCTATAGCATCATTATTTATGAGCTTAGAGAGGATAGAGGGGTTGTCCAAGGCACTAGAGCTCGGTAGAAAACCCGTAGTTCTTTTTGATTCAGACATGGCAACGGAAAGGTAGACGGAAAAGAGAGGAGGAGATTGGGAAAGAGAGGGCGAATAAAACGTCAAGGGTGAACTGGGGGAGAGGAAAACGAGAGGCAAATAGCAAATAATGTAATGCGAGAGATAGGGATTGCGATGGGTACTTGGTATGGTTAACTTGCTTGCGTGAGCCTCCCCGGCAACGGCGCCAGAAATTCTTCTTGCTACCTCTTGAGCACTGCGTTGGATTTCCCCGAAGAGGAGAGGATGATGCAACAAAGTAGCGTAAGTATTTCCCTCAGTTTTTGAGAACCAAGGTATCAATCCAGTAGGATACCACGCACAAGTCCCTCGTACCCACACAAAACGATAGCTACTCGCAACCAACGCGATTAGGGGTTGTCAATCCCCTCACGGTCACTTACGAGGGTGAGATCTGATAGAGATGATAAATAATATTTTTGGTATTTTTGATAGATAGATGCAAAGTAAAAAGTAAAAGGCAAAGTAAAAACAAAGCAAGTAAATAAAGCGATAGAGATTGATATGATCAGAATAGACCCGGGGGGGCATAGGTTTCACTAGTGGCTTCTCTCAAGAGCATAGATATTCTACGGTGGGTGAACAAATTACTGTTGAGCAATTGACAGAATTGAGCATAGTTATGAGTATATCTAGGGAATGATCATGTATATAGGCATCACGTCCAAGACAAGTAGATCGTAACGATTCTGCATCTACTACTATTACTCCACTCATCGACCGCTATCCAGCATGCATCTAGAGTATTAAGTTAAAAACAGAGTAACGCCTTAAGCAATATGACATGATGTAGAGGGATAATTTCATGCAATATGATAAAAAAACCCATCTTGTTATCCTCGACGGCAACAATACAATATGTGCCTTGCAACCCTTTCTGTCACTGGGTAAGGACACCGCAAGATCAAACCCAAAGCAAACACTTCTCCCATTGCAAGAACTACCAACCTAGTTGGCCAAACCAAAAAGGATAATTCGAAGAGACTTGCAAAGATAACTCAATCATACATAAAAGAATTCAGAGAAGAATCAAATATTTTCCATAGATAATACTGGATCATAAACCCACAATTCATCGGTCTCAACAAACGCACCGCAAAAAGAAGATTACATCGAATAGATCTCCACAAGAGAGGGGGAGAACATTGTATTGAGATCCAAAAAGAGAGAAGAAGCCATCTAGCTACTAGCTATGGACCCGAAGGTTTGAAGTAAACTACTCACACTTCATCGGAGGGGCTATGGTGTTGATGTAGAAGCCCTCCGTGGTGGATGCCCCCTCGTGAGCTTTGAACAGCCCCAAGATGGGATCTCGTGGATCTGAAAGGTTGCGGCGGTGGAATTAGGTTTTGGCTCCTGTTCGATCGTTCTTATGGATCGTAGGTATATATAGGAGGAAGGAGTACGTCGGTGGAGCGTCAGGGGGCCCACGAGGTAGGGGCGCACCCAGGGGGCGCCCTCCACCCTCGTGACCGCCTCTGGCACTTCTTGGAGTACGGTCCAAGTCTCCTGGATCACGTTCGGTGAGAAAATCACGTTCCCGAAGGTTTTATTCCGTTTGGACTCCGTTTGATATTCCGTTTCTTCGAAACACTGAAATAGGCAAAAAAAATAGCAATTCTGGGCTGGGCCTCCGGTTAATAGGTTAGTCCCAAAAATAATATAAAAGTGGAAAATAAAGCCCAATATAGTCCAAAACAGTAGATAAAGTAGCATGGAGCAATCAAAAATTATAGATACGTTGGAGACGTATCATGAGGGGCTCATGTTCTACTATGGGTTGGATTTTCATGATCTGGCTCCGGACGCTATCCTCCATATCTCATCGTTCATTATCGTGTGCGAGGCTTTTCTTCACGTCACTCCACACTTTGGCTTATGGCTCAAGACCTTCAATGTGAAGCCAAAGATGATTGAGGGGCGACATGTGGAGTGCGGAGGTGCCATAATAAGCAGGAACGCCGATGCCCCATGCCAGAGGGTTCTTTCCCAGAAGTATCTGATGTATGGCAGCGGAGGTGGTTTTATGTTACGGCTCCCAGGGGCACAAAGTGGGTAGCCTCCCCCGAGTTCCGCTCGGGCCCTCCGTCATAGTTGGCGTCTTGGATCGACGTAGGTCGGAATCGAGGGCCCGCTGGCGATGTACCAGTGCTGCAGAATCGCATCCGAGAGCTTCTTGAGAGGGACATTAACCTTGTCAGCATAATGCAAGTGATGTTAATCCGACGGATGTTGTCGTGCCAACGCCGGCCTCTCCGGATGTGGGAGTTCAATCCAGAGGGTCCGCGGACTGTCAAGCACTTCTTCGGCTTGAAGCTCGAAGGGATGTGCAAATTATTCTTCGGACCGAAAGTAGAGTGTCCGGACACCACCGAGGATGCGGGCCTAAGCTGCAATCATCCAGATACCCAAGTAAGTAACCTTGATACCGGACACCTTGTTTTGTATTTGTCATAATCGTTTATTCTGAAATTCATCCGTGGCCAGGAATGGCTCAGCTAGGCGGAGAGAATCAGGTGTCCGGCGCCACTTCCCGAAGGCTCGCCTGGTCCCACCATGGCCAAGATGCTTGACCGGGTACTCAGCAGAATGCCCTCAGGTAAAGACAAGGGGAAGAACGAAGAAACCGAACTCCACACGCTACGCATCCGAACCGAGGGAATTGTTACCTCCCCTAAGGAGGATAGTTGGGAAGGGGAGGCTAAGGCCTCCTCCCCGCGCGGAAAGAAGAGGGCTGCCTCTGATGACTTGGAGGCGGAGATGCCCAAACCAGGGAAAAAGGTATCCCCAGGGGGCCTTGCCCCAATGGGCACCCTCACCGCATCATGCCCACCAATGGGCCAGCCCTCCACCGAGCCGTAAGTCAATCGTTAATTTGAAGGTACTATATATGTTTCTCCTAGATCAATAACCGGGATTCGTCTTTTGCAATCCGGCTAGCAGCTCTTCTCAACAGAGTTCGTCTTCGGGGGATCTTCCTCCGGAGATGATGGAGAGTGAGACCCCACCCGCCTCTCCGACTCATGAAGCGGACGACACCGAGGTGTCGTCACGGAGGAGTCCGGATCTGCTGAAGCCGGAAGCCAATGCGTTAGCCGCCCTGAGCCCGGAGCGTTTGGCTCCCACGGGGGGCGATGGGAAGGGTCCGGCACAGTTCAATGTCCAGCCGGACGTACTAACAGGCCTACTGGAGCGAGCTGCGCTCTCGAAGGAGCACCGTTCATTAATGAGCATGGTGCTCAAGAATATTTCATCCGCTACAAGCGGCTTGAATGAAGCATTTACAAGTCTACTCAGAGGCTTTGAGTTATGTAGTGAGGAATACACTATTTTTTGGCTGTGAGGCACGCGCTAGGTGTGCTCCATATAGATACTAGCCCCTGAGACTCTGGTTGCCCGCCCTAGGCGGCAAACAGGGGATCATAAACCAATGATTGTCTTTGCAAATATGTGCGGTACACAGGTCCGGCCGCCCGTCGATCCGTTGAAGTTGCCGAACTAACGAGGCAGATTGGATCGATTGATGCCGATATCACACTGGTGAACGAGCGCTGGACAAATCACAAGGTATGTGCTCTGCCCTCCTTTGTATAGGGAAATATGAAGGCGGCATGACATTAATGTAGTATGTTTGGACTGCAGATGGTGGTGCTGCCGTGGAGGCCCTGAGGGCGGAACTTGCCCAGGACAAGGAACGGGCTCGGGTTAGCAATGCGGCTGCCCTAAAGGCGGCCGAGGAATTGAGAGCCGAACTGGCTGCTCATCGCCGAAGCGAGGAAAAGATAGCCGAAATGGCTGTGGAGTTAAAAAATGCCGCTTACCGGTATGAGCTCCTTAAAAAGGAGCATAAGGATAGTTCGGCCGACCTAAACAAGGCACTTAATGCCACCAAGGAAATACGGACCGAGCTCAGGGGTGCGCGGGAGGAGCTTCAATAGGCCGGTAAAAATGCAGCAGGAGGCTCCTACTTGCTGCAGACGAAGTTTTTCGATCCGAAGTACGCTCCCCTGGATGGACGCTGGAATCCTGCGGACGCGTATGCGGATTTGGCGAAGAGTACAGCTGACGCTGCCAAGTTCTTCGAAGATCGGGGTGATAAGGAAGTGGAGAAGCTTTTCTGGTCGCGGTTCATGCTCCCACTCGCCCGCTGCCGTTAAGTGACAAGATGGCTGCTGTAGCGGAGCTTCACAGGTTGTCCGGGATTGCAATGCGGTCTGTAATAGACCATCTTTGGCCGAAGGGGACTAAGCCGGACAGTTACTTTGGCTTGGTGCAACAGTTCCTTGGGGCCGTGCCTCGGATCGATGCCATGAGAAGGTCGGCGTGCATAGAGGGTGCGCGGATGGCCCTTGCCCGCGTTAAGGCCTATTGGACGGATATGGAGGCCACCATTATAGCGACCCAGGATCCGGTGGGGGGCCAATATCCGGCCGAGCACTACTTGGCGCAGGTCACAGAAGGTGCCCGCCTAATAGAGGCGCAGTGCTCGAAGAATGTCTTATTCGAGTGATGAATCGAATCATTGTAAAAACAATGTTATTTTAGTTGTGAGGCTATATTTATACTTTTTGCCTGAAAGTATTATTGTGTCTCCTATGCGGCCGTTTTTTGTATATATATACATGTAATCCGAAAGTTTGCAGTCGTTGGCTTCAGCCCCCACTCGTATAATGCGGGGGTGTTCGAGAAAAATATGCATAGTCACACTTGATCCAACGTCTTGGTCCATTAAGGAGGTGATCGCATGTCGAACTAGGCAACCGGACTATATAGCTGTAACGCTTTCACTTAGCCATGCGAGTCTAATGGTGGGGCTACTATGTAGCCCCTGGTACTTCGCTTGCATCCGAATACTGGCACGTGTGTACATGACCGGGAAACGGTCCTTCGTTAATGCGGAGGGATCCTAAAGATTCTGATAAGTCTTCGAGTGGTTGAACAGTCTCTCGTTGTATCATAACAATCAGTTTTCGGCTTTCTCTACTGAGGTGCTCGTCCGGAATAACCAGGGCACAATCGCAGTAGTTCTCCTTTTGCCACCTTAGCCGATAATAACAGAAGTAAGGCGGCAAACCCAGGAGCCGGGAAAACCCAACATTTGACCAAAGACATGATTCGGAGTTGATGCATATAAGGCCAAACTCATGACGCCGAACAATCCCGAAGGTATTCGGACATTATAACAGACGATGGGCTCAATAATGCACATTCGTTATAAACCCTATGTTTCCAGGTACATGCGTTAATCTGTCGTGGCGAAATGCCAATAACGGCAGTATCCTCTATGGGTATGGAACCCATGGTATGGTTTAAACAACAAGAGGCAATAGAAAAGGTTTACACAGGGGCTTAATCTAAAAGGAAACCTGTTGAACGGGGCCTGCTGCACGTCTACGCCTTTGTCTCCGTTGTGCCGTGTCCTGGAAGGGTATTGCGTGAACGTTGTCTGTGGAAAAAGAAAACTCGTAAGAGAGTACAACGTAAGTATGCGATGGATAGTAAAAGTGTAAGATTTTGGCCTGCCAATAAGGTTGAGCCAAGTGTGGGGTTGTATTAAATATTTATAGCCCCTGGTGTCCGCTATGGGATTACATATACGGTGCCCTGGTTCAATTTTATCCGGGCTACCGGACTCGTCTAACCGTGTCTTTGGTCTTAATGACCAGTCATGTTTTCTGATATTGGAGGCCGCTTATAGTCCGGCCACTAGGGTCGTCATGTGTTCCTCTGTACGTGAAGAGCGCTCTGTCATTCCGCTAACGTTGATGACGCCACGTGGACCGGGCATCTTGAGTGTAAGGTAGCCATAGTGCGGCAATGCATTGAAGCGGGCGAAGGCCGTTCTTCCAAGCAATGCATAATAGTCGGTTTGGAAGGGTGCGATGATGAAGAGTAGTTCTTTGCTTCTGGAGTTGCCTGGAGATACGAATGTTACCTCCAGTACGACGGAGCTCCTGCTATAGGCTTCAACGCCTGGTATCACCCCTTCAAAGGTGGTGTTGCTTTGACTAATTCTGGATAGATTTATCCCCATCCTGCGGACAGTGTCCTCGTATATTAAATTGACACTACTGCCGCCGTCCATGAGGACACAGGTGAGACGGTATCCATCGATTATTGGGTCAAGCACCAAGGCCTTTGATCCTCCGTGCCGAATACTAGTTCGGCCGTCCAAGTGATCGAAAGTGATCGAATAAGACATCCAATAGCTAGGTGTGGGCATGATGAGCTCTATGTCGTGCGCGTCTCTATGCGCGCGTTCGTGCCTTCTCATGGATGTGCGAGTCGCGTGGATCATGTTCACTAGTTTAACCTCTGGCGGGAATTTTTTCGGTCCCCCAGTGTTCGGCTGGTGAGGTTCATCCTCGTCTTCACTTGGTGTATCCCTTCCCTTGTGTTCGGCATTTAATTTGCCGGCCTGCTTGAAGACCCAGCACTCTCTGTGTGTTTGGTTCGCAGGTTTGTCAGGGGTGCCATGAATTTGGCACAGTCTGTCTAGAACTCTATTCAGATCGGACGGTCCCTCTTTACTGCTTTTAAATGCCTTCTTTTGCTGATCGGGTCGAGAGCCCCTGAATGCGGGATTAACCGTTGTGTTATCCGGGCTCTCTTCCTTGTTTTGGCATTTGTTTTTATTACGCCGTGGCTTCCCGTTGCCATCCCTTATTTTGGATGTGTTGGGGTCGCTCATGACTTTACGGGCTAGCCAGTTGTCTTCTCCCGTGCAAAAGCAGGTCATAATGCTTGTTAAGGCTGCCATTGTCCTTGGCTTTTCTTGGTTGAGGTGTCTGGCGAGCCACTCATCGCGGATGTTGTGTTTGAATGCCGCTAAGGCTTCGGCGTCCGGACAATCGACAATTTGATTCTTCTTAGTGAGGAATCTGTTCCAAAACTTGCGGGCGGACTCTCCGGGCTGTTGGATTATGTGACTTAAATCGTCAGCATCCGGAGGCCACACATAAGTCCCTTGAAAATTGGCCCCGAAAGCGTCTTCGAGTTCCTCCCACTCCCAATTGAATTTTTGGGGAGGCCTTTCAACCAGTGTCGAGCTGGTCCCTTCAACTTTAGGGGAAGGTATTTGATGGCGTGGAGATCATCTCCATGAGCCATGTGAATATGCAGGATAAAATCCTTGATCCGCACCCACAGTCTGCATGTTCCGTCGTATGCCTCTATGTTCACAGGTTTGAAACCTTGTGGGAATTCATGTTCCAGTACTTCTTCGGTGAAGCACACGGGGTGAGCAGCCCCTCTGTATCTGGACGCGCTGTGGCATGCGGTCGGCTGTTGTTGTGTCTAGTGTTTATTCCGAACTGGTATTTGATCAGTGTAATCGTTTTGGTGACCATAGTCCCTCGCCGGGGTGTGTCCTTTAGATCCGTAGATGGACCTATTTGCGCCAGCCTTCTTATCCAGGTGCTCACGTAGATCGTGCGCGGTGTCGGTGGCTGTTCCATTGCGGTTGTTGTTGGGGATATTACCACTAGGTGTAAACCAGCCAGCTTGGGCCGGATTAACTCCGTTAGTGGTATAAGCAGAGAAAGGCCCAAGGCCTATAGTCGGTTTAGAGCTTGTAGCCGTAAACCGGCCTGATGTATAACTTGTATTGTAAGTTAGGAATAGAGAGATACCAGCGGGATACAGTATGAACGGTTGGGACTCTATGAACCGACGGGCGTCACTCGTGTATATAAGGGGACGACCCGGCGACGGTTCAAGGAGAGACAACCACAACTCGAGCCTAGGCAAAGCTTGTTTGCTCCCTAGCCATCGAGACTACATCAATTCCATCACAACTAGACGTAGGCTTTTACCTTCATTGAAGGGGCCGAACTAGTATAAAACCCTTGTGTCTTTGTGTCCGCTTTAACCCCTGCAAGTAAACCCGTAGCGATGGCTCCACGACTAAGTCCTTACGCTAGGACATCTGCCGTGACAAATCCACGACGGTTAGGCGCCCACCGGGCTATCGCACGATGGTTTGACGATCTTGGAGGGCAAGCTCAAAGGACTCGAAGGCTACGTCGTGGGCGGATGACCAAGAGTCGTCGCGGCGGATCTACATCGACGACGCGGATGGGGTCCCGAGGCCGATTCAATCGAGTATGGATACGGGTCCCCTTCGCGGCATACACGCCTTCATCGGCAAGATCGGGAGCTGGGCTGAGCCGGACATCCGCACCGACCTCATCGAGACGGCTCAGGCGGCGCGACCTGCCCAAAGTTAAACCGGCCGTGAAGCATGTCTTCGTTAGAGTCACCCATGGAGGAGATACGGCGCGGTTCGTAACACGGTAGTGAGACCGTCGTTTATTATGGCGATGAATCTTCAACAGAGAGACCGAGTCATTGTACCAGGTGCAGGCGACATGATCGAGGCTGTTCAATGGTGACGATATACCGGACCCCGAGCGGATAAACCGGGTTGGAGTATTCATGGCGATGCAGCACGCGAACCACTCTTCAACCGCAGCAGCGATGCTTTTGATTCAGCAGCGCAGCGGGCAGGAGGCCCGGCGCCCGCCGGTTCAAGTTCTCGAGATCTTTTGATGCACTAGCGGCGCTTATGGCGGAGGACAACCCAATGGATCAGAGGCTCATAATGTAGAGATCGCAAAGGTGAAAGAGCAGATCACGCAAGCCAAAGCGGTTCTAGCGTCGAGAAGGAGCGTATGGCGCAGAGCGGGCGCTTTAGACGCACAAGCTTACAAACTCATGCTTGACCAGAGTGCATCGCAGAGGTGTTGAAGCGGAAGTATAGATCGCGCCGCCATCGATTTGATCCTAGAAATCTCTTCGGACCGGGCCGGACCCGATAACTGCCCCAAAGACAGGAGGTAAACGGATAGAGGCACCGGGAGCAGGAGCGGCGGTCCAACCGCGCTGATGGAGCCTCCGCAGCAGTAACATGGTGGTTCCTCCGCGGTCATGAGACACCCCCTGGTCATTATTCTAATCCTATGGACAACCTTGTTGCAGCCGCTGCACGATTGGAGGCGATCGATCGAAGGAGATTCCCCTGGCGGTTGAGACACGCCGGGTTAAGGCTTCTCGGACTGCACCGATCCAAGCGAAGCGTATTCATACGATCGTGATCGGATTCACTCGCCCCCGCCCAAGCCGGAGCTACAGCAGGCGTATGGATGAACCGGCCCTATCAAGCAACGCGCGGGACCGTGAAGCGGCCCGAGGCGATTACCAGATGGGCGGCATTTGTGATGCTCAGGAGGTAGTGGATCGGGCCCGGGCACGCAGGGAGGCCGAGTTAGCAGCACAGGATGATGCGGGTCAACACACATCGATTCGCCCTACCACCTTCGCCGGACCAGGAGTCGCATCCGCGTTAGGGGTGCCCTGTTTAATCCCCGCTTTACGCAATGTGCGTCTGCCTAAGGATTTTAAGGGCCCATGCAAGGTGCCGAATTACACCGCAGATCTGTCCCCTGAAGCGTGGGTTGAAAGTTATGAGATGGCCATGGAGATGCTAGATGTTGATGAGACCGCATGTGCAAAGTACTTCACCATGATCTTTGGAGGCACAGCCCTACCGGTTGAAGAGCTTACCGCCCAATTCTATCAGTTCATGGGCCCATTCACGGGCCGGTTTATCCGAACTTCAAGGATACGTGTAAGCAGCCCAAGTCCATAGTAGACCCGGCGGCTTGCGTCCGTGAAGAAGGGAGTCAACAACCCGTTGGATACGCCGTGTGTCCGAGATTTTGCACTCTTGACGGATCAACGCCGACTCGGCGATCTTAACATTAGAAGGCAATCGCCGGTTTGAGCCTTTGAAATTAAAATTGGGGCGTATGAAGCGGTTACGCAATGATATGGGAACCCTCATGGCGCTTTGGTAAAGTATGCCGATTCGACGGTACCAAGGATCCTGAAGTCGATGATGATGAAGCAGGGAAGGGAAAGAAGAACGGCAACTCCAAGGGGCAGCAGTACAAACCGGCGGGTCATGGAAACGGGGGCAAGCGCAAGGCGGATGGCAACCCGGATTTTGTAGCCAATACTAATGCGCAGGACAGAGGCCCACGGCGCAGAGGCAAGGCGAATCGGGGTCAAAATCCTAATACAAGCCGTTTGAATTACTTGTTGAATCAACCTTGCCCCAAGCACGGGACGAAGGAGTCCCCATCGAACCATCTCTGGAAAGATCTTATATTATGCAGGGAGTTCAAAAACTCCAATGCTTTCGGTATGACCAGGGGTCGGTGGCGGTTCAGATCCGGTTTCCATGGGCGGGTCGGGATGGAGCTTCGTTGAGGGCCTAATCAAGGCAATCACAATAGTCGAAATAATCGGGGTGGCTAACAAGCAGAACAAAGATCGGGCTATCGAGCCAACCAAAGCAGTTGAATAGTGGGCAGTATCATGTTTTCACAACCAGTTTGGACAAGCGGGGTCGGAAGCTTCATAAGCGGGCGGTAAACTCTGTTGAACCGGCCTTGCCGCGTTATTTACGCTGGTCAGAACAGCCTATCGTGTGGAGCAGAGAGGACCATCCCCCCCGGATTGATAATCCAGGTCAGCTCGCATTGGTGGTAGACCCTCAGGTGGGGGGCTATAAGTTCACTAAGGTACTTATGGATGGAGGAAGCAGCATAAATATATTATACTATGGAACTTTCCGTCGCATGGGTCTCACAGACAAGGATCTCAGACCGTCCAATACGGTGTTCCATGGTGTAGTACCATGTAAATCTGCTTATCCTGTTGGTAAGATAGCCCTGGATGTGGCTTTTGGAGACGAGCACGATTCCCGGTCTGAAAAGCTAACTTTTGAAGTGGTGAAAATCCGGAGTCCATATCATGCCTTGTTTGGGCGGCCGGCTTATGCTAAGTTCATGGCACGACCTTGTTATATCTACTTGCAGCTCAAAATGCCGGGTTACAAAGGCGATAACGGTGCATGGAAGCCGCCGAGTTGCTTTGGAATGTGAGGAAGGCGATGCGGCTTATGCAGAGGCGGTGCGTACTACGGAGGAGTTGAAATTCTATAAGGACAATGTTGATCCGGCAGATATGACCCTTTGAAGAAGCCAACTACGGAGCATGAATCGGATCTGAAGTTTAAATGGGCAGTGAGACCAAGCTTGTTGACTTCGTGCGGCGATTCGTCCAAGCAGTTCATTGTCGCTGCCAACTGGATCCCAAATAGGAAAGCGCGCTCGAAGTTCATCCGTGAGAACCGGATATCTTTGCATGGAAGCCGTCGACATGCCGGTGTACCGAGGAACTCGTGAGCACACACTTAATGTGGATCCTAAGTATAAACCGGTGAAACAGTTCCTCCGCGGTTTAACGAAGAAAGGCGCAAGGCCATTGGAGAGGAAGTAGCTGTGCTTTTGGCGGCTGGCTTTATCATTGAGGTGTTTCATCGAGTGGCTTGCTAATCCGGTCTTTGTCCTTAAGAAAAATGGCACTGGCGTATGTGTGTGGACTACACAGATCTTAACAAAGCTTGTCTAGCAGATCCTTTTGCCCTCCCGCATTGATCAGTTATTGATGCCACGGCGGAGATGTGGCGTTTAAGTTTTTGGATGCATACTCGGATATCATCGATCAAAATGGCGATTAAGGACCGAGGAGAAGACAGCATTTATAACTCCCTTTGGAGCCTTCATTATGTATCTATGCCTTTTGGGCTCAAAAGCGCCCGAGCTACTTATCGGTGGTGTGTGCAATTGCCTACATACGCAGATCGGCCGCAATGTACATGCTTATGTGGATGATATTGTGGTGAAATCAAGACAAAAGGAGACACTGGTGGAAGATTTGAAGGAAACCTTCGACAACTTGCGCATTTATAAGATGATGCTTAATCCGGCCAAGTGTGTTTTTGGTGTTCCGGTAGTCAAGTTATTGGGGTTTCTGGTGTCTAATAGAGGAATTGGGGCTAATCCGGAGAAAATTACAGCTATTACTTCCTTGGCTAAACCGAAGTGTATCAATGATGTTCAGCGTCTGGCGGGCAGAGTCGCTGCGTTGAGCCGGTTTATCAGCCGCCTCGGAGAAAAAGCCATCCCCTTATACCAGAGGCTGAGGAAGACAGATAATTTCGTCTGGAGTCCAGCTGCTGACGAAGCATTTGAGGATCTAAAGCGGCAATTTGTAACGCCCCGGAGTCGTTGCGCCAGGTGTCCGCCAGTTATTCGTCGTCTTTGCCATGTCATGTGCTTGCGTGTTGCGCTTTTCCATGTCATCATCTGCATTTTATCATGTCTTCATGTGCATCGCATTTGCATACATGTCCGTCTCATGCATCCGAGCTTTTTCCCCGTTGTCCGTTTTGCAATCCGGCGCTCCTATGTCATCCGGCGTCCCCTTTTTGTCTTCTGTTGTGAGCGGGTATTAAACTTTCTCTGAATGGCCCGAGGTTTGCCAAGCGGCCTTGGTATAACACCGGTAGACCGCCTGTCAAGTTTCGTGCCATTTGGAGGTCGTTTGATACTCCAACGGTTAACAAGATGGCAACCGTAAAGCCCTCTTTGTTACAGCCCAACACCCTTCCAAAGTGGCCCAAAACCCATCTAACTCCTCTCCATGCTCTCGGTCGTTCGATCACGATCGCGTGGCAAAACCGCACCTCATTTGGACACTCCTAGCTCCTCTACCTCTATATATAGACCACCCCGAATTCCCCGCAGATCATACCCTAAAATTCGCCCGCGCTCGCGGACACGTCCGACCCGCCGGACGTGTCCACCCCGCCATCACGTCGCCCGACCAATCGGGTCGCGACACGTCGCCTCCGTCGCCTCCTCCTCCACTCCGAAGCCGCCACGTGCACGCACGCAGCCCGCCGCGCCCATGCCCGCCCTTGGCCGCTGCCCCTGCGAGCCCGTGACCCGCCAGCCCTTTCGGCCCGCCGCCCTCGCCGGCGTGCCCGCCGCCCGTCGCCGGCCGGGCCGCCGCCGCCGCCAGCCGCCTCGCCTCTGCCGCTTCTTGCGCCGCCGTTCTGCCGCCGCCGCCGCCTTTCACGGCGCGGGACCCCCGCCGCCGGCGCCAGCCTTCCCGCCCTAGCCTCCCTCTCGGCCATGAACACCGCCGCCGCCCGGCGCCGCCAGCCCGCCGCGCTGGCTTCACAACGCCCGCCGCCGCCCGGCAGCCACGCGCGGCGCCCGCCTCGCCCGGTGCGGATCCGGCCGGATCCGGCCGGACCAGCACCTCTCCGGCCTCCTCCTCCTCATCCCGCAGCTCCGGCGAGCTTTCTCCGGCGAGATCCGCCGTGCCTCGGTTTCCGTGCCAGCGCAGAGGTTGACCCCGAAATATCTCTAAGTCCCAGATTTTGCACTATTTCATGCATTTTCATCGCACCACATCTTCGCATCCGTAGCTCCATTTTGTGCGTATAATATGTCAAATTGTTCGTATCGACGAGTACATCATTTCATTCCATTGCATCATTTTCATTTGAGTTCATCTTGATGCCCGAAATGCTGTTGGAAGAAGGCTTCAGACCGTTAGTTTCAGAATCTTATCAGTTCGAGCTCTTTTGTCATTTTTGCCATGATTTATGTGTGCATCCTATGAGTGTGAGCTCTACATGAATGTTGGACTTTGCCATGCCATCTTTCTAGAGGTGTTGACCTTGTATTTTTGTGAGTTGTGTGCTGAGTGTATCAAGCTTGTAAAGTAGGGTAGTTGCTGTTGCTGTTTTGCTAGACAGATTCTGTTATAATTTGATGCTATGTTTACATGCTTCCACTAATCATTCTGTGCATAATCTGGAGATGCTCTATAAACATGTTTTGATATACATATCTTGCTCTATCCATTCATCCCTTGGTTACAATTATAGCCTGCTGGAACATGTACATTTCTTGCTCCAAAGTTGCTTGAAAATGTTTCCTGACAGATTGTTTGCATGAGATTCAATTTTCACGAGGTTGTTGTAGTTGATCCGTGTATGCTATGACCTTGCTCTTTCCATGCTTAGCTTCATAAACATGCCTTCTTGCTGTTGGTTGCCTTGCCATGCTATGTGTTGCTCTGTAGTGAGTGGTTCGAGCTCACGAACATGCCTACTAATCGTTGTTTCTGCCATGTTCAAATCTGTAATATAACTTGCCATGTTTACATGGGTGCCATCATATTTTCCGTGCCTTTTTGGCTCATGGTCAGTAAGGGTATATTGATATATGCTTTGAGTAGAATCATGCCATGCCTTTGTTTGCCATGATATGTTCCTGTAACATGTTGTTTGATAGCTCTAAACATTGCAACTTTGATGTTATTTACGCTAAAGTCTGAAATTGTTATTACTTGCAATATCTCCATGTCTTTTGAGCATGTTCTAGTTGTTTCTGGAGATAGCTCAGTGTTCATGTTTTGTTATGCTTTACGTGTACTTCATGACCATGCCTTTTGTTATTATGTTGGGGTGCTGTAGCATGTTGTTTTGATGCTTGCAATATGCATAGAAGCTGTTTTGGACAGATTATTGCTATGACTTGTATAGTGTGTGTGTGTTGAACCGTTGCTCCGTTTTGAATGTGCTCTATATGAAACTTGCTTGTTTTTGCATGTAGCTTCATATTATCATGTTGCATTCTTGTTTTGGTGTGTTTGCTTGATGTTTGGATGCATTTTGCATCAATGCCTTGTTTAACTTGTTTTGCTCATATCTTCTAGGCCGTAGCTCCGAATCTAATGAACTTTATATGTAACTTGACTAGAATTTCGTGTAGATCATCATGGTGCATTTTAACTTGCTGTTTAACAACTTGAACATAAGGTTTATTCAGTTCTGGACCAATTTCGAAATATGCATATGAGGACTTACCGGAATTGTTATATGTTGTTCCCGGCCTCATTTAAACTTGCCTTGTTGTGTTGTTCTTGTTTGCATCATCTCCTGCCATGAGTAGCTTCATGTAGCTTGGTCAGGCATCATGCTTGTTGTGCATCATGTCATGTTCATGTGTGGTGTGTTTACCTATGTTGTGTGCTTCTTCTTGTTAGTTCTGCTTCGTTGCGTTCGTGAGGATTCGTTCGCTCACGTGTGGTTCGTCTTTGTGGTTTCATCTTCTTCATGGACTCGCTCTTCTTCCTTGCGGGATCTCGGGCAAGATGACCGCTACTGGATCTCACTACTATCATTGCTATGCTAGTTGCCTCGTTCTTCCGCTATCTGCTGCTACCTATTACTGTTTGTCAAGTCATCCCATATTGCCATGAACCTCTAACCTTTGACACCTTTCCTATGCAAACCGTTGTTTGGCTATGTTACCGCTTTTGCTCAGCCCTCTTATAGCGTTGCTAGTTGCGGTGAAGTTGAAGATTTCTCCATGGTGGACAGGGGTTTATGTTGGGATATCACAATATCTCTTATATTATTAATGCATCTATATACTTGGTAAAGGGTGGAAGGCTCGGCCTTATGCAGTGTTTTGTTCCACTCTTGCCGCCCTAGTTTCCGTCATACCGGTGTTATGTTCCCGGATTTTGCGTCCCTTACGCGGTCGGGTGATTTATGGGACCCCCGACAGTTCGCTTTGAATAAAACTTGTCCAAAGAAGGCCCAACATTGACTTTTACCATTTGCCTCACCACCACCTACTTTTCCCTTGGGAGTCGCTCTCTCGAGGTCATCTTTTATAGCCCCGGGCGATGCTTGTCTAAGCGTTTGTCCAAACTAGAGCACCGTCGGGACCATCCCTTGGCAACTTGGGTTACGTCGGTTCTGTCAGCGCTTCGCTTATCCGTGTTGCCACGAGAACGAGATATGTGCAGCTCCTATCGGGATTGTCGGCGATCGGGCGGCTTTGCTGGTCTTGTTTTACCATTGTCGAAATGTCTTGATGTCTGGGATGCCGAGCCTGATCGGAGTGTCTCGGTGAAGGTCTATTCCTTCGATGATCGCGAGAGCTTGTCATGGGCTAAGTTGGGACACCCTGCAGGTATAAACTTTCGAGAGCCGTGCCCGCGGTTATGTGGCAGATGGGAATTTGTTAATGTCCGGTTGTAGACAACTTGACACTTGATCCGAATTAAAATGCATCAACCGAGTGTGTAGCCGTGATGGTCTCTTCTCGGCGGAGTCCGGGAAGTGAACACGGTTTCTGTGTTATGATTGGCGTAAGTAGGTGTTCAGGATCACCTCTTTATCATTGCTAGTTGACGACCGTTCCGCTTGTTCTCTTCTCGCTCTTATTTGCGTATGTTAGCCACCATACTTGCTTAGCCGCTGCTGCAACCTCACCACTTTACCCCTTCCTTCCCCATCAAGCTTTGCTAGTCTTGATACCCATGGTAATGGGATTGCTTTGAGTCCTCGTGACTCACGGATACTTCAAAACCAGTTTGCGGTGCCTATGTTACCGAAAGTGGCGCAATCAAGCTCAAGGAGGAGCTCGATGAAGATCTTGCCCTTTGTGTTGTTTCGTTCTAGTTGATCAAGAGTGGTGCCCGGTTGGGGTCGATCGGGACCGTTTATCGCATTTGGGGTTCTTCTTTTATTTTGGTTCCGTAGTCGGACCTTGATTGTATCTGGATGATGTAATGCTTTATTCATGTATTTGTGTGAAGTGGCGATTGTAAGCCAACTATGTATCTCTTTCCTTATGTATTACATGGGTTGTGTGAAGATTACCTCACTTGCGACATTGCTTTCAATGCGGTTATGCCTCTAAGTCGTGCCTCGACACGTGGGAGATATAGCCGCATCGAGGCGCTAAGTTGGTATCGAGCCAACCCGACCTTAGGAGCCCCACCGCTTGATCGTTTTTAGCGGCCGAGTTGTGTCTAGAAAAATGTTTTGAGTCATTTAGGATTATATATATCGGAGAGTAGGAATTCTTTTTACTCCCCAGTCCCTTCGACCTTCTGGTGAGGAATCCTGGCGTAGAGTTTTGACTCTTCTCTTCTTAAATTTCACTAAAAAAATTTTTTAGGATCACGTGGGTATCTTGGGATCGTTCCGATATTCTTATGACGAGAACATTGTTCTTGGTGCCTCCTGACATTTAGGGGTTGTGGCAGTGTCCCGGGGAGTTGAGCTCCGAGGTGTTGTCGTCATAATTTTATCGTTGCGATTCGAATACCGAGTTTAGTACACCGACATCGAAAATCTCTTTTATGCGTTGTTGGTGAGATAATCCCGCTAACCCGATCTTGAGGTGAGTACGGAAGTATTGCCATGACTCGTATAACGGATGCTTTTGAAGGTTGAGGTACACGATTTCGAAGGTTTCTTGGTTATGTGTTGACGGATGGATACAATTTGGATGTAGGGATTGTTAGTTTGGGTGATATATATTGCTCCCTGTATCCCCAACACAGTTGCATAACCGTAAAGTTTCGGAGTTTTATAGGTGGGAATTCAAGTAGCTCTTAGGATATCTTTCCGACGGATGTATGATATGAAATTGGGGTTCGACGTCTAGTGGTCCGCCTATTCACGGTTGGTTTCTGATGGTCTCGTTGTGTCTTAAAGAGTCCTTGGCTATGCCGACTTCGGGGGCTTCAGTATGTCATGTGCCTTGCCTTGTACATGATGGTGCTGTCTGATTGAGCCCGTGTAGGCCCCACCACGAAAACTTCGGACGAAATCTCTATCATATGTTTGTTCCGGCTTATTCTGCAAGCCAGTCCTTTGTTTTTGTTTTGAGTTGTGGTATTTGAGTTGCTTCAATGTCAAGTGTTGATTCCATACCTTTCTGAAATGGTGTTCTCATATTTCTATGTGAATACCAATCCTTCTCGACAATCGAGATTGTCATGTCAATCCTTTTCAACCAGCGTGTTTCTCTTCAAGTGGATCCGATCACTTCAACATCAGCAAGACCAATTATCATTTCTTCTCAACGGTGTTTGTTTCGTCCGTTCCAAGTTGTCTTTGTTTTTCCCCACCCTCCCACCCTTTTTCTTCAAGGACACAGATTTCTTAATCAGGTATCCTTTTATTCATGTGAAGTCTCTTCATTCTTTTCAATCAATGTTCTTATCCGGTCATTTCCCATAGAGATGCTCAACAGTTTCTAGTTCATCATCCTTCATTGTTGTCTCTTCTCCGGTGGATCCAATTCAAGCTTTCAGTGTTGATCATATTCCTCTCCTCGTGTCAAATGCTTTTTCATACCGGTGCACCTCTTAATCTTTCACTTCTCGCTATTTGTTATTCTAGAGTGCTGAAGATATCTCACAAGAGTCGTGTTTTCATTCTTATTTCGTTCAAGCTCTTTCGAGATCGGTATCTCATTCAAGTCATTTAATTCAACGGTGCAACATCTCTTTTAAATCTTTTCAACGATGTTCTTTTGAGTGGGCCCTAACCCACGTGTCTTTTCGAGGATCTTACGACTCTTCTATTTTCCCGAGCTATCCTAAATTCTTCTCCAAGTTTGGCGTAAGAATGAGTTATCATCGATCAAATGCTTTTCTCCAAGATCTTTCAAATTCTTTTCATAGTTGGCTCAACCTCTTCGCTTTTGATTCTTGGTGTGCCTCAAGAATTCTTGGTGGTGTTTCTCATTGTCATTCTCATCATTTGAAGACCGAAGAAGAGTTTCTCTTTAATCTTGCTCTATTCTCTTCAAGATTCATGGTGCTAGCTTGTTGCCATCCTCTCATAATTGTTTTCGATTGTGAGAATCTTTTTCACCCATCTGGAGCATTTTAGGAGTCTTTTCAGTTTCATTCTTTGAAGCCCATCATCTCAGTATTATTCATTCAAGCTTTCAGCTCTCGTTCTTTAAATCATACCGGTGCATCATTCAGATATCCTCTAATCAGTCCTTGATCTCTTTGTTCTCATGTATCTAGTTTGTCTCAAGCACCTTCGTTCATTTGCTAATTCTTACCGATGATGCACCCCTACTTCGATCATTTTCAATTCTTACGGTGGTTCTTTCAAGATCTCTCTTCTTTGTTATCATATCAATTCATTTGTTGTTCCAATCCTACCGGTGGTTCGTTGAAGACCTTCTCAAGTTTGCGCTATATCTCTTTTAATCCTTTCTACGAGAATAAGTAGTATGCCAAATCCATTGCTTGGCATCAATTAAATTTGATGAAGGATAAGCATACAATAAATCTTATTCTTATTTCCTTGAGGTGATTCAATTCTTTATTTTTCCGGAGTTCCAAGTTTTCTGCATTATCTCGTCATGAGGCTCCATCTAAATCATCCCAAGGCTTCATCTTGTGTTTCCAACTTCTCTTCCTTTTTATCATCCTTTTATTACCAAGTTCTTCATGGAGGCTCAAGATGGTGGTTCATCAAGGATTCTTTTCATTCTTCAATTGTTCGTCAAGATTTCTCTTGAAGTTATGACCCGCCAAGCTATACTCTAAAATAAACCTTGTGCCCAACACATGTTTTGTTTTGAGGAGTACAAGCATTCTTCATCTTGCATCCAAAGTGCAATTCTTTCTATCTTATCTTTTGAGGTCGTGTTATGTCACTCTTGGCAATTTCCTTCATGTTTTTCATGATTCATATTGTTGTCAAGAATGAGGTATTTCAAATCCATCAGTCTTTTCATTGGAGTTATCTTGGGTTATATTTCACCTAAAGCTTTCCCTAAGGATTGTTGCTAATTATGGTACTTATAAATGACCCAAGTTCTTCATTTGTCCTCCCGGTGAAATAAGTTTCTCGTCCCCTTGTTGATATCAATCCAAGCAATTGTTTTCGTTGGTGGCTGAAGTTTGCATTTTCTCCTACATTCTGTTATTCCAGTGATCTACCTTCTATTCTTTCGTTCCGGAGGCAGTGTGTTGTTGATTTCATCAAGTATCATCTTATCTTCTCAAGTTCATGTTCAATTCCTTTCATTTACAGTCGGAGTGCTACCCAAATTATTTCAATCTTATTCCTCCTCTATCTAGTTTTAACCGGAGTGGTTTCGAATTCTATCTTGTCCATTAAACTCTTGATTCATGTCTTTGCAACCTTCAAGTTCTCGTAATACTCCATCTTCATCTTTTCTAACAGATTATTTGCAATCTCGTTCATCTCTATTGTACTCTTTCTTTTGAATTGCTCAACCTCTCAAGGTTCATGGTTTCACTAGTTCGTCAGAGAAGCAACTTTGTTTTACCTCTCCTCTTCCGTTTTTTCCCTCCGGTGCCATCCTAGATCTCGGGACGAGATCCTCTCTTAGTGGTGGAGTGTTGTAACGCCCCGGAGTCGTTGCGCCAGGTGTCCGCCAGTTATTCGCCGTCTTTGCCATGTCATGTGCTTGCGTGTTGCGCTTTTCCATGTCATCATCTGCATTTTATCATGTCTTCATGTGCATCGCATTTGCATACATGTTCGTCTCATGCATCCGAGCCTTTTCCCCGTTGTCCGTTTTGCAATCCGGCGCTCCTATGTCATCCGGCGTCCCCTTTTTGTCTTCTGTTGTGAGCGGGTATTAAACTTTCTCGGAATGGCCCGAGGTTTGCCATGCCTTGGTATAACACCGTAGAACCGCTGTCAAGTTTCGTGCCATTTGGAGGTCGTTTGATACTCCAACGGTTAACCGGGTAACCGTAAAGCCCTCTTTTGTTACAGCCCAACACCCCTTCCAAAGTGGCCCAAAACCCATCTAACTCCTCTCCATGCTCTCGGTCGTTCGATCACGATCGCGTGGCCGAAAACCGCACCTCATTTGGACACTCCTAGCTCCCTCTACCTCTATATATAGACCCTCCCCCGAATTCCCGCAGATCATACCCTAAAAATTCGCCCCCGCGCTCGCCGGACACGTCCGACCCGCCCGGACGTGTCCACCCCCGCCGCCACGTCGCCCCGACCAATCGGGTCGCGACACGTCGCCTCCGTCGCCTCCCTCCTCCACTCCGAAGCCGCCACGTGCACGCAGCCACAGCCATGCGCAAGCCGCCCGCCCGCCCTGCTAACCCTGCCGAACCCAGCGACCCCGCCAGCCCGCTTCCTGCCGCCCTCGCCAGCGTGCCCGCCCCGTCGCCGGCCGGAGCCGCCGCCGCCAGCGCCTCGCCTCTGCCGCTTCCCGCATGCCGTTCTGCCTTGCACGCCGCCTTTCACCGGCGCGGACCCCACGCCGCCAGCGCCAGCCTTCCCGCCTAACCTCCCGCTCGGCGCGAGCACCGCCGCCGCCCGGCGCCCGCCCGCCCGCCCTGCGCATAAGATGCCCCTTGCCACGCGGCCGGCGGCCGCGCCGCCGCCAGCGCCCGCCTCGCCCGTGCGGATCCGGCCGGATCCAGCCGGACCAGCACCTCTCCGGCCTCCTCCTCCTCATCCCGCAGCTCCGGCGAGCTTTCTCCGGCGAGATCCGCCGTGCCTCGGTTTCCGTGCCAGCGCAGAGGTTGACCCCGAAATATCTCTAAGTCCCAGATTTTGCACTATTTCATGCATTTTCATCGCACCACATCTTCGCATCCGTAGCTCCGTTTTGTGCGTATAATATGTCAAATTGTTCGTCTCGACGTGTACATCATTTCATTCTATTGCATCATTTTCATTTGAGTTCATCTTGATGCCCGAAATGCTGTTGGAAGAAGGCTTCAGACCGTTAGTTTCAGAATCTTATCAGTTCGAGCTCTTTTGTCATTTTTGCCATGATTTATGTGTGCATCCTATGAGTGTGAGCTCTACATGAATGTTGGACTTTGCCATGCCATATTTCCAGAGGTGTTGACCTTGTATTTTTGTGAGTTGTGTGCTGAGTGTATCAAGCTTGTAAAGTAGGGTAGTTGCTGTTGTTGTTTTGCTAGACAGATTCTGTTATAATTTAATGCCATGTTTACATGCTTCCACTAATCATTCTGTGCATAATCTGGAGATGCTCTATAAACATGTTTTGATATACATATCTTGCTCTATCCATTCATGCCCTTGGTTACAATTATAGCCTGCTGGAACATGTTCATTTCTTGCTCCAAAGTTGCTTGAAAATGTTTCCTGACAGATTGTTTGCATGAGATTCAATTTTCACGAGGTCGTTGTAGTTGATCCGTGTATGCTATGACCTTGCTCTTGCCATGATTAGCTTAATAAACATGCCTTCTTGCTGTTGGTTGCCTTGCCATGCTATGTGTTGCTCTGTAGTGAGTGGTTCGAGCTCACGAACATGCCTACTAATCGTTGTTTCTGCCATGTTCAAATCTGTAATATAACTTGCCATGTTTACATGGGTGCCATCATATTTTCCGTGCCTTTTTGGCTCATGGTCAGTAAGGGTCTATTGATATATGCTTTGAGTAGAATCATGCCATGCCTTTGTTTGCCATGATATGTTCCTGTAACATGTTGTTTGATAGCTCTAAACATTGCAACCTGATGTTATTTCTGCTAAAGTCTGAAATTGTTATTACTTGCAATATCTCCATGTCTTTTTGAGCATGTTCTAGTTGTTTCTGGAGATAGCTCAGTGTTCATGTTTTGTTATGCTTTACGTGTACTTCATGACCATGCCTTTTGTTATTATGTTGGGGTGATGTAGCATGTTGTTTTGATGCTTGCAATATGCATAGAAGCTGTTTTGGACAGATTATTGCTATGACTTGTATAGTGTGTGTGTGTTGAACCGTTGCTCCGTTTTGAATGTGCTCTATATGAAACTTGCTTGTTTTTGCATGTAGCTTCATATTATCATGTTGCATCCTTGTTTTTGTGTGTTTGCTTGATGTTTGGGTGCATTTTGCATCAATGCCTTGTTTAACTTGTTTTGCTCATATCTTCTAGGCCGTAGCTCCGAATCTAATGAACTTTATATGTAACTTGACTAGAATTTCGTGTAGATCATCATGGTGCATTTTAACTTGCTGTTTAACAACTTGAACATAAGGTTTATTCAGTTCTGGACCAATTTCGAAATATGCATATGAGGACTTACCGGAATTGTTATATGTTGTTCCCGGCCTCATTTAAACTTGCCTTGTTGTGTTGTTCTTGTTTGCATCATCTCCTGCCATGAGTAGCTTCATGTAGCTTGGTCAGGCATCATGCTTGTTGTGCATCATGTCATGTTCATGTGTGGTGTGTTTACCTATGTTGTGTGCTTCTTCTTGTTAGTTCCTGTTTCGTTGCGTTCGTGAGGATTCGTTCGTCTACGTGTGGTTCGTCTTCGTGGTTTCATCTTCTTCATGGACTCGCTCTTCTTCCTTGCGGGATCTCAGGCAAGATGACCGCTACCCTGGATCTCACTACTATCATTGCTATGCTAGTTGCCTCGTTCTTCCGCTATGCTGCGCTACCTATTACCTGTTTGTCAAGTCATCCCATATTGCCATGAACCTCTAACCTTTGACACCTTTCCTATGTAAACCGTTGTTTGGCTATGTTACCGCTTTTGCTCAGCCCCTCTTATAGCGTTGCTAGTTGCAGGTGAAGTTGAAGATTTCTCCATGGTGGACAGGGTTTATGTTGGGATATCACAATATCTCTTATATTATTAATGCATCTATATACTTGGTAAAGGGTGGAAGGCTCGGCCTTATGCCTGGTGTTTTGTTCCACTCTTGCCGCCCTAGTTTCCGTCATACCGGTGTTATGTTCCCGGATTTTGCGTCCCTTACGCGGTCGGGTGATTTATGGGACCCCCGACAGTTCGCTTTGAATAAAACTTGTCCAAAGAAGGCCCAACATTGACTTTTACCATTTGCCTCACCACCACCTACTTTTCCCTTGGGAGTCGCTCTCTCGAGGGTCATCTTTTTATAGCCCCGGGCGGTGCTTGTCTAGCGTTGGTCCAAACTAGAGCACCGTCTTGGGACCATCCCTTGGCAACTTGGGTTACGTCGGTTCTGTGACGCTTCGCTTATCCGGTGTTGCCACGAGAACGAGATATGTGCAGCTCCTATCGGGATTGTCGGTGCATCGGGCGGCTTTGCTGGTCTTGTTTTACCATTGTCGAAATGTCTTGATGTACCGGGATGCGAGCCCGATCGGAGTGTCTCGGGTGAAGGTCTATTCCTTCGATGATCGCGAGAGCTTGTCATGGGCTAAGTTGGGACACCCTGCAGGTATAAACTTTCGAGAGCCGTGCCCGCGGTTATGTGGCGATGGGAATTTGTTAATGTCGGTTGTAGACAACTTGACACTTGATCCGAATTAAAATGCATCAACCGAGTGTGTAGCCGTGATGGTCTCTTCTCGTGGAGTCCGGAAGTGAACACGGTTTCTGTGTTATGATTGGCGTAAGTAGGTGTTCAGGATCACCTCTTTATCATTGCTAGTTGACGACCGTTCCGCTTGTTCTCTTCTCGCTCTTATTTGCGTATGTTAGCCACCATACTTGCTTAGCCGCTGCAGCAACCTCACCACTTTACCCTTCCTTCCCCATCAAGCTTTGCTAGTCTTGATACCCATGGTAATGGGATTGCTGAGTCCTCGTGACTCACCAGATACTTCCAAAACCAGTTTGCAGGTGCCTATGTTACCGAGCAGGTGACGCAATCAAGCTCAAGGAGGAGCTCGATGAAGATCTTGCCCTTTGTGTTGTTTCGTTCTAGTTGATCAGTAGTGGTGCCCAGTTGGGGTCGATCGGGACCATTTGTCGCATTTGGGGTTCTTCTTTTATTTTGGTTCCGTAGTCGGACCTTGATTGTATCTGGATGATGTAATGCTTTATTCATGTATTTGTGTGAAGTGGCGATTGTAAGCCAACTATGTATCTCTTTCCCTTATGTATTACATGGGTTGTGTGAAGATTACCTCACTTGCGACATTGCTTTCAATGCGGTTATGCCTCTAAGTCGTGCCTCGACACGTGGGAGATATAGCCGCATCGAGGGCGTTACACAATTGGCCAACCCGCCTGTTCTTGCGGCTCCGGTTGACAAGGAACCGCTGTTGTTATATGTGGCAGCCAATGCTCGAGCAGTAAGCGTGGCCATTGTGGTAGAACGCAAGGAGGAAGGCAAGGAGTATCCGGTTCAACGGCCGGTTTATTATATCAGTGAGGTGCTTATCGAGTCCAAACAAAGGTATCCGCATTGGCAGAAGCTAGTCTATGGTGTTTTTATGGCCAGTCGGAAACTGAAGCAATATTTCCAAGGGCACCCTATCACAGTGGTTAGTTCAGCTCCTTTGGGTGATATCATACTGAACCGGAGGCGATCGCGGATTGCAAATGGGCCATCGAGCTTGGGCGCATGGATCAAGTATATACCACGCACAGCAATGGTGAAGTCACAAGCGCTTGTTGATTTCATTAATGACCGGCGGAGTTACAAGCGCCAGAGGAGAAGCCGGATCACATCTTGGACTATTCATTTCGACGGATCCGCACAATTGAAGGCTCGGGGTGGAGTCGTTTAACTTCCCCACGAGGTGATACGTTTTGTTCGTTCTCCGTTTAATGTTCCTTGTACTAATAATGCAGCTGAGTCTGAAGCCTTGCTCCATGGTCTCCGGATGGCTAAGGAGATGAACTTAAGCGGGTTAAGTGCTTGGTGACTCGGACCGGTGGCTCGGCAAGTATCGGCACTTGGGACTCTAAGGACCCGCCATGGCCGCATATCGTCGAGAAGTGGATAATATCGCAGTTGCTTCAAGGGCTATCAAGTGGATCATGTGGATCGCCGAAGAACGAAGCGGCGAGACGCTTTAAGCGGTTGGGTTCTCAACGTAAACCGTCCCGCCTAATGTCTTTTGGATGTCTTGCACAATCCGTCGACCCGGCTCCCCGGTGAAGCGGATTTGGCTATTCTGATCCGGAGGCTCGGTTGGTAGCGACATTACATGCTATTCGGATTGACGATCCCTTTCCTTGCGTATATGACTCGAGGGGAGTTGCCAGAAGATGAGGTTCTGGCCAGACAGATAATCCGGCGCTCCAAATCTATGACGATTCTTAACGGTGAGTTGCATCATTGCAGTGTATCAGGGGCGTTTCAACGCTGTGTTTCCCCTGAGGAAGGCTGTGAGATTTTAAGAGAAATCCATGAAGGGGATTGTGGACATCACGCCGGTTCAAAGTCCACAGTGGCGGCGTTCTCCGCCACGGATTTTACTGGTTGACTGCTCACGCTGATGCGGAGGACTTGGTTAAACGGTGTGATGGGTGTCAGAAATTTTCCAGGCGTGCTCATGTACCGGCACAAGAATTGAGGATGATCCCAATAACGTGGCCGTTTGCGACTTGGGGGCTGGATATGGTTGGACCCTTTAAACGATCCAAGGATAAGAAGACCCACCTGTTAGTGGCAGTGGACAAATTCACCAAGTGGGTTGAAGCGGAACACAGCCGGCAAGTGTGATGCGGCAACGGTGCAGTTCATCAAAAAGGTGATTTTCCGGTTTGGCTTTCCGCATAGTATCATTACTGATAATGGTACTAATTTATCCAAGGGTGCTATGAAAGAATTTTGTGAACGTGAGCACATCCGGCTTGACGTGTCCTCAGTGGCTCACCCCCAGTCCAACGGGCAGGCAGAACGCGCTAATCAAGAGATCTTACGAGGCATCAAACCCCGACTTCTGGTTCCATTACAGAGAACGCCAGGGTGCTGGGTTGAAGAGCTACCATCGGAGCTATGGAGTATCAATACTACGCCAAACCGGTCCACCGGGTATACACCGTTTTTATGGTCTACGGAGCGGAGGCCGTTCTCCCCAGTGATATCCGGCACGATTCGCCCCGTGTAGCGGCTTATGTTGAAGCGGACAACGAGACGGCACGGCAGGACGCTTTGGACCTATTGGATGAGGAGCGTGATATGGCAGCCGCTCGTTCGGCGATTTACCAGCAAGATCTTCGTCGTTATCACAGTCGCCGGGTTAAAACCAGAGCCTTTCAAGAAGGAGATTTGGTGCTTCGTCTCATCCAAGACCAGACAGATATGCACAAGTTATCCCCACCTTGGGAAGGACCTTTTGTGGTCAGCAAGAATCTACACAACGGATCATACTATCTGATTGATATTCGAGAGCGTCAAGACTCACGTACATCAGAGGAGGAGACCAATTGGCCGTGGAATATAGCTCATCTTCGGCCTTACTACACTTGAGTCATCGGCTAAGTTTATGTACATAGCATGACAATGTATATATTATCTTCGATATAATAAAAACCGGAGCCTCAGCTAAAGCGGGGTCTCTGTCTTTCTTATCATGCGTGGTTACATGGAGTGTTTCTGTTGCTAAAGCGGCCTCCGGTTTACCCCTTGACTTTTATATTTATCACTTGGGGGCTTGGTCGTGTCCGAACCAATGCAACACCTCTTGATAGGCGAAAGCAACCAGATCATTTGGGGACACGGTCACGTCTGAACCGGTCACGCCTCTTGGTCGGCCAATAGGGCCAGAGTCATTTGGGGGCTTGGTCGAACCCAACCAATGTCATGCCACTTGGCGGCGTACTCGCCAAGAGTCTTTTGGGGACTGGCCGACTAGCACCATCGCTACGCCTTCGGGGGGCTTGGTTGCGTCTGACCATGGTAATGCCATCTGACCAGCTCCATGAAGCTTTTCTTTTGCAAAGAGTTATTGCCTTTGTTGCCATATTTTCACATAATTGGTATTCGATTTTTGTTGTTGCGTTTTTTGACCCGACAAATATTTTTATCCGGTTCAACTGTCAGTCACAAACTGACAGGACACGGTTTGGTATTACACCGGAGTTTTATCTGCCCGGTTTACTTTCTTCCTGTTCATCATCATGGAATAACAAGGGAGCTTGTGCTGATTCACCACGGTTATATGGGAGTTATTATTTCCCCAGACGGTCATGGTTTTTAAAGCCTCCGCTTCAAGATTGGCTACGCCAGCTTCATGCCCATATACGGTAGGTATTTGTATCACATACTTATTGATTTTCGATATATATATATTGAATACCATAAACCGGCTGGCGGTACTTCCGCCACCGAGGTTCAACTTTTCTGATTGCAGGGAGTATGAATCAAACAAAAGTTCCACTTATGCATGAAGGCATAATCAGGCAGAAAGTTTTAACTAAAGTTATTACAAGGCAACACGGTGCCCAAGTGAGATCATTGTTCTTTGGGCAAACCGCCCACAACAGATGTTTTGAACCGTCACGGTTCAAGCTCGCTTCATCCTTCGCCGCTTCAGCCTCTTCATCTCTACCCATTGGCTGGAAATCCACAGTGGTCCAGTCGATTCCCATTAGCGCTTGGAAAACAGCCTCTTCGTGGATCAGAGAAGACGGTTCAATATCAGGAGCGTAAGTATGCTTACGGATTGGAGGGATCAGGTTTTCCGCTTCAAAGGTTGGGGTAGACACTCGCTTGTTTTGATCATTGTATTGTGCTTGGTAATGCTCCAAGTCGGCTTCTTCGGCCAACTGACAAGCCAGCGGGCGTACTGCACGGTTTATTGCCCGTAAGTCCTCTTCACTGAAGTCAGAGCCATCTTCTTTCACACCGATAACCTTGGGCTGCTTCCACGGGATCAAAGTCCGTACCCGTGCCTTGGCTCGGATCAAAGGCGTTGATAGCTCCGGTTCACAAGAGAGATTTCTTCACCTCTTCAATCCGGGCAGGGAGCATGGACAGCCGGTTCAGAGTATCTTGAATCAAAGAAGGCGCCGGATTGTTATGTGACATTGTGGTGATGATGCGCTGGGCTCCGGTATACAGCTGTTCTACCAAGGTATAGACAGCCTTCAGTTTCTTCCGCACGTTATTTCCTAAGTGCCTAACGCGTGTGCCTACAACAGTAAAACGGTTATTTTCAAACCGGAGCAATGACACAACAGGTGTAACATATCACAAGCTGCTCAAAGAGACTTACCAAAGATTGCTGCAGTCATAGAATGTACTTGCCGTTTTACGGCTGTCAGATCGTCTACCACCGGTTTAAGGGCAGCTTCAGCATTTTCTACCCGTTTGATCAAATTGGCCTTTTCAGTGGCCCAGACTGCCTGCTCTTTCTTCATACTTTCCTTCACTTCTTCAGCAGCGGTCAAGGCACTGGTTAACTCTTTCTTGGCTTTTTTTGTTTCGGCCTGCTGGGTTTTCAAAGCCACTTGTAAATCGGCAATCCGATCATCTTTGATTTTCACCTCAGCCTGCGTATTGACAGTATGTTCAGCTAGCAATTCAAGTCAAAGTCCCAACCACACAACACAGTTATATGCTTGACACTTGGGGGCTAATGTACCTTCAATTTTTCTACTGCTACTACATGGCAAAGTCCCAAGCTCAATACAAGTATTCAACTTGGCACTTGGGGGCTAATGACTATTTGATTCTACCAATGTTTCGTCAGTAGTTTTTATTGAAGTACCGTTTAAGTATCTTGAGTTAAACCGGCCCTTGTGGTTATACGGGTAGATTTCAAAATGGATCAGAAAATAATCAAGTCCCGGTTTGATCAAGATTACAAACCGGCCCTTGGGGGCTACAAGGACTAATATACTGGTGATAAGGAAAGGAGTGAGTTACCTCAAACTTGTCCCTCATCAATTTGACCAAGCCAGCTTCATAGTCACGGCTACTGTAAAGCCGGTTCAAATATCCAGAATGAAGGTCTTGGGTGCTTAAAGCGGCATATGTTTCCAGCTCGACATCCCACTTTCCTTTATTCAAAGTGGAAGAATCCTCTTTCACAATATGCCGGGTTAAGGTTGCAGATTCCCGGCTCGAGCGCCCATACCAGTAATCACAACGTCATCATCTTTCGACTCGACGGATTGTGTGGGCACGGCTGTTTTAGTAGGACTGCGAGGTTTCTCAAACCGAACGGTGCTGGCAGGTGGATTAGCAGAGGTTGAAGCATTGACAGGCCTCTCTTCAGGAATAACTTCCTCTTGAACCGGAGGGTCATTGGGAATATCTTCAGAGGCAAAATTTTCAAGATCCGGCGCTCTCTCATGATCTGAAGCGGCAGCCTCTTCAACTGTTTTGTCCAAGCGGGCCTTCTTGCTGGGTTTCGGTTTGGTTCTGAAGTGACAAAGAGTCGGGAAAAAGGCATGTCCATTACAGAAGATATCAGAAAGCATATGGCCGGCTTGACTTACCCGGCGGCTATTTTCAACGGTGGTAGCTGAGTGGCTGAGGATTCGCGAGAGGATGAATGGGAAGTAACCTGATAATCGGAGTCGGACGGATTAAGAGGTTGTGGAAGAAACCCGCTTTGGAATTTAAAGCAATAAAAGGTCGGAAACCTCGGTGCGGCGCTTTCGAGCGGGCTGTTTGGTAAACCGGCAGAGGTAACTACAGCCCATCGTGCGGGTTGTGCGACGAGCTTCATGTTCTTTGTGTCTTCATAGGAAATTTGGGATCCAAGTAAGCAAGAGGGTGAGAAAAATTAACTTCCCGGTTTGCCTGGCGAAATTTTGGTAAAGGCAAATTTGTTGAATCGGAAGAAAGAATAGTTACCTCAGCAAATCCTGCGTTGCTGGCTTCATCATCATCCTGACAAGCATCATCATCAATAAGGCGTGTAAAAAGCAAGCCAAGAGAATCAAGTTCCGGATTACCCACATCATCGTCAATAGCCGGGTCAGATGAAGCAGTGGTCTTTCTCTTGTGGGCTGATTTCTTGACAACTTTTGTTTTGGGCCGGTTTGGCCGTCCAGCTTTATCCGCTTTGTCTTGGGAAAGTTTCTTGCTCCAAAACGGATTATCACCCTGGATCAGAAATAATTAAATGTTGGATACATGAAGCAATAACAGGTTTAATGATAAGGCAGTCAGAGACTTACCGCAGGCGGTTTGTTGGTGGTGCAGTAAGGAGCCAAACCGGTTTGAGCACAGAGATGCTCCGGTTCATTCAGCATTCTTCTTATGGAGTCCGTAACTTCATCATCAGAAAGTTCAAGCTTTGTGTGTCGGAGTGGGTCATCGACGCTGCCAAGATATCTTGACACATCAAACCGAACGCCGCTCAAAGGCGATATGCCCCAAGATAACCAGCAGCGTGCAAGATCAATTCCAATCGGACCGTTGGCCGTAAAGGCTCGGAGCTTGGACGATTCAGGGGCATATTTGCTTCTTTCTTTGGCGCTTAATCTTTGAGGAAAGGGATGAGTATTGCTTAGCCGCTCGACGAAAGCCGGTAAGGATTTTCCCTTCAGAGAAGTATCCTTGCAAGAAAACCAAGTCGCATTCCATTCTTTGGGGTGAGTATGGAGTTTGGCGTGGGGATACGTGATTTCCTTCCTTTTACGAATAGCCATACCACCCAATTACGTATTGGGGCCGTCGGTGAATTCAAGGCGACGGTTTAGATGGAAGAGATCTCAAAATAGTTCAATGAAGGCTCCTCTTGCAGATATGCTTGGATAGCACTTGAAAGTGGCATAAGTTGGTGACGGAGTTGGGGCCAATGTCTTGGGGACGGAGCTGAAAATTGGCCAACACATCCCAAGAAAATTTTGAACCGGGCGGTTTGAAGCCCCGGCGTGATCCGCAAAAACCACAACTTCCCTTCACGAGGTGTGGGAGGACATTCCTCTCCAGAACCCTCCAATGGATCAGTATCTTTGTCATCTAAAGCGCCAATCGATACCATTCGTTCAGTTGTGACTTCGAGAGGCGGGAAGGAACCCGATTGCATTCATACACTTGTTTGGCCATGATAAGATCTACAAAAGTAACGGATCCGGTTCAAGAGCGTGCTTATTACAAAGTGATTGATCTAAGTTATGATAAACCGGAGGCAGTGTCTATAAATCGGTTCATTGTGATATGATGTCAGATGAGCTCTGGCGGTTCAACAAGGGGACTAATGGTGTGCCTGTGCCGGTCTAGCAGCTTTTTCTTATGATGAGTTAAACCGCCTAATCTAGGCCTTGGAGATAAGTGAAGCTATGGACAGTTTACAGAAACAAGTTTCACAAGGTCCCATGATTACTACGGATCAAACGCGGTTTTCGTAAAACAGAAATATTTCATGAGGTACGGAAAAATGTAGTGGACCATGAGGTGGATATATATGCAGAAGATTCATGGGGATTAAAATAAGAAAGTACAGCGGATGCGCAGGAGTCACTATTAGTACAGAACAGATTCACAGCGTGGTTCAAAGTTAAAAGGATAAACAAGAACGCACGAAGAACACGGTATGAAGCTGGAACCCTAAAAACAGATCTAAGTACAGAACAGATCTAAGAAGGAGAAGAAGCTTACCGGGAATGGTGAAGATGCGGAAAGAGGCCGCAGTGTTCTGGTACATTCAGGTCGATGCAGCGGCCTAGGACGAAGCAGAGGTCGATGACAATGGCGGAGCTCCAAGAGCAGCGGCGCGAGGAAGACGAAGAAGAGGAAGCGAAGGAAAGAAAATGAACCTTCGGTCCTATTTATAAGGCAGCAAAGCTAGGTCAAGCGCGTGGATCCAGGGACTGCTATTAAAGAAGGCGTTACAAAGGATCAAATTTCAGGATGACGTTGTGCCGGTTTACAGTGACCAGAAGCAACGACGTCATGCCGGTTTACAGTGACCAGAAGCAATGACGTCATGCCGGTTTACAGTGACCAGAAGCCACGACGACATGGCGGTTTACCAAACAAAAGAAGATGTCCAAAATACAAGCTTTGCGAAGGATTGACATGAACCAGTTCAAATCAATCTGGGGCCTAATGTTGGGGATATTACCACTAGGTGTAAACCGCCAGCTTGGGCGGATTAACTCCGTTAGTGGTATAAGCAGAAAAAGGCCCAAGGCCTATAGTCGGTTTAGAGCTTGTAGCCATAAACCGCCGATGTATAACTTGTATTGTAAGTTAGGATAGAGAGATACCAACCGGATACGAGTATGAACGGTTGGGACTCTATGAACCGACAGGCGTCACTTGTGTATATAAGGGGCGACCGGCGGCGGTTCAGGAGAGACAACCACAACTCGAGCCTAAGGCGGCTTGTTTGCTCCTAGCCATCGAGACTACATCAATTCCATCACAACTAGGCGTAGGCTTTTACCTTCATCGAAGGGGCGAACTAGTATAAAACCCTTGTGTCTTTGTGTCGCTTTAACCCCGCAAGTAAACCCGTAGCGATGGCTCCACGACTAAGTCCTTACGCTAGGACATCTGCCGTGACAAATCCACGGCGGTTGTGGAGCGGCACGCGTTGGGCCTCCCCGTCGTATTAGTCTTGGGTGGAATGGCCTCGTCGTCGAATTACAGCGAGCTTTCTTGCGTTTTGGATAGCTCTTTGTATGGCGATCGTCACCATATCTTTCTTGATGTCTAGCACTTTATTCCATCGCAATTGAGCATTTCCTATGCGGCTTTGAGCCGTTATACGCTTCTTCGCACTTCTCGCTGGGCCATAAGCTTTACGTGGAGGTTATCTCGTTCCACGCGTTCTTCCTAATGATGAATGCATCATCGTCCGGACTGTCTTCTTGTCTGGGCGGTTTGATGAACTCGTCCCTACGGATCATTGTCCTCAGTGCTCTGCTCCAGGCGTTTGGCGTGACTGGTTCGTCCTACTCCATCGCTGGTTCCGTATGGTCATTGTTGCCTTCGGGGTTGACCGGAGTATCGATCCTTCTGGCGCTCTTGCTGCTATTTTTACTATTGCTGGACTTGGAACGGCGTCTGCGCCGTCGCTTTGGCTTTTGCCAGGGGGTTTTATCTTCCGGATTGTCACCGTCGTCCTCCTTGGGCGTATCCCCCATGTATATGTCGTGTGACGAGGTGGAAGTCCGGCACCCCATAGATTCTGAATCTTCTCCTACATCATCGTCCATACCGTCGATGCCTTCGGAGTCGAAGTCAAGCACGTCGGTTAAATCATCAACCATGGCTATGAAGTGGGTGGTGGGTGGGTAACGAATTTCTTCGTCGACTGCTTCCCACTCGAGCCGGACATAGTTTGGCCCGGAATTTTCTGTCAAAGAGAGAGTTTTTAACGAATTCAGCATGTCGCCAAAGGGCGAGTGCTGGAAGATATCCGCAGCGGTGAACTCCATTATCGGAGCCCAACCTGGCTCGACTGGCTCGGGAGTGCGCGGACAGGAACCAACATCCGGATGAGAATCCGGGGGTCCGAAGTCACAGGCCACCACAGAGGTGAGACCTGTGTTCGGCTCCACCGCCGATGAGTGGGCGGCCTGTGGGACGGGGTCCAGCCCTCCGTCTTTAGGCAGCGCAGCCCGCTCCGGAATTAGATCCGAGGCTACTGTGGGGGTGATACCCCGAGCTTTGTCCGACAGCAGGTCTAGGCCGTGCTCGTCGTGACTGTCCGGTGCTCCTGGCATGGGCCCGAATCAATCGAAGATCAAGTCTCCGCGGATGTCCGCCGTGTAGTTCAAGTTTCCGAACCTGGTCTGGTGGCCAGGGGCGTAGCTGTCGATCTGATCCAGGTGGCCACGCAAATTGGCCCGCAGTGCGAAGCCGCCGAACACGAAGATCTGTCCAGGGAGAAAAGTCTCCCCCTGGACCGTGTTGTTGATGATTCAAGGCGCCATCAAGCCTTGCAGCGACGACACAGAGGAACTCTCAATGAAAGCACCAATGTCGATGTCAAAACCGGCGGATCTCGGGTAGGGGGTCCCGATCTGTGCGTCTAGGCTGATGATAACAGGAAGCAAGGGACACAATGTTTACCCAGGTTCGGCCCTCTCGATGGAGGTAAAACCCTGCTTCCTGCTTGATTAATACTGAAGATATGAGTAGTACAAGGGTAGATCTACCACGAGATCATAGAGGCTAAACCCTAAGAGCTAGCCTATGATGGTATGATTGTAATTGTGATCGGCCTTCTAAGGACCAACCTCTCTGGTTTATATAGACACCGGAGAGGGCTAGGGTTTACATGGAGTCGGTTACAAGGAAGCAAACACAATATCCGTATCGCCAGGCTTGCCTTCCACGCAAAGGAGAGTCCCATCCGAACATGGGCCGAGTCTTGAGTCTTGTATCTTCACGCTTTAGTAGTCCGGACGATGTATACAGTCCGGCTGTTCGGATACCCCTTAATCCAGGACTCCCTCACCTATCTTCTCAGAATTGGCATCGATCCCTCATTCAAAAACAAGGAAACCGAGTAGCTTGCCTGTGGGTACGCCGAATGTACACTTTGTCGGGTTGAGTTTGATGCCAAACTCTCGCAAATTTGCAGAAGTCTCAGCCAGGTCAGTCAGTAGGTTGGAACCTTTTCTGGACTTAACCACGATGTCATCCATATAAGCTTCTATGTTCCGACTGATTTATTTTTGTAAGCATTTCTGGATCATACGCTGGAATGTGGCCCCAGCATTTTTCAACCCGAATGTCATCGTGATATAACAAAAACACCCGAATGGGGTGATGAATGATGTTTTTATTTCATTAGGGCTATACATTCAGATCTGGTGGTAACAGGAGTACGCATCCAGAAATGATAACCGCTCACATCCAGCAATAGAATCTACTATCTGATCTATGGGAGGGAGAGGAAAATGATCTTTTGGGCAGGCCCGATTGATATGCCTTAAATCCACACATATTCTAAGGATCTTATATTTTTTTGGCGCCATGACGACGTTGGCAAGCCACTCGGAGTGGTACACCTATCGGAATGAACTCGACGGCTAAGAGCCCCACTATCACCTTGCTAATCGCCTTGCGCTTCTCGGTTGAAGATCATCGAATATACTTTTTGACTGGCTTTGACGCCGAATCGACACGGAGCTGTGCTCGGCCAGCTCCTGGGAACACACGACATGTTAGAAGGCTTCCATGCGAAGATGTTTGAGTTCTCATGGAGGAACTGGACGAGCACGACTTCCTATTTGATGTCCAGGGAGGTGGAGATGTTGGTCCCGGCAGCGTTCAGATCCTCAGGGTGGATGCGCACTGGCTTCGTTTCTCCTGCCAACTGGAAAGCAGATTCCACAATTTTCTTCTTGGACTTCAGCAACTCGCTCGCGTCCACCGCCTTCTTGTATTTGTCTAGCTCGACCATCGCCATCTGCTTATCAGCAATCTGGGATCCCTTCTGGAGGCACTCTTCAGCCAATTTCCAATTGCTTGTGATGGTGATCATGCCTTTAGGCCCTGGCATCTTAAGTTTGAGATACACGTAACATGGACGGGCCATAAAACGTGCGTAGGCAGGCCTACCTGGGATGGCATGATAAGCACTTCGGAAGTCCACCACCTTGAAAGTCAATTGTTCCTTTTGGAAGTTCTTCTCTTCGCCGAATACGACATCAAGAGCGATTTGACCGAGTGACTTAGCCTTCTTCCCGAAGATTCTTCCATTGAATTGCATATTGCTCTTGCTGAGTTAGGTCATCGGTATGCACATCGCTTCTAAGGTGTCGGCATAGATGATGTTAAGCTTGTTGCTGCCATCCATTAGGACTTTGCGCAGTCAGACTCCTCCGACGACTGGATCCACCACCAAGGCCTGTCACCCGGCGGTCGGTATGTGAGCCAGATGGACTGACTGGTCAAAAGTTACCGGTGTCTTGGCCCAATCGAGATAATGGGTGATAGTCAAAACTGCCATGTTGACCTCTCGATTGATCACTTTGAGGTGGCTCTTGCTTTCGGCGTCGGTGAAGATCTTGAGGATGTTCTCGACATTGGGGTACCCAGAAGTACCTTTGCCCTCATCTTCGTTGTCGTCGTATCTTTCTCCAGAAGAATCCAGTCGCATCTCTTGCTTCAAGAGTCAACACTCCCAAGTGGAATGCTTGGGCAAGATCAAGCTACCCTCATCTTTCTTCGTGTGGATCTGGCAAGTCTGGTTGAGGATGTCGCTCTTCATGGTGACCTGCTTCTTTCCTTTCCAATCTTTCTTCTGCTTTTGGGAGGTCTTTTTGCCTTGGCCGGCCAAAGCCGCAGCCTCAACATTCCCTCCAGCATCTGCTTTTTGCTTGTGCTTCTTGCCCTTGTTCTCTGACTGATGTGCATCGCCTGTTCTGCACTTGCCGCTCCGCATGCGGTCTTCCTCTTCACCATTGGCATACCGGTTGGCTATCTCCATAGCCCGACTGAGAGTTGGGGTCTCAGTTTGGCCGAACTTCATGTTCAGCTCCCGGTATCTGACTCCGTCCTTGAAGGCACAGATCGCCTGGTGCTCGGTGACATTCTCCACTGTCTTCTGCAGAGTGGTCCACTACTGGATATACTCTCGGAGAGTTTTCATTCTGCTTTTGAACACAATGCTGCAACTCGGTCAAACCTCCTGCTCTCTTGTACATGCCTTCAAAGGACTTGACGAACACTTTCGCCAGGTCACCTAGCAAAAGATACTACTCGGCGAGAGTTGTGTCAGCCAAGCCCGAGCAGAGCCTTCTAGCATCAGCGGCAAATGCTTCATTGACACGTTTTCATTGCCGCAACCGACCTGGACTGCCACTCGGTAATTTTCTAGCCATATTTCGGGCTTGGACTCGCCGGTGAACTTGCTGACCCCCGTGCCCAACCTGAAGTTTTTGGGAATCTCAGACGCTCGTGTATAACGGCTGAAGCACTCGGGACCTGATGGTATGGATCCACTCGGCACGTCACGCTCCAAGCCCTCCCACAAGGCCCGGCCTCTATCGACCAAGTTCTGAGTGAGAACGGATCTCACGTTGAACAATGGGTCTCGTGAGTCCCTCATTGGACGAGTAGGACTCGGCCAGCGGTCACTGCCGTGTCCACCTGTCGTCCTAGGGCTGGCTTTCGTACACGACGTTCGGGATGGAGGCATCAGTGCATGATCATAGTCATCGTTTCGCCTAGGCGACGCGACTTGATCCCGTCTCCGATCTTTGTGACAGTCTCTGGAGGAAGAAGTGAAGGAAATATGCCCTAGAGGCAATAATAAAGTTATTATTTATTTCCTTATATCATGATAAATGTTTATTATTCATGCTATAATTGTATTACCCGGAAACATAATACATGTGTGAATACATAGACAAACATAGTGTCACTAGTATGCCTCTACTTGACTAGCTCGTGAATCAAAGATGGTTAAGTTTCCTAACCATAGACATGAGTTGTCATTTGATTAACAGGATCACATCATTAGGAGAATAATGTGATTGACTTGGCCCATTCCGTTAGCTTAGCACTTGATCATTTAGTATGTTGCTATTGCTTTCTTCATGACTTATACATGTTCCTACGACTATGAGATTATGTAAGTCCCGATTACCGGAGGAACACTTTGTGTGCTACCAAACGTCACAACGTAACTGGGTGATTATAAAGGTGCTCTACAGGTGTCTCCGAAGGTACTTGTTGAGTTGACGTATTTCGAGATTAGGATTTGTCACACCGATTGTCGGAGAGGTATCTTTGGGCCCTCTCAGTAATGCACATCACTATAAGCCTTGCAAGCAATGTAGCTAATGAGTTAGTTACGGGATGATGCATTACGTAATGAGTAAAGAGACTTGCCGGTAACGAGATTGAACTAGGTATTGAGATACCAACGATTAAATCTCGGGCAAGTAACATACCGATGACAAAGGGAACAACGTATGTTGTTATGCGGTTTGACCGATAAAGATCTTCGTAGAATATGTAGGAGCCAATATGAGCATCCAGGTTCCGCTATTGGTTATTGACTGGAGATGTGTCTCGGTCATGTCTACATAGTTCTCGAACCCGTAGGGTCCGCACGCTTAAAGTTAGATGACAATTATAGTATGAGTTTATGTGATTTGATGTACCGAAGGTTGTTCGGAGTCCTGGATGTGATCACGGACATGACGAGGAGTCTCGAAATGGTCGAGACATAAAGATCGATATATTGGACGACTATATTTGGACACCGGAATGGTTCCGGGTGAGATTGGGACAATACCGGAGCTCCGGGAGGTTATCGGAACACCCCCCCCCCCTGGGAGGTATATGGGCCTTAATGGGCTTTAGTGAAAAGGAGGGGAAAGGAGCAAGGGAGGGGGCATGCCCCCCCAAGCCCAATCCGAATTGGGAAGGGGGCCGCCCCCCCCCTCCTTCCTCCCCCTTCCTCTTCCTTCCCTCTCCCTCTCCAAATAGGAAAAGGAGGAGTCCTACTCCCGATGGGAGTAGGACTCCCCCCTTGGGCGCGCCTCCTCCCCTTGGTCGGCCCCCTCCTCCACTCCTTTATATACGGGGGAGGGGGCATCCCATAGATACAACAATTGATCATTGATCTCTTAGCCGTGTGCGGTGCCCCATCCACCATAGTCCTCCTCGATAATATCGTAGCGGTGCTTAGGCGAAGCCCTGTGTCGGTAGAACATCATCATCGTCACCACGCCGTCGTGCTGACGGAACTCTCCATCGAAGCTCGACTAGTTCGGAGTTCGAGGGACGTCATCGAGTTGAACGTGTGCAAGAATTCGGAGGTGCCGTGCTTTCGATGCTTGATCGGTCGGACCGTGAAGACGTATGACTATATCAACCGCGTTGTCATAACGCTTCTGCTTACGGTCTACGAGGGTACGTGGACACACTCTCCCCTCTTGGTGCTATGCATCACCATGATCTTGCGTGTGCGTAGGAATTTTTTTGAAACTACTACGTTCCCCAACAAGAAGTAGCTCGGCACCGCACGCACGGATGCGCTATGGATCTTATCTCTGACTGGGACATCGCCGCATTCTGTGACAGTGTTGTCTTGAGGAGCGACTGGATCTAACGAATCCTTCTCCGGCCGAAGAGCCAGAGGGTTGAATGGAATCCGCGATCCAAGTGGTGGCAGCTAGATTTTGCAACGGAGTACTAAAAACCTAATACTTACGAGGCTGGTCACTCGAGTAGAGTTCAATGAGCCCATCCTCGACCTCTAAGGAATCGCCGAGCGATCCGTCTGAGAGGTCGAGGGCGGGCTCATCGAACTCGATAGCCCCCACCTGTTCCGCTGCCGCCTGAGTGGCGACAGCGTGCTTTATCCAACGTTGCAGCTGTCGGTGTCAAAACCGGCGGATCTCGGGTAGGGGGTCCCGATATGTGCGTCTAAGGCTAATGGTAACAAGAGGCAAGGGACACAATATTTTACCCAGGTTCGGGCCCTCTCGATGGACGTAAAACCCTACTTCCTGCTTGATTGATCTTGATGATATGAGTATTACAAGAGTTGATCTACCACGAGATCGTAGAGGCTAAACCCTAGAAGCTAGCCTATGATGATTATGATTATGCATCTATGGACTAAACCCTCCGGTTTATATAGACACCGGAGGGGCTAGGGTTTACACATAGTCGGTTACAAAGAAGGAAATCTAATATCCGGATTGCCAAGCTTGTCTTCCACGGAAAGGAGAGTCCCATCCGCACACGAGACGAAGTCTTGAGTCTTGTATCTTCACGGTCGAATAGTCCGGCCAAAGTATATAGTCCGGCCGTCCGGATACCCCCTAATCCAGGACTCCCTCAGTAGCCCCTGAAACAGGCTTCAATGACGATAAGTCCGGCGCATAGATTGTCTTCGGCATTACAAGGCGGGTTCCATCTCCGAATACTCCAAAGTAGATTAAGGATTGTGTCCGGCTCTATGAGATAATTTCCGCACACCACCGTAGAGGGCATAACACTTCACAAATATGATCTGTTGACAATTTTTTTTACGGTGTGCCCTTACACTGTGGCCTGGCCCAACAGGAACCGTTTTTTCTTGGCCTGCCTCGATACGCGTTGCGAGGCGGTTTCATTGGCACGCCTTGCCAAAGCAGAGATCGTGTTCGCCTTATCGCGGGATCCTCCATCAATACAGGCGCGTGAAACCCCACGACGCCCGTTGGCATGACTCCGTGTTTTTAGGTAAGTGCCAAGCGGTTACGCTGAGGACGCTTGATATTCACCCCCTTTATAGAGGGGCTGAGGCCTATCCCTCTTTTCTACCACGCTTGCGCCTTTTCGCACCTCAAGTTCCAACACCCGAAGCCCAAGCTTAAACACTTCGGATCTTCAATCATGTCCGGATCCAACCTTCAAGGCCGGTGGATGGCTTCCTCTGTCACAGAGGAGGACATTGCGAAGCTCAGGGAGGTCAGATATCTGACGGCCGACATCAAGCACAGGCTCCCTGCTCCAGGGCAGGTCATCCCTACTCACGAGCCCAACGAGAGCGTCGTATTTGTTTCTCACTTCCTCCGTGGCTTAGGCTTCACCCTTGATCCCTTCGTGAGAGGGCTCATGTGCTATTACGGGCTAGATTTTCATGATCTAGCTCCGGACGCCGTCCTTCACATCTCGTCGTTCATCGTCGTGTGGGAAGCCTTCCTCCACATCAGCCCGCACTTCGGCTTATGGCTCAAGACCTTCAATGTGAAGCCGAAGATGATTGAGGGGCGGCACGCGGAGTGCGGAGGTGCTGTAATAAGCAGGAACGCCGACGCCCCATGGCCAGAGGGCTTTTTCCTGGAGGTGTCCGATCTGTAGCAGCGGAGGTGGTTTTACGTCATGGCTCCCAGAGGCACAAAGTGGGTGGCTGCCCCTCGACTTCCGTTCGGGCCCTCCACCTCAACTGGCGTCATGGGCCAATGTGGGACTGGACTGGGGGCCTGCTAATGATGTACCAACATTGCAGAGCCGCATTCGGGAGCTTCTTGAGAGGGACATTAGCCTTGTAAGTGTAATTCAGGTAATGCTAGTCCGACGGATCTTGCCGTGCAAACGCCGGCCTCTCCGGATATGGGAGTTCAATCCGGAAGGTCCGCGGACTATTCTGCACTTCTTCGTCATGACGCTCGAAGGGATGTGTAAGTTATTCTTTGGACCACAAGTAAAGTGTCCAGACACCACCGAGGATGCGGGCCTGAGATGCAACTGCCCAGATACCCGAGTAAGTAACCCAGAAACCGAACACTTCGTTTATATTTATCATAACATTATTCTAAAAACCATCCGCCGCCAGGAATGGCTCAGCAAGGCAGGGAGAATCAGGTGTCCGGCGCCACTTCCCGAAGGCTCGCCTAGTCCTGCCATAGCCAAGATGCTTAGTCGTGTGCTAAGTCAAGTGCCCTCAGGTAAAGACGAAGGGAAGAATAGAGAAGCGGAACTTCACACATTGCACATCCGAACTGGGGGAATTACTACCTCCACGAAGGAGGATAATTGGGGAGGGGAATCTAGGGTCTCCTCCCCCCGCGGGAAGAAGAGGGCCGCCTCCGAAGACTTGGAGATGGAGGTGCCCAGACCAGGGAAGAAAAATTCACCAGGGGGCCCTGCCCCGAAGGGTGTCCTCACCACGCCATGCCCGCAAACGGGCCAGCCCTCAGCCGAGCTGTAAGTTAATCGTAATTACAAAGCTACTGCTCCCTCCTCCTAGAACAATAACTAGGATCCATCCTTTGCAGTCCGGCTAGCAGCTCTTCTTGACAGAGTTCTTCTTCGGGGGATCTCCTTCCGGAGATGATGGAGAGTGAAACCCCACCAGCCTCTCCGCCTTATGGGGCGGGCGACCCCGAGGTGTCGTCACGGAGGAGTCCAGATTAGCCGAGGCTAGAAGCTAGTACTTCGACCGCCCTGAGCCCGGAATGTTCGGCTCCCACGGGGGGCAATAAGAAGGGTTCGGCACAGTTCAGTGACCGGCCGGACACGCTGACGAGCCTTCTGGAGCAAGATGCTCTCTCGGAGGATCACCGTTCATTAATGAGCACGGTGCTTGAGAAGATTTCATCCGCCACATTCGGGTTGAATGAAGCTTTTACGAGCCTGCTCAAAGGCTTTGAGGTATGAAATGAAATACGTGATTTTTTTTATTGTGGCGCACGCGCTAGGTGTGCTCCGTAAGGATGGTAGCCCCTGAGACTCTGGTTGCTAGCCCTAGGCGGCAAATGAAGCATCACATTGTTGAGTAATGATTGCACTGTATTCATGTGCATGCGGCTAAGGGTCCGGCAGCCGACCGGTCCGTTGAAGTCGCCGAACTGAGGCAACAGATTGAAGTTGTGGATGCCGACATCACACTTGTGAACGAGCGGCTTAACGAGTCACAAAGTATGTGCTATGCTTTCCTTATTTTTTATAGGAAATATTAAGATTAGCAAAATGTTAATGTGATATGTTTGGACTGCAGGCGGAGCTGCTGCCGTGGAGGCCCTGAGGGCGGAACTTGCCCTAGCCAAGGAACAAGTCTGGGCTAGCAATGCGGCTGCCCTAAAGGCGGCCGAAGAGTTGAGAGCCGAACAGGCTGCTCATCGCCGAAGCGAAGATAAAATAGCCGAGATGGCTGTGGAGCTAAAAAAGGCCGCCAACCGGTATGAGCTTCTTGAAAAAGAGAATAAGTCTAATTCGGCTGACCTGAAGAAGGCCCTTGATGCGGCCAAGGAGACGCGTTTCGAAATTAGGGATGCGCAGGAGGAGCTTCGACAGGCCGGAGAAATCGCGGCTGGAAGCCCCTATTTGTTGCGGATGAAGTTTTTAGATCCAAACTACGCTCCTCTAGATCGACGCTGGAGCCCTGCAGACGCGTATGTAGATTTGGCAAAGAGTACGGCTGATGCGGCCAAGTTTTTCGAGGATCAAAAAGATAATGAAGTGGAAAAGTTGTTCTGGTCGCAATTCAGTGCTCCAACGCGCCCATTGCCATTGAGTGAGAGGATGGCTACTGTGGCCGAGCTCCATAGGTTGTCCGGTCTTGCAATGCGGTCTGTAATAGACCATCTATGGCCAAAGGGGCCGAAGTCGGACAGTTATTTTGGTTTAGTGCAACAATTCCTTGGTGTCATATCGCGGATCGATGCCATGAAGAGGTCGGCGTGCATAGAGGGTGCACGGATGGCTCTTGCCCGTGTTAAAGCATATTGGACAGATATGGAGACCACCATTATTGTGACCCAGAATCCGGCGGGAAGCCAGGATCCGGCCGAGCACTACTTGGAGCAGGTAATAGAAGGTGCTCGTTTAATAGAGGCTCAGTGCTCGAAGAATGTCATGTTTGAGTGACAAATCGTTTCATTGTGGGGGTGTTCGCAAAAATATGTGTAATCACACTTGATCCAACGTCTTGGTCCATTAAGGAGGTGATCGCACGTCGAACTAGGCAACCGGACTATATAGTGTTAACACTTTCACTTAGCCATAGGAGTTTGACGGTGGGGCTACTATGTAGCCCCTGGTACCTTTGCGTGCCTCTGAATACGGGCGCGTGTGTACATGACCGGGGAACGGTCCTTCGTTAATGCAGAGGAATCCTAAAGATTCCGATGAGTCCTCGAGTGGTTGACCAGTCTCTCGCTATATCGTGACAGTCAGTTTTCGGCTTTCTCTACTGAGGTGCTCATCCGGAATAGCCAGGGCACAATCGCAGTAATTCTCCTTTGGCATGATTCGGAGCTGATGCATATAAGGCCAAACTCGCGATGCCGAACACTCCCGAAGGTATTCGGACTTTATAACATATACTGGGCTGAGTAACGCCCTTTATTATGAACCCTGTTTTTTCAGGTACGTGCACTAGTCTGTCGTGGTGAAATGCCAATAATGCCAGTATCCCCTGTGGGTGTAGTACCCATGGGATGTTTAAGCAATAAGAGACAATAAAGAAGGTCTACACAGGGGGCTTAATCTAAAGAGAAACCTTTGAGCGGGGCCCTGCTGCACGTCTGCGCCTTTATCTCTATTGTGTCGTGTCCTGGGAGGGTATCGCATGAATGGTGTCTGTAAAAAGGAAAACTCATGTAGAAGAGTATCACGTAAGCGTGCGAAGAGTTGGCTATTATCAGATGGATAGTAGAAGTGTAAGACATTGACCTGTTAATAAGGTCAAGTAAAAAAGGTGGGCTTTATTGAATATCTGTAGGCCCTGGTGTCATTTATGGGATTACATGTATAGCGCTCAGCTCAGGTTTATCTGGGCTGTTACCGACGGTGGTGTGCCGGACTCGTCTAACCGTGTTTGTGGTCTTAACGACCGATCATGCGTTCTGATATTAGAAGCTGCTTAGTATCCGGCTGCTAGAGCCGCCGTATACTCTTCCGCATGTAAAGAACGCTCTGTATTTCCGTTAACGGTGATGACGCCGCGCGGGCCGAGCATCTTGAGTTTAAGGTAGGCGTAGTGCGGTACTGCGTTGAAGCGGGCGAAGGCCGTTCTCCCGAGCAATGCATGATAACCACTTTGGAGAAGGGCGATGGTGAAGAGTAGTTCTTCGCTTCTGAAGTTGTCTGGGGAACCGAATGTCACCTCTAGTACGAGGGAGCCCCTGCAGCGGGCTTCAACGCCTGGTATCACCCCGTCAAAGGTGGTGTTACTTTGGCTGATTCTGGATGGGTCTATCCCCATCCTGCGGACAGTGTCCTAGTATATTAGATTGAGACTACTACCGCCGTCCATGAGGACGCGAGTGAGATGGTATCCGTCGATTATTGGGTCGAGCACCAAGGCAGTTGATCCTCCGTGCTGCATACTAGTCAGGTAGTCCCTGTGATAGAAGGTGATCGGGTAGGACGACCAGTGGTTGAGTTTGGGGGCGACGGGCTCTACAGCGTATGCGTCTCTGAGCGCGCGTTTGCACCTTCTCTTGGGTATGTGAGCCACGTGGATCATGTTTACTGTTTTTACCTCTGGTGGGAATTTTTTCTGTCCCCCAGTGTTCGGCTGGCGAGGCTCATCCTCGTCTTCACTTGGTGTTTCCTTTCCCTTGTGTTTGGCATTTAACTTGCCGGCCTGCTAAAAGACCCAGCATTCTCTGTGAGTGTGGTTCGCAGGTTTTTCGGGGGTGCCATGAATTTGACATAGTCTGTCCAGGACCTTGTTCAGGCCAGACGGTCCCTCTTTGTTGTCTTTAAATGGCTTCTTTTGTTGACCGGGTCGAGATCCCCTGAATCCAGCGTTGACCATTGTGTTGTCCGGACTTTCTTCCTTGTTTCGACGTTTGTTTTTATTGCGCCGCGGCTTCCCGTTGCCATCCCTGATTTCGGATGTGCCTAGGTCGCTGGTGCCTCTACGGGCCAACCAGCTGTCTTCACCCGCGCAAAAGCGGGTCATAAGGCTTGTTAGGGCTGCCATTGTCCTCGGCTTTTCTTGGCTGAGGTGTCTGGCGAGCCATGTTGGGGAACGTAGTAATTTCAAAAAAATTCCTACGCACACGCAAGATCATGGTGATGCATAGCAACGAGAGGGGAGAGTGTTGTCTACGTACCCTCGTAGACCGAAGCGGAAGCGTTGACGCAACGTAGAGGAAGTAGTCGTACGTCCTCCCGGTCCAACCGATCCAAGCACCGTTACTCCGGCACCTCCGAGTTCTTGACACGCGTACAGCTCGATGACGCACCCTCGATCTCCAATCCAATAGAGGCTCGAGGGGAGTTCCGTCAAGACGATGGCGTGGTGACGATATTGATGTTCTCTGTCGCGGGCTTCGCCTAAGCACCGCTACAATATGATCGAGGTGTAATATCGTGGAGGGGGCACCGACACGGCTAAGGAACGATCAATGATCAACTTGTGTGTCCTAGGGTGCCCCCTACCCCGTATATAAAGGAGGGAGGGAGGAGGTGGCGGCCCTAGGGGCGCGCCATAGGGGGGGAAACCTACTCCAAGTAGGTTTCCTCTCTTCCTTATCTTATTTGGAGGGAAGGAAAGAGTACTAGTATTAGGAAGTAGTACTAGTAGTAGTAATAGGAAGAGGGGAAGGATAAAGGAAAGGGGGCGGCCCCCTCCCCAGTCGGATTGGGCTTGGGGCGCGCCCTCCTTGCTCCTTCTCTCTTCCTCCTACATGGGCCCAATAAGGCCCATATACCTCCGGGGGTTCCAGTAACCTCCGGAGCTCCAAACTTCTCCGGAACCTTTCCGGTGTCCAAATATATCCGTCCAATATATCAATCTTTATGTCTCGACCATTTCGAGACTCCTCGTCATGTCCGTGATCATATCCGGACTCAACAACCTTCGTACATCAAAATACATAAACTCATAATATAAGCATCATCGAAACCTTAAGCGTGCGGACCCTACGGTTCGAGAACAATGTAGACATGATCGAGACACGTCTCGGTCAATAACCAATAGCGGGACCTGGATGCCCATATTGGTTCCTACATATTCTACGAAGATCTTTATCGGTCAAACCGCACAACAACATACGTTGTTCCTTTGTCATCGGTATGTTACTTGCCCAAGATTCGATCGTCCGTATCCAATACCTAGTTCAATCTCGTTACCGGCAAGTCTCTTTACTCGTTCCGTAATACATCATCTCACAACTAACTCATTGGTTGAAATGCTTGCAAGGCTTAAGTGATGTGCATTACGAGAGGGCCAGAGATACCTCTCCGACATTCGGAGTGACAAATCCTAATCTCAAATCGCCAACTCAACAAGTACCTTCGGAGACACTTGTAGAGCACCTTTATAATCACCCGATTCGTTGTGACGTTTGGTAGCACACAAAGTGTTCCTCCGTAAACGGAGTTGCATAATCTCATAGTCATAGGAACATGTATAAGTCATGAAGGAAGCAATAGCAACATACTAAACGATCGTGTGCTAAGCTAATGGAATGGGTCATGTCAATCAGATCATTCAACTAATGATGTGACCCCATTAATCAAATAACAACTCCTTGTCCATGGTTAGGAAACATAACCATCTTTGATTAACAAGCTAGTCAAGTAGAGGCATACTAGTGACACTCTGTTTGTCTATATATTCACACATGTATTATGTTTCCGGTTAATACAATTCTAGCATGAATAATAAACATTTATCATGATATGAGGAAATAAATAATAACTTTATTATTGCCTCTAGGGCATATTTCCTTCAGTCTCCCACTTGCACTAGAGTCAATAATCTAGATCACATCACCATGTGATTAACATCGATAGTTCACATCATCATGTGATTAACACCCATAGTTCACATCGCCATGTGACCAACACCCAAAGGGTTTACTAGATTCAGTAATCTAATTCACATCACTATGTGATTAACACCCAAAGAGTACTAAGGTGTGATCATGTTTTACTTGTGAGAGAGTCTTAGTCAACGGGCCTTTCACATTCAGATCTGTTATGTATTTTGCAATTTTCTTTGTCTACAATGCTCTGCACGAAGCTACTCTAGCTAATTGCTCCCACTTTCAATATGTATCTAGATCGAGACTTAGAGTCATCCAGATCAGTGTCAAAACTTGCATCGACGTAACCCTTTACGACGAACCTTTTTTTCACTTCCATAATCGAGAAATATTTCCTTATTCCACTAAGGATAATTTTGACCGCTATCCAGTGATCTATTCCTAGATCACTATTGTACTCCCTTGCCAAACTCAGTGTAGGGTATACAATAGATCTGGTACACAACATGGCATACTTTATAGAACCTATGGCTAAGGCATAGGGAATGACTTTCATTCTCTTTCTATCTTCTGCCGTGGTCGGGTTTTGAGTCTTACTCAATTTCACACCTTGTAACACATGCAAGAACTCTTTCTTTGACTGTTCCATTTTGAACTACTTCAAAATCTTGTCAAGGTATGTACTTATTGAAAAAACTTATCAAGCCTCTTGATCTATCTCTATAGATCTTGATGCTCAATATGTAAGCAGCTTCACCGAGGTCTTTCTTTGAAAAACTCCTTTCAAACATTCCTTTATGCTTTGCAGAATAATTCTACATTATTTCTGATCTACAATATGTCATTCACATATACTTATCAGAAATGTTGTAGTGCTCCCACTCACTTTCTAGTAAATACAGTGCTTCACCGCAAGTCTCAGATAAAACTATATGCTTTGATCAACTTATCAAAGCGTATATTCCAACTCGAGATGCTTGCACCAGTCCATAGATGGATCGCTGGAGCTTGCACACTTTGTTAGCTCCCTTTGGATTGATAAAACCTTCTGGTTGCATCATATACAACTCTTCCTCCAGAAACCCATTCAGGAATGCAGTTTTTACAACCATTTGCCAAATTTCATAAATTGTGGCAATTGCTAACATGATTCGGACAGACTTAAGCATCGCTACAGTTGAGAAAATCTCATTGTAGTCAACACCTTGAACTTGTCAAAAACCCTTTTTGTGACAAGTCGAGCTTTGTAGATAGTAACACTACTATCAACGTCCGTCTTCCTCTTGAAGATCCATTTATACAATATGGCTTGCCGATCATCGGGCAACTCCACCAAAGTCCATACTTTGTTTTCATACATGGATCCCATCTCAGATTTCATGGCCTTAAGCCATTTTGCGGAATCTGGGCTCATCATCGCTTCCTCATAGTTCGTAGGTTCATCATGGTCTAGTAACATGACATTCAGAACAGGATTACCGTACCACTCTGGTGCGGACCGTACTCTGGAAGACCTACGAGATTCTGTAGTAACTTGATCTGAAGTTTCATGATCATCATCATTAGCTTCCTCACTAATTGGTGTAGTAGTCACAGGAACAGATTTCTGTGATGAACTACTTTCCAATAAGGGAGAAGGTACAATTACCTTATCAAGTTCTACTTTCCTCCCACTCACTTCTTTCGACAGAAACTCCTTCTCTAGAAAGGATCCATTTATTAGCAACGAATGTTTTGCCTTCGGATCTGTGATAGAAGGTGTACCCAACAATTTCCTTTGGGTATACTATGAAGACGCACTTCTCCGATTTGGGTTTGAGCTTATCAGGATGAAACTTTTTCACATAAGCATCGCAGCCCCAAACTTTAAGAAACGACAACTTTGGTTTCTTGCTAAACCACAGTTCATATAGTGTCGTCTCAACGGATTTAGATGGTGCCCTATTTAACATGAATGCAGTTGTCTCTAATGCATGATCCCAAAACGATATTGGTAAATCGGTAAGAAACATCATAGATTGTACTATATCCAATAAAGTACGGTTATGACGTTCAGACACACCATTATAATGTGGTGTTCCAGGTGGCATTAATTTGTGAAACTATTCCACATTGTTTTAATTGAAGACCAAACTCATAACTTAAATATTTGTCTCCGCGATCAGATCGTAGAAACTTTATTTTTCTTGTTACGATGATTTTTCCACTTCACTCTAAAATTCTTTGAACCTTTCAACTATTTCAGACTTATGTTTCATCAAGTAGATATACCCATATCTGCTCAAATCATCTGTGAAGGTCAGAAAATAACGATACCCGCCGCGAGCCTTAACACTCATCGGATCGCATACATCGGTGTATTATTTCCAATAAGTCGGTTGCTCGCTCCATTGTTAGGAGAACGGAGTCTTAGTCATCTTGCCCATGAGGCATGGTTACGCAAGCATCAAGTGATTCATAATCAAGTGATTCCAAAATCCCATCAAGCATGGAGTTTCTTCATGCGCTTTACACCAATATGACCTAAACGGCGATGCCACAAATAAGTTGCACTATCATTATTAACTTTGCATCTTTTGGTTTCAATATTATGAATATGTGTATCACTACGATCGAGATCCAATGAACCATTTTCATTGGATGTGTAACCATATAAGGTTTTATTCATGTAAACAGAACAACAGTTTATTCTCTTACTTAAATGAATAACCGTATTGCAATAAACACGATCAAATCATATTCATGCTCAATGCAAACACCAAATAACATTTATTTAGGTTCAACACTAATCCCGAAAGTATAGGGAGTGTGCGATGATGATCATATCAATCTTGAAACTACTTTCAACACACATCGTCACTTCACCCTTAACTAGTTTACATTTGATACGCAACTCCTGTTTCGAGTTACTACTCTTAGCAACTGAACCAGTACCAAATACCGAGGGGTTGCTATAAACACTAGTAAAGTACACATCAATAACATGTATATCAAATATACCTTTGTTAACTTTGCCATCCTTCTTATCCGCCAAATACTTGGGGTAGTTCTGCTTTCAGTGACCAGTCCCTTTGCAGTAGAAGCACTTGTTCTCAGGCTTAGGTCTAGACTTGGGCTTCTTCACTTGAGAAGCAACTTGCTTGTCGTTCTTCTTGAAGTTCCCTTTTATCCCTTTGCCCTTTTCTTGAAACTAGTGGTCTTGTTAACCATCAACACTTGATGTTCTTTCTTGATTTCTACCTTCATCGATTTCATCATCATGAAAAACTCGGGAATCATTTTCATCATCCCTTGTATACTATAGTTCATCACGAAGTTCTACTAACTTGGTGATGGTGACTAGAGAATTCATCAATCACTATCTTATCTGGAAGATTAACTCCCACTTGATTCAGCGATTGTAGTACCTGCACAATCTGAGCACATGCTCACTAGTTGAGCGATTCTCCTCCATCTTTTAGCTATAGAACTTGTTGGAGACTTCATATCTCTCAACTCGGGTATTTGCTTGAAATATTAACTTCAATTCCTGGAACATCTCATATGGTCCATGATGTTCAAAACATCTTTGAAGTCCCAATTCTAAGCCATAAAGCATGGTGCACAAAACTATCAAGTAGTCATCATATTGAGCTAGCCAAACGTTCATAACGTCTGCATCTGCTCCTGCAATAGGTCTGTCACCTAGCGGTGCATTAAGGACATAATTCTTCTGTGCAGCAATGAGGATAAACCTCAGATTGCGGATCCAATCCGCATCATTTCTACTAACCTTTTTCAACACAATTTTCTCTAGGAACATATCAAAATAAACATATGAAAGCAACAACGCAAGCTATTGATCTTACAACATAATTTGCAAAATACTACCAGGACTAAGTTCATGATAAATTTAAGTTCAATTAATCATATTACTTAAGAACTCCCACTTAGACAGACATCTCTCTAGTCATCTAAGTGATCACGTGATCCAAATCAACTAAACCATAACTGATCATCACGTGAGATGGAGTAGTTTTCAATGGTGAACATCACTATGTTGATCATATCTACTATATGATTCACGCTCGACCTTTCGGTCTCCGTGCTCCGAGGCCATATCTGCATATGCTAGGCTCGTCAAGTTTAACTTTGAGTATTCGGCGTGTGCAAAACTGGCTTGCACCCGTTGTAGATGGACGTAGAGCTTATCACACCCGATCATCACGTGGTGTCTGGGCACGACGAACTTTGGCAACGGTGCATACTCAGGGAGAACACTTCTTGATAATTTTAGTGAGAGATCATCTTAAAATGCTACCGTCAATCAAAGCAAGAATAAGACGTATAATACATAAACATCATATGCAATCAAAATATGTGACATGATATGGCCATGTTCATCTTGCGCCTTTGATCTCCATCTCCAAAGTGCTGTCATGATCTCTATCGTCACCGGCACGACACCATGATCTTCATCATCTTGATCTATATCAATGTGTCATCACATGGTTGTCTCACCAACTATTGCTCTTGCAACTATTGCTATCGTATAGCGATAAAGTAAAGCAATTATTTGGCACTTGCATCTTATGCAACAAAGAGACATCCATAGGGCTTCGCCATTGCCGATAACTTCAACAAAACATGATCATCTCATACAACAACTTATATCTTATCACGTCTTGACCATATCACATCACAACATGCCCTGCAAAAACAAGTTAGACATACTCTACTTTGTTGTTGCAAGTTTTACGTGGCTGCTACGGGCTTAAGCAAGAACCAATCTTACCTACGCATCAAAACCACAACGATAGTTTGTCAAGTTGGTGCTGTTTTAACCTTCGCGAGGACGGGCGTAGCCACACTCGGTTCAACTAAAGTTGGAGAAACCGACACCGCTAGTCACCTGTGCAAAGCACGGCGGTAAAACCAGTCTCGCGTAAGCGTCTGCGTAATGTCGGTCCGGGCGCTTCATCCAACAATACCGCCCGAACCAAAGTATGACATCTTTGGTAAGCGGTATGACTTATATCGCCCACAACTCACTTGTGTTCTACTCGTGCATATAACATCAAACCATAAAACCTAGGCTCGGATGCCACTTTGTTGGGGAGCGTAGTAATTTAAAAATTTCCTACGCACACGCAAGATCATGGTGATGCATAGCAACGAGAGGGAGAGTGTTGTCTCGCACCCTCGTGAGACCGAAGCGGAAGCGTTGACGCACAACACCTCCGAGTTCTTGACACGCGTCAGCTCGATGGCGCACCCTCGATCTCCAATCCATTAGAGGCTCCGAGGGGAGTTCCGTCAAGACGACGGCGTGGTGGCGATCTTGATGTTCTCTGTCGCAGGCTTCGCCTAAGCACCGCTACAATATGATCGAGGTGTAATATCGTGGAGGGGGCACCGCACACGGCTAAGGAACGATCAATGATCAACTTGTGTGTCCTAGGGTGCCCCCTACCCCCGTATATAAAGGAGGGAGGGAGGAGGTGGCCGGCCCTAGGGGCGCGCCATAGGGAGGGGAAACCTACTCCAAGTAGGTTTCCCTCTCTTTTCCTTATCTTATTTGGAGGGGGAAGGAAAGAGTACTAGTATTAGGAAGTAGTACTAGTAGTAGTAATAGGAAGAGGGGGAAGGAGAAAGGAAAGGGGCGGCCCCCTCCCCAGTCGGATTGGGCTTGGGGCGCCCTCCCTTGCTCCTTCTCTCTTCCTCCTACATGGGCCCAATAAGGCCCATATACCTCCCGGGGTTCCAGAACCTCCGGAGCTCCAAACTTCTCCGGAACCTTTCCGGTGTCCAAATATATCCGTCCAATATATCAATCTTTATGTCTCGACCATTTGAGACTCCTCGTCATGTTCGTGATCATATCCGGACTCGAACAACCTTCGGTACATCAAAATACATAAACTCATAATATAAGCATCATCGAAACCTTAAGCGGCGGACCCTACGGTTCGAGAACAATGTAGACATGATCGAGACACGTCTCGGTCAATAACCAATAGCGGGACCTGGATGCCCATATTGGTTCCTACATATTCTACGAAGATCTTTATCGGTCAAACCGCATAACAACATACGTTGTTCCTTTGTCATCGGTATGTTACTTGCCCAAGATTCGATCGTCGGTATCCAATACCTAGTTCAATCTCGTTACCGCAAGTCTCTTTACTTGTTCCGTAATACATCATCTCACAACTAACTCATTAGTTGAAATGCTTGCAAGGCTTAAGTGATGTGCATTACCGAGAGGGCCAGAGATACCTCTCCGACATTCGGAGTGACAAATCCTAATCTCGAAATCGCCAACTCAACAAGTACCTTCGGAGACACTTGTAGAGCACCTTTATAATCACCCGATTCGTTGTGACGTTTGGTAGCACACAAAGTGTTCCTCCGTAAATGGGAGTTGCATAATCTCATAGTCATAGGAACATGTATAAGTCATGAAGGAAGCAATAGCAACATACTAAACGATCGTGTGCTAAGCTAACGGAATGGGTCATGTCAATCAGATCATTCAACTAATGATGTGACCCCGTTAATCAAATAACAACTCCTTGTCCATGGTTAGGAAACATAACCATCTTTGATTAACAAGCTAGTCAAGTAGAGGCATACTAGTGACACTCTGTTTGTCTATATATTCACACATGTATTATGTTTCCAGTTAATACAATTCTAGCATGAATAATAAACATTTATCATGATATGAGGAAATAAATAATAACTTTATTATTGCCTCTAGGGCATATTTCCTTCAAGCCACTCATCCTGGATACTGTGCTTGAAGGCCCCTAGGGCTTCGGCATGCGGACAATCGAGAATTTGATTATTCTTAGTGAGGAATCTATTCCAAAGCTTGCGGGCGGACTCTCCGGGCTGTTGAATTATGTCACTTAAATCGTCAATGTCCGGAGGTCGGACATAGGTTCCTTGAAAGTTGGCCCTGAAAGCATCCTCAAGTTCCTCCCAACTTCCGATTGAATTTTCGGGGAGGCTTTTCAACCAGTGCCGAGCCGATCCCTTCAACTTTAGGGGAAGGTATTTGATGGCATGGAGGTCGTCCCCATGAGCCATGTGGAGGATAAAATCTTCAATCCAGGCCCCGGGGTCTGTCGTTCCGTCATATGCCTCTATGTTCACGGGTTTTAAACCCTGTGGAAATTCATGGTCCAGTACCTCTTCGGTGAAGCACAGAGGGTGAGCGGCCCCTCTGTATCTGGACATGTTGTGGCGTGTTGTCGACTGCTGTTGTGCCCAGTGCTGATTCCGAACCGGTACTAGATCAGTCTGGTCGTATTGGTGACCATAATCCTGCGCCGGAGCGTGTCCTCTAGATGCATAGATGGACCTAGTTGCGCCGGCCTTTTTGTCCAGGAGCTCACATAAATCGTGTGCAGCGTCAGTAGCTGCTCTATTGCGGTTATGAAGTGGTTGATCCGGCCTGCTGGCCGTATTGTTCTTCGGTGGAACGGCTTCATCGTCAAATTCTGGCAGCAGCTTGTGCTTTGGATAGCTCTTTGTGTGGCGATCGTCGCTGTATTTTTCTTTAGTGTCTAGCACTTTATTCCATCTGCGATTGAGCGTTTCCTGCGCGACCTTAAGCCTTTGCTTCTGCTTCTTTAGACTTCTCGCAGTGGCCATAAGCCTTCTGTGGAGGTTATCTCGTTCCAAACGTTTTTCCGGGATGATGAATGCATCGTCGTCCGGACCGTGCTCCTCTCCTGGGGCAGGTTGATGAGTTTGGCCCTCGCGATCACTGTGATCGGGCGTCTGCTCCGGGCTATGTTCGGCGTGACCTGGCTCATCCTGCTCCATCGCTGGGTCCATATGGTCGTTCTTGCCTTTGGAGTTGACTGGGGTGTGGATCTTTCTAGCGTTGTTATCGCTGTTTTTACTATGGCTGGACTTAGAGCAGCGTCTGCGCCGTCGTTTTGGCTTTTGTCCGGGGATTTTATCCTCCATTTTGTCGCCATCGTCTTCCTTAGGTGTGTCCACCATGTATATATCATATGATGAGGTGGCAGTCCATCGCCCCATGGGCGGTGGTTCTGAATCGTCCCCTGCGCTGACGTCCATACCGTTGGTGTCATCGGAGTCGAAGTCAAGCATGTCTGTTACGTCATCGACACTGGCTATGAGTGGGTGGTGGGTGGGAAACGAATTTCTTCGTCGCCTTCTTTCCACTTGAGCCGGACATAGTTCGGCCGAGAGTCTCCTGACAAAGAGAGAGACTTTAATGAGTTCAGCATGTTGCCAAGGGGCGAGTGCTGGAAGATATCCGCAGCGGTGAACTCCATTACCGGAGCCCAACCAGATTCGGCGGGCTCGGGGGCGGGCTGTGTGGAACCTGCAGCCGGAGACGAGTCCGGTGGTCCGGTGACACGGGCTTCCTTGTGGGTGGAGTCTGTGTTTGGCTCTACCGCCGATGAGTGCGCAGTCTCCGGGGCGGAGTCCATCCACCCGTCCTCGGATGACGCGATCTGCCCCGGATTTAAGTCTGGATCTCCTGCAGGTGCGACATCCCGAGTAATCTCCGACAGCAGGTCTAGGCCGTGCTTGTCGTGACTGTTCGGCGCTCCTAGCGTAGGCCCAAATCCGTCGAAGATCAAGTCTCCGCGGATATCGGCCGTATAGTTCAAGTTTTCGAACCTGACCGGTTGGCCAGGGGCGTAGCTGTCGATCTGCTCCAGATGGCCAAGCGAATTGGCCTGCAGTAAGAAAGTCGCCGGACACGAAGATCTGTCTGGGGAGAAAAGTCTCACCCTGGACCGCGTTGTTGTTGATGATTGAAGGAGCCATCGAGCCTTGCAGCGACGAAACAAAGGAACTCTCAATGAAAGCACCAATGTCGGTGTCAAAACCGACGGATCTCGGGTAGGGGGTCCTGATCTGTGCGTCTAAGGCTAATGGTAACAGGAGGCAAGGGACACAATGTTTTACCCAGGTTCGGGCCCTCTCGATGTAGGTAAAACCCTACTTCCTGCTTGATTGATCTTGATGATATGAGTATTACAAGAGTTGATCTACCACGAGATCGTAGAGGCTAAACCCTAGAAGCTAGCCTATGATGATTAAGATTGTGCCTCTATGGACTAAACCCTCCGGTTTATATAGACACCGGAGGGGGCTAGGGTTTACACAGAGTCGGTTACAAAGAAGGAAATCTAATATCCGGATCGCCAAGCTTGTCTTCCATGCAAAGGAGGGTCCCAGCCGGACACGGGACGAAGTCTTGAGTCTTGTATCTTCACGGTCCAATAGTCCGGCCAAAGTATATAGTCCGGCCGTCCGGATACCCCCTAATCCAAGACTCCCTCAGCAGTTGCGAACACCCAGAGCGATTGCGGCGACGTACAACGGTGATATGGGCAACCACTCTGTACGGAGCCGAGGGCTGTTGGAGAAGAACTCCATAAGAAGAAGCTCAGAAATGTGTTGTACCATGAGTGGGCAATGCCTCCACGTCCAGCGAGGCTTTGCGTAGCCACGCTGAATCGTCTGCCATTAAGGAGATCATCCCAAAGCGGATTTCTCCGCGGACTGACATGATGATGATGAAGAAATCCACCTACACTGTGAAGTTTTGCTAGACGCCTAGCTCCACGGTGGGTGTCAGGGTTATGATACTGACAATGAGTACCGCGGGTATGAATAAGGGGCAGAGCCTAGCTATGGCGTAAGTGTAACACACGGTATTTAACAAGTTCGGGCCCCTCACTCGGTAGAGGTAAAAGCCCTATGTCTCATGCCCTGAGGCTTGATTTGATTTGATAGATAGGATTACAAGGTTGAATGTGCCCAGCTATGGAAAGGGGTGCGGCTTATATAGAGTGCACCGCAGCCCCATGTCTCCCACGCCGCCGGGGAAAATAATGCCATTGAATGAGGCAGTTACTAGTGTAATGAGCCTATACTGCAACAATTACAGGTAACGGTAGTTATAACTCTATTTAGTGGACGACTTAGGATCCGTCAACCGTTGCAGCTCCCACGACTCCTCCTTGCCCTATACGTCCGAGTGGTTGATCGTTGACCGAGTGGCGTGTGGTTGTCCGAGTGCTATAGAGTCGTCCGAGTGATCCTCCTCCTGGCATGGCCCCGGGACCTACCTATGATGATGAGCCCTATGTGGGTCCCGAATGATGGGTCCTTGACCCTACCTGTAATAGGTGATCACATCAACGCCCACCTTCTCCTCCTTCGCCACAGTAAGTGTTGCCGGAGCTTGTACTCTCTCGGACGAATACGGCAGGAGGCCCAACTGATTGTTGGCACTAGGGACGTACCTGCAATAGAACTAGGTCCCCTACCACCCCTTAACAGAGTCGGGGAAGCTCATCTTCAGGAACCTAGATACTCAGGCCCCCGCATAGCTAGGTGACATTGGTTTTCTCGCCAGTCGGCGAGTCCTTCTTGATGGTCATCGACCGACAGGTGAAGATGTGTTTGAATAGGCTCCAGTGAGGATGGCAACCCAAGAAGTTCTAGCAGAGAGAGATGAAGACCGAGAGATAAATGACAGCATTGGGGGGAAGGTGATGGTGTTGAGCGCCGAAGCAATCGAGGAATGCTCAAAAAAAGGGGTGGGAAGGCATCAAGAAGCCCCGCTCGACGTGGGTGACGAGCAGACGCGCTCGTCCTCCAGAGGCGCCGGCTCGACACCCCCCAAGCCCGGGCAACACCATCCCTCATGTGGAATCAGCCCCTTGATGTCTACTACGCAACCTTCTCCTTGTAGACGTTGTTGGGCCTCCAAGTGCAGAGGTTTGTAGGACAGTAGCAAATTTCCCTCAAGTGGATGACCTAAGGTTTATCAATCCGTGGGAGGCGTAGGATGAAGATGCTCTCTCTCAAACAACCCTGCAACCAACTAACAAAGAGTCTCTTGTGTCCCCAACACACCCAATACAATGATAAATTGTATAGGCGCACTAGTTCGGCAAAGAGATGGTGATACAAGTGCAATATAGATGGTAGATATAGGTTTTTGTAATCTGAAAATATAAAAACAGCAAGGTAACTAATGATAAAAGTTAGCATAAATGGTATTGCAATGCTAGGAAACAAAGCCTAGGGTTCATACTTTCACTAGTGCAAGTTCTCTCAACAATAATAACATAATTGGATCATATAACTATCCATCAACATGTAACAAAGAGTCACTCCAAAGCCACTAATAGCGGAGAACAAACGAAGAGATTATGGTAGGGTACGAAACCACCTCAAAGTTATCCTTTCTGTTCTATATATTCAAGAGTCCGTAGTAAAATAACATGAAGCTATTCTTTCCGTTCAATCTATCATAGAGTTCGTACTAGAATAACACCTTAAGACACAAATCAACCAAAACCCTAATGTCACCTAGATACTCCATTGTCACCTCAAGTATCCGTGGGCATGATTATACGATATGCGTCACACAATCTCAGATTCATCTATTCAACCAACACAAAGTACTTCAAAGAGTGCCCCAAAGTTTCTACCAGAGAGTCAAGACGAAAACGTGTGCCAACCCCTATGCATAGGTTCATGGGCGTAACCCGCAAGTTGATCACCAAAACATACATCAAGTGGATCACGTGATATCCCATAGTCACCACAGATAAGCACGGCAAGACATACATCAAGTGTTCTCAAATCCTTAAAGACTCAATCCGATAAGATAACTTCAAGAGGAAAACTCAATTCATCACAAGAGAGTAGAGGGTAGAAACGTCATAAGATCCAACTATAATAGCAAAGCTCGCGATACATCAAGATCGTGACATAGAGGGAACACGAGAGAGAGAGAGATCAAACACATAGCTACTGGTACATACCCTCAGCCCCGAGGGTGAACTACTCCCTCCACGTCATGGAGAGCGCCGGGATGATGAAGATGGCCACGGTGAGGATTTCCCCCTCCGTCGAGTGCCGAACAGGCTCCCGAGAGGTTTTGGTGGCTCTGAGAGGCTTGCGGCGGCGGAACTCCCGATCTATCTTGTGTTTCGATGTTTTTAGGGTATATGGGAATATATAGGCGAAAGTAATCGGTTGGGGGAGCCTCGAGGGGCCCACGAGGGTGGAGGGCGCGCCCCCCTATCTCGTGGCTTCCTCGATGCTTCCCTGGCTTGCACTCCAAGTCTCCCGGATCATGTTCGTTCCAAAAATCACGCTCCCGAAGGTTTCATTCCGTTTGGACTTCGTTTGATATTCCTTTTCTTCAAAACACTGAAATAAGCAATAAAACAACAATATGGGCTGGGCCTCCGGTTAATAGGTTAGTCCCAAAAATAATATGAAAGTGCATAATAAAGCCGTAATCATTCAAAACAGGTAATAAAACAGCATGGATGCTTCATAAATTATAGATACGTTGGAGACGTATCAGCATCCCCAAGCTTAATTCTTGCTCGTCCTCGAGTAGGTAAATGATAAAAGAAAGAATCTATGAAGTGTGAATGCTAGCTGGTGCACAAGTTTGATCAATGATAGTTTCAATCACCTTTTCTAGCGTGATTATATGTCATAACAGTGGTTCATCTCATAAAACTTCTCACGAACAAGCAACAAGCAATTCACATGTTAAAGCATAGACCATAAACTTTCTTGAAAACTAGGAAACTTCATTCTCAGTCATCAAACAATAACAATTCATCTTATTTTCAGGAAGGGTCTATGTCAGAGCTTTGATTTAGCAAACTCCACATACTCAACTATCATATAGTCTTCTACAATTGCTAACACTCACGCAATACTATTGGTTATGGAGTTTCAATCGGACACTGAGAAAGATAGGGGCTTATAGTGTTGCCTCCCAACGTATTCACCTTTGGGTGATGTCAACAATAATAGTTCATGCTAACTTAGATCCAATTGGATATATATATCAGGATCTTTCCAACACGAGGTGCTTGCCAAAGGATAAAATGAAAAAGGGAAAGGTGAAGATCACCTTGACTCTTGCATAAAGTAAAAGACATAAAGTAAAAGATAGGCCCTTCGCAGAGGGAAGCAGAGGTTGCCATGCGCTTTTAGGGTTGGATGCACAAAATCTTAATGCAAAAGAATGTCACTTTATATTGCCACTTGTATATGGACCTTTATTATGCAGTCCTCGCTTTTATTGCTTCCATAACAAGATCGTATAAAGCTTATTTTCTTCACACTAATAAATCATACATATTTAAAGAGCAATTTTTATTGCTTGCACCGATGACAACTTACTTGAAGGATCTTACTCAATCCATAGGTAGGTATGGTGGACTCTCATGGCAAAAACAGGGTTTAAGGATATTTGGAAGCACAAGTAGTATCTCTACTTGGTGCAAGGAATTTGGCTAGCATGAGGGGGAAAGGCAAGCTCAACATGTTTGAATGATCCATGACAATATACTTTAACTGAGATGTGAGAAAACATAACCCATTACGGCGTCTTCCTTGTCCAACTCTTTAGCATGTCACAATACTTAATGAGTGCTCACAATTATAAAAGATGTCTAAGATAGTATATTTATATGTGAAATCTCTCTTCCTTCAATATTCTTTCATGAATTGTTCAAATGACCAATACAATGCTTGCTAACCTTCAATAAATTTACAACCTCTACTTTTTAGATGTGAAGTCATTACTCCCCATGGGATAAGGAAATGAGACATATATAATTTCAGATTTATGACAATCAACTCATTCAACAATTTACTCATAGGATATAAGTGAAGCACACGAGTAAATGACAAACTACTCCAACAAGATATAAGTGAAGATCAATGAGTAGCTAAATAATTATGTAACTATGTGAAGACTCTCTCTTATTAAAGAATTTCAGATCTTGGTATTCTATTCAAACAGCAAGCAAAACAAATAATATGACATTGCAAGGATAGCACAACTCATGTGAAGAAGCAAAAACTTAGGTTCAACCGATACTAACCGAAAGTTGTTGAAGAAGAAAGGTGGGATGCCTAACGGGGCATCACCAAGCTTCGATGCTTGAGAATTATTGAAATATTATCTTGGGGTGTCTTGGGCATCCCCAAGCTTGAACTTTTGTGTCTCCTTAATTCTTCTCATATCATGGTTTCTCTTTTTATTCAAAGCTTCATCCACACCATACTCAACAAGAACTCATGAGATAGGTTAGTATAAACCAATGCAAAACCTGATCATTTTCTACTGTAACAAATCACTAAAATTATTATTCAACATTGCATACTAAATGCCTCTGCATATTTAATACTATTATCCTCAAATATAATCATTAAACAAACAAACATATGCAACAATGCAAACATAACAGCAATCTGCCAAAACAGTATAGTCTGTAAAGAATGCAAGAGTATCAATACTTCCCTAACTCCAAAAATTATGAGAAAAATACTACGCTGTAGAAGATTTACCAGATCTCAATATGCAAAAAAAATTCAACATTATATCATTCTCCGGATTTTCTAGGGAATTTTTGCAACAGCGGTAAACTTTCTGTTTTCAAACAGCAACATGTATACTAGCAAAATAAGCATGGTAAAGACTATCCTTGACATTTTTATTGAAAATAAGGATGCAAAACATTATTCTAAATAACAGTAAGCAAATACTAACACAAGAAAATGATGCTCCAAGCAAAACACATATCATGTGGTGAATAAAAATATAGCTCCAAGTAACGTTACCGATGAACGAAGACGAAAGAAGGGATGCCATCCGGGGCATCCCCAAGCTTAGGCTCTTGGTTGTCCTTGAATATTACCTTGGGGTTCCTTGGGCATCCCCAAGCTTAGGCTCTTGCCACTCCTTATTCCATAGTCCATCGAATCTTTATCCAAAACTTGAAAAACTTCACAACACAAAACTCAACAGAAAACTCGTAAGCTCCGTTAGTATAAGAAAATAAAACCACCACTTAGGTACTGTAGTGAACTCATTCTAAATTCATATTGGTGTAATATCTACTGTGTTCCAACTTCTCTATGGTTCATACCCTCCGATACTACTCATAGATTCATCAAAATAAGCAAACAACACATAGAAAACAGAATCTGTCAAAAAGAGAACAGTCTGTAGTAATCTGTATCAAACATGTACTTATCGAACTTCAAAAATCCTACCAAATTAGAAAGTCCTAAGAAATTTGTGTACCAATCCACAGAAAAAAGAATCAGATCAGAAGACCGTGTCTGTGAATTATCAAAACTAATTTACTGGGTACAAAAGTTTCTGATTTTCAGCAAGATCAACACAACTATCACCGTAAGCTATCCTAAAGGTCTTACTTGGCACTTTATTGAAACACAAGCTATAGAATATGATTAATACAGTAGAATAATCATGTGGACACACAAAAACAGTAAGGATAAATATTGGGTTGTCTCCCAACAAGCGCTTCTCTTTAATGCCTTTTAGCTAGGCATGATGATGGCAATGATGCTCACATAAAAATTAAGAATTGAAACATAACGGGAGCATCATGAAGCATACGACTAGCACATTTAAGTCTAACCCACTTCCTATGCATAGGGATTTTGTGAGCAAACAACTTATGGGAACAATAATCAACTAGCATAGGAAGGTAAAACAAGCATAGCTTCAAGATTTTCAACACATATAGAGGAAACTTGATATTATTGCAATTCCTACAAGCATATGTTCCTCCCTCATAATAATTTTCAGTAGCATAATGAATGAATTCAACAATATAACCAGCACCTAAAGCATTATTTTCATGATATACTTGCATAGAAAATTTACTACTCTCCACATGAGCAAAATCCTTCTCATTCAGAAAAATGGGAGTATCATAAGAGACTTGATTACTATAAATTGTTTCCACATTAAAAGAGTAATGTTCAGAAAAAGGGTAATCATAATCATGACAAGTTTTATAAATATAATCATCACTACTTTTATAGCATAAGTTTCATTACAATAATCATCATAAGTAGCAACTTCGTTCTCATCATAATCGATTGAAACCTCTCCCAAGATAGTGGAATCATCACTAAATAAAGTTGACACTCTTCCAAATCCACTTTCATATTCATCACAATAAAATTCAACATCCTCCAAAATAGTGGGATAACTACTTCCTAAAGTTGACACTCTTCCAAACCCACTTTCATCAATATAATCATCATAGGTAAGAGGCATGCTATCATCATAATAAATATTCTCATCAAAACTTGGGGGACAAAAAATATCATATCCATCAAACATAGCTTCCCCAAGCTTGTGGCTTGGCATATCATTAGCATCATGGATATTCAAGGAATTCATACTAACAACATTGCAATCATGCTCATACTGCAAAAATCTGAAGGAAATATGCCCTAGAGGCAATAATAAAGTTATTATTTATTTCCTTATTTCATGATAAATGTCTATTATTCATGCTAGAATTGTATTAACCGGAAACATAATACATGTGTGAATATATAGACAAACAGAGTGTCACTAGTATGCCTCTACTTGACTAGCTTGTTAATCAAAGATGGTTATGTTTCCTAACCATGAACAAAGAGTTGTTATTTGATTAACGGGATCACATCATTAGTTGAATGATCTGATTGACATGACCCATTCCGTTAGCTTAGCACCCGATCGTTTAGTATGTTGCTATTGCTTTCTTCATGACTTATACATGTTCCTATGACTATGAGATTATGCAACTCCCGTTTGCCAGAGGAACACTTTGGGTACTACCAAACGTCACAACGTAACTGGGTGATTATAAAGGAGTACTACAGGTGTCTCTAAAGGTAGATGTTGGGTTGGCGTATTTCGAGATTAGGATTTGTCACTCCGATTGTCGGAGAGGTATCTCTGGGCCCTCTCGGTAATGCACATCACTTAAGCCTTGCAAGCATTACAACTAATGAGTTAGTTGCGAGATGATGTATTACGGAACGAGTAAAGTGTAACGCCCCGAGACCGATGTGCCAGTTGTCCTCCAGTTATTCGCTGTGTTGCTTTGTCATTGCTTGCGTGTTGCATTTCACCATGTCATCATCCGCATTTCATCTGCATGTTTTTCAAAACTTGCATCCGTTCGGATCCCGTCGCTTCTCTTCGTTGTCCGTTCCGAGCCTTTTCCCCGTTGTCCGTGTTGCAATCCGGCACTCCTATGTCCTCCGGCGTCCCCTTCTTCTCTCCTGTTGTGTGCGGGTGTTGAACTTTCTCGGAATGGACCGAGGTTTGCCAAGCGGCCTTGGTATAGCACCGGTAGACCGCTTGTCAAGTTTCGTGCCATTTGGAGGTCGTTTGGTACTCCAACGGTTAACCGGGTAACCGTAAAGCCCTCTTTTGTTGCAGCCCAACACCCCTTCCAAAGTGGCCCAAAACCCATCTAACTCCCCTCCATGCTCTTGGTCGTTCGATCACGATCGCGTGGCCGAAAACCGCACCTCATTTGGACTCTCCTAGCTCCCTCTACCTATAAATAGGCCCTCCCCTTCCAAATTTCGGATCATTTCCCCCCGAAACCCTAAATCTCCCCCTCCGCGCCGGCGGACATGTCCGCCCGGGCCGGACGAAATCGCACCGCCGCCCCGAGCCACTCAGCGCTTGCCACCTGTCCGCCGCCGCCCTCCTCCTCCGGCCATGGGCCAGCGCCAGCCATGGGGCGGATCTGCTCGCGCCGCCCGCCGGTCGCGCCGCCGTCGCCGCCAAGTGCTCGCCATCCCGCCACAAGCGCCACGAGCCACGCTCCCAGCCGCCCGTCCGCCCGCTCCCCTCGATCTGCCTTGCAGCGCCCGCCCGCCAGCGCCGCCGGCCACACACAAGCACGCCGCCAGAGATCCCGTCGCCGCTCCTCCACGAACCCGCCGCCGCGGTCGCCTCAAGGCCTCAAGCGTCCCGGCGCCTCCCCCGTCGTCGGCCCCAGCGCCCGATCCCGCCCGCCGCCCGGTTGCTCATTGCTTTCGGCAGCAGCGCCAGCCGGAGATCAGCGCCGTCGCCCATGGATCGGGAGGAGCCCGATCCGGCCGGTCTCCGCTCGGGGCCGCCCAATCCCACGTGGGCCACGGCCCAGCCTCCCCGGCCCAGCGCCCCAGCCGGCCTGCTTCCTCTCCTTCCAACCTGGGCCTCAGCCCGTGGTGAGCAGCCCAGCCTACAGTTTCAGCCCATGTGTTTTTTTTTCTGCGCTGCGAATTTTGCTATTTTCCAGAGATGCCAGTTTTACAGAAATGCCCCTGTTTTAAACTGCTAATAACTATTTAACCATGCATCGGATTAAAATGATTTAAATATGTAAAGTGCTTAGAATTTCATCTAGTTTCACAATATGCCACTTTCATCCATGTTAAAAATGTTTAAAATGATGTTTGCTTAAATTTGCTCAAATGCCATGTTAAAATGATTTTATTCATAACTAAATAACAGTAGCTCGGATTTAAATGTTCTTTATATGTATTTGGGGTGGAAAAATGCCTAGTTTAACATGGTCCACTTTATTTTCCTGTTTAACAACTTTAAAATATGTTTTAGGGCAGAACAGTACCAAATTCATAATATGCTCATGAGGATTTTCCGTACTTGTTGTTCGTTGTTTCCGGCCTCATTTAAACTTGCCTAGGTAGGTAGTTTTGTTATGCTTCACCCCTTGCCATGTTAATCAACATTTAATATTGTTGGGTAGCTTAAACAAGAGAGAACTAAATAAATGTATGTGGTGTTTCGTCAATATGCAACGCGTTGCATATTGAGCTCCACTTAATTTGTAGTGTTGTTTGTTGCACTTTGCCTTGCCATGCATATTTAAACCGGACATGCATCATCCTTGGTTGTGCATCATGCCAAGTTTATGTGATGGTTGTTTACTATGTTGTTTGTTTCTTTCCGGGTAGCCTCTCTCGTTAGCTTCGGTTTCGTTCCGGAGTTGTGAGGATTCGTTCGACTTCGTCCGTTTGTCTTCTTCATGGACTCGTTCTTCTTCCTTGCGGGATTTCGAGCAAGATGACCGCTACCTCGGATCTCACTACTATCATTGCTATGCTAGTTGCCTCGTTCTTTCGCTATGCTGCGCTACCTATTACCTGTTTGTCAAGCCATCCCAAATTGCCATGAACCTCTAACCTTTGACACCATTCCTAGCAAACCGTTGTTTGGCTATGTTACCGCTTTGCTCAGCCCTCTTATAGCGTTGCTAGTTGCGTGAAGTTGAAGATTGCTCCATGGTGGACAGGGTTTATGTTGGGATATCACAATATCTTTTATATTATTAATGCATCTATATACTTGGTAAAGGGTGGAAGGCTCGGCCTTATGCAGTGTTTTGTTCCACTCTTGCCGCCTAGTTTCCGTCATACCGGTGTTATGTTCCCGGATTTTGCGTCCCTTACGCGGTCGGGTGATTTATGGGACCCCCGACAGTTCGCTTTGAATAAAACTTGTCCAGAAGGCCCAACATTGCCTTTTACCATTTGCCTCACCACCACCTACTTTTCCTTGGGAGTAATTAACCCAAGGGTCATCTTTATTATAGCCCCGGGCGATTGCTTGTCTAAGCGTTGGTCCAAACTAGAGCACCGTCTTGGGACCATCCCTTGGCAACTTGGGTTACGTCGGTACTGTGACGCTTAGCTCATCCGGTCGTGGCTCGAGACGAGATCTGCGGCTACTATCGGGATGTCGGCACGCCGGGAGGTCTTCTGGTCTTGTTTTACCATTGTCGAAATGTCTTGATGTACCGGATACCGAGTCGATCGGAGTGTCTCGGGTGAAGGTCTATTCCTTCGATGATCGCGAGAGCTTGTCATGGGCTAAGTTGGGACACCCTGCAGGTATAAACTTTCGAGAGCCGTGCCCGCGGTTATGTGGCAGATGGGAATTTGTTAATGTCCGGTTGTAGACAACTTGACACTTGATCCGAATTAAAACGCATCAACCGCGTGTGTAGCCGTGATGGTCTCTTCTCGGCGGAGTCCGGGAAGTGAACACGGTTTCTGTGTTATGTTTGACGTAAGTAGGTGTTCAGGATCACCTCTTGATCATTGCTAGTTGACGACCGTTCCGCTTGTTCTCTTCTCGCTCTTATTTGCGTTGGTTAGCCACCATACTTGCTTAGTCGCTGCTGCAACCTCACCACTTTGCCCATTCCTTTCCCATTAAGCTTTGCTAGTCTTGATACCCATGGTAATGGGATTCTTTGAGTCCTCGTGGCTCACGGATACTTCAAAACCAGTTTGCGGTGCCTATGTTACCGAAAGCGGTGATTTAATCAAGCTCAAGGAGGAGCTCGATGAAGATTTTGGCCTTTGTGTTGTTTCGTTCTAGTTGTTCAAGAGTGGAGCCCAGTTGGGGTCGATCGGGAACCTTTTGTCGCATTTGGGGTTCTTCTTTTATTTTGGTTCCGTAGTCGGACCTTGATTGTATCTGGATGATGTAATGCTTTATTCATGTATTTGTGTGAAGTGGCGATTGTAAGCCAACTATGTATCTCTTTCTCTTATGTATTACATGGGTTGTGTGAAGATTACCTCACTTGCGACATTGCTTTCAATGCGGTTATGCCTCTAAGTCGTGCTTTGACACGTGGGAGATATAGCCGCATCGAGGGCGTTACAAGTTGGTAATCAGAGCCATCCCCGACCTTAGGAGCCCCCACTGCTTGATCGTTTTTAGTGGCCGAGTTGTGTCTAGAAAAATGTTTTGAGTCATTTAGGATTATATATCGGAGAGTAGGATCCTTTTTACTCCCCAGTCCCTTCGACCTTCTGGTGAGGTATCCTGACGTAGAGTTTTGACTCTTCTCTTCTCAAATTTCACTAAAAAAAATTTAGGATCACGCGGGTATCTTGGGATCGTTCCGATATTCTTATGACGAGAACATTGTTCTTGGTGCCTCCTGTCATTTAGGGGTTGTGGCAGTGTCCCGGGGAGTTGAGCTCCGAGGTGTTGTCGTCATAATTTTATCGTTGCAGTTCTGGAATACCTGAGTTTAGTACGCCGACATCGAAAATCTCTTTTATGCAGTTGTTGGTGAGATAACCCCGCTAACCCAATCTTGAGGTGAGTACGGAGTATTGCCATGACTTCGATAACGGATGCTTTTCAAGGTTGAGGTAGACGATTTCGAAGGTTTCTTGGTTATGTGTTGACGGATGGATACAAATGGATGTAGGGATTGTTAGTTTGGGTGAGATATATTGCTCCCTGTATCCCCAACACCGATTGCATAACCGAAAGTTTCGGAGTTTCATAGGTGGGAATTCAAGTAGCTCTTAGGATATCTTTCCGACGGATGTATGATATGAAATTGGGGTTCGACGTCTAGTGGTCCGCCTATTCACGGTTGGTTTCAAATGGTCTCGTTGTGTCTTAAAGAGTCCTTGGCTATGCCGACTGGGGACACTTCAGATGTCATGTGCACCGCCTTGTACATGATGGTGCTTTGTCGATTGAGCCCGTGTAGGCCCCACCACGAAAACTTGGACGAAATCTCTATCATATGTTTGTTCCGCTTATTCGCAAGCCAAATCCTTTGTTTTGTGTTATTTGTGGTATTCGAGTTGCTTCGAAGGAAAATGTTGAATCCATACCTTCCCTAATTGGTGTTCTCATATTGCTATGTGAATACTAATCCTTTTTGATCATTGAGGTTGTCATGTTAATCCTTTTCCAACCGGTGCGCTTCTCTTCGAGATGATCCCATCATTCTCCCCATCAGCAAGACCAATTATCATTTCTTCTCAACGGTGTTTGTTCCATCTTCCCCAAATTGCCTTTGTTTTCCCACCCTCCCACCCTTTCTCTTCAAGGACTCATTTATTTTGATCAAGTATCCTTTTATTTTTTGTGAAGTTTCTCCATTCTTTTCCATCAATGTTCTTACCCGGTGGTTCTCAAGAAGATGTTCTACTAGTTCATCATCCTTCATTGTTGTTTCTTCTTCGGTGGATCCATATCAAGATTTTGATATTCATCATATCCTTTTCTTTGTTTCAAATGCCTTTTAATACCGGTGCACCTCTTAATCTTTCACTTCTCGCTATTTGTTATTCCGGAGTGCTCAAGATATCTCAAAGATTCGTGTTTCCACTCTACATTCATTCAAGCTCTTTCGAGATTGGTATCTCATTCAAGTCATTTAATTCAACCGGTGCAACATCTCTTTTAAATCTTTCCAACGGTGTTCTTTTGAGTGGGCCTAACCCACAGGTTTTTTCCCAGGATCTTACCTGACTCTTCTATTTATTCCGGAGCCATTCTCAAATTCTTTTCATCTTTGGCTCAACCTTTCCTCTTTTAATTCTCCCGAAATATCTCAACAATTCATGGTGGTTCTCATCATCTTTCTCAACATGTGAAGACCGAAGAAGAGTTTCTCTTTAATCTTGCTCCATTCTCTTCAAGATTCATGGTTCTGGCTTGATGCCATCCTCTCATAATTGTTTTCGATTGTGAGAATTCTTTAAACCCATCCGGAGCATTTCATGAGTTGTTTCCATTTCTTTCCTCCGAAGGCCATCATGTCATAATTCTTCATTCTCAGATTTGAGCTTTCATTCTCCAAATCTTACCGGTGCATCGTTCAAATATCCTCTAGTCAGTTCTTGATCTCTTTGTTCTCATGTATCTATTTTGTCTCAAGCACCTTCGTTCATTTGCTAATTCTTACCGGTGATGCACCCCTACTTCGATCATTTTCAATTCTAACGGTGGTTCTTTCAAGATCTATCTTCCTTGCTCATCATATCAATTCATTTGTTGTTCAAATCCTACCGGTGGATCGTTGAAGACTTTTCTCAAGCTTGCGCCATATCTCTCTTAATCCTTTCTACGAGAATAAGTGGTATGCCAAATCCGTTGCTTGTCATCAATTTAAATTGGTGAAGGATAGGCATAACGTAATTCTTATTACTGTTCATCCAAGTGATTAATTTCTTCTTTCCGGAGTTGTTCACCATATCACATTCTTGGTTCGAGATGCTTCATCTTTTCTTTTCCGGAGTTCCAAGCTCTAATTATCACGAAGATCCATCTAAATCATTGCAAGGATTCACCTTGTGTTTTCAATTTCTCTTTCTTTTCATTCCTTTTGTTTACCGGAGTTCTTCATGGAGGCTCTAAATGGTGGTTCATCAAGGATTCCTTTCATTCTCGATTTGTTCTTCAAGATTTCTCTTGAAGTTATGACCCGCCAAGCTATACTCAAAAATAAACATGGTGCTCAACACATGTTTTGTTTTGAGGAGCTCAAGTATTCTTCATCTTGCATTCCAAAGTGCAATTCTTTCTACCTTATCTTTCGACATGGTGTTATATCATTCTTGACAATTTCCCTTCGCGTTTCATGATTCACAAGTTCTCAAGAGTGACATAGTTAAATCCATCATTTTCTCTTTGTTCAAGAGATCTTTTCATCCATCAATCTCTTCGTTGGAGTTATCTTGGTAAAGATTTCACCTAAAGCCTTCTCTAAGGAATGTTGCTATTATGGTGTTTATCAATGATCCAAGTTTTCTCCTATCCTCTCGGTGAAGAAGTTTTTCATCTCTTTGGTGATCTCAACCAATCAATTGTTTCCATTACTGGCCGGTTGTCACCTCATCATTTTGAGATGTTTGCCATAAGCCCACAACAAGCTTGTGCTTTTCGTTGTTGATTTTCCAACAACTCCGTTCAATTCTTCTTTGCAAGGGTGCTTTCCAAGCTCATTTGTGGCAGAAGTTGTCATTTTCTTCTCCGTCCCTTTATCCCAACGATCTAACTTCTATTCTTTCGTTACGGAGGCATTGTGATGTTGTGCTCTTCACTCATCATCTCGAATTGTGAGGATCATGTTCTCTTCGTGCTTATCCATTTAACCGGAGTGTTGTGTGTTCTCATTCAAGTTCTTTCATCTTGTCAAGTTTTGCCTCCCTTCTCAACCGGAGTGCGGTTTGTAATGTTTCTTACCCCTTGCGCCATTCTTTCAATTCCGGAGGCAGTGTGTTGTTGATTTCATCATGTATCCTCTCATCTTGGCAAGTTCATGTTCAATTCCTTCCATTTTCAGTCGGAGTGCTGCCCAAATTATATCAATCTTATTCCTCCTCTATCTAGTTTTAACCGGAGTGGTTTCAATATCTATCTTATCACTAAACCTCTTGGTTCTCGTCATATTCCTTGTTCCTCTTGTCCAACGAATTGTTTGCAATCTTGGTCATCTCCGTTGTTTTGTTTCTTTCAATTTGTTCAACCTCTCAAGGTTCTTTGGTTTCACTCATTGGTCAAAGAAGCAATTTAGTTTACCTCTTCTCTTCCTCTTTCGTTTCTCTCCGGTGCCATTCTAGATCTCGGGACGAGATCCTCTCGTAGTGGTGGAGTGTTGTAACGCCCCGAGACCGATGTGCCAGTTGTCCTCCAGTTATTCACTGTGTTGCTTTGTCATTGCTTGCGTGTTGCATTTCACCATGTCATCATCCGCATTTCATCTGCATGTTTTTCAAAACTTGCATCCGTTCGGATCCCGTCGCTTCTCTTCGTTGTCCGTTCCGAGCCTTTTCCCCATTGTCCGTGTTGCAATCCGGCACTCCTATGTCCTCCGGCGTCCCCTTCTTCTCTCCTGTTGTGTGCGGGTGTTAAACTTTCTCGGAATGGACCGAGGTTTGCCAAGCGGCCTTGGTATAGCACCGTGAACCGCTTTGTCAAGTTTCGTGCCATTTGGAGGTCGTTTGGTACTCCAACAGTTAGCAAGATAACAAGTAAAGCCCTCTTTGTTGCAGCCCAACACCCTTCCAAAGTGGCCCAAAACCCATCTAACTCCCTCCATGCTCTTGGTCGTTCGATCACGATCGCGTGGCAAAAACCGCACCTCATTTGGACTCTCCTAGCTCCCTCTACCTATAAATAGGCCCTCCCCTTCCAAATTTGGATCATTTCCCCGAAACCCTAAATCTCCCCTCGCGCCCGCGATTATGTCCGCCAGCACGGACGAATCGCACCGCCCATGCCCGAGCCACTCAGCGCTCGCCACCTGTCCCGCCGCCCGCCCTCCTCCGCCATGGGGCCCTCCTGAGCCATGGGGCGGATCTGCTCACGCCGCCCGCCCGGTCGCGCCCGCCGCCCGCGCCAAGTGCTCGCCATCCCGCCATTGCGCCCGCGAGCCACGCTCCCAGCCCGCCCGTCCGCCCGCTCCCCTCGATCTGCCTTGCAGCGCCCTGACCCGCCGCGCCAGCGCCGCCGCCGCCCGCGGCACGCCGCCAGAGATCCCGTCGCCGGCTCCTCCACTGAACCCGCCGCCGGTCGCCTGCGCCCTCCCGCGTCCCGGCGCCTCCCCGCCGTCACACCGCGCCCGCGCCCGATCCCGCCGCCGCGGTTGCTCACGCCGCTTCGGCAGCCAGCGCCACGGCGGAGATCAGCCGTCGCCCGCCATGGATCGGGAGGAACCCGATCCGGCCGGTCTCGCTTCGGCCGCCCAATCCCACGTGGGCCACGGCCCAGCCTCCCCGGCCCAGCGCCCCAGCCGGCCTGCTTCCTCTCCTTCCAACCTGGGCCTCAGCCCGTGGTGAGCAGCCCAGCCTACAGTTTCAGCCCATGTGTTTTTTTTTCTGCGCTGCGAATTTTGCTATTTTCCAGAGATGCCAGTTTTACAGAAATGCCCCTGTTTTAAACTGCTAATAACTATTTAACCATGCATCGGATTAAAATGATTTAAATATGTAAATTGCTTAGAATTTCATCTAGTTTCACAATATGCCACTTTCATCCATGTTAAAAATGTTTAAAATGATGTTTGCTTAAATTTGCTCAAATGCCATGTTAAAATGATTTTATTCATAACTAAATAACCGTAGCTCGGATTTAAATGTTCTTTATATGTATTTGGGGTGGAAAAATGCCTAGTTTAACATGGTCCACTTTATTTTCCTGTTTAACAACTTTAAAATATGTTTTAGGGCAGAACAGTACCAAATTCATAATATGCTCATGAGGATTTTCCGGACTTGTTGTTCGTTGTTTCCGGCCTCATTTAAACTTGCCTAGGTAGGTAGTTTTGTTATGCTTCACCCCTTGCCATGTTAATCAACATTTAATATTGTTGGGTAGCTTAAACAAGAGAGAACTAAATAAATGTATGTGGTGTTTCGTCAATATGCAACGCGTTGCATATTGAGCTCCACTTAATTTGTAGTGTTGTTTGTTGCACTTTGCCTTGCCATGCATATTTAAACCGGACATGCATCATCCTTGGTTGTGCATCATGCCAAGTTTATGTGATGGTTGTTTACTATGCTGTTTGTTTCTTTCCGGGTAGCCTCTCTCGTTAGCTTCGGTTTCGTTCCGGAGTTGTGAGGATTCGTTCGACTTCGTCCGTTTGTCTTCTTCATGGACTCGTTCTTCTTCCTTGCGGGATTTCAGGCAAGATGACCGCTACCCTAGATCTCACTACTATCATTGCTATGCTAGTTGCCTCGTTCTTTCGCTATGCTCCGCTACCTATTACCTGTTTGTCAAGCCATCCCAAATTGCCATGAACCTCTAACCTTTGACACCATTCCTAGCAAACCGTTGTTTGGCTATGTTACCGCTTTGCTCAGCCCCTCTTATAGCGTTGCTAGTTGCAGATGAAGTTGAAGATTGCTCCATGGTGGACAGGGTTTATGTTGGGATATCACAATATCTTTTATATTATTAATGCATCTATATACTTGGTAAAGGGTGGAAGGCTCGGCCTTATGCACAGTGTTTTGTTCCACTCTTGCCGCCCTAGTTTCCGTCATACCGGTGTTATGTTCCCGGATTTTGCGTCCTTACGCGGTCGGGTGATTTATGGGACCCCCGACGATTCGCTTTGAATAAAACTTGTCCAAAGCAAGGCCCAACATTGCCTTTTACCATTTGCCTCACCACCACCTACTTTTCCCTTGGGAGTAATTAACCCAAGGGTCATCTTTATTATAGCCCCGGGCGGTGCTTGTCTAAGCATTGGTCCAAACTAGAGCACCGTCTTGGGACCATCCCTTGGCAACTTGGGTTACGTCGGTACTGTGACGCTTAGCTCATCCGGTCGTGGCACGAGGCGAGATCTGCTGCTACTATCGGGATGTCGGCACGCCGGGAGGTCTTGATGGTCTTGTTTTACCATTGTCGAAATGTCTTGATGTACCGGATACCGAGTCCGATCGGAGTGTCTCGGGTGAAGGTCTATTCCTTCGATGATCGCGAGAGCTTGTCATGGGCTAAGTTGGGACACCCTGCGGTATAAACTTTCGAGAGCCGTGCCTGCGGTTATGTGGCGAGATGGGAATTTGTTAATGTCGGTTGTAGACAACTTGACACTTGATCCGAATTAAAACGCATCAATCGCGTGTGTAGCCGTGATGGTCTCTTCTCGTGGTCCGGAAGTGAACACGGTTTCTGTGTTATGTTTGGCGTAAGTAGGTGTTCAGGATCACCTCTTGATCATTGCTAGTTGACGACCGTTCCGCTTGTTCTCTTCTCGCTCTTATTTGCGTTGGTTAGCCACCATACTTGCTTAGTCGCTGCTGCAACCTCACCACTTTGCCCATTCCTCTCCCATTAAGCTTTGCTAGTCTTGATACCCATGGTAATGGGATTGCTGAGTCCTCGTGGCTCACGAGATACTTCCAAAACCAGTTTGCAGGTGCCTATGTTACCGAGCAGGTGACGCAATCAAGCTCAAGGAGGAGCTCGATGAAGATTTTGGCCTTTGTGTTGTTTCGTTCTAGTTGTTCAGTAGTGGAGCCCAGTTGGGGTCGATCGGGAACCTTTTGTCGCATTTGGGGTTCTTCTTTTATTTTGGTTCCGTAGTCGGACCTTGATTGTATCTGGATGATGTAATGCTTTATTCATGTATTTGTGTGAAGTGGCGATTGTAAGCCAACTATGTATCTCTTTCCCTTATGTATTACATGGGTTGTGTGAAGATTACCTCACTTGCGACATTGCTTTCAATGCGGTTATGCCTCTAAGTCGTGCTTCGACACGTGGGAGATATAGCCGCATCGAGGGCGTTACATAAAGAGACTTGCCGGTAACGAGATTGAACTAGGTATTGGATACCAACGATCGAATCTCGAGCAAGTAACATACCGATGACAAAGGGAACAACGTATGTTGTTATGCGATTTGACCGATAAAGATCTTCATAGAATATGTAGGAGCCAATATGGGCATCCAGGTCCCGCTATTGGTTATTGACCAAGAATAGTTCTAGGTCATGTCTACATAGTTCTCGAACCCGTAGGGTCCGCACGCAACAAGGTTTCGATGATGCTTATATTATGAGTTTATGAGTTTTGATGTACCAAGGAGTTCGAGTCCGGATGAGATCGGGGACATGACGAGGAGTCTCGAAATGGTCGAGATGTAAAGATCGATATATTGGACGACTATATTCGAGTTCGGAAAGGTTCCGAGTGATTGGGTATTTTCGAGTACCGGGAGTTACTGAGAATACGGGAAGAGTATTGGGCCTTAATGGGCTTTAGTGGGAAGGAGCCAGGAGGAGGCGCGCCTCCCAAGCCCAGTCCGAATTGGACAAAGGGTTTGGGCGCGCCCCCCTCTTCCTTCCTTCTCCACTTCCCTCTTTCCCCCTTGACCTAGTTGGACTAGGAAAGAAGGAATCCTACTCCCGGTGGGAGTAGGACTCCTTGCGCGCCCTCCTCCTAGGGCCGGCCTCCTCCTCCCTCCCTCCTTTATATCTGAGGCGGGGGCACCCCATAGACACACAAGTTGATCTACGGATCGTTCCTTAGCCGTGTGCGGTGCCCCTTCCACCATATTCCACCTCGGTCATATCGTCATAAAGCTTAGGCGAAGCCTGCGCCGATAGAACATCAAGATCGTCACCACGCCGTCGTCTTGACGGAACTCTCCTCGACACTCGGCTGGATCGGAGTTCGAGGGACGTCATCGAGCTGAGCGTGTGCTGAACTCGGAGGTGCCGTCGTTCGGTACTTGGATCGGTTGGATCGTGAAGACGTCGACTACATCAACGCGTTGTGCTAACGCTTCCGCTTCGGTCTACAAGGGTATGTAGACAACACTCTCCTCTCGTTGTTATGCATCACCATGATCTTGCGTGTGCGTGGGAAATTTTTGAAATTACTACGTTCCCCAACAATGGCATCCGAGCCTAGGTTTTATGGCTTGATGTTTTGCACGAGTAGAACACAAGTGAGTTGTGGGCGATACAAGTCATACTACCTACCAAAGATGTCATACTTTGGTTCAGCGGTATTGTGAGATGAAGCGGCCCGACCGACATTACGCGACGCTTACGCGAGACTGGTTTCACCGCCACGAGCACTCGTTGCTTAAAGGTGATTGGCGGGTGTCTGTCTCTCTCACTTTAGTTGAACCGAGTGTGGCTACGCCCGGTCCTTGAGAAGGTTAAACGGAGTCTATTTGACGAAGTATCGTTGTGGTTTTGATGCGTGGGTGAGATTGGTTCTTGCTTAAGCCCGTAGCAGCCACGTAAAATTTGCAACAACAAAGTAGAGGACGTCTAACTTGTTTTTGCAGGGCATGTTGTGATGTGATATGGTCAAGACGTGATGCTATATTTTATTGTATGAGATGATCATGTTTTGTAACCGGTTATCGGCAATCGGCGAGGAGCCATATGGTTGTCGCTTTATTGTATGAAATGCAATCGCCTGTAATGCTTTACTTTATCACTAAGCGGTAGCGATAGTCATAGAAGCATAAGATTGGCGAGGCGACAACGATGCTACGATGGAGATCAAGGTGTCGCGCGGTGGCGATGGTGATCATGATGGTGCTGTAGAGATGGAGATCACGAAGCACAAAACGATGATGACCATATCATATCACTTATATTGATTTGCATGTGATGTTTATCTTTTATGCATCTTATCTTGCTTTGATTGACGGTAGCATTATAAGATGATCTCTCACTAAATTATCAAGAAGTGTTCTCCACGAGTATGCACTGTTGCCAAAGTTCGTCGTGCCCGGACACCACGTGATGATCGGGTGTGATAAGCTCTCGTCCATCTACAACGGGTGCAAGCCAGTTTTGCACACGCAGAATACTCGAGTTATACTTGACGAGCCTAGCATATGCAGATATGGCCTCGGAACACAGAGACCGAAAGGTCGAGCATGAATCATATAGTAGATATGATCAACATAAGATGTTCACCATTGAAAACTACTCCATCTCACGTGATGATCGGTTATGGTTTAGTTGATTTGGATCGCGTGATCACTTAGATGACTAGAGAGATGTCTGTCTAAGTGGGAGTTCTTAAGTAATATGATTAATTGAACTTAAATTTATCATGAAATTAGTCCTGGTGGTATTTTGCAAATTATGTTGTAGATCAATAGCTCGCGTTGTTGTTTTTCATATGTTTGTTTTTTGATATGTTCCTAGAGAAAATTGTGTTGAAAGATGTTAGTAGCAATGATGCGGATAGGATCCGTGATCTGAGGTTTATCCTCATTGCTGCGCAGAAGAATTATGTCCTTGATGCACCGCTAGGTGACAAACCTATTGCAGGAGCAGATACAGACGTTATGAACATTTGGCTAGCTCAATATGATGACTACTTGATAGTTTTGTGCACCATGCTTTATGGCTTAGAATCGGGACTTCAATGATGTTTTGAACATCATGGACCATATGAGATGTTCCAGGAATTGAAGTTAATATTTCAAGCAAATACCCGAGTTGAGAGATATGAAGTCTCCAACAAGTTCTATAGCTAAAAGATGGAGGAGAATCGCTCAACTAGTGAGCATGTACTCAGATTATGCGGGTACTACAATCGCTTGAATCAAGTGGGAGTTAATCTTCCGAGATAAGATAGTGATTGATGAATTCTCTAGTCACCATCACCAAGTTAGTAGAACTTCGTGATGAACTATAGTATGCAAGGGATGATGAAAATGATTCCCAAGTTTTTCATGATGATGAAATCGATGAAGGTAGAAATCAAGAAAGAGCATCAAGTGTTGATGGTTGACAAGATCACTAGTTTCAAGAAAAGGGCAAAGGAAAGAAAGGGAACTTCAAGTAGATTGACAAGCAAGTTGTCACTCCCACGAAGAAACCCAAAGCTGAACCAAAGCCTGGCCGAGTGCTTACACCGCAAAGGAAATGGTCACTTTGAAGCGGAACTGCCCTAAATATTTGGTGGATAAGAAGGATGGCAAAGTGAAAAAGGGTATATTTGATATACAGTGTTTTATGTGTGCTTTACTAGTGTTTATAGCAACCCCTCGGTATTTGGTACTGGTTCGGTTGCTAAGAGTAGTAACTCAAAGCGGAGTTGCGTATAAATGAAACTAGTTAAGGGTGAAGTGACGATGTGTGTTGAAAGTAGTTTCAAGATTGATATGATCATCATCGCACACTCCCTATACTTTCGGGATTAGTGTTGAACCTAAATAAATGTTATTTGGTGTTTACGTTGAGCATGAATATGATTTGATCGTGTTTATTGCAATACGGTTATTCATTTAAGTAAGAGAATAAACTGTTGTTCTGTTTACATGAATAAAACCTTATATGGTTACACACCCAATGAAAATGGTTCATTGGATCTTGATCGTAGTGATACACATATTCATAATATTGAAACAAAAAATACAAAGTTAATAATGATAGTACAACTTATTTGTGGCACTGCCGTTTAGGTCATATTGGTGTAAAGCACATGAAGAAACTCCATGCTGATGGGATTTTGGAATCACTTGATTATGAATCACTTGATGCTTGCGAACCGTGCCTTTTGGGCAAGATGACTAAAACTCCGTTCTCGGAACAAATGAAACAACCTATTGATTTATTGGAAATAATACATACCGATGTATGCGATCCAATGAGTGTTGATGCTCGTGGCAAGTATCGTTATTTTCTAACCTTCACAAGATGATTTGAGCAGATATGGGTATATCTACTTGATGAAACATAAGTCCGAAATAGTTGAAAGGTTCAAAGAATTTCAGTAAAGTGGAAAAATCATCGTAACAAGAAAATAAAGTTTCGTGATCGATCACGGAGACGAATATTTGAGTTCTGAGTTTGGTCTTCAATTAAAACAATGTGGAATAGTTTCACAGCTCACGCCACCTGGAACACCACAATGTTATGGTGTGTCCGAACGTCATAACCATACTTTATTGGATATAGTACAATCTATGATGTTTCTTACCGATTTACCAATGTCATTTTGGGATCATGCATTAGAGACAACTGCATTCACGTTAAATAGGGCACCATCTAAATCCGTTGAGACGACACTATATGAACTGTGGTTTAGCAAGAAACCAAAGTTGTCGTTTCTTAAAGTTTGGAGTTGCGATGCTTATGTGAAAAAGTTTCATCCTGATAAGCTCGAACCCAAATCGGAGAAGTGCGTCTTCATAGAATACCCAAAGGAAATTGTTGGGTACACCTTCTATCACAGATCCGAAGGCAAGATATTCGTTGCTTAAGATGGATCCTTTCTAGAGAAGGAGTTTCTCTCGAAAGAAGTGAGTGGGAGGAAAGTAGAACTTGATGAGGTAATGATACTAGCTCCCTTATTGGAAAGTAGTTCATCACGTAAATTGGTTCTGTGACACCTACACCAATTAGTGAGGAAGTTAATGATGATGATCATAAAACTTGAGATCAAGTTACTACCGAACCTCGTAGGTAAAAGCAGTGAGATCCGCACTGAGTGGTAACGGTAATCCTATTCTGGAGGTCGTGTTACTTGACCATGACAAACCTACGAACTATGAGGAAGCGATGATGAGCCCAGATTCCACAAAATGGTTTGAGGCCATGGAATCTGAGATATGATCCATGTATGAGAACAAAGTATGGACTTTGATGGATTTGCCCGATGATCGGCAAACCATAGAAAATAAATGGATCTTCAAGAGGAAGACGGACGTTGATAGTAGTGTTACTATCTACAAAGCTCGACTTGTCGCAAAAAGGGTTTTGACAAGTTCAAGGTGTTGACTACAATGAGATTTTCTCAACTGTAGCGATGCTTAAGTCTGTCCGAATCATGTTAGCAATTGCCACAATTTATGAAATTTGGCAACCGGTTGTAAAACTGCATTCTGAATGGGTTTACGGAGGAAGAGTTGTATCGATGCAACGAGAAGGTTTTATCAATCCAAAGGAGCTAACAAAGTGTGCAAGCTCCAATGATCCATCTATGGACTGGTGCAAGCATCTCGGAGTTGGAATATACGCTTTGATAAGTTGATCAAAGCATATAGTTTATACAGACTTGCGGTGAAGCCTGTATTTACAAGAAAGTGAGTGGGAGCACTACAAAGATTTCGATAAGTATATGTGAATGACATATTGTTGATCGGAAATAAAGTAGAATTATTCTGCAAAGCATAAAGGAGTGTTTAAAAGGAGTTTTTCAAAGAAAGACCTCGGTGAAGCTGCTTGCATATTGAGCATTAAGATCTATAGAGATAGATCAAGACGCTTGATAAGTTTTTTTCAATGAGTACATACCTTGACAAGATTTTGAAGTAGTTCAAAATGGAACAGTCAAAGAAAGAGTTCTTGCACGTGTTACAAGGTGTGAAATTGAGTAAGACTCAAAACCCGACCACGGCAGAAGATAGAAAGAGAATGAAAGTCATTCCCTATGCCTTGGCCATATGTTCTATAAAGTATGCCATGTCAGGTACCGATCTATTGTATACCCTGCCTTTGAGTTTGGCAAGGAGTACAATAGTGATCTAGGAGTAGATCATCGACAATGGTCAAAATTATCCTTAGTGGAATAAGGATATGTTTCTCGATTATGGAAGTGACAAAAGGTTAAATGCGTAAAGGTTACGTCGATGCAAGTTTTGACACCGATCCGATGACTCTAAGTCTCGATCTAGATACATATTGAAAGGGGAGCAATTAGCTAGAGTAGCTTCGCGAGCATTGTAGACATAGAAAATTGCAAAATACATAACGGATCTGAATGTGAAAGACCCGTTGACTAAACTTCTCTCACGAGCAAAACATGATCATACCTTTGTACTCTTTGGGCGTTAATCACATAGCGATGTGAACTAGATTATTGACTCTAGTAAACCCTTTGGGTGTTGGTCACATGACGATGTGAACTATGGGTGTTAATCATATACAGATATGATTATTGGTGTTCAATCACATGGCGATGTGAACTAGATTATTGACTCTAGTGCAAGTGGGAGACTGAAGGAAATATGCCCTAGAGGCAATAATAAAGTTATTATTTATTTCCTTATTTCATGATAAATGTCTATTATTCATGCTAGAATTGTATTAACCGGAAACATAATACATGTGTGAATATATAGACAAACAGAGTGTCACTAGTATGCCTCTACTTGACTAGCTTGTTAATCAAAGATGGTTATGTTTCCTAACCATGAACAAAGAGTTGTTATTTGATTAACGGGATCACATCATTAGTTGAATGATCTGATTGACATGACCCATTCCGTTAGCTTAGCACCCGATCGTTTAGTATGTTGCTATTGCTTTCTTCATGACTTATACATGTTCCTATGACTATGAGATTATGCAACTCCGTTTGCGGAGGAACACTTTGGGTACTACCAAACGTCACAACGAATCGGGTGATTATAAAGGAGTACTACAGGTGTCTCTAAAGGTAGATGTTGGGTTGGCGTATTTGAGATTAGGATTTGTCACTCGATTGTCGGAGAGGTATCTCGGGCCCTCTCGGTAATGCACATCACTTAAGCCTTGCAAGCATTACAACTAATGAGTTAGTTGCGAGATGATGTATTACGGAACGAGTAAAGAGACTTGCCGGTAACGAGATTGAACTAGGTATTGGATACCAACGATCGAATCTCGAGCAAGTAACATACCGATGACAAAGGGAACAACGTATGTTGTTATGCGGTTTGACCGATAAAGATCTTCGTAGAATATGTAGGAGCCAATATGGGCATCCAGGTCCCGCTATTGGTTATTGACCAAGAATAGTTCTAGGTCATGTCTACATAGTTCTCGAACCCGTAGGGTCCGCACGCTTAAGGTTTCGATGATGCTTATATTATGAGTTTATGAGTTTTGATGTACCGAAGGAGTTCGAGTCCCGGATGAGATCGGGGACATGACGAGGAGTCTCGAAATGGTCGAGACGTAAAGATCGATATATTGGACGACTATATTCGAGTTCGGAAAGGTTCCGAGTGATTCGGTATTTTTCGAGTACCGGGAGTTACGGGAATACAGGGGAAGAGTATTGGGCCTTAATGGGCTTTAGTGGGAAGGAGCCAGAGGAGGCGCGCGCCCTCCCAAGCCCAGTCCGAATTGGACAAAGGGTTTGGGGCGGCCCCCTCTTCCTTCCTTCTCCACTTCCCTCTTTCCCCTTGACATAGTTGGACTAGGAAAGAAGGAATCCTACTCCCGGTGGGAGTAGGACTCCTTGGCGCGCCTCCTCCTAGGGCCGGCCTCCTCCTCCCTCCCTCCTTTATATCACGGGGCAGGGGCACCCCATAGACACACAAGTTGATCTACGGATCGTTCCTTAGCCGTGTCGGTGCCCCTTCCACCATATTCCACCTCGGTCATATCGTCATAAAGCTTAGGCGAAGCCTGCGCGATAGAACATCAAGATCGTCACCACGCCGTCGTGCTGACGGAACTCTCCCTCGACACTCGGCTGGATCGGAGTTCGAGGGACGTCATCGAGCTGAACGTGTGCTGAACTCGGAGGTGCCGTACGTTCGGTACTTGGATCGGTCGGATCGTGAAGACGTACGACTACATCAACCGCGTTGTGCTAACGCTTCCGCTTACGGTCTACAAGGGTATGTAGACAACACTCTCCCCTCTCGTTGTTATGCATCACCATGATCTTGCGTGTGCGTAGGAAATTTTTTGAAATTACTACGTTCCCCAACAAAATCTAGTACCAAACATTTTATAGAATTCTTCTTCTAGCACTTGAGCACAATTTTCCTTTTCATCATACTCACGAAAGATATTAAAAAGATGAAGCCTATGAGGCAAACTCAATTCCATTTTTTGGTAGTTTTCTTTTATAAACTAAACTAGTGATAAAACAAGAAAAAAAATATTTGATTGCAAGATCTAAAGATATACCTTCAAGCACTCACCTCCCCGGCAACGGCGCCAGAAAAGAGCTTAGTTGACGGGGTGTGAGTGCCGCCACCTAACCTCCCGACAGCGGCGCCAAAAAAGAGCTTGATGTCTACTACGCAACCTTCTCCTTGTAGACGTTGTTGGGCCTCCAAGTGTAGAGGTTTGTAGGACAGTAGCAAATTTCCCTCAAGTGGATGACCTAAGGTTTATCAATCCGTGGGAGGCGTAGGATGAAGATGGTCTCTCTCAAACAACCCTGCAACCAAATAACAAAGAGTCTCTTGTGTCCCCAACACACCCAATACAATGATAAATTGTATAGGTGCACTAGTTCAGTGAAGAGATGGTGATACAAGTGCAATATAGATGGTAGATATAGGTTTTTGTAATCTGAAAATATAAAAACAGCAAGGTAACTAATGATAAAAGTGAGCGTAAACGGTATTGCAATGCTAGGAAACAAAGCCTAGGGTTCATACTTTCACTAGTGCAAGTTCTCTCAACAATAATAACATAATTGGATCATATAACTATCCCTCAACATGTAACAAAGAGTCACTCCAAAGCCACTAATAGCGGAGAACACACGAAGAGATTATGGTAGGGTACGAAACCACCTCAAAGTTATACTTTCTGTTCTATCTATTTAAGAGTCCGTAGTAAAATAACATGAAGCTATTCTTTCCGTTCAATCTATCATAGAGTTCGTACTAGAATAGCACCTTAAGACACAAATCAACCAAAACCCTAATGTCACCTAGATACTCCATTGTCGCCTCAAGTATCTGTGGGCATGATTATACGATATGCATCACACAATCTCAGATTCATCTATTCAACCAACACAAAGTACTTCAAAGAGTGCCCCAAAGTTTGTACCGGAGAGTCAAGACGAAAACGTGTGCCAACCCCTGTGCATAGGTTCATGGGCGGAACCCGCAAGTTGATCACCAAAACATACAACAAGTGGATCACGTGATATCCCATTGTCACCACAGATAAGCACGGCAAGACATACATCAAGTGTTCTCATATCCTTAAAGACTCGATCCGATAAGATAACTTCAAGAGGAAAACTCAATTCATCAGAAGAGAGTAGAGGGGGAGAAACATCATAAGATCCAACTATAATAGCAAAGCTCGCGATACATCAAGATCGTGCCATAGAGGGAACACGAGAGAGAGAGAGAGAGAGATCAAACACATAGCTACTGGTACATACCCTCAACCCCGAGGGTGAACTACTCCCTCCTTGTCATGGAGAGCACCGGGATGATGAAGATGGCCACCGGTAAGGGATTCCCCCCTCCGGCAGGGTGCCAGAATGGGCTCCCGAGAGGTTTTTGGTGGCTACATAGGCTTGCGGCGGCGGAACTCCCGGTCTATCTTGTGTTCTGGTGTTTTTAGGGTATATGGGAATATATAGGCGAAAGAAGTCGGTCGGGGGAGCCTCGAGGGGCCCACGAGGGTGGAGGGCGCGCTCCCGTATCTCGTGGCTTCCTCGAAGCTTCCCTGGCTTGCACTCCAAGTCTCCCAGATCATGTTCGTTCCAAAAATCACGCTCCCGAAGGTTTCATTCCGTTTAGACTCCGTTTGATATTCCTTTTCTTCGAAACACTGAAATAGGCAATAAAACAGTAATATGGGTTGGGCCTCCGGTTAATAGGTTAGTCCCAAAAGTATTATAAAAGTGTATAATAAAGCCCGTAATCATTCAAAATAGATAATAAAACAACATGAATGCTTCATAAATTATAGATACGTTGGAGACGTATCACCCCTCTTCCGCCAGCTCCTCCAGCCGCCGAGCAGAGACGCGCGACGGGATCCAGTCCCCCACCACGCAACCGACTGCCCACCAGAGCCAGAGGAGGTGGCCTTCCCTGCCTTCTTCGTTTTCTCTGCCTTGGCCGTGGAATCCTTTGCCATCGCCGTGCACTCGAGGTGGGAAAGGAAGCGGAGGAGTCGGGGCGAGAAGAAGGGGATCTGAGGGACGGACCTCTGCCCCCAAATCTTTAATATCATCAGACAAATCTCCAGCCGGATCTCAAGCCATAGATCTCTGGATCGATGGCCCGCGCGGCGGGGCGTTTCGTAGAGCGCACGTGGCACGTGGTGGAAGTTGTGCACGAAAACCAAGGATCCACAACCCCACTTTCCCACTAACGCACGACGTTACCGCTTCTGCACGCGAAAGCACAAATTCAAATCCTGAGATTTCTGAGACGAATCAATCCGATTGTTTACCCGCGATTCCTTTCCTAAAGGGTGTGTGTCAGTCCGACTGACTACCTTCCGCGAGGACCCATGCACTCGGCCACGTTAAACATAAAACTGAAATCTTCCCCAGGATCGTTATGTGACGAGCTTGACGCCCCTCCGCGGGTTCACTTGGCCCTCGCAGTAGGCTCCAAGGCACATGACTCGTAAACATGGACCCATACGAGGTGACAATGTGGTATCTTATTGACTCACTTGATATGTGTTATGGCATTCAACTCGCGGATTCTTGCGGTGATATTGGGGTAATCTATGCATAGGGGTTGATGCACGTTTTTCTCCGACGGAAACTTTGGGGTCTCTTTATAGTTCTTTGTGTGGATTGAGTATTATGAATATGAATTGGCTTTGGTGTTATTCTAGTACGAACTCTAGGATAGATCGAATAGAAAAAAATAGTTTTGTGTTATTTTAGTACGAACTCTTGAATAGATCGAATGGAAAGAATAGCTTTGAGATGGTTTCGTGACCTACAAACAATTCCTATCTTTTGTTCTCCGCTAGTAGGAACTCGGGAGTGATTCTTTATTGCACTTTGAGGGATAATCATATGATCCAACTATGTTAGCATTGTTGAGAGGTTGCACTAGCGAAAGTACGGACCCTAGGCCTCATTTTTAAACATTGCAACACCGTTTTTGTGCCCGTTTACTATTTGCTACCTTGCTGTTTTTATTTATTCAGATTATACCATCCATATTGCACTTTTATCACCATCTCTTCGCCGAACTAGTGCACCTATACAATTTGCCATTGTATTGGGTGTGTTGGGGACACAAGAGATTTCTTGTATTTGGTTGCAGGGTTGTTTGAGAGAGACCATCTTCATCCTACACCTCTCACGGATTGATAAACCTTAGGTCATCCACTTGAGGGAAAATTGCTACTGTCCTACAAAACTCTGCGCTTGGAGGCCCAACACGTGTCTATAAGAATAAAGTTGCGTAGTAGACATCAAGCTCTTTTCTGGTGCCCTTGCCGGGGAGGTGGGTGCTTGAAGGTATATCTTTAGATCTTGCAATCGAATCTTTTAGTTTCTTGTTTTATCACTAGTTTGGTTTATAAAAGAAAACTACAAAAAATGGAATTAAGGTTGCATCATATTATTGATCATCTTTATAATATCTTTCGTGAAAATGATGGATAGGAAAATTGTGCTCAATTGATAGAGGAAGAATTCTATAAAATGTTTGACAAAAAATCTTGGAATGATGAGCATGATTGCAATATTGTTGGTATGAACTCTTTGAATATGCATGATGCTAATGATATGCAAAGCCAAAAGCTTGGGGATGCTATGTTTGATGAAGATGATATTTTTAGTCCCCCAAGTTTTGATGTGCAAATTTGTTATAATGGTATCATGCCTCCTATTTATGATGGTTACAATGATGAAAGTGGATTTGGAGAGGTCATGACTTTATTTAGTGATGAATCCACCATTTTGGATGAGGTTTCAATTGACTATGATAACAAAGTTCCTATCTATGATGATTATGGTGATGATATGTATGCTATAAAGAATAATGATAACCATGAAACTTGTCATCATGATTTTAAATTTCACTCTAATGATAGTTATTTTGTTGAGTTTGCTTCCACTACTATCGATGAGAAGAAATTTGCTTATGTGGAGAGTAATAAGTTTTCTCTGCTTTATGTGATGGTTACATTGTTGAATTTCTTCATGATGCTAATGAAAACTATTATGAGAGAGGACCATAGTCATTTACATATTGCAATAATAACAAGTTTCCTCTCTATGTGTTGAAAGTTTTGAAGTTGCACTTGTTTTGCCTTCCTGTGCTAGTTGATTATTGCTCCCATAAGTTGTTTGCTCACAAAATCCCTATGCATAGGAAGTGAGTTAGGCTTAAATGTGCTAGTCATATGCTTCATGATGCTCTTGTTATGTTTCAATCTTTATCCTTTATGCGAGCATTATTGAACTCATCATGCCTAGCTAAAAGGCATTAAAGAAAAGCGCTTGTTGGGAGACAACCCAACACTTTTACCTATTGTTTCTGTATGTTCACATGATTAGGCTACTGTAATAATCATGTTTTATTGTCTTTGTTTCAATAAAGTGCCAAGTAAAGCCTTTGGGATCATGTTGGGTGATACTTGATTTGATCTTGCTGAAAAATAGAAACTCTTGCGCTCACGAAAATAGCTCTCATTTTTAACAGAAGAGTGCTTTTGATTTGATTCTTTTTGCAGAAAATTAATATAAAAATTGCGCACGTGGTACAACTTTTTTCATAATTTTTCGAGTAGCATAACTATGGTTTGAGTACAGATTACCACAGACTGTTCTGTTTTTTACGAATTCTGTTTTCAATGCATAGTTTGCTTGTTTCCTTATTTCTATGGCTTATATTGCTCAATATAAATTATGGAAATGATATGCTACAGTAGGCATTGTGTGGAAACAATTATGAATCTTGTCTTTGATAGTACGAAAAGTGAAATGGTTTGCTCTTTATCATACTAACCTATCTCACAAGCTTCCGTAAAGTTTTCTGTGATTGAAGTTTTCAAGATTTGGGTGAGATGTCGATATGAGAAGAATAAGGAGTGACAAGACCCTAAGTTTGGGGATGCCCAAGGCACCCCCAAGTTAATATTCAAGGAAGATCCAAGCAACTAAGCTTGGGGATGCCCCGGATGGCATCCCCTCTTCCGTCTCCAACATTATCGGTAACCTCACTTGGAGCTATGTCATACGTCACATGATATGTGTTTTGCTTGGAGCATCAATTTATTTTACTAGTATTTGCTTCTTGTTATTTAGAATAATGTTTTGCATCTTTTATTTGAATAAAAGTGGCAATGATAGCCTTTGCCATGCTTATTTTGCAAGTATACTTGTTGCTGTTCGGAAACAGAAAGTTTATCGATGTTGAAAAAATTCCCTAGAAAAGTCAGAATATGATAAATTGTTGAAACTTTTTGAAAAATAAGCTCTGATAAATTTTCTACAGTGTAGTGTTTTTCTCATAATTTTTGGAGTTAGGAAAGTATGATGAATCTTGCATTCTTTACAGACTATAGTGTTTTGGCAGATTGCTGTTATGTTTGCATATGTTTGCTTGTTTAATGATTCTATTTGAGGATATGAGTATTAAATATGCGGATGCATTTAGTATGCAATGTTTAATAATAATTTTAGTGATTTGATACGGTAGACAATGATAAGGTTTTGCACTGATTTATACTAACTTATCTCACGAGTTCTTATTGAGTTTGTGTGGATGAAGTTTTTGAGATTTAGGAAAACCGTGATATAAGAGGAATTAGGGAGACACAAAATCTCAAGCTTGGTGATGCTCAAGGCATCCAAAGCTGATATTTCAATAAGTCTCAAGTATCTAAGCTTGGGGATGCCCCGGTAGACATCTCACCTTTCTTCTTCAACAATTATCGGTTTGTATCGGTTGAGCCTAAGTTTTTGCTTCTTCACATTAGTTGTGCTACTCTTGAAATGTCATTTTATTTTCATTTTGCTTGCTGTTTTAATAAAATACTTAGACCTGAATTTTTTTAAAATAAAATAGAGTCCTCAAATAGGAGGCTAGGTAAGCGGCATTCACATCCCGTCAACGAAGCTCTTCTCTATGGAACTGCTCTAGTGCTTCACTTATATCCTATGAGTAAATTGTTGAATAAATTGAATGTTATGAAGTTGAAATCATATCATGCCTAGTGATAGCTTCACACTGGGTCTAGAAAGTGAAATCTTTTGAAGCTTGACAATCACAATATTGGTCATACAAGCAATTCATTAATGATTAGTATAAGGAAGAGAACTTTCACATGCAAATACACTATCTTGGAAATCTTTTATGATTGTGAGCCCCCATCAAAATATTATATGCCAAAATTGTTGACGTTGGACAAGGAAGACAATGTAATGATTTATGTTTGTTCATATTCACATAGCAGTTATATTGTCATAGATCCTTCAACATGTGGTGCTTGCCCCCTATCTTTGCTAGTCAAAAATTCCGCACCAAGTAGAGATACTACTTGTGCATCCAAAAATCCTTAAACCCAAATCTTGTTTTGAGAGTCCACCATACCTACCTATGGATTGAGCAAGATCCTTCAAGTAAGTTGTCATCGGTGCAATAAGTCAATAAAAATTGCTTCTAAAAGTATTAGATCATTTAGTGTAAGAGAAAATTGAGCGTTGTAAGAACTTGTGATGGCAAAGAATAAAAACAACAGACTGCATAATAAAGGTTGCTATCATAAGAGGCAATATAACATGACGTTCTCTTGCACTAGGGGGTTGAGCATACAAACAAATAAGCGCATGGCAACCTCTACTTCCCTCTGCGAAGGGCATGTCCTTTACTTTTATGTATTTACTTTTATGCAAAGATTCAAAGTTTTTCTCTCTATTCCTTTTTATTTTTCTCCTTTGGCAAGCATCATGTGGTGAGGAAAGATCTAGGCACATATGTCCAGTTGAATATGGGTAGCATGAGTTATTATTGTTGACATCACCCAAAGATGAATACGTTGGAAGGCGAAATTATAAGCCCCTATCTTTCTATGTGTTCGGTTGAAACGTTTTGCTCATGTGTATGCGGTGAGTGTTAGCAATCATAGAAGACTATAAGATGGTAGAGTATGTGGAGCTCTTACTTAGACTCTGTTGAATAAGTTGAATTGCAATTGCTTGGTGACTGAGAACATAGGTTGTTGAGTTTCAAGAGAGTTCATTGTTTGAACCTTAACATGTGAATTGGTTGCTACTATAACATGAGAAGTTTTATAAGAAAGAGTTGTTGTTATGATGCTAGAAAAAGTGATTGAAATTATCATTGATCAAACTTATGCACTTTGGGCCTCAGCTGCACCTGGGGGGTGCCCCAAGGGGGCAACAACCCACCAGGGCGCGCCAGGGCTCCCTGGCGCGCCCAGGTGGGTTGTGCCCACCTCTATGGCCTCCCGCACCCCCTCTTTGCACTATAAATTCCCAAATATTCCAAAATCCTTCGGGGTTAACCTAGATCAGAAGTTCCGCCACCGCAAGGTCTCTGTATCCACGAGATCCAATCTAGACCCCGTTCCGGCACCCTGCCGGAGTGGGGAATCATCTTCGGTGGCCATCTTCATCAATCCGGCGGCCACCACGATGAGGAGGGAGTAGTCCAGCCTCGGGGCTGAGGGTTTGTACCAGTAGCTATGTGTTTGATCTCTCTCTCTCTCTCTCTCTCGTGATCTGTATCATGGGCTTTGTTAATATACTCGGGTCATATGATGTTTCTCCCCTCTATACTCTTATTATTATGAATTGAATCTTACCCTTCAAAGTTTTGTCTTGTCGGATTGAATATTCAGAGACGAGAACACATGATATATGTCTTGCAATATGAATACTTGAGGTGACAATGAGGTATCTTATTGATTCACTTGATATGTGTTATGGCATTCAACTCGCGGATTCCCGCGGTGATGCACGTTTTTCTCCGACGGAAACTTTGGGGTCTCTTTATAGTTCTTTGTGTGGATTGAGTATTATGAATATGAATTTGCTTTGGTGTAATTTCTAGTACGAACTCTAGGATAGATCGAACGGAAAAAATAGCTTTGTGTTATTTTAGTACGAACTCTTGAATATATTGAACGGAAAGAGTAGCTTTGAGGTGGTTTCGTGACCTATAAACAATTTCTATCTTTTGTTCTCCGCTAATAGGAACTCGGGAGTGATTCTTTATTGCACTTTGAGGGGTAATAATATGATCCAGCTATGTTAGCATTGTTGAAAGGTTGCACTAGCGAAAGTACGGACCCTAGGCCCCGCAGCACTCGGACTCAATGGAAAGATCGGTTTGTTTGTCCTACGAAATCTTGACCGATTCGGGGGCTAATAATGTGTTCATCAGGTAGGGTCAAGGACCCATCATTTGGGACCCACATGGGGCCCATCACCATCATAGGGAGGTTCCTGGACCATGTCAACATTCGGATGCATATATAAGGAAGTTCACTCGGACGGCTTTGCGGCACTCGGACAATCATACGTCACTCGGCTGCTGGACTACCACTCGGACATAAAAGACAGGAGGACGTCGTGGGAGCCGCAACGGTCGAGGAATCATAAGTCATCCACTAAATAGAGTTATATCTACCGTTACCTGCAACTGCTGTAGTGGAGACTCGTTACATTAGTATCTGACTCACTCAATGACATTTAATGCCTCGGCAGCGTGGGAAGACATGAGTCTGCAGCGCACTCTATATAAGCCGCACCCCTCTCCATAGCCAAAAAACGATCAATCTCTGTAACCATACCCATCAAATCAAAGCAAGCCTCTGGCATGAGACGTAGCGTTGTTACCTTCGCCGAGAGGAGCCCGAACTCGTTAAATACCGAGTATTACACATGTGCCATAGCTAGTCTCTGTCCCTTATCCGTACCCCAGTACTCATTGTCAGGATCATAACCTCGACAGTGCCCATCTTAAATTGTAAATAGAGGGAGGAGCGACCATCGCATCAGACTTGCCTTCACCGTCGAAACCCTTCAATCTAATTATAATATTGTTATTTTGTGTATCCAAGCATTATTAAGTAAAATTACGAATGTATATATCCTTGCCTACCGCCGGGTAATCTAGAACGCTACCCACTCTTCTCCCGTTGAAGCTCCGTATGCTTTTGCTGGTGCTGATGCCGAGCTTCCAGAAAAAAGACACTCGAATCCCCTTTCGACCACTTGCCTGATTGCCAGTCTCAACGGGCAGTCCGTAGATACGATCACATGCGTGTGGTGTGGCTCGTGTCCGGAGTTAGTTAGATTAGAATTGTCACTTCAACCCTTTTTCACCCTTTTGATCTGCTCTAGCTGTCACTTTTCTCGCTTGACCACGCTTTCCCGGCAGTCAAACGGAGCGCTCGTAGTAAATTGCAGGCACATGCATAATTTGGTCGCCTACATAGGCCCCCTACCTACGGCACATATCCTACGTTGGGTAGCACTCGCAACAGTTTACGTTAGCGTACGCAATGCATCAATGCGGGTCCCCCTCCGTCACGTCCCCAAGGAAATCAAAGCTAGATTACCAGCTCAGCTGTCACCCACTCTCTCGCTCCTGAAGAAAGAAATAGAGTACTCTACTCCCACAGCGTCGCGATGGGCGGAAAGGGGTGCCAGTGGGTGTGACATGACAATGGCATCCTAGCCAGCTAGCATGCACACCCCGCTAAAGCTATTCTCCTCTCATCTCCTATGCTGTGCCTCTGCTCCCCTAGACGTAGCTGGGCTAATATGGGGAAGCATGCCCCCTCCCGCCCCGTCACGTGCAACGCCCCGTCTTGCAAAGCTCTCCCCGATGTAGACGCGTGCGGCAGCGGCCACGGAGATGCGATGCGAGCGCCATGCATGCGTGCATGGTAGCGGCGGGGATCAGGGCGAGCGGCCGCTCGTGCCGGCCCCCTACGTCACTCATTTACTCCTCGGCTCTCGCGTCGCCACTGCGCCGTTCGCCGTAGAGTAGTTCTACTGTACCAGCAGTACTAGCTGCTGTCCGTGAGATTCGCTCGTACCGGAACCTTTTCCTTCCTTTTATCTACGTATGCCCGTCATTTCCTTTCCTCCGTTGGCTCCAAAGATGCACCACGCCGGCGAGTGCTCGCACGCAGCCATGCACGGGCGCTGCTGTCTTTTACTCCTCCTAACCCAAACACGCTGGGTAAAGCTGACACCAGCGACTGGCGAGCTCGCTCTCGGTAACCCGAACACAAAAATTCAACTCCCAAATCCCGGCCAGTTTTCTACTCCAAAATATCTGGTCCCGTGCTTCGTCTCCGCTGACGTCTTCCTCGTTCAGGCGCAAGCGCTGCATGGGCGTAAAGGTTGCTTCCAGCTTCGTGTTCTGCGACCGTATGGTTTCGAGGGGAAAATAGCAGTTAATTAAGCGCTGCCGTGCCGTGCCGTGGCAGCCTCGGCCGACTAGACTAGTGGGAGGCCCGCGCGCGTACAGTACGGCACAGTGCCACAGTCCTCACGCCAGCTTCGAAGAGGATTCGGACAAGAGCGGACGCGCGCGCCGCAGCGGCTACGTACGTACCGGGCCGCATGCACGCAGTCGGTTCAGCTCAGCCAGCGTCACGTCCCTGACCAGCGATAAAACAATTGGATTGGAGTAGTACCAGGCCTGCCCGTGTCCGAAGGATATATTAACGCGCGCCTGGTCCGTGTGCGTCCGTCGCTTGACCTGACCTGGCCACCGAAGAGGAAAACGAAAATCAAATCGAACTGTCTGCGGTAGATACAGGCCGGAGCAACAGGGGCGCTTTGACCGACTTGACACTTTACTGCGCCGCTTCTGTGCAAGCTGTGGCATGGCATTTACTGCGGCTGCTGCCTACATAGAGACTTGAGAGCAGGGCGTCACTTGTCCGGCTGGTCTTTTCGCCCATTGATGAGGCGCCCAGTACTTGCGGCTTGGCCATGCCGATGCGTGCGAGGACTCACCGCCGAGCTGGACGACCGATAGTGCCCGGCCCGGTGCAAGATGCCATCTTTGAGGCGCCCCTGGATACGCATTTCGATCTTTGAAAACATTGTGGAGTACAAAAGAAGGAAAATCAGATCATCTACAACCACGAATACCAAATTCCAGTCCCCAAACGCCCGCACATGTGTTTGGGCACGTCGCGCCTCCTTTTCTTATCCGTGTCGGGTCATGAAGGCGCAAATAGCCTCCGTTTCAGCGTGCGACGCCAGGCGGACGAGGTGCCACCTGATAGGTTCCGACGGCGTGGCGGGGTTGCGCCATGCGGCCGTGGTGACCGCTGCAAGCAACGTGCGACGAGATCCTCCGGCATCGAATCCAACGCCGCTTGGGCAACGGATTCCCGCCAGCTCCCTGAAGACCGCGGGAAGGGGCACTCCTTCGGGGAGCGTCGGAGAGCAGAGCAGGCGCCCATATGCTCCTTGGGGCCGCAAGGGATGAGGTACAAGTCCTCGGAGCCAGACATGTCGGAGTCGGATCTAGTCGCCATCATGGATGACCACGCCGGAGCTGGCTGTAGAGGAGCTTGATAGTGTGGGAGGGGAGGAGGGTGGAGTGGAATGCGGCTAGGGTTTTGGCCAGAGTGCGGCCTATTTATGTGGGACCAGGTGGGCCAAAGTGAGTCAGATCTGACATGGTGAGCGGGGCCGGGCGTCCCCATATTCACCCTAAATTTGGGTTGGATTGGGGAGTGACCGCAAGTCCGAATGTTTGCGCGCTGAACATGCGACACCCGGTTGGGTGATGTTTTTTGGTCTGGGCACTAGCCGTGCAACTTGCTCGGACGTTTGGGGCAGGTGTGGGGACTCCGGTTGTAGATGCTCATACGTCTATACTTCATTGAGAGGTGGTGCCTGATGCCTGGAAATGCTTGGAGGAGTGAAAGCATCAACAACTGGACATAGCAATCTGACCCCTATAAGCCCGCAGATGCCTCCTTGGATGGCCCTTCACTTGAGTTGCCACACATTCACACACCCCAAATACGGATTCTTGAATCCGTGAAATCCATGCACATTCTTCATACATACAAATCATCCCAATTCAATAGTTTGACACAAAATACGACAAAGCAAAATAAATCATAGTTCAATAATCCAGACATGCCAAAATGAATTCAATGTCTGAGCGTGACGGATCACTCGTTGGCCGGCCGGATCACTCGCCGGACGCCATCCATGCCGCTTGCTCCGCAGCCATCCTTGAAGTCGGCGAGGATGGGGAGCAAGGTGGTGGACGACAAGAGTTTGGACACAGAAATACGTGGAGGGAGGCGGGAGGTAGGGCTGCAAGAAAAGCTCGAGGCTCGTGAGCCGCTCGAGATTGACTCGTTTTTTGACTCGACTCGAGAACGACTTGAAAAGAAACAAGCTGAGTTTGAACACTTTGTGTAGCTCGACCGAGAAATGAGCCGATCTTGAGCCAATGTTGGCTCGCTCGATTTTAGCTCGATAGCTCGACAGAATATCATTATGTTAAATGATCATGCCATATATTAAATGGAAATAAGATAATTTATTATCATATATGTTGTTCATGATTTTCTTCATTTTATTTGCCAACGGACATGGAAACTTAATTAAGTGCAGAGAAAATTTAGGCCTAATTATGGCACGTGGTCGACTAAGTGCAGAGAAAATTTCATGTTATTTATTTATTTTTTTCAACCATAGATTTATAATTTTTATCTTCTTATTTAGCTCGAAACTAGCTCGAGATCGACTTGAAATAATTACAAACTGAGCACGAGTCATGTTCTACAGCTCGATCATGAGCTTCACTCAGTTTGAGCTCGCTCGAATTTTCATATGAGTTGAGTTGAGCCAATTCCAACTCGCTCGAGCTCGACTCGTTTGCAGCCCTAGCGGGAGGGGGAAAGAGTTTAGTGAATTTGATGCAATTTGTGGTAGGGTAAGCCTTCTAGGTTCGGCGTGACGGACGCGCCAAGGCATCTCTACATTTAGGCCAGGTATAAGGAATGTCGTTCAGCTCGGGCGTTTGAGACGCTCGTCTCGGTTTTTTTTTTTTTTTGACCGGTCCGTAATCGGGCCGTTCGTCCGGATGTTCGATAGAGATTTGGGGTGCCGGGAAGTAGATGCACAGTACTTCCGTTATCACCACGACACAAGAAGCAAGCACATAGTAATACTGTAGTAAAAAAATGAGGAGGGAAAAGTGGCGCAAACGGTTGCCCCGCACCCTCTCACGGACGGACTTTAAAAGTCGGCATTGGTAACCGCAACACAACACAGACAGACGCACCCCAAACCCCTCCCCCTCTCTCTCTCTTCCCATGCAATAGTTGTCACCACTCGCTCGCTACAGTGCCCGCATTGCATCGCATCCATATCCGTTCCTCCCCACGAGAAAAAGAGAGAGAGACAGGAGAAATACCAGTCGTCGTCGTCGTCGTAGCCTGGTACGTCTACGCTAGAGCGACAGGGAAAGAGGAGGGCGCTTGTCATCTACTCCTCTTCCTCCTCGCCCGCTACTAGCTGGGATCCACAGCCTCCTCCTCCTCGTGTCGGCCTCGTCCACATCCACCATCCACTCCGAGCGAGGCGGACAGCGACGCGGCCACGGAGACGGAGCGAGGGAGGGAGAGAGAGACAAAGCCGGTAATAAAGGCGGGGGCGCGCGCGCGCACAAGCCAAGCAAGGCACATTAACGACGCCACCCAGCCAGCCAGCCCGCGGGGAACCCCATTAAAGACGCTTCCGTGGGAGCGCCGTGGGGAAGCAAACCAGCGAGCGAGCACAGGGGCTTAGCTTAGCTTGGCTTGTGCGTCGCGTGTTGTGTGCGCGAGAGGGAGACAGCGGCCGCGAGAGAGAAAGATGGCGATGCCGTATGCCTCTCTTTCCCCGGCAGGCGACCGCCGCTCCTCCCCGGCCGCCACCGCCTCCCTCCTCCCCTTCTGCCGCTCCTCCCCCTTCTCCGCGTAAGCATCCATCCACCGCTCCCTTCTTGGCTCGTGCTCCTCCTCTTCTTGCTTGTGTTGTGTGACGTGGTTCGATGGGTGTTCTTGTGCGCAGCGGCAACGGCAATGGCGGCATGGGGGACGAGGCGCGGATGGACGGGAGGTGGATGGCGAGGCCGGTGCCCTTCACGGCGGCGCAGTACGAGGAGCTCGAGCACCAGGCGCTGATATACAAGTACCTGGTCGCCGGCGTGCCCGTCCCGCCGGATCTCGTGCTCCCCATCCGCCGCGGCATCGAGTCCCTCGCCGCCCGCTTCTACCACAACCCCCTCGCCAGTACGTCCCCCGCTCTCTCGCCCTTTCTTCATCATCACCGCAAATCTTGCGATTGCGTTCTTTGTTTATTCGTCCGATCAGGTGTGGTGTGTACTTTGCGTCCATTTGTTAACTCGCTTCGGTCTTTTGTTAATCCGGGATCCGCTGTTCGAGAAACGCCGTGCGTTCCGCCGGATTTGCTCCCAGAAAGTGAGACCTTATTTTAGTAATCCCAACCACTGCTATCTTCATGGTTTATACTCCTATAAGCCTAAGGCGCCATGGATTCGTAGGGGTGCTACTGTTCGATTCGAAACAGGACTTGAGCAGCGTGCTCATGTGCCCCCAAAACAGAGGCTCCTTGTTTGTTAGCAGCGTCCCTCCTCTGAACCTTTTTGTTTTTCTCCGTTGGGTTAATGCTGCAAATCTAACTAATGGAACAGCTTATAGCAGCTCGCCATTGTTTTTGGATTGAGGAATATTTGCAACTTTACCTTGCATCTGATCGATCGGGCTTCTTGGCTTTGTGCAGTTGGGTATGGATCGTATCTGGGGAAGAAGGTGGATCCGGAGCCCGGCCGGTGCCGGCGCACGGACGGCAAGAAGTGGCGGTGCGCCAAGGAGGCCGCCTCCGATTCCAAGTATTGCGAGCGCCACATGCACCGCGGCCGCAACCGTTCAAGAAAGCCTGTGGAAACGCAGCTCGTCCCGCACACCCAGCCGCCGTCCGCCTCCGCCGTGCCGCCCCTCGCCACCGGCTTCCACAACCACTCCCTCTACCCCGCCATCGGCGGCAGCACCAACGGTGGTGGAGGCGGGGGGAACAGCGGCATGTCCAGCACGTTCTCCTCCGCGCTGGGCCCTCCTCAGCAGCACATGGGCAACAATGCCGCCTCTCCCTACGCGGCTCTCGGTGGCGCCGGAACATGCAAAGATTTCAGGTGAGTCCGCACTGCTCATGACCTCTCTCCATGCCACACAGTAGCCCTTGTCTTTTTTAACGGTGCCATCATGCCTCAAACTGATTGGAAGACAGCCATGGGTAGATAGATACCATTGGTCCTCTAATTTCTGCGTCCCATTTTGTTCCTATGCACAGTGCTGCTCCGCTGCAAATGGCGCCATATGCATTGTATGATCTATCAGACTATCACTGAAACTTTTTTACTCTCTGCGCTGCAACACATTTTCTGCTGCGTTTAGCCTTTAGATCCCTGCTTCTGCTTGCTTTCCGGGATCAGATTTTCAGATTGTGAACCCGGGGACAGTCGGCCCCTATGACTATGATAGATCTCTGCTCAGGTGGAACTGCGGTGCAGGGTGTTCGCTTGGCTTTGGCGCAGGCTAAGTTTCAAACACGTACTGTCCATGATAAAGATGAAAATAGATGATGCACAACATATTTGTGGTCTGTCGTCGCAGAGTCCCTTGCCATTTACTCCGCTTCTTTATTCTTCTACAGCATCCAGTTGTTGTTTCTGTTAGGGCTGGCCTGCAGACAATGATTTGGGCCATTTTAGCTGCTTTATCTCTGAATACCGGTCGCCCACTATCTCTGAAGAGGCCAGCGTGGTGCTGCAAGCCCCACCATTTTCATCCGTACCAATTATGTGTTTCTAACTTTCTATCAGTGCAATTGTACAACTGCTTGATTTAACTTCGGGGAACTTCTTGGTGTAAAAACCTTCCACTCCTCTGCGGCTAGTTCACATTGGGGAATCCGCACTGTTTCCTGCTTAGTTGTGTTGGTTCAGTTTAGCATCTCGTATTAATAGGCCACCTCTGTTGCGATTGTTTTGCTTTCCTCTGTCACCAACTGTTATATTGGTACTCTAGGTATGCTTGGTTCCTTGATAATTTCGAGCAGTGCTATTCTTACGCGTAAATCTTGCATACTACAGTAGTACTTTAATTTAACAACGGTTATCTCCATGATTTGCTCTAGTGGTAGTTATTGCCTCTCTCACAGTATGTAAACTTTGTAAATGTAGTATGTACGAATAGGATTTCTGATAATTTAGTGATGTAAGTGTGTAGGTTTTCCTCGGTCGTGATTTATCGGTAACTACATATTGTACTACTGTGCATGAGTAACTTTGCAATAATTCTTCATTTCGTTACAACCGTAACATATTGACAAGAGATGACTCAAAACCTTGCAAATTTTGGAGCACTGGTTCTGCACAACTGTGCCAAGATTTTGTCCTTTCATCTCCTTGTAGCTGCGCACTGGGCTTTGCCATAAACAACTTTTGCACTATTCAGTAGGAATAACTTGTGGAAGGACTCTTTTCTAGTAATGCTTCTTGCATGTTTGTACTCCCTCCGTTCCTAAATATAAGTCTTTGTAGAGATTCCACTATGAACTATATACGGATGTATATAGATGCATTTTAAGTGTGGATTCATTCATTTTGCTCCGTATGTAGTCCACCTAGTGAAATCTCTACAAATACTTACATTTAGTAACGGAGGGAGTACTTCATATGCGCATTCACTGATTAACTTTCGGTCTTTGACACGAAATTCAGGTATACCGCATATGGAATAAGATCTTTGGCAGACGAGCACAGTCAGCTCATGACAGAAGCCATGAATACCTCCGTGGAGAACCCATGGCGCCTGCCGCCATCGTCTCAAACGACCACATTCCCGCTCTCAAGCTACGCTCCTCAGCTTGGGGCAACGAGTGACCTGGGTCAGAACAACAGCAGCAGCAGCAACAACAATGCCGTCAAGTCTGAGCGGCAGCAGCAGCAGCAGCCGCTCTCTTTCCCAGGGTGCGGCGACTTCGGCGCCATAGACTCCGCGAAGCAGGAGAACCAGACGCTGCGGCCGTTCTTCGACGAGTGGCCCAAGACGAGGGACTCGTGGTCGGACCTGACCGACGACAACTCGAGCCTCGCCTCCTTCTCGGCCACCCAGCTGTCGATCTCGATACCCATGACGTCCTCCGACTTCTCCGCCGCCAGCTCCCAGTCGCCCAACGGTATGCTGTTCGCCGGCGAGATGTACTAGGCCGGCGGCGTCAGCCTCGTCGTCGTCGTCCCGGTTCTCCATAAGATGACAGACACTACACTGGGCTGAAGAACGCCGCCCCGGTCTCTGCAGCTGCAGGTGACTTAAAGTGAATGGTGTGTGGATTGATCTTCCGGCGTGCTGTGGGTTCCTTCTTCTGGCCTTTCGCGCCCATCCAGCTCAACTCTATATATGATTCTGTAATTTACCAGTATTTGTCGTGTCGGATTTGTATCAACAGCAACGAGTCGAAGGCTTCATAATCGCATCATGCGTGTTTAATTAACCCTGATCTGTGCTGAAATCGCCACTGACTGACTAACGCGATGCTTGCTATGAAAGCTTCATCATGGGATCGGAAGGCTTTGCTTGCTTGCAGACGCAAAGAAGACGTGGCAACCAAGATGGGCTGTTGTAGCACAGTCTACACAGGTGGGCTGTTGTAGTGGGGCGCGGCCTGGCGCCCTTTTCCCGGACACAATCAGGCGGCAGGAACAAGATCCGTTGCGTTGTCACCTGGAGCCTACCCGTGCCTTGACAAGCGATGTCTGTTCGTTGGTCACCCCCGTTCCCCACGCCACCCTCGCCCTTTTAACATGCTAGCATGGGCTCCACCACACCCCTCCGCTTCACGTCCTTGATGGTTGATTGCCTCGCGGGTGCTGAGGCGGACGGGGACATGGGTGGCACTGGTACCAGTACTATGCATGCATTGCGAGCTGAGGGTTACGGGTGGACGGAAGCTTGGGGTTTAGGAAAGGGAGCAAGGCTTAGGAAAGGGAGCAATAATCGCAGCAGCAGTCGTGGTTGTAGCGCAACCACCGGCCGGCTAGGCTGGATCTGCACTGCGCCGAGCTTCCAAACTTGGTGGACGAACAACAGGCTGTGCGCAGGTCCACCCGAGGAGCCACCACCACCACCACCATATGTCTCTTGGACGTTGCCGTTCGTGCGTGCCGTCGGGTCGCGTTGCATCTGCGTGTCCGTGGCAGTGCTGTGTATGCGACATGAGAACGTCGGCAACTCGGCGCGCTGCACTGCACGTGACTCCAGTGGTTTCGCATCTTGCGGCAGGTTAACAGAGGGAGTGAAGAACTGTCAAAAGAGAGAGAACACTGAGGGAGTACTACTAGTACTAGTGGTTATCGTTTGTAGAAATGGGGACCTTTTGGTTTCACGCGCACGGACCGGATACCGGGGCTGGTCCCGAGTTAGGCTCGCGCCCTGTCATGTCTACATTTTCGTTTCTTTGGGGTGTTATCTGACTATAAAACCACGTTCGGTCCCCGAAAACGGATCGTGCGTGCATCCGATCCGTGGTGCACTTACATGCCATTTCTCGCGCAAGAAGTTGGATCTGGTTCAACGCGAGGGGATACAACACACCGGTGTCCAGTGGTATCCAGCTATACCTATGCTACGACCAAGTGCCGCTGCCTGCCTCGTCCCGATCGATTCAAATGGGGCGGGCAGTGGTCTGGTCACTAACTCGTGTACGGACGCTTGCTCGCTGCCCTTGCGACGGACGGATGTGGCGTGGCAGGAGGGGCGAAAAGGAGGCCGCGTGCACTTGGGGGTATGCGGTATGTACTACGATCCTGTCGTCGACATCGGCGCTGCGGTACAGGACAAGCGAGGTACTACTGATTCTGCAATGATCTCACGGGTTGTGACTCGGCTCTTGTGTGTGAGCCGCCTGTGACTCCATACTTTTGCGTTCGTATTGGCTTGTTGTGTAGTCCGTACTATACGACGCTCGCAGCGGATGAAGTGGGTCTGTGTGCCCTCCAGCGCGTGTGGGGGGTGCGCGCGTCTACGTCAGTACGTGTGTCCGCCTTGGCGATGAGTTTTCGGTATGTATGTATGTATTGGTAGTACTAATACTACTATGAACTATGACCCTGTTTGGATACTCTAACTCAGGTAGAGGTTAGAGTTAGATTCTAACCCTAAACTAACCCTGAACTAACTCTAACCAAAGAGATGTTTGGATGACAGGATTAGAATGACGATAAATGCCCTTTCTCAATCATTTAGCTACTTTGGGCGAGCCCTGGCCGAGAGCTGCGCTGGCCGCAGACGGGGATGCGCCCGGCAAGGAGCCACGCTGGCTTATCGCGCAGCCCGCCGGCCGAATCCGCCGTCCCTACGCAAGGAGCCGCGCTGGCCGAGGCCGACGGGGACGGGCTGCATGTATGAATGGCACGAGAGTCATTTCGTGAGGGCAACTCCAATGCGTCGATGCATTTCATATGTGCAATATGTTAATTCATTATATATGTACTAATAGATAGTAGTGTTAAAAACATTTTTATATTATGAGACGAAGGGAGCAGTAGATATGTGTGTGCATGAATGGCATTTTTTTATTCAAAGAAGGGCTTCCCCTTCCGATTTTCATTACTGAAAACCACAGGTAGCCAAAGTATTCACCCTAGAACAGATTACTAGAAATGATAAACTACTAGAACGATCAACACACATCAGAACAAACTACACGCAAGTCTGCAGTCCATAGCCCCAAACATCAGGGGATTACATATTTCAAAAGAACACCAAAATATCATAAAACCACTAGAACGCCGCAGCAATGCTCAGGATCAACAGCTTCAGCAGGTGGTAGAGTCTTTATTCCCCTCCCGTCTTCCTACATTGATTCTTCACCCATGCGACGATGTATACACTTCACTTACTACTCGCTCTAGCAGTCTTGCTCCCAGCTCCAACACCTTTTTTTACGGCTCCTTTGTCTACAAGATAGACCAATCAACCAACCAGTGGCTCATTAGTTTGATTATAGAGAAAGGATCATTTATCCTTTTATTTTCAAAAATAATCTCATTTCTACTTTTCCAAATGGCCCAAAACAGGGCAGATACCCCCACCATGACTAGTTTTCTGTCACCCTTATTAAACCTGCTCAGCCACCCTCCCAAACAATCTCTAACAGTAAGGGGGGTGGTTCTAAGCCCCACAACACACTTGACCAGACCCCATAGCAGAGATGCTACTGAACAATTGAAAAAGAGATGATCAATCGATTCATCTTTTCCACAAAACGCACACATTTTTCCTCCTTTCAATCCTTTTTAGCAGCGTATCTCTGTTTAGTATACTCTTCATGTTAACTAGCAACAGGAAAACTTTAATTTTTGCAGGAACTTTGGTCTTCCACAGAAATTTCTGTGGAAACATTAGGCCAGATGTAATCAATCTTCTATATAATGATCCAACAGAAAATTTGTGATATGCAGTAAGGGTCCAGATAATTTTATCTCTCCCCCCTGCATGTTCACCTCCTCATATCTGCTCTTTAGACTATTCCATAGCTCTAGGGTTTCCCCATGTAGAGTTCTAAATTTAAACCCCTGCCATCCTTTTTGTATAGCTTCAGCCACAGTTATATTGTGATCAAAGCAAATATCATAAATCCTAGAGTAAGCTTCTTTTAAAGGTTTGTCACCAACCCAGGTATCTTCCTAGAACCTGGTATTTTCTCCATGCCCTAATTTCTTTTTAACAAATCTGTAGAATATTTCTTTGATCTTCATAAGACTTGTCCAAAATTGGGAGTCTCCAGGTTTCTTTGCTATCAAAGCTAAGCAACCCCCTCCATATTTTCTCCTAATTATACTTTGCCACAAGCCTTCTTCAGTTTTCACTTTCCAAAACCATTTAGCTAATAGTGCAATATTCATTACCTCCAAGTTGAGAATTCCCAATCCCCCTACATATTCAAGTAAGCAACACTTTTCCCATTTGCCTAAATGGTATTTTTGATATTTTTATCCTCTTGCCAGACCAATCTGGCTCTAAAAAAATTAGCTTTTTAATAATCCCCTTGGGAACAGCATAAAAGGACATCATAAAGAGTGGGATGTTTGTCAAACACGCTTGCACCAAAGTCACTCTACCAGCAATAGAGCCTAACAACTTCCCCTGCTAGCAACTACACCTTTTTTCAATTTTGTTAGTTACACAATTCCAGTGCATGTTTCTAATTCTGACATCTGACACAGGCATCCCTAGATATTTGGTAGGTAGTTCCCCCATTTTACAGGTTAAAATTTCCTGATATAATAGATGTTTTTCCACGTGTCAGTGTCAAAACCGGCGGATCTCGGGTAGGGGGTCCCGAACTGTGCGTCTAGGCGGATGGTAACAGGACACAAGGGACACGATGTTTTTACCAAGGTTTGGGCCCTCTCGATGGAGGTAAAACCCTACTCCTGCTTGATTGATATTGATGATATGGGTAGTACAAGAGTGGATCTACCACGAGATCAAGGAGGCTAAACCCTAGAAGCTAGCCTATGGTATGTTGTTGTTGTTGTTGTTGTTGTTGTTGTTGTTGTTGTTGTGTCCTATGGACTAAAACCCTCCGGTTTAAATAGACACCGGAGAGGGCTAGGGTTACACAAAGTCGGTTACAATGGTAGGAGATCTACATATCCGTATCGCCAAGCTTGCCTTCCACGCCAAGGAAAGTCTGTAAGAGCATATTTATTCCCCAGTGGTTTTGGTGATTGATGACAATAGTTTTGCGGTCTAATCGTGTGCGTTAAGTTCTTTCAGAGAATCATCCATTGGCACGAGACAATTTCCTCCCCTCGGTGTTTTATTCAAGACGGTGTAGCTCCTGCGTTTCGTTGTTGGTGGATTAGTTTCGTAGGAGTCTCCGTACTATTAAGAGGGGATTCGCTTTGGTAAGACTAGGGTGGAATCAACACGTACACATCCCTTTCACTCCCGTCGTCTTCTCTTCACATCTTTGGAGCTGCACTTCTCTTCCGTAACCTGCTTCGCCCTGTGCCAGCGGTAGTACCGCGATCTTCAGTGGTAGTACCGCCGAAGCCCCCTAGCGGTAGTACCGCTCCATCGAGCGGTAGTACCGCTCCGTAGAGCGGTAGTACCGCTCGCGGGTTTCGGCCGTAGTACCGCAGTAGTGCCGCGCCTACTACCGCCTCGATTCGAGACGGTGTTTTCTTGTGTCAGGTTTTGCGGCACTACAAGCGGTAGTAGAAGCGGTAGTACCGCTCCGAGCGGTAGTACCGCTCCTACTCCCGCGGTAGTACCGCTCTGGGGCCAGTGGCTGGGTTCCCCTTCCACAGTAGTAGTACCAAGCAGGCGGGGCGGTAGTACCGCCTGCCCAGCCAGTAGTACCGCTCTCTCTGGGCTGCTCGGGGGGTAACGGTTGGATGTGTTCCCCCACTATATAAAGGGGTCTTCTTCCTCCTAGTTGACCTACCTCTTTCCCCCAAAGCTCCATTGTTGCTCAAAGCTCCATTTTCGCCCGATCTCTCTCCCTAGCCAATCAAACTTGTTGATTTGCTCGGGATTGGTTGAGAAGGCCCAGATCTACACTTCCACCAAGAGAAATTTGATTCCCCCCACTTATCCCTTGCGGATCTTGTTACTCTTGGGTGTTGAGCACCCTAGACGGTTGAGGTCACCTCGAAGCCATACTCCATTGTGGTGAAGCTTCGTGTTGTTGTTGTTGTTGGGAGCCTCCGATTGTTGTGGAGATAGCCCCAACCTTGCTTGTAAAGGTTCGGTCGCCGCCTTCAAGGGCACCAATAGTGGAATCACGGCATCTCGCATTGTGTGAGGGCGTGAGGAGAATACGGTGGCCCTAGTGGTTTCTTGGGGAGCATTGTGCCTCCACACCGCTCTAACGGAGACGTACTTCCCCTTAAAAGGAAGGAACTCCGGTAACACATCCTCGTCTCCACCGGCTCCACTCTTGGTTATTTCGTGCCTTTACTCTTGCAAGCTTACTTGTTGTTACATCCCTTGCTTCCTTGTGTACTAGTTGTTATTGCATCATATAGGTTGCTCACCTAGTTGCACATCTAGACAACCTATTTTGTTGCAAAGTTTAATTTGGTAAAGAAAAGGTTATAAATTGTTAGTTGCCTATTCAAGCCCCCCCCCCCTCTAGTCAACCATATCGATCCTTTCAATTGGTATTAGAGCCTCGTCTCTTTATTAAGGACTTTACCGTCCGAAGAGTATGGTTGACACCAACGATGGTGCGGAGGAACACTCCGGTGTGAATCCCATCTCGTCTTCGGCCGAATGGGGAACCTCGGTCTCTCGTGAGGAATTCAATGTGGCTTTAGACACATTGAAAACCTCCATGATGGCCGAGGTTAAAAGCATGTTTAATGATTTTTTAGAGGGACTTAAACTATCTACCGCGCCAATGAAAGTGGGTGATCCTACTAACAAGGTGACGGATGCTATCTCCGACAAGGGGGAAGCTAACAATGAAAAGAGTCCTTCTACTAGTGGTAGAAATGGCACCGACATCTTTGCCCATGTGGAACCCCCGGTTTATGGAGGGCCAATCCCCTCCACGCATTTGAATCATGCCAGTCCACCTCCTAAATATGAGAAACATGAAGATTTTGATAATTGGGTCTATCGCTTTAAGCGTCATTTGAAACATGTGAACACTAACCTTTGGAGAATCATTGAAGAAGGTTTTTATCCTCATGACCCAAGCAACTTCACCCTCGAGAAGCCGTGGACAATCAATTCAATGAGAGTGCTCTCTTCATCATCCAAGATGCAATCCTTCCCAAGATCTCCTCACCTTCAACCCCATGTCGTGGCTAAAGAAGCATGGAAATGTGTCGAGGGTCTCTATCGTGGAAGTGCTAGCATTCAACGCTCCAACCATGAAGTGGTGCAAGATGAAGCCGATGAGTTTGTAATGAAAGAAGATGAAGAACCTCGTGAGCTCTTTCAAAGAGTGACCAAACTCGCGGTGGCACTTCGAGATCATGGAAGCAAGGACACGGATGACAATTGTATCAAGCGGAAGTTCCTCAAGGCCATGATGCCCTACAACAAGGCCATGTCCTCCGTCATTCGTCAACGACCGGACTTCCACACCATGATCTCAAGTGAAGTGTTGGATGAGTTCGTTGCAATGAGCATCTTGGACAAGACCGCCGACAATGCGGTGCTCCGTTCTCAAAGAGCAAAGAAGCCTAACCTTGCTTTGAAGGCCAAGGTTACTATGGAAGAAGAGGAAGAAGTGGAAGATGAGGAAAGCAACCCCGAAGACACCAAGTTTGACTACCATGACCACATGGCTCTTGCTTCAAGACAATTTTGGAGCAAGAAGAGCTCAAGACCCAACTTCAACAAGAACAACTCAAGTGGCGTCAAGGGCAAGCAATGAGTTAGAACTTGCTTCAACTGTGGCAATGTGAGCCATTTCGTTGCGGATTGTCCTTACGAGAAGCGGGAAGACAATGGTGGCAAGTTCATTCGGAAAGACAAAGCCAAGTCCTTCCCCAACAAGAACAACTTCGCCAAGAAGACTCCCACTCGTGGGTTGGTGGTTCAAGAAGAATACCAAGAGGATGACGATGATGATGAAAATGAAGAAGCAACGGCCATGGCGCCCATTGCCATTGCTACTCCCCGTGTCTCTCTTGAATCACCCAACGAAAACATCACCGCTAGATGCCTCATGGCTAAAGCTTCAAACAAGGTAACCCCCAACATCACAACCACCATCATTACTAATCCCTCCTTGGAGGATTGCATTGATGGACATGTTGAGTCTAATGAGGAAGTGAATGAATTTGAGTCTTTTATGAGTAAGCTCAAGGGAAGGTCCAAGAAGCACTTTGTTGCTCTCTTGGAACAACTTGGTGAGGCCAATGACATGATCGAGGCTCACGAAGAAACCATCTCCAAGATGGAAGGTCATAGTTGTGACTATGCTGATGAGATATCGGATCTCTCTAATGCTCTTGAGGAAGAGCGTGTGCATCGTTTGACTCTTGAGGAGTCACACAATGATGACCATGCTAAGTTAAAGAAAGATCTTGATCATGCTCTTGTCATGTCTCGTGTGCTAACCTCCGAGAAGGCTAAACTTGGGGTTGATCATGCTAGACTCAAAGAGGAGTTTGAGATACTTGACAAGGCCCACAAGGTCTTGAAGGGTACTCATGCTAGCCTCAAAGAGTCTCATGCTCAACTCCAAGTTAAGCTAATCAAGGAAAAGGCCACCTTTCCTCATATGGTATTAATTGATAATGCATGTGCTACTAACCCTTGTTGTGAGCATGTGCATCTTGTGGAGGAAAATGCCAAGTTGAAGGATCAACTTGAGAAAGGCCTTGTGTCTTGCATTCAAGGTGAGAAAAATCTCAATGACCTTTTGAGCAATCAAAAGGAAGTTGCCAAAGAAGGAATTGGGTTTGCACCCAAGTCCAAGAGCAAGAAGAAGAAGAACAACAAGACCAATCGTCCTCCTCCTCTCAAACAAACGTTCGTGAAAGAGGGAGAGAGTGCTCCTAAGAAGAAGAAGGAGAAAGTGAAGGAAGTTGATGTCCAAAAGGGCAAAAGCATTTCCTTAAACAAACCAGGCGACTTTAACCCGTCATATGTGTTGTGCCGTGCTAGTGATGGACATGTTTATGCTAGATTTGTTGGTTCTTCTTATGAGTACATTGAATGGTCTATTTGGGTTCCCAAGACCCTTGTTACTAACATCAAAGGACCCATTACTAAATGGGTACCTAAAACCAAGCATTGATCTCATGTAGGTGTTTGCTTCCGGTGGGGGATCATGGTTGCTCGATAGTGGAGCAACAAATCATATGACCGGGAGCAAGGACTTGGTGGTGGACGTGCAAGAGATTCCATCTATGCCCACCAATGTCGAGTGGGGTGATGCATCACATTCTAAGGTATTGGGCCTCGGCAAGGTTGTCATTTCTCATGATCTAACGATCGAGAAAGTCATGCTTGTTGAGTCCCTTGCATTCAATTTACTTTCCGTTCGTCAACTTGCACTCATGGGCTTTGCTACATTCTTTGATATTGATACTGTGGCCCTCTTGTGGATCAAGACTCTTAAAGTAGCCTTTGTTGGGTATGTCGAGAACGGTCTCTATGTGGTTAACTTCTCGGAGCGACCCACTAAGACCGCGACATGCCTAATGGCTAAAGTTGACGTGGGATGGCTTTGGCATCATCGTTTAGCCCACGTCAATATGAGATCTTTGCAAAGTCTTCTCAAGGGGGACCATGTTCGTGGACTAACAAATGTTAGTTTTGCCAAAGATCGTGCTTGCGAAGCTTGTATCAAGGAAAGCTTCATGAAAAGGCTCACCCTCCTTCAACCATCATCTACTCGAAGAGACCCTTGGAGCTCCTTCACATGGATCTCTTTGGGCCTCCATCTTTTGATAGTCTTGGAGGGAGAAAGTATTGCTTGGTGATTGTGGATGATTATTCAAGGTACACTTGGGTATACTTCTTCAAGAGGAAGAGTGAGACTCAACAAACCGTCATCGACTTTGCAAATGAAGCTCAACGTCAACATGATGCAAAGATCTTGACAATAAGAAGTGACAATGGCACCGAGTTCAAGAACTACACCTTGGATGAGTTTCTTAGTGATGAGGGGATCAAGCATCAATATGCGGCACCCTATACCCCTCAACAAAATGGTGTTGCGGAGAGGAAGAACCGGACGTTGATGGATGTGGCAAGGACCATGATGGCGGAGTTCAAGTCTCCGTACAACTTTTGGGCCGAAGCCATCAACACTGCATGTCATGCATCCAATCGGCTCTATCTTCGCAAAGGCTTGAACAAGACTCCTTATGAGATTCTCACCGGCAACAAGCCCAACCTCAAGTACTTCCGGGTGTTCGGTTGTAAGTGTTTCATTCTCAAGAAAGGTGTTCGTTTGTCTAAATTTGAGGCTAGAGCTCATGAGGGCATATTTGTTGGTTATGCTACAAACTCTCATGCTTGCTGTGTCCTCAACAAGTCCACTGGACTCATTGAGGAGACGTGTAACATGGAGTTTGATGAAAATAACGGCTCCCAAGTGGAGCAAAGTGGTTGTCGATGTCAAAACCGGCGGATCTCGGGTAGGGGGTCCCGAACTGTGCGTCTAGGCAGATGGTAACAGGAGACGAGGGACACAATGTTTTTACCCAGGTTCAAGCCCTCTCGCTGGAGGTAATACCCTACGTCCTGCTTGATTAATATTGATGATATGGGTAGTACAAGAGTAGATCTACCACGAGATCAATGAGGCTAAACCCTAGAAGCTAGCCTATGGTATGATTGTTGAGATGTAATGTTGTGTCCTACGGACTAAAGCCCTCCGGTTTATATAGACACCGGAGAGGCTAGGGTTACACACAGTCGGTTACAATGGTAGGAGATCTACATATCCGTATTGCCAAGCTTGCCTTCCACGCCAAGTAAAGTACCTTCCGGACACGAGCCAGAGTCTTCAATCTTCTTTCTTCGTAGTCTGGGAGTCCGGCGGATATTGATAGTCCGGCTATCCGGACACCCCCTAGTCCAGACTCCTCAAGAGCCCTGAACCAGTCTTCAATGACGATAAGTCCGGCGTGCATAATGTTCGGCATTGCAAGGCGGGTTCCTCCTTGAATAATCCGGAGAAGATAATGAACACCGGGATAGTGTCCGCTCAAAAATAATTTCCACATTCCAACGTAGAGAATAAAATACACACTTAATTCAATCTGCCGACGATTACGCAGCGTGATGTCACACCGCAGCCAAGCCCTCGCTTGAATCGTTTTTATTATTCCGCCAAAGACGCTTAGCGGCGGCTTCCTTGGCACGCATCGTCGAAGCGAGATCGTGTTCCCTTTATTCCGGATCCTCATCAATACGCGCGTGGGTAACCCAACCGCTCCGTCGCCGCCTCCTCTATCGAAGGGAATCTCAAGCGGTCACGAGACGGCCCTTGGTATTATTTCCCTTTATAAGAGGACCAAGGCCTGTCCTTGTCTTTCAACCTCGTGATCGAATCTTTCCTCTGCTCCCGGTTCCAACACCAAGAGCTTCAGACTCGCGCGCCGGATCCACAGCAATGTCCGCTTCGACCTCCGGGGCGGTGGGTGCCCTCCTCCGTCACGGAGGAGGACATATTGAAGTTGCGTGAGGCCAAGCACCGCCCACGGTCCCTCAAGACAGTTGCCTGCCCCTGGCAGGCCGTGCCAACCCGAGCCCGGCGAATATGCGTTTCAGATCTCACCTCCGTCGGGGATTAGGCTTCCCGACGGATCCTTTTGTGAGGGGGCTCCTGTTCTTCTACGGGCTGGACTTCCACGTCTTGGCTCCGGAGTCCATCCTCCATATCTCTGCATTCATTATTGTCTGCGAAGCCTTCCTCCGTGTCATCCCCCACTTCGGCCTGTGGCTGAAAACATTCAAGGTGGAGCCGAAGATGATCGGGGGGCATCGAGCGGAGTGTGGCGGGGTGACCATAAGCAAGAAGGTCGATGACCCGTGGCTTGAAGGTTCCTTCCAAGAGGAACAGGGATTGTGGCAGCAGGAGTGGTTCTACATCACCGCTCCAAGGGGAAGCAAGCAGAAGCCGCCGCCCTCCTTCCGCCGGGACCTCCACAAAGAATCGATGTCGTGGGTCAACCAAGGGCTCAACTGGGGCCGTCCGAGGACGTGCCCGCACCGCAGGCCGGATTCGGGACCTCCAAACAAGGGAGATTGATCTGGTCAAGGTGATGCAGTCATGCTAACTAGGCACCTCCTACCACGCAAACGCCGCCCTCTCCGCTTATGGGAGTTCAATCCGAGGGACCTCGATCCTCCAAATTTTATGGGTGCGACACCCTTGGAGATGTACGAGATGTTCTTCGGACCGCAAGTGGCGTGTCCGGATTCGGCCGAGGATGCTGGACTAAGCCGCGATCGTCCGGATACTCAGGTAAATAGCTCAAAGCCCGGGTGGCGCGATCAAGGCTGATAAGGTGTCCGGCCCCCCTCCCAGAGACCGCACTGGAGCCCGTGCTGGTCAGAATGTTGGAGGCTGCACCCGCAGAGGGGGGCGACGGGGGAGATAAAGGAGCTAATACTTCGTCCAAAGGGGCGACTGAAGAGGAGGGAACCAAGGATCCCTCCCTTCAGGGGGAGAAGAGGACCGCCTCCGAAGATCCGGAGGTCCCAGCCCCTAAGCGTGGGAAGAAATCCCCACCGGGGGGTCCGACGTCCGGAGAGAATCCGGACGCGCAATCATGGCCCAAGGACCAGCCCTCCAACGAGCCGTGAGTATGAAAGAAGAAACTTTAATCGGGTAGTACCTTCGTTTATGCTTCTGTGGGTAACCAAAATATTTATATCGCAGTTCGGATCTGCAGCCGTCTCAGGTGAGTTCATCCTCGGGGGATCTCCTTCCGGAGATGATGGAGAGCGACCGCCTCCGTCTGCAAGGCTGCGGATGAGGCAAAGCGAGCCCAAGTGTCGCCACGGAGGGCATCCCCGAGTCCAGAGGGGCTAGAGAGTTCAACACCCACCAGAGCCGGCCGAGAATCAAGAATTTGCTTGAGAGGGCGCCCATTTCGTAAGATCACCGTGCGTTAATGCGTATGGTGATTGAAGGATTTCGTCCACGAAAGCGGATTGCGTGATGCTGCCATGAGCTTGTCAAGCGGGATTTGAGGTATGCGAAAATAGCGCACTTTTGTTTTGTAACAGTTGTGCATATAAAAATGCGCTGTATAGATAGTAGCCCTGAGACTCGGTAGGTTGTCGAAGACGACAGCGTCTCGAGGATCGAAAATCTAAATATCTCGGGTAATGAATATCGCCGCTCGACATGGTGGCGGATAGTCCGGGGCCAGCCAGATCGATCGGTTTGTCGAATCGAGTCGGCATCTGGACATGGCGATCTTGACATAGCACTTGTCAATCAGCGACTTGATGAGTCGCAAGGTAAATAAATTCTCCATAGCCGCTTTATTAAGTGGGTTAAAGCCCTCCTCGATAAGTTATATGCTGTTTATACGAGCATGCTTTGCTTCTTTGTGGAGAGATTTGGGCCGAGCTTGCACAAGCCAAGGAGCAAGCCCGAAGGAGTGATGCGGCTGCTGCGAGGGCGGCCGAGGAGTTGAAGGCCGAAAAGGCTGCGCACTGCCTAAGCAGGGCGGAGGTGGCCGGATTGGCCAAGAATTTAAAGGATGCTACCGACCGTAGCGAGGCTCTTGAAAAGGAGCGCCTATTGGAGCGGGAAGACCTGAAGAAGGCCACCGCCGAGACCAAGGATGCCCGCTCTGCAATGCGGGCTATGAAGGAGGAGCTGTGCCAAGCCGGAGAGATCACGGCTGGCAAGCCGTTTCTTATGCGTCGCCGGTTTATGGATGCCAAGTATGCCAAATTTGAAAAGCAGTGGAGTTCGGAGGATCCTTACATGGACTTGGCTACGAAAAGCGGCCGATGCCGTTAAGCACTTCCAGCTGGGGATCACGAGGTGGAAGAGTTATATTGGACTCAATTCCACAGTCCGGATCGCCCTCTTCCACTGTCGGACAGGTTGGCGAATGGGCCGAACTGAATAGACTGTCCGGGCTGGCTATGACTGACATCATGGCCCATGTGTGGCCCGAGAGGTCCAAGGCGACGAGCTATTTTGGCCTACTGCAGCAGTTCCTTGGGGCGGTGCCGCATATCAAGGAGATGAAGCGGTCGGCCTGCATCGAGGGCACGCGGATGGCTCGCCCGTGTAAGGCGCAGTGTCCGGAGATGGATGCCACCGCTGCTGCCCAGGTTCGGATGGGAACCGCTTCTGTCGAACATTATTTCGGGAAGTTATCTTGCGCGCGCCAGATAATAGAGTCGCAGTTGCTCGAAGAACGTAACGCTCAATTGAACGCATTAACTTGTTTATGAATGATTATAGTATGAATGCTTTTTATACTTGTGCTTCCAAGTAGTAATACTTCTCCTTGCGGCCGCTTAAGTATACTTGTGTATAACCCGAAGATGCGATCTTCGCTCCATTTCTTGCACAAGGTGCTTTGGGTGTTATAAAATAGCGCTTTTCACACTTTAATCCGACGCCTCGGTCTGTTGTAAGGAGGTGGTAGCGAGCTTAACGAGGCAATCCGGACTATAATGCTTTATCTCTTTCACTTAGCCAATGGAGCTCGAGGGTGGGGCTACGATATAGCCCCTAATGGCACCTCACATCTCCAGATTCGAGTGCGTATGTGCTGACCGAAGCGGCCCTTCGTCAAAGCGGGAATTCTAAACATTCCGTAGTCGATCAAGTGGTGACGGACTCTCGCTATATCATGACAATCGGTTTTCGGCTTTCATCGAGGTGCTCGCCAAATTAACCGGGGCACAATCGCAGAGTTCTCCGGTGCCGCGTTAGCGGGTGATACTGAACGTAAGGCAACAAAACACAAGAGCCAGCAAACCCAACATTTGACCAAAGACATGATTCGAGCTGATGCATATAGTGCCCAACTTGAGACGCCAACACTCCTAAGGTGTTCGGACTTTATGATAACGGGCGAATTATGCCCTAAGCCCCTTGTGTCCGTGTATCGGCATTGTCTTCGACGCGCCAATGCCAAAGCGTCGGTGCTCTGCCTCGGCTATAGGAAGAAGCCGAGGCGAGTTAGCAACAAGAGACGATAATAAAAAGGTCTACGAGGGTCTTAATCAAAAGAATCCTTGCGACGGGTCCCTCTGCGCTCTGCGCTGTGTCTCCGTTGTGCGGTTGTCTCCGGATGGGTACGCACGTTGTTCATCTCAGAGGAAAGAGAGGAACATTTCAAAAACAGTTCGTATGCGAAAATAATGCAAAAGAATAAGGGTAAATAATTAAAGCTAGGTTTATATGAAACCGATGTTAGTTGTCTTGCAGCCCTTGTGAAAGGGTATGCGGCTAGGGGCCCCTAGCTCGCTTGAGTCCGGATTCGCCTATCCGAATCCGGGGTCTTTAAGTGACCTCGCCTTTGAAATGGTGCCATGTGGACCGGGCATCTTAAGTGTAAGAGACGCGAATGCGGTATGGCGTTGAAGCGGACAAAAGCCTTTCGTCCTAATAGTGCTTGATGTTCACTTTTAAATGGGACGATATGGAAAATTAACTTTTCTTGTCGGAAATTGTTTGGTGATCCGAACACGACTTTGAGTAATATCGAGCCTGTGCACTTGGCGTAAGGGCCGGGCGTAACTCCTTTGAAGGAAGTACGGCTGTGTCGAATTTTGGTAGGGTCTATCCTCATCCGACGGATTGTGTTTGAATATAGCAGTTTAAGTCACGCCTCCGCCCATTAGGACGCTTGTGAATTGTAGTCCGCCTATTATCGGATTCAATATCGAGTCCGTCCGCGGTTCAACACTTTTGGAATAATCCTGGGTCGAAAGTGATTGGTTTTGATATCCAATCTCTATGGTTTATGGGCCGGACCGTATGCGAAGCTCTTTTAGAAAGTGCCGCCTTTGTTTTTCCGTGTCCTCACATGAAGTGAGTTTATCGCTTTGACCCCTTGTGGGAAAGTCTTTTGTTTTCCGGTGCCTGCTTTGCGGGTTTATCTTCTTCGCTTGACGCGTCGAGCCCCTTGCGTTCGGCGTTTAGTCGGCGGACTGTTTGAAAACCCAACAATCCTCGTGGGTGTGATTTGCGAGCCTTCCGGGTATGTGGATTTGACAGATCCGCCCCGTGATTTTGTGTAGGTTAGACATGTTAAATCATTGTCGTCCTTGATGGGTTGAGCTTTATTATTCGCCGTGAGCTTTTAAATCCGTGTTGATCGCCGTGCTTTTGGGCTTTTCTCTTTATTCCGCCTGATCTTTTCTGCCGTGATTTTCCGCTTCCATCTCTTATCTCGGATGTACTTGGGTCAGCTGGTGCTGCTTCTTGCCAACCATCTGTCCTCTCCCCGCAAAAGCGGGTCATGAGGCTTGTTAATGCGGTCATTGTCCTCGGTTTCTCTTGACCGAGGTGTCTCGCGAGCCATTCGTCTCGGACATTGTGCTTAAAAGCTGCTAAGGCTTGGCGTCCGGACAATGACTATTTGGTTCTTTTGGTAAGGAACCTGTTCCGCACTTCCGCTACCGACTCTCCGGGCTGTTGAGTTATGTGACTTAGGTCATCTCAGATCCGGAGGCGGACATAAGTCCCTTGAAAATTTGCTCTAAACGCTTCCTCGAGCTCTTCCCAACTTCCAACAAGTGTTTTCGGGAGGCTTTTGAGCCAATGACGAGCTGGCCCTTTGAGCTTGAGGGTAAATATTTTATGGCGTGGAGATCGCCTCCTCCGCCATATGTATATGCAGATATAGTCTTCTATCCGCACTCTGTGGTCATTGTTCCATCGTAGGCTTCTATGTTGATGGGTTTAAACCCTGCTGGGAATTCATGTTCCAAACCTCGTCTGTGAAGCATAGTGGGTGTCTGGCCCTGCATTTGTATGCGTGCCGCTATCGTCGGACACTTGACGTGCTCCTCTGCTTATTGGGGCTTTTCTTTTGGGTCCGTAGATGGACCTGGCTGGGCCATTTGATGGTGGAGGCTTTATGGCCTCTTCGTCGAATTCTGGGAGCAACTTGCGCTTCAGGTAGCTCTTCGATTGGTGGTTGTTGCCTTGTTCGTCTGCGGTTTTGAGCACTTTGCTCCATCTTATCCGGAGCGCGTCTTCCGCTGTGTTGAGCTTCCGCTTTTCCTTCTTGAGCTTCTTGTCAGTAGCGATGAGCCTGCGTTTGCAAAGATCTTGTTCGACGGGCTCTTCGAGTTCGTCGTCATCGGTGCTTGATTCGTCCTCGGAGGGAGGTACATAGTTGTGATCCTCAACCTTTTCTTCTGCCGCCCTTTCGTGAGGGCTTGCTTCTACATCCTCCTTCGCTGAGTCTTGCTGGAGGGGTTTGTCTTCGGCACTCTCCGGAGTGTTATTATCTCTCGTGCCGGATTCTCCATTCTTGTTGTGGCGGGATTTAGAGCAGCGCCGCTGACGCCGGCGTTTAGGCTGCTTCTTCAAAGAATATTCCTCCGCTGTTTTTTCGCCATCCCCTTCCTTTGGGGTATCCACCATGTAGACGTCGAATGACGAGGTGGCCTTCCAGTGTCCCGTGGGTGCTGGGTCCTGATCGTCTCCGGCATCGTCGTCCATAGCGTCGATGTCCTCGGAGTCGTAGTCTAGCATGTCGGTTAGATCCTCGACAGTGGCTACAAAATGGGTGGTGGGTGGGCTCCGAATTTCTTCGTCGTCCGAACTCCAACCGCCCCGCCATAGTCCGCCAGATTCTCCTGATAGCGAGAGATGCTTCAGGGAATTCAGGATATCGCCAAAAGGCGAGTGTTGAAAGATGTCCGCGGCGGTGAATTCCATAACCGGCGCCCAATCTGGCTTAATTGGCGGGGGCGCGGGAGGCTCGGAGTCCGGCGAGGAGTCCGGCGCCTCGGGATCATGAGTTTCGCAAGGGACAAAATTGGTATTCGGCTCCATCGCCGTAGATGTTGAAGCCCCCGGGGCGGCGTCTATCCACCGACCCTCGTCATGGGCAATCGGCTCCGGGTAAGTAGCCGGGGCGGATTCAAGTGCGGCCACCAAAGCACTGTCCGGCGGCAGAGCTAGATCATGCCCATCGTCGCAGTGCGGCGCGCTTGGCTGTGGCTCGAGTCCGTCGAAGATCAAGTCTCCGCGGTCATCGGCCGTGAAGTTTAGGCTTCGAATCGACTGACGGCGGGGCGAAGCTTCGATCTGCTCGGATGGCCAAAAGAGTTGGCCCGCAGCAAAGCCGCCGAATCTGAAGATCTGTCCAGGAGAAAAGTCTCACCATAGACAGCGTTGAAGGTTGAAGATGCCATCGAGCCTATTGGTGACGACACAGAGGAACTCTCAATGAAAGCACCAATGTCGGTGTCAAAACCGGCGGATCTCGGGTAGGGGTCCCGAACTGTGCGTCTAGGCGGATGGTAACAGGAGACGAGGGACACAATGTTTTTACCCAGGTTCGGGCCCTCTCGATGGAGGTAATACCCTACGTCCTGCTTGATTAATATTGATGATATGGGTAGTACAAGAGTAGATCTACCACGAGATCAATGAGGCTAAACCCTAGAAGCTAGCCTATGGTATGATTGTTGAGATGTAATGTTGTGTCCTATGGACTAAAGCCCTCCGGTTTATATAGACACCGGAGAGGCTAGGGTTACACAGAGTCGGTTACAATGGTAGGAGATCTACACATCCATATTGCCAAGCTTGCCTTCCACGCCAAGTAAAGTACCTTCCGGACACGAGCCGGAGTCTTCAATCTTCTATCTTTGTAGTCTGGGAGTCCGGCGGATATTGATAGTCCGACTATCTGGACACCCCCTAGTCCAGGACTCCCTCAGTGGTACTTGTGATATAGGTGATGAAATTCCTCCCCAAGCCATAAGAAGAATGGGTATTGGTCAAATCCTACCCATTGAGGAACCCCTTGTGGCCGAAGGAGAAGGACAATGCTCTACTCAAGTAGAGCCATCACCTCATCAAGACCCACACGCTTCCGAAGAACAAAGTGAAGGCCCTCAACCTTGTGAACAAGACCAAGGGCAAGATCAACCTCAAGATGGTGGAGAACCTCTAAATGATGCCCAAGGTCAAGTTCTCCCCCTCGAGCAAGTTCAAGATCAAGAGCAAACTCAAGCTCAAGAACAAGCTCAAGAACCAGCTCAAGATCAAGAACAAGCTCAAGACGGCGCTCAAAATGATCAAGTCAACCCTCCTCCCTCCACATCCGAGGAGGAATTAGAGCGTCGCGCCGCGAAGATTGCTTCCAAGCTCACCACTCAAGGCCATCTCATGGAAAATGTAGTTGGAAGCCTAAGAAAGGGGGTAAGCACTCGTAGACAATTAGCAAACTATTGTGAACATCACGCGTTTGTCTCTTGTGTTGAACCCCAAAAGGTCTATGAGGCGCTCGAAGACTCGGATTGGCTCAATGCCATGCATGAAGAACTCAACAACTTCGAGTACAACAAAGTATGGAGATTGGTGCCAAGGCCATCGGGGAACCACAATGTCATTGGAACCAAGTGGATCTTTAAGAACAAGCAAGATGCTCATGGGAACATCATTCGCAACAAGGCAAGATTGGTAGCACAAGGCTACTCCCAAGTCGAGGGTATCGACTACGGTGAAACCTTTGCTCCCGTTGCTCGTCTTGAATCCATACGTTTTTTGATTGCCTATGCTTCTCATCACAACTTTAAGTTGCAACAAATGGATGTGAAAAGTGCTTTTCTTAATGGTCCTATTAATGAGTTGGTTTATGTCAAGCAACCCCCCGGGTTCGAGGACCCCTACTTCCCGGATCATGTGTATCAACTTGATAAGGCACTCTATGGCCTTAAACAAGCCCCACGTGCGTGGTATGACCACCTTACCGATCCCACTCTTTTTACTAAGAAGGTCAACGGGGAGTTGTTTGTATGCCAACTATATGTTGATGATATTATCTTTGGTTCTCCTAACAAAGCTTTCAATGAGGAATTTGCCGCTCTCATGACCTCCAAGTTTAAGATGTCTTCGATGGGAGAGTTGAAGTTCTTCCTTGGTTTTGACATCAAACAAAGAAGAGAAGGAACCTTCATCAACCAAGCCAAATACACTCAAGACATGCTTAAAAGATTCAAGCTAAGTGATGTCAAGCCGGCTTCTACACCAATGCCTACCAAGTGCCAACTTGACATCGATCCCAATGGTAAAGCGGTGGATCAATAGGTATATCGCTCCATGATTGGCTCCTTGCTTTACCTTTGTGCATCTAGACCGGATATCATGTTGAGTGTGTGGATGTGTGCACGTTTTCAAGCCGCACCAAAGGAAAGTCACTTTGTGGCGGTCAAGTGAATCTTTCGATATTTGGCTCATACCCCAAACTTTGGCTTATGGTACCCAAGAGGAGCAAACTTCAAGCTTGAAGGTTTCACGGATTCCGATTGGGCGGGAGACAAAGTGGATAGGAAGTCCACTTCCGGAGGGTGCCAATTTCTTGGTTGCTCTCTGGTAAGTTGGTCTTCCAAGAAGCAAAGTTGTGTGTCTCTCTCGTCCACCGAAGCGAAGTATGTGGCGGCCGGTAGTTGTTGTGCTCAACTCCTATGGATGAGGCAAACTTTAAAGGAGTACGGTGTCACTTGTGACAAAGTGCCTCTTTGGTGTGATAATGAAAGTGCCATCAAGATTTCTCTCAACCCGGTGCAACACTTCAAGACGAAGCACATTGAGATTCGGTATCACTTCATCCAGGATCACATTAGGCGAGGGGAGATCGAGCTCAAGTATGTCAACACTCATGATAACCTTGCAGATATTTTCACGAAGCCCTTGGATGAAGCAAGATTTCGCGAGTTAAGGCATGAGCTAAATATCATTGATTTTAGCAATGTGACTTGAACCCGTGCACCCCCCACCACACTCAACTTGTTGTCTAGTTTAGATGTAGGCATGGACATAGGGGGAGTGTTGTTCTCTCAATGAACTCTCCCTCCCCCCATTATGCATAAAACGATCAACTCTTTCACATTAGCCATTTTTGATGGTACTTGTGCTTCAAAGACGAGTTTTGGTCATGGGCCCAAGGATAATTCTTCACGGTGCCATACAAATTGATTCAAACATAGGTGACTCCGGCCACCGCCCTCTCTTGAGAGAGGCCAGAGCCCGCTTCTCTTTTGTTTGGTTGCCTTGAAGGAGTGGGTTCCGGTTCGTTACTCGTGTTTATGGTGTCTTGTTGATCTTTGTTTTTAGTATCTTTGCATTCCCGTCTTTTTCGTGCGTTTTTTTGGGTCTAGAAGCAGTTTTTGGTTGCTGGCGGTACTACCGCCGCTGGCGAGCGGTACTACCGCTCTAAGCAGTACTACCGCCCGCCATCGCGGTACTACCGCTGAGAGGCGCGGGCGGGGGTTATATCGCGGGCAGGGGGAGTTTCTTCTCCCCCATACCCATTCGCACGCCCCCTCGCCTGTTCTTCTCTCTCTGTAGCAACCGGCGCCGCAGGAGGGCTCCGGCGGATCTCCCTCTCCGGGCCGTCCCTCTCCATTCCCTTCGGTGGAAACGATCCCCACCTCGTCCTCTTGCCATGGATGCCGGTATTGCCCCCGTTCTCTTGTTCTTTTTGTCTTGGTTTCAAATCTAGCATCTTAGGGGCAGTAGTAGTTGCATCTATAGATTTTTGGCCAAATCTAGGCTTGAGTAGGATGGAGAATGCTTCTAGGTAGTGTGGATTGATGTTTGGTTGGAGTATTTTTGAATTTGGTAGGACGGTAGTGCCGGATCTGTCCACGGTAGTAGGAAACTGCTGTTTCCCCGCCCCGAGCAGTACTACCGCCCTCTCCAGGGCGGTACTACCGCTTGGAGCGGTACTACCGCTCATGGCGGGTACTACCTCTAGCATGTCGCGGTACTACCGCCCTCTACCACATTCCACTCCACTTCTACCCTTCATTGATCTTTTTGTTCGTGTTTTGTGGCTTATGCTTGTGCTTTCGGTTGTTTGCGTGTTCTTGTGTGTGGTTCCAGTGATGAGGTCCACGAGCATCGGGCTCGTCGTGTCAATCTGGGACGTGCCACGTCCAAGCGCTACCGTACCACCGAGCCTGCCGGAGGATCCTCAAGTGCTGCACCTCCACCTCCACCTCCACCTCAACTCCAGAAGAAGTCAGGGGTCAAGCCCAAGCCCGACAAGACTGTGCCAGAAATGCCGCAAAAGGAGTTCTGGGCAAGGCGCCGCCGCAACCCGTATGAAGCTGCCCAAGAACCCACTTTGGTCAACCGTCTGTTCTGGTCCAAGTTCCAGTTTGCCATCTTCTTCGATGTTCTCAAAGCCAAGAAGAATTTCTTTGTCAACGTGCACTCCATCGACACTGACCATATGGAGCAAGATCCTGACTACTTTGGTGAAGCTCTTCAGATGTGCACTCAACTGAACATTCTTGGGGTCATGAAATTCAACAAGGACTTTGATGCTGATATTGTGTCCCAATTCTATGCCACGGTTCACCTTGGGACTGATGACGACAGGACTCTCACCGGATGACCAATGGCAAGTTGCTTTCCGTCAAGTGGAAAGCGTTTATGCAGCTTGATTGGGGTGCAAGATCTTGGACTTGAGTCTCTGTTGGCTTTCGCCCTCACGCCCGCGCCCATTGCACCCACAAGCAAGCTCTCGCCCTCTTGCACTCAAGGTCAACCAGAGACAAAGAAGGAAACCTATGAGCTGCCCGCCTTTACGGATATCCTTCACCGCATCTTCAGAGAGACTCTTTTCCCTCGCATTGGGAATCTGGACCAGGTTCACTCTTATCTTGTGGACATGCTCCTTTTCTGCCAGCGTGAGAAGGAAAATCCCACCGGAGAGTCTTTGGATATTTCTCATGTGATGTGGTCTGAGCTGTTGTCTGCTATCTCCGAGCGCAAGTGCCCGATCTATGGTCCCTTCATCATGCTGCTGATTGAGAGAGCCTGGGATCATATATATCCTAATGTGCCACTAGAGTGTGGAGAGTTGATCATCCATGATGTCAAGCGTATGAGGAAGAAGGATAACTGGGGCACTCAGGCCCCTAAGACTGGAGTCCCTTCGTCTGCTGCTGCCATGGAGACAAAGGAGGAGCCTGCAGCTGATGATGATGAGGATGATGACTACATGCCTTCTGAGGCAGAGCCCTCTTGGGCCAAGAAGCTCAAGTCTAAGATGAAGAAGCTGTTCTGCATGGAGGCTCACGGTCAGTACATGACTCATGTGGCTGAGAAGAAGGCCTGAGGTCGTCACAAGGAGCTCATGCGCCAGTTGGGTGCTACTATCCAGAGTGGATCCGAGGACCAGCTTACTGAGGAGGAGGAGTGGATTCAGCAGCACTGCCGTGGACCGATTCTGAGGCCGAGCACTTCCAGACTGACGACGGTGGTGCCGATGATTCCGCTGGGCTCTGATGCATGTGTTCCTCATTTGCTCTCACCTGGAGCCGTAGCAACACTCCCTCTCCTTTTTGGTGTCTCGATGCCAAAGGGGGAGAGAGTTTAGGGATTTGCGAGTGTGTCTTTCGTCTCTTATTCGTGTCTTGTTCGTGTTTTCCTCGCATTTGCTTTGGTTGGTTTGTCTGTGAGACCTAAGTTTGAGTGAGACTTATGTTCGAATCATATGGTGTAAGACATATGCTACCTTCATTTCCAGTATCATTATCTATGTCTATCTAGCTTATGAGTTGCGTACTTATCTTGTTATATCATCTATGTTGCTCTCATACACCATGCTTAGATTATTGGTCTCTAAAATGTAGGGGGAGCTTTGATCCTAGTATGTGTGCTGTGCAGTCCAAAGCACTTATCTAAATAGCACACATCTAGGGGGAGCCCATCTACATGTTAGGACCATGGGGTTTGTATGCTTACATATATCGTGTTTATGCAAATCCCGTATTGTCATCAATCCACCAAAAAGGGGGAGATTGTAAGGGCATATTTATTCCCCAGTGGTTTTGGTGATTGATGACAATAGTTTTGCGGACTAATCGTGTGCGTTAAGTTCTTTCAGAGAATCATCCATTGGCACGAGACGATTTCCTCCCCTCGGTGTTTTATTCAAGACGGTGTAGCTCCTGCATTTCGTTGTTGGTGGACTAGTTTCGTAGGAGTCTCCGTACTATTAAGAGGGGATCCGCTTTGGTAAGACTAGGGTGGAATCAACACGTACACATCCCTTTCACTCCCGTCGTCTTCCCTTTGCATCTTTGGAGCTGCACTTCTCTTCCGTAACCTGCTTCACCTGCAATAACGGTAGTATCGCGATCTTCACGGTAGTACCGCACTGAAGCCCCCAATGGTAGTACCGCTCCACCGAAGCGGTAGTACCGCTCTCAACAGAGTACCGCAGAGTACACGCCTACTACCGCCTCGATTCGAGATGGTGTTTTCTCGTGTCGGGTTTTGCGGCACTACAAGCGGTAGTAAAGCGGTAGTACCGCTCGAGCGGTAGTACTGGCTCGTACTCCAGCGGTAGTACCGCCTGGGCCAATGGTCTGGTTCCCTTCCGCTGTAGTATCACTGAAGGGAGCGGTAGTACCGCTCTCAGCGGTAGTACCGCCCTGCCCCAGCGGTAGTACCGCTCTCTGCGGGGCTGCTCAGTGGGGTAACGGTTGGATGTGTTCCCCCACTATATAAAGGGGTCTTCTTCCTCCTAGTTGACCTACCTCTTTCCCCCAAAGCTCCATTGTTGGTCAAAGCTCCATTTTCGCCCGATCTCTCTCCCTAGCCAATCAAACTTGTTGATTTGCTCAGGATTGGTTGAGAAGGCCCATATCTACACTTCCACCAAGAGAAATTTGATTCCCCCCACTTATCCCTTGCGGATCTTGTTACTCTTGGGTGTTGAGCACCCTAGACGGTTGAGGTCACCTCGAAGCCATACTCCATTGTGGTGAAGCTTCGTGGTGTTGTTTTTGTTGTTGGGAGCCTCCGATTGTTGTGGAGATAGCCCCAACCTTGCTTGTAAAGGTTCGGTCGCCGCCTTCAAGGGCACCAATAGTGGAATCACGGTATCTCGCATTGTGTGAGGGCGTGAGGAGAATACGGTGGCCCTAGTGGCTTCTTTGGGATCATTGTGCCTCCACACCGCTCTAACGGAGACATACTTCCCCTTAAAAGGAAGGAACTCCGGTAACACATCCTCATCTCCACCGGCTCCACTCTTGGTTATTTCGTGCCTTTACTCTTGCAAGCTTACTTGTTGTTACATCCCTTGCTTCCTTGTGTACTAGTTGTTAGGTTGCTCACCTAGTTGCACATCTAGACAACCTATTTTGTTGCAAAGTTTAATTTGGTAAAGAAAAGGTTAAAAATTGTTAGTTACCTATTCACCCCCCCTCTAGTCAACCATATCGATCCTTTCAAAGTCCCATCCGGACACAGGACGAAGTCTTCAATCTTGTATCTTCATAATCTTGGAGTCCGGCCGATGATGATAGTTCGGCTATCCGGACACCCCTTAGTCCGGGACTCCCTCAGTAGCCCCCGAACCAGGCTTCAATGACGACGAGTCCGGCGCGTATATTGTCTTCGGCGTTGCAAGGCGGGTTCTCCTCCAAATTCCATGTGTTTGCCAAATAGTGTCCGGCTTCCTCATAAATGTTGCGCTCCTTGGCTTCCATGCCCAATAATGGCCCTCTTCCACGTGTCGTATGAATGTGAAAAGCCAGGGTATTTTTACGTTTTACCCCCAAGCTGCACGAATAAGCTGCCTATAAGAGAGGCAAGGATCTAGATCCAAATCACACCATCCTCCTTCCGCGAGTACTCATCGGAGCGCTCCTGACAAAAATCCACTCCATCATGGACAGTCGACGCGGCTCCTCCTCTCGCGCTCCCAGCCCTCAGCCAGGAGATTGGAGGAGATGTTCAGTCCCGCACAGCAAGCCGGTGACGCTCCAAGCGGAGGGATACCTCCCTCCGGCCTTCATGGTCCCGGTTCGAGCCGGACTGGCCACCTACAAAGGAGGAAGGCAGGCGGAGAACACCCCCAATCCCTCCAAAGGAGAGCGGGTGTGCCCATACATCCGTTTCTCCGGGGGCTCCTGGAGTTCTACGGACTCCAGCTTCATCACCTTACACCTGCCTCCATTTTGCACATTGCGGGTTTTGTTGCTCTTTGCGAGCTGTTCTTGGGCATCGAGCCCCATTTTGGGCTGTGGAAGAGATTGTTTTGCCTCGTACCCCGTTCTCACGAGGGGTCGATATATCAAGTGGGCGGAGCCGAAATATGGCGCATCGCCAGGACCGGATATCTATCCGGAACCCCGAAGAAGGCGTCCGAAGACTGGCCTTCAGAATGGTTTTATATGGAAGACGCCCCGCTGCCGGACCCAGTTCAGATCGGCCTCCCGGAGTTCAGCAACGCTCCTCTGAAGAAACGCCTGAGCTGGCGCCCGCGGAGCCCTCGACGGGAAGATGATAGGAGCATCCAATATCTGATGGGCCGGATAAGTTTACTGGGCCATTCCGGATTGACCATGATTGGAGTCATGGCCACGTGCATTATGTGAGGGGTGCAGCCGCTCCAATATAGGGGCCACCCCATGTGGGATTTCAACAGGGAGAATGACGCCACCCGTTGTGGCCGCAAGGGGCCGGGATCGGCTGCCGATCTGGTGAAGATCCTGTCCGGCTTGTACAAGGGGGAGAAGGAGGACTTCCTCCGCACGAGTCCATTGAATGGATTCTCCATGAATAACCCTCGAAGCTGGGTAAGCGGACGTTTATTTATCCGATCCATATTCCCACAATTAAGTGTCTCACTTCGTGATTTCGACGCAGGAGCTGCGCCAGGACGTAGAGGGCATACACAGCCCAACTCCACAACCCGAGGATCCGGGACGATCCCTTGATCCGGCCTCCGAGGAGGATCCGGACATAGAGGTGGAGCTGATCGATGGGGTGTTCCACTAACTTAGCGTGGACAATGCTTTAGTCGCCATTACGGCCGACTACCCTGGTTTAACTCCGGCTTCCCAGGTAACTACGACCGAGGTCTTGTCATTATTACTCATCCGTGCTTTATTTCCGAACACTGTATACCGACGGTGTCCCGCATGAGGTACCTTTACGGTGGGAAGCCGGATCCGCGGCGGCTGACCAACAAGGGTCAGTTCGGCCCAACAGGCGGAAGAGAAGTGCGGCGTGAATCGAAACGTCGCCGCAACGGTATGGAGCAGCACCGTATTTAAGGGAAAGATTCCTAGGAGGTATATTAATACTCCTGATTCTTCTAGGAGAAAGAGCGCACACCGGACTGTGCCCGGAGAGGTTGGCCATCAAACCTCCGCCAGCCAGGCTCCAACGCCTGGTCCAGAGGGGGAGGCGAACACAAGGCGTGAGCCGGATGCTCCTCCAACGGAGGATGCCGACAGGCTGTCCGCCACCAGGTTCGAGGTGGAGAGCGCCATGAATCATAGGCGCCGCCGGACAGTTCTTCGTGACGCGTGTTTCTCCCCGGAGGCGTTGAATGCCTTTAATGCAGGGGACGCGCACCTCCGTGCTGCTCAAGATGGTTTAACCAGAGCCACGGAGCAATATGTGAAAGACATACGGGTGAGAAATTTTAATAGTTATATATGCCAGTAGCCCCCGAGACTTAAAATGGTTAGAATAACTGATTTAAGGATCATTTGTTATGCAGACCTTACAGAGAAGAATACCCACCTGTCTCAGGAGCTTCAAGGGTGCAAGGCCCAACTTGAGGCCGCACTAGCCGCTGCAGGGGGAGCCACAGAGACCCCCTCTGGTAATATATTCTTCCGAAAAGATAAGCTGTTTATGGCGTGCGGCGTGCGTATAATTCTGACAATAATATTGCAGAGGGCGCCGGACTAGATCCGGACAAGCAACATCTGCTACGCCAGCTGAAGGCCGGCGAGAAGGTGCTTATGAGGGCGCAACAGAGAGGAACAAACTCCAAGATGCCAAGACCCACCGGGCGAAGAACTAAAAGATGTTCGGGTCCAAATATGCGACTCGACCAGAAGGAGAATCGGCGGCTTCATCGCAGCATCTACAAGAAGTGCTTGAGCAAACTCTTTGAAAAGAAGAGTTCGGCGAGGAAGTCGATTGACGTAAATGTGTCTCGTAGGTGTGCTCACAGTGTCGCCTGCGGATGAAATGCCCGGCTTCAACGGGTGACCAACTTCCCGAGCTGCTGAATCGCACGAATGTGTTCGGCAAAGCGATGAGTGGCGCCGCCTGTGCCTTATGGCCGTCTGCCTCCCTACCCTAGGGTCTTGGAGGGCTTATGGAGAAGCTTCAGGAGCACGGCAGCGCTTCCGTCTATGGAAGATATCGGCCTGCCGTCAAGGCGCCAGGGAGGCCTGGGCCATGGTGAAGATGCGGTACACGAAGGCGGATCCGAACCACATGGCCGACGTTGGTCCTGTGGGGCCCGATGGGAAGGAGATCCCTGTGAGCTTAATGTATGGCCAAGTAGAGTTGGCCGCTAAGTATTCCCAACGGGACTATAAATTAGACAACCTGTTAGATGGGATTGAAGAGGAGTACAATCAGTCAATTTGACGATGTATTTTAAAATGACATGTATAATGCCTTCTAGCCGGATTGTAGATCGTTTGTCTTTATGGACCTTTTCGCTTCAACCTCGGGACCCAATAGTCCGGAGTGTGTCCGAATACCTCGCGGTTATGAAAAATCGGGCATGCATGGAGACCAAAGCGTAGGGGTCATTAGTGCTTTATCGGACAAGTGCCCAACTAGTTATGTTATATTACATGGTTAGTAAGAAACATCTTCCAGGAGAATAGTTCCGTTAGGGGTTCCTTTCCTCGGGAGGCATGCCCTAAAGTGCATGTCTGAATGCGAAAAAGAGCGTAAAAGCATCTAGGGGCGCATAAATAGATAGGTAAAAATCATCTTTCAAGTCACCGAATCGAATATTCCCTTAAGAACGCTTAGCTTTTCTTCACCTACCGAGGTACATCAGAACGCCCGGACACACCGCCGGTGGTCGTTACTCTGGCGGGATCTAGACCGCCCCACAGATCAATACTAGTCTTTTCTGCGCACTTTGTCCTCACTCATGCGCACCCGGAGCAACTTCGGCCGGTCACCCATCCCGAGACTACTCCAAGTGAGCACGCTTAACTTTGGAGTTCGTCGAATGGGCTCCCTGAAAAGAAGGAATTCCTTATTGATATGAGTAGTCTATCATCCCTAATAAGCCGTGCTATCACATACACCCACACTCGTGAGGAACCGACGCCCTCGTTGGGCCACGTGAACGCTCCCTCTTGGCACAACCGCTCAGGCATCCAGTCCGGTACATGTGCCATGCCGTGTGCCACGACGGGTCACAAACGCTATGAACAACATGACCGCACACCTGTCCGCAACCATCCGTAACCGTGAGGGTCGGCTCGATACCAACTTGTAACGCCGGACACACCCGCCGGTGGTCATTACTCTGGCGGATCTAGACTGCCCCACAGATCAATACTAGTCTTTTTCACAAGACTTTGTCCTCACTCGTGCGCACTGGGAGCAACTTCGGCCGGTCACCCATCCCGAGACTACTCCAAGCTGAGCACGCTTAACTTTGGAGTTCTGTCCGAATGGGCTCCCGGAAAAGAAGGAATTCCTTATTGATATGAGTAGTCTATCATCCCTAATAAGCCAGGCTATCACATACACATCCGGCTGACCCGGCAGTAACAATCGCAGGGGTGCTCCCTTTACCTCCTAGCCGAACAATGGGGAACGTAGGGGTAAGCACAGGAGCCAGGCAACCCAGCTTGGCCAAAACTTAAGTCATATCGATGCATATAATGGTGAATAAAAGGTACATGCGGAAGTTTGACACATGTGTTGGGCATAAGGCCCATATAAATAAGCTTCTGTTAAAGAAGCCCCCAGGTATAATGAGTGCGAGTAGCACGTCAAGTGTGTCTTGAACAATGCAGATCAGCCCTCAAAGGCTCTATGAAAAGGGAGGAGAAAAGAGAGAAACAAAAGACAATCAAGTATAAAATGTGGACAGAGGAAGGAGACAAACTCGAGTCCGGCGCTAGGCGAGAATCTTCAGAGACGGGCTGCATTCCATGGGTTCGCTCGAGTCGGTTGTCCGATCGCGCTTTTGCGACGGTATGCTCCGCGGTCGACTTGGTCGATGATGAAGGGACCTTCCATTTGGGCTTGAGTTTGTCCTTTTTCTTGTCCAGTAGGCGTAGAACTAGTTCGCCAACATTGTAAGTTTTGGCCCGTGCTTCTCTGCTTTGATATCTTCGAGCCTGCTGTTGATAGAATGCGGAACGAACTTTTGCCACGTCGTGCTCCTCCTCTAAGGCGTCCAAACTGTCCTGCCGATCTAGCTCGGCTTTCTTTCTTCGTTCATGCGCACGCGAGGTGAGTCATGGATTATGTCGCAGGGCAAAACTGCCTCTGCGCCGTACACCATAAAAAATGGTGTGAATCCGGTACTTCGATTCGGCGTGGTCCGCAGCCCCCAGAGTACGGAGTTGAGCTCCTCTACCTAGTGCGTGTTAGATTCCTTGAGGGACCGCACTAGTCTGGGTTTGATGCCGCTCATGATTAGACCATTTTCTCGCTCGACTTGACCGTTAGTTTAAGGGTGATAGACTGAAGCGTAGTCGAGCTTGATGCCCATGTTTTTGCACCAGAGTTTAACCTCGTCGGCCGTGAAGTTTGTGCCGTTATCAGTGATGATGCTATGGGGGACACCGTAACGATGTACTACCCCTGATATGAAGTCTATCACGGGTCCGGATTCGACCGTCTTAACTGGCTTGGCCTCTATCCATTTGGTGAATTTATCCACCATGACCAATAGGTAGTTTTGCTTGTGGGTTCCCCCTTTAAGGAGTCCAACCATGTCAAGCACCCAGACCGCGAACGGCCAGGTGATGGGTATAGTTTTGAGGGTGGTGGGTGGCATGTGGCTCTGATTAGCAAAGAGCTGGCAACTGACGCATCGTTGGACTAAGTCCTGAGCATCTGCCCGGGCCGTCGGCCAATAAAATCCTGTACGGATGGCCTTGCCTACAAGGGCCCGGGCTGCGGTGTGGTGCCCGCTGAGTCCGGCGTGAATTTCAGCCAGAAGATTTCGCCCTTCCCCTTCGGAGATGCACCTTTGAAAGACTCCGGTTGTGCTTTTCTTATAAAGCTCTCCCTCGTGGACCTTGTAGGCTTTAGATCGCCGTACTATGCAGCGGGCCTCATTTTGGTCTTCGGGGAGTTCCTGCCTGATTAAGTAGGCTAGGAATGGTTCTGTCCACGGGGCAATGACTGCCATTATTTCGTGGGCTGAAGGTGTTATTTCATTGGCTGAGCCACCGATTGTGTCAGAATGTTTGGTGTTGGGTGGTGCGGTTGGCTCCGGATTGTTGTTTCCGGACTCCTCTTCCCATACTACGGATGGCTTAAAGAGCCGCTCCAGGAAGATGTTTGGAGGGACGGCACTGAGCTTTGCGCCAATGCGCGCCAACAGTCGGCCGCCTGGTTATTATCCCGAGCTACATGGTGGAATTCGAGTCCTTCGAACCGAGCTGACATTTTTAAGACAGCGTTACGGTAGGCTGCCATTTTCGGATCCTTGGCATCAAAGTCTCCATTTACTTGGGATATTGCGAGGTTTGAATCCCCGTGGACCTGTAGGCGTTGAATGCCCATGGAGATTGCCATCCGGAGACCATGTAGAAGGGCCTCGTATTCGGCTGCGTTGTTGGAGTCCGTGTACATTATTTGAAGTACGTTGAGGGAGTCCTGGACTAGGGGGTGTCCGGATAGCCGGACTATCAATATCCGCCGGACTCCCAGACTACGAAGATAGAAGATTGAAGACTCCGGCTCGTGTTCGGAAGGTACTTTCCTTGGCGTGGAAGGCAAGCTTGGCAATACGGATATGTAGATCTCCTACCATTGTAACCGACTCTGTAACCCTAGCCTCCGATGTCTATATAAACCGGAGAGCTTTAGTCCGTGGGACACAACATTACATCTCAACAATCATACCATAGGCTAGCTTCTAGGTTTAGCCTCCTTGATCTCGTGGTAGATCTACTCTTGTACTACCCATATCATCAATATTAATCAAGCAGACGTAGGGTATTACCTCCATCGAGAGGGCCCGAACACAGGTAAAAACATTGTGTCCCTCGTCTCCTGTTACCATCCGCCTAGACGCACAGTTCGGGACCCCCTACCCGAGATCCGCCGGTTTTGACACCGACATTGGTGCTTTCATTGAGAGTTCCTCTGTGTCGTCACCGATAGGCTCGATGGCATCTTCAACCTTCAACGCTGTCTAGGGTGAGATTTTTCACCCCGGACAGATCTTCGTATTCGGCGGCTTTGTACTGCAGGCCAATTCTCTTGGCCATCTGGAGCAGATCGAAAGCTACGCCCGCCGTCGGTCGATTCGAAGCCTAAACTTCACGGCCGATGACCGGGACTTGATCTTCGACGGACTCGAGCCACAGCCAAGCGCCCAAGACCGCGACGATGGGCATGATCTAGCTCTGCCGTCGAGCGTTGCTTTGGTGGTCAGATTCGAATCCGCTCCGGCTGCTAGCCCGGAGCCGATCGCCCATGACGAGGGCCGGTGGATAGACGCCGCCCTGGGGGCTTCAACATCTACGGCGATGGAGCCGAATACCAGTCTCGTCCCCTGCGAAACTCGTGATCCCGAGGCGCCGGACTCCTCGCCGGACTCCGAGCCTCCCACGCCCCTGCCAATTAAACCAGGTTGGGCGCCAGTTATGGAATTCACCGCCGTGGACATCTTTCAGCACTCGCCTTTTGGCGATATCTTGAATTCTCTGAAGCATCTGTCGCTATCAGGAGAATCCTGGCCGGACTATGGCCAGGACGGTTGGAGTTCAGACGACGAAGAAATTCAGAGCCCACCCACCACCCACTTTATAGCCACTGTCGAGGATCTAACCGACATGCTAGACTACGACTCCGATGACATCGACGCTATGGACGACGATGCCGGAGACGATCAGGACCCAGCGCCCACGGGACACTGGAAGGCCACCTCGTCATACGACGTCTACATGGTGGATACCACAAAAGAGGGGGATGGCGAAAAAGCAGCGGAGGAAGATTCTTTAAAGAAGCAGCCTAAACGCCGGCGTCAGCGGCGCCGCTCTAAATCCTGCCACAACAAGAATGGAGAATCCGGCACGGGAGATAATAACACTCCGGAGAGTGCCGAAGACGATCCCCTCCTGCAAGACTCAGCGCAGGAGGACGCAGAAGCAAGCCCTCACGACAGGGTGGCAGACGAAGGGGTTGAGGACGATAACTATATGCCTCCCTCCGAAGACGAAGCGAGCCTCAACGATGATGAATTCGTCATACCCGAGGATCCCGTCGAACAAGAGCGCTTCAGGCGCAGGCTCATAGCCACGGCTTCAAGATGATCAGGATCTGCTAGCTGATCGATGGACCGAGGTCCTCGCGGCCAAAGAGTATAAACTCGAACTCCCCTCCAAAAGTTACCCAAGACGCAAGCTGCTCCCCCGATTAGAGGAGGAAGCATACATACCTTTATCACCAACAAGACGACATGGTGACCGACCGCCCGTGGTCGCGACAGAGAGGCATTCAAGGCCCCAGCCAAGACCGTACCCCGACATCGATCCAGGAGTACGAAGCCAAAAGGGAACGCGCCGGACTTGCGAGACATCTTGGAGGACAAAGCAAGACAATCCAGATCCATCTATGGATCACGTGGGCGCCCTACGAACAAAGACGAATACCGTCGCGCCGGACATAACACCGGCCGGGCCGAACACAGCAGACAGCGCTGCCTCGAGCTGTGTCGCGATATTGCTCAATACAGGGGCGCCGCACACCCGTTATGCTTCACTGATGAAGTAATGGATCATCAGATCCCCGAAGGGTTCAAACCCGTGAACATCGAATCTTACGATGGTACAACAGACCCCGCGGTGTGGATCGAAGACTATCTTCTCCACATCCATATGGCCCGCGGCGACGATCTCCACGCCATCAAATATCTCCCACTCAAGCTTAAAGGACCAGCTCGGCATTGGCTTAACAGCCTGCCCGCAGAGTCGATTGGGTGTTGGGAAGACTCGAGGCCGCTCCTTGATAACTTTCAAGGTACATACGTGCGACCACCGACGCCGATGACCTAAGCCACATTATTCAAGAGCTGATGAATCGCCGGACAATTACGACACGGTTCTTGACGAAGAAAAATCAAATCGCCGACCGTCCAACGCGAGGCCCTCGCAGCCTTCAAACATAACATCCGGGACGAATGGCTAGCCCGCACTGGGCAGGAGAAGCCAAATCCATGGCAGCCCTCACATCGTTAATGACCCGCTTTTGCGCGGGAGAGGATAGCTGGCTAGCCCGCAGCAATAATCTCCGCAAAAATTCTGGCAGTCCGGACACCAAGGACAATCACGGCAGGTCACGTCGAATCAAAAACAAACGCCGTACTAACGGCAACGACAAAGAGGATACGGCAGTCAATGCCGGATTCCGAGGCTCCAAACCCGGTCAACGGAAGAAGCCATTTAAAAGAACAACTCCGGGCCCGTCCAATCTGGACAGAATACTCGACCGCCATGCCGATACATGGCACTTCGAAAAGCCAGCTAATCACACCCATAGAGATTGTTGGGTGTTCAAGCAGGCTGGCAAGTCAATTGTCGAACACAATGACAAGGGGCTAAATAGCGACGACGAGGAAGAGACCCAGCCACCCGAACAACAGAGGATGAAGGGTTTCTTCCCAAGTGCGGACGGTGAATATGATTTACGCGACCCATATACCCAAAAGGGAGAGGAAGCGCGCACTCTACGGACGCCTATGCGATGGAGCCGCCGCCCAAGTTCAATCCATGGTCCTCCCGTCCGATCACTTTCGATCGACGAGACCATCCGACTAGCATACGCTTATGGCGGATTCGCCGCGTTGGCCCTAGACCCAATCGTCGATGGATTTCACCTCACAAGAGTCCCGATGGACGGCGGCAGCAGCTGAACCTGCTTTATCGGGACACACGCAAAATGGGCATAGACCCATCCAGATCAAACCTACTAAGACAACCTTTAAAGGTGTCATCCCAGAGTGGAAGCCAACTATGCAGTGCTCTATCACACCGAAGTGGTCTTCGGATCCCGGATAATTTCGAAGCGAAGAGTTAATCTTCGATATAGTCCCGCTCAGAGCGGCTATCATGCCCTGCTCGGACGAACCGCTGCTCAGAAAATTCAACGCGTACCGCATTATGCATACCTAAAGCTCAAGATGCCCGCCCTCGTGGAGTCATTACGGTCAATGGGAATACGGAATGCTCCTCCGAACGGAGGAACATACAATGCTCTCGCGGCGAAGTATGAGCAGCCTTCACGGCAATTCTCTAGTCCGCAACTAAAAAGCCGGACACATTAAAACGCGCCCGGAGCAACAACAACCAAGACCACCGGCGCGATCGAGCATCGCCAGAGTAATGCGGCCCCAACCCCGCCCAGCGCATGATCACTAGAATAACACTCGCGTACATCATTACGCTTTGGAGATACCATGGGCGCAGGGAGGGCTTAATCACAAGAACCAAAGAGTGCGGCTCGACCACACAAGGGGCTCGTCGCGACGCCCCTTGGCTTTTTTTTATCTTTTCTTCTTTTGCATACACAGACTCCATTAACCGAAGCCTGTCCGACGGCGAACTTGCGAATTTACGATACAACAATCGGGATTAAAGAAGGCTGCATTTAACACTCGTGGTCTCCATTCACGAGCATTAAATTCAATTACATACACCAAGTCTGCAGCTTATCCTCGAGGGGGACATGTTAATTTAGTCCAAACACCTTGCTTACCGACTATTTGTATCATCCGCTTTATTAGCGCACCTTCTTTCATAAATAACGCAACACTTCTTTTTGCAAGTTCATTACCTTTTCATGGCAATTATGTTATCCTTTACAAATGTTCACTATATGACATATTGCACCAGATACTTTGGTACGGCCGAATACACCGGGGCTTCGTTCTATATTACGGTGTGATTAAGTCCGAACACTTTCACAAGTGCGGCACCCGAACTTATAGCATTATATGAATCAGCTCGAATCATGTCTTGGGTCAATAGTTGGGTTTGCCTGGCTCCTATGTTTTGGTACCTTACGCCCGCTCCGTCGGCTAAGGTAGCACTAGGAGAACCACTGCGATTGCGCCCGTTGAGTCGGGTTAACGCCTCGATGAGAAAGCTAAAACCGACCGGCATGATAAGGCGAGAGACTGGTCGCTGTTCGAGAGGTCTTTTCGGTCCCTAAAGACTCATGCCGCTTGAGCGAAGTTCGGATGATGTCCGATTTAAGGCGTGGATAGCGCCGGATTTGGTCTTCCGAATACCGGGGCTTCACCAAATTTAAAATTATAGAATTATATGGCTAAGTGGGAGTGTTCAAGCATTATAAGTCCGTCGCTTTGTTCGTCGTGTTGAGCGCCTCCTAGATGGACCAAAGATGGGAACAAGAGTGCTCAAGTTTATCACGAACACCCCAAAGACTGTGGCTTTGGGGGTGAAGCCAACGACTTGCCATCTCTCGATTTAATAAACGGCCGCATGTAAGGTAATATTTTAAATTCAACAAAGCGTTGCTCATGGCGCATATAAACGAAGTTTTCAGCACAGGATAAACACACAATGAGTTCACTCAAGGATTACATTAAGGGGCACTCATCCGCAATATCGCGGGCTCCTTCAGACAACTTTATAATATCGCTCTAGCGTCACGGTGCTCCTTGCTTCGGCGGCGCGGATCCGTGAGAAGCTTCTCCGCATCCAGCTTGCCCCATTGCACCTTTATGCGGGCAAGGGCTCGACGAGCGCCTTCAATGCAAAGCGGATCGCTGATCACATCCAGCCTGGGCAAGCATCCACTAGGCGCCAGACTAGGCCAAAGTAGCTGCCAGCATGGCCTGCCCAGCCCACGCCGGACTGTGAGGCCCTTCATGGCCTCCTCGGCTACCTTAGGAGTTCGACCACCGCTTCACCGGTCGCTTGGGGGCACCGGATGGCCGGCCTCAGCGTACTGAGACCACAAGACCTTCTCCGTCGAGCTCCCCTCCTCGCCATGATAGAACGCAGCGGCATCAGACGCACTACGCGGCAGATCTGCAAATGCCCCTGGAGAGCTCCGAATTTGGGTAAGTATCCGGTAATTTACATTAACATGCTTGCTCTGCATGAAAAACGCCTTACCCGCTGCTATCTTCTTCATGTCCTCTATTTCCATATGGGCCCTCCGGGCCTCGGCCTTGGCAGACTTGCCCTATCGAGAGCGAGGCAAGCTCGACTCTCGAGTCTTGAGTCACGCCCAAACTCTCATGCTTTTTCATGAGAGCCTGGAGCTCTTGCCGAACTTCCGCCACCAGCGCCGCTTGCTTTTATCGCTCATCCGTTCGTGGCGCATTATGCTCGCCACGGACACGGCATCCTTCGTGGCTGCCACCTCGTTAGTGGCCCCCGCATTGCATATATTATCCTTGTTAATCTTGTTTGCAACCAAAACCCTTTTCTCAGAAGGTGCATATTTAAAGTGGTGTTATTCACCTTCTTTTCCTTGAGCTGCCTCTTGGCATGGCCGAGCTCTTGCTCCGACCGCTCAAGGTCCTTCTTCAGCGCCTCGACCTCCGCTATTAAAGCGGCAGAGGTCAACAATAAGCAGCCTGCACACCCATATTGACATATTTTAGAAACCTGCGACATCTTGTTAAAGATCCTTAGCCCGCTTTTCTTTCCAACACCGGACTAAGCATCGAGGCTACTGTCTATGCGGCATTATATTACTTAATTTTAACCTTCTTACCTCAAAGCCTGTTAGAAGGTTGTTGCGAGCTTCGGTCAGCCCGCCCTTGGCGAGCTGGACCTTTCAATCACCGCACTCATGAGAGTGCGGTGTTCTTCCTCGATGGAGGTGCTTTTGAGCGCCTCCAAGAAGTTGTCCGGTGCCTCCGGTTGGACGGAGGCCGCCGTGTCACGGTCCTGCCCTCCTTCGAGGGGGCTGCTGCCGGACTCGAACCGCCACGGGTTCCGGAGTAGAGTCCGCACAAAGTCCGGAGGCTGCCTCGACGGCGCCCGAGCCTCCTCCCGCGCGTCCCCCTATAGGATTCCGCCTCCGTCCTCGGCGTGGGGTAGAGGTAGTCGGGATGGAATTTACATCCGACGGCGCCAACGACCCGCTCATCGAGTCGGGAAAGTCGTCACCGGCCGGACTAAAGGAACAATGTGGCATTAGAAGGACACTGCGTGACATACAATAATACGGCATATGAATGATCCGGATACTTACGATCTTGCCGGACGCCGGGCCCTTGGAGGCCACTCTTCCTCGCCAACATTGATGTTGGCAAAACTGTCCGGGGGGATAGTTCTCCCCTCTGACCCTTCGCCGCCCGATTGGGGAGGCCTTCCTCTTCTTCTCTCCCTCCTCCGGGAGAGAGTACTCCTCCTCCTCCTCCTCCTCGTCTTCGAGGGAGGAGTCCTCGTCATCGTCAGACGCTTGATTGCGGGAACTCTTTCGAGTCCCCGCGGCCACCTTCTTGGCCTTCTTCTCCGGCACCACGTACGGTGCCGGAACCAGCAGCCTTGCTAAATGGGCATCCACTGGTTCTTCTGGCATGGGAGTCGGGCTGATAAGCAGCTCGGCCTTCTCCATCCATTCCTGTCAAAGGAAGAGGCAGAATAAAAACCTCGCTAGAGTCAATCTAATTACTACAAGTGCCCCGTAATGGGGTCGAATCACTTACCCCGTCAGTCGGAGACTGCAAGCTGAATCCGCGGTCTTCGGTCGCGGATGCGGGCGCATCAGCGCTCTTGAACAGCACCCTCCAGCACCTTCAGACGCTTGTATCAAGATCCCGCCAACGTCTGGTGCTGTTCCGGATTAAACTCCCACAGATTAAATGCCCTTTCTTGGCATGGGAGAGTCCGCCGGAGGAGCATGACTTGGACCACGTCGACGAGCCGGAGCCCATTGCTCACCAGCTTCTTGATGCAGGCTCGAAGTCCCGTCACCTCCACCGGATCACCCCACCGCAAGCCCTTCTCTTTCCGTGAGGTGAGCTGCGTGGGATTCCAGATCTAAATTCGGGGGCCGCCGCCCATGTAGGCTTGCGCGGCTCGGTGATATAGAACCACCCCGATTGCCACCCCTTGACGGAGTCCACGAAGGTCCCTTCTAGCCAAGGGACGTTGGGAAACTTTCCCAACATGGCGCCTCCGCATTTCGCTTGCATCCCCTTCACAACCTTCGGCTTGACGTTGAAGGTCTTGAGCCACAGGCCGAAGTGGGGCCGGATGCAGAGAAAGGCCTCGCACACGACGATAAACGCCGAGATGTTGAGGACGAAGTTCGGCGCCAGATCGTGGAAATCTAGGCCGTAGTAAAACATGACCCCCCGGACGAATGGATGGAGCGGAAAGCCCAGTCCGCGGAGGAAGTGGGGAAGGAAAACAACCCTCTCATGGGGTCCTGGGGTAGGAATGAGCTGCCCCGCGTCGGGCAGCCGATGCGCGATGTCTCCGGAAAGGTATCCGGCGTCGCGCAGCTTGGCGATGTCCTCCTCCTTGGCGGTGGAGGCCATCCATTTGCCTCCCCCTCCGGACATGTTCGGAGAAGGGTCGAGGCGGAATGCGCGAGCTTGGGCGTTAGAGCTTGGGTTCGCAGGGATAGATGAGCAAAGGAGGAAGAAGGCGTAGGTGAGAAGGTAAATCCTTATCCCTTATATATAGGCGGACGAAAATATGCGTCCCTCACCGGCCTGGTAAAACTCGCTTATCTCCCAAGCGCCACCATCAATGGCGCGGTTGGGTTACCCACGCACGTATTGATGAGAATCCCGGAATAAGGGGAACACGATCTCGCTCGACGGGGCGTGCCAAAAAACCGCTTAAGCGCTAAAAGTGCCAAGTGGTACAGAATTCAAAACAAAGGCTTGGTGCGGTGTGATGTCACGCCGCATAATACGTCGTGGATTGGATCGGTGTATATGTTTTATTCTCTACGCTTGGAATGTGGAAATTATTTTGCGAGCCGGATACTATCCTCGGTGTTCATTGTTTTCTCCGGATTATTCAAGGAGGAACCCGCCTTGCAATGCCGAACATTATGCACGCCGGACTTATCGTCATTGAAGACTGGTTCAGGGCTACCGAGGAGTCTCGACTAGGGAGTGTCCGGATAGCCGGACTATCAATATCCGCCGGACTCCCGCACTACGAAGATAGAAGATTGAAGACTCGCTCGTGTCCGGAAGGTACTTTCCTTGGCGTGGAAGGCAAGCTTGGCAATACAGATATGTAGATCTCCTACCATTGTAACCGACTCTGTATAACCCTAGCCTCTCCGGTGTCTATATAAACCGGAGAGCTTTAGTCCGTAGGACACAACATTACATCTCAGCAATCATACCATAGGCTAGCTTCTATGGTTTAGCCTCCTTGATCTCGTGGTAGATCTACTCTTGTACTACCCATATCATCAATATTAATCAAGCAGGACGTAGGGTATTACCTCCATCGAGAGGGCCTGAACCTGGGTAAAAACATTGTGTCCCTCGTCTCCTGTTACCATCCGCCTAGACGCACAGCTCGGGACCCCCTACCCGAGATCCGCCGGTTTTGACACCGACATATGTATTGGACTGTGTCTCTGGTTGGGGACGTCAAAACGACGCCAGCCCCCAAGCCGGCCAACATTTTAGAGCCGTCAAAGTGCATGATCCAATTAGAGTATGCGCCGTACTCTTTAGGGAGTTCGGCTTCAGTCCATTCAGCGACGAGGTCAGCCAAAATTTGCGACTTTATAGCTCACCGTGGTTTGTAGGTTATGTCGAATGGTAAGAGCTCAATGGCCCATTTTGCAATCCTGCCGGTCGCGTCGCGGTTGTTTATAATGTCGTTGAGAGGTACTTCGGAGGCCACTGTTATCGAACACTCTTGAAAGTAGTGTCGCAGCTTCCGGGATGCCATGAACACCGCGTACGCTATCTTTTGATAATGTGGATACCGGGACTTGCATGGAGTTAAGACAAGGATACGTAGTACACTGGTTTTGAAGAGGAATTTATGTCCTTCGCTTTCGCTCGACGACGAGCACCGCGCTTACAACTTGATGTGTTGCCGCGATATATAATAACATTGGTTCACCCAAGTTGGGTGCGGCCAGAACCGGATTTGTTGCCAATATGGCCAGAACCGGATTTGTTGCAAAGATGTCCCAATTTTCCCGAAGGAATTCTCGTAGTGCGGCGTCTACATCAGGGTTTAATTGTGCCCCAATGGAGGCCGTCTTTGTGGGGTCCGTTGGATGGACTTGGAATTTGACTATTTCGTCCGCTGGTTTAAAAGAGGTGGACTTGGATCTCTTATCGAGTATCACATCGTCCCTGTTCACCGTGGAGCGCAGCGCTGTGAGTTCCTTTACCGTTAGGGCTTCGGACAGTGCCTCTAGAGCTAGTGCGTCTGTCTTATTTTCAGCGCGGAGTCTATGTCTGGATCACTGACAAGAGTGATGATTCCATTGGGCCCGGGCATTTTAAGCTTCATGTACCCATAATGGGGTATAGCTTGAAAAATTGTGAATGCCTCTCGTCCTAATAAAGCGTGATATCCGCTGCTGAACGAGGCCACTTGGAACGTGACCTCCTCGGACCTGTAGTTGTCCGGCGAGCCGAACACCATATCTAGTGTAATTTTTCCTGTGCAGCATGCTTCCCGACTAGGGATTATTCCTCTAAAGGTTGTGCTGCTTCGCTCAATGCGGCTCCAGTCTATTTCCATTTTTTGAAGAGTTTCCTCGTAGATGAGGTTTAATCCGCTGCCTCCATCCATGAGTACCTTGGTAAGACGAAAGCCGTCCACTATTGGACTGAGGACCAATGCTGCTGGTGCTCGGGCTGTTCAGAATTTAGGTTCGTCGCTCCATGGATTTGTTGTTGTTACTTGGTATACTTCGGCGAGGCTGCGAATTGTTCGTTTCCGCATATTATTTGATGCGAAAGTCTCAAGACTGTTAATACCGTGCATCGGTACCGCTGGGCTGGTTCTCCGGCTAGAAGCTCTTGCCACTTTTGGCCACCTGCCGAGTATCCAACATGCTCAAGGCTATGTGTTGGAGTGGCGCCTCTCAGACTATGGATTTTACAGGTTCATTTGGCCATCCCTCCAAGACGATTCCGTGCCCTTTATGGGGTTTTTGCTTTTGGTTTTTGTCCCGGTGCTTGAGCATGATGCACCCTTTTGTTTTGGACTAGGGTTGTGTTCGAGTCGGATTGTCCCAAAACTTAGTTTCGGTTTTCGGTACTTCCATCGCACAAGATTTTCATACTATGGACGCCAGTCGTCAAGCGTGTAATTTCACAATGACTTATGGCGCTCATGATTCCCTTGTCCGTGCAATTGTTGCGTAAAATTGAGATTGCGCTTTCCTCACGGCAGTCCTTTATCCTGTCCATAACCAGGAGGAATCTGGCCCAGTAATGATGTACTGTCTCCGTGGGCTCTTGCCGGATTTGAGATAGATCGCTTATGTTTGGGTGGGCAGGTGGAATTAAGTCCGGAACCCTGCCCAACTTGAGGCTCAAGGGCGAAAAGTTTCCGAATTTGAAGCTTGATTGCTGGATGTCATCCAACAAATCTGGTCCGCTGCTCGACTTTAGGTTCAAGATTTGATTGATGTCCGCCCTCCGCGGAATCCGCATGGAGGGATCGGAGTCCGACATAACTGGTCTTTAATATAGAAGAAGAGTCGCCGCGTTGTTCCTCTACCACCGCAACGTGGTGGGTAACCTGGGGAGAGTTAATCTCTCTCAGATCGGTTTTAAGCCCAATCTGATCATAGTCTGTAGCGACTCCCAGGGCGGCGATGCGATCCAAGAGCTCTTTTATGGAAGAGAGCTCCATCGGATCCAGCTGCTCGGTGAACTCCTAGTTAACGTGAAGATCGCTTTTGATGACCCGAGAGGTCATCGTCGAAGCGGCGGCCGAACAGGCGGTCATAAGAAAACCACCTAGCCGGATAGTTTGGCGGCGCCAAAGCTCCTTTGGCAATGGTACCGTCTTTAAAGACGGAAGAGGCATCCTTCCCGATTGTGACGGCACGAGGAACTCTCAATGAAAGCACCGATGTCGGTGTCAAACCGCGGATCTCGGTAGGGGTCCCGAATCGTGCGTCTAGGCGGATGGTAATAGGAGACAAGGGACACGATGTTTTTACCCAGGTTCGGGCCCTCTCGATGGAGGTAAAACCCTACTCCTGCTTGATTGATATTGATGATATGGGTAGTACAAGAGTGGATCTACCACGAGATCAAGGAGGCTAAACCCTAGAAGCTAGCCTATGGTATGATTGTTGTTGTTGTTGTTGTTGTTGTTGTTGTTGTTGTGTCCTATGGACTAAAACCCTCCGGTTTAAATAGACACCGGAAAGGGCTAGGGTTACACAAAGTCGGTTACAATGGTAGGAGATCTACATATCCGTATCGCCAAGCTTGCCTTCCACGCCAAGGAAAGTCCCATCCGGACACGGGACGAAGTCTTCAATCTTGTATCTTCATAATCTTGGAGTCCGGCCGATGATGATAGTTCGGCTATCCAGACACCCCCTAGTCCGGGACTCCCTCACCGTGGCTTTCCTAAATAACATTAACTCACTTTTGTGGAAGTTTATTTGTGGCTTGACATTTGTTCAAAGGCTCCCATAATAAATTTGAGATTCCTCACACTTTCCACATCATCCTTTATTAGGAAGATGGTGTCATCTGCATATTGCAGCATATTGACACCTTTATTATCCCCCTCTCCGAGTACCCCTTTAACCACCCCATGTTCTAAAGCATTGCTCATAAGAATAGCTAGAGCATCTGCAGCTAGGTCAAACAAAAGTGGTGACATTGCATCTCCCTGTCTCAACCCTTTAAAGGTTTTAAAGTATGGGCTAACTTCATCATTCACCTTAACACCTACATGCCCTCCTCTGGTATCGCCATCATCCAGTCACACCATTTGTAAGGGAACCCTTTCAGATTTAACATATGTATCACAAATGACCATTTAACTTTATCATATGCTTTCTCAAAGTCCACTTAAAAAATCAAGGCATCTTCTTTTTTCCTATGGAAAGTATTCAAAGCTTCATGCAAAATAACCACTTCCTCCATTATGTATCTGCCTTTAATAAAGGCAGTCTGGGTTTTAGATATAACTGGAGATACACATCTAGCTAGCCTATTCATCGATACTTTAGTGATGATCTTAAAACTAACATTCAACAAGCAAATAGGTCTAAATTTTTGAATTTGTTTAGCTTCAGTGGTTTTTGGGACAAGGGTTATAATGCCATAATTAAGTCTGGCAATATTAATTTCTCCTTTGGCAAATCCTTCAACCAGAGCTTTTAGATCCCATTTGACCAGGTCCCAAAATTCCTGGTAGAAGTCAGCAGGGAATCCATCTGGCCCAGGACTTTTATTCTTCTTCATCACAAAAACCACCTCATGAATTTCTTTTAGGGAGAAGGGGGACATAAATTCCTCCCTGTCTTGGGTGCTAATATTCATTTCCACCCCTCTCATGGAGATCTGTGTCTCCTCAGGATGCCCAAATAATTCTTTGTAAAATTTAGTTATATACTCCATTAGTTCGTCCTCTCCCTCTATAATCCCATCTTGCTCTAAGGAAATAATCCTGTTTTTTGTTCTCCTCCCATTCACTTTAGCATGATAATATCTAGTATTCCCATCTCCATCAGTTATCTCTTTCTTTGCAACTTTGTATCCATTTTATTTCTTCTTGCAACATCACTCTCTTATGTTGTGCCCGTAACTCTTTCTGTTCTGTTCTGTTCTGTTCTGTCTGCAACAGTCAGTCCTATATTCTCAGCTCTTTTGTCTAGCTCATCTAGCTCTTTAATGATATCTATTTTAATTTTTCATACCAAGCATCCACATTTTTATTCCATCCCTTAGTTTTTCTCCTTAGGTTTCTCAGCCTTAACTCCCATCTCTCTAGAATATCTCCCTTATATTTTTCATTCCAGGTTTTATACACCAACTCTTAAAGCCCATGTATTTTCATATCTAAATGTATATTTGTGTTTTTGTGTTTCCCCTGTGTCTAGAAACAGGGGAGTATGATAAGAAATCTCCCTAGCAAAAGCTTGTAGTATAGTCAATGGATATTCCTCCTCCCATGCTGGGCACATCAAGACCCTGTCTAACTTCTCATAGGTGGGATTTTCCTAGTTATTAGCCCAGGTGTATTGTCTCTCATTTAGAGGTAGCTCTCTTAGCCCCGCTTGTTCAATTATTGCATTAAACATAAAAGACCATTGGTCATTATGAACAGGTTTTTTTCTTTCTCATTTTTGATGATGTTAATGTCACCTCCCACCAAATAGGGCTGTGGGTTATCATGATAGAGTCTAGCTAACTCAGCTAGGAAGCTAGCCTTTCCTTTTATTTGAGCATCTCGATAGACAGTAATCAAGTTCCAATGCATTTTAGCATTCTTATCAAACACCAATACTCTCAAGAAGTATTGCCCTTTTTCTATATTTTCTACATCAAATATATCTTTGTTAATTCCAACTAAAATTCCCCTAGACATCCCTCTAGGGGGATTCCAACACCATTGATAATTTCTTCCTGCACACAAATTGTTTAACTCATTTTTTGTAAAGTTCTGTTTGATAGTATTAGAAATTCCTACAAAATCTAATTTATGATCAACGATCATTTCTCTAATATACCTTTTCTTATGATCTTGTCCTATGCCTCTAACATTGCAGAAAACCCCTCTCATTGTCTCAAAATGTAATTTTTATATTATCAATTATCAAATATACAAACCAGGTTCACCTCCTTCAATTTTGAGAAGAGACTAACTAGTCCTCTTTCCCCTTTTTTTCCTTTTCAACACGCCAATCCCAATTGTTTTGCTTCACACAGTCTAATGTCGGTGAGCTTTTCCTTCTACTTTTCCTTCCCGAGAACATATCTCTCAGTTTTTATACTGCTGATACTCAATCTCAGCATCAGAATGATCTAAATCAGAACATAGCCCTTCAATATTCAAATCCCCAGTGCTAATGTGCACCGGAGTGTCCTTGTTTCTACTTTCTTTATTATCTATATCTTTTTCCTGTTCCTCTTTAGTTTTAATATTTTGGAAATAGACCTCCCTTCTGGCATTTTCCATTTTCTTAATAATATCTAAGTGTTTATCTATCATGTCAATAGAACATCCCAAGTTAATCCCTACCAAAGAACTGATATGTAATAGAGAAGAATCTTCAGATTCTGACTCAAGGTTCTTACCATAATTGTCCTTTTCTCCTGCTTCAATTTTTGCCATCTCCTCCACTCTCTGATCCTCTCTTCCTTTGTTTCTCAGACTTCTCTTTAGTTCCACCTCTTTCCCTTTTCCATCCTTGTCCAGCCCCTCAACCCCATGAATATCAGCCAATTTTTCACCAAAAGTACCTAACGATTCTTGACTAGCATTATAATCAGTTGGTTCATTGTATTTTCCAGATCCAGTTTCCTCCCCTTTGTTTTGATTTTCCTTCTCAAAATCCTCCACATCCATATTATCCAGCTCCATTTCATATTGTTCTCTGTTAGCTGCCTCTTGTACCAGCTTCTGGATATCTTCCAGTTGTTGCTCCACCAGTTCTTGCAATTTTTGATGTGTAGTTTCCAACTCCTTAATCCTTTTCTCAGCTTTTGCCCATAATGCATTGTGTCTGGCTTTATCTTCTTCTAGTGCTTTGATCTTATTAAACATCATGTCACTTTCTTTCTGCCATTTTCTTCTCTGTGTGTTCATTTCATTCCGCCACTGCCCCAAAATTCCTTCTAATTGTGTTCTCATCATCAATTCTTCTATCTATTTCCTCACTTTGTCTAAGACACATACACCTAGTGTCACACATCTGTTGTCCTTGTCTTATATCTTAGTTCTTTCATTTTGTCATCCTCATCCTCTCTACCATCTAAGTCATTGATCTCTTCATTTTTCCTTTTCTCTTCTTTGTACCATCCAATTTTCACCATTTTCTCAACCTCTCTCCCAATCCTGAACATGAGCAGATCAGGGTAAGTAATTTCCACATGTGAATGGATCTTTTCCACATCCCTGATCCCACACTTTGCCCTAATTTGTTCCTCATTGATGGTATCCATGTCAATCTCCAGCACAGGTCCCACTGCAACAACCACTTCACATATTCCAAAAAAATGTTTGAAGCAGTCAAGCACTTTGTCTAGTTTTATCCAAGTTGTGTGCATTTTTCCAATGGCTTGATGATCAAGAGACCATGGTTGCACTTTGATCACCACTCCTATCCCCAGCAGATTAAAATCATTAAACTTTGCCAGTTCCACCAACTTTGCCTGATTGGGAAACCTCATCATGTAACATTTTTTCCCATATTGTTTAACTCTCCACTGCCAATCCCAGTCAAACATCTCTCCCAGGGCTTTGATTAATTCTGTCTCATTGATCCGTCCATCTCTGATAACTACCACACCCAGAGGATTTGTATGTTCTGCAACTAGCATGTCTTTGTAACTCTGTACCAACAGAACTCCTAGGCATTTTGCTGCATATCCCACATATTTTGGCATAGTCTTCATTTGTTTCACCAAATTGCATTCCCCAATGATATGATTATCCCTTCCACAGATCAAACGGTGGACCACTTTTTAGTCCCTTGTTGAATGTCTTGGGTCTTTACATTTCCCACACACATGCCTATTGAATTTGTCTGCTCCTCTTTTGGTTTCCTCCAAATTCTGTTGGCAAGCGCCTCTTCCTCCTTGTCTTCTCACCTCCATGTTTGAGATATGCTCATTCCATTTATCTTTGTTTTTTGCATAATATCTCCACTTTTCTCCTCTTTTTCTGTGTGTCTCCTACATTCCTTATGCTTGAGATTTCCCAGAACTCCTTCCCTCTGTACCTTTTCATTGCTCTTCATCCCCTGAACCAATTGATAAAGCAAGGTTGCCAGTAACTGTTGCTGTTGATTATGCTCCTTACCAATCATCAGTTCATTTTCCCCTTCTTTTTCTCCTCCAGATTTTCCTATCTCTTCCCCCTCCTCCTTGATACCTTCTGCTTCTTCTTTCTTTTCTGTTTTAGCTTGCCAAGTCAATTTCTCTCCAGTTCTATCACCAGCCTCCTCCTCATCTTCAGTCCCTCTGCCTAACCCTATCCCAACTCCAAAGTGCCCTCCTCCTCTGCCAAAATCTCCAGATCTATCAAAGGAGGGGGGTCTTCTTCTGTTCCATCCAGGCCCTCTCCCTGTATTATTGAATCTACCCGCAGCATCTCCCACACCACCTCCTCTATTGAATCTAGCACCTCGATATCCTCTCCCAATATTTCCAGCCATCTCCCTCTCAGGCGGCGGTGTGTGTGGGTGGGGGGGGGGGGAGGAAACCCTAAGAAATGGGAGTGTATCTCTCTGTCCACCCTTCTTCTTTTTTATACACATCTGTGCCCTGCTTTCTTCCTGAGCTGGGCTCCTTTTTGGCCCATCTCTCTTCCACCAGGACAGGCCCACTTCCACATCCATACTTATGTCTTTTCCAACCGAGCGTCCAAAAATAATTGGGGGTCTCCTTTTTTCCTCATCTCTTTTCTTATCATCATCTCCTTTTTTTGGAGCCAAATATGGTCCAATATGGGTTTCCTTAATTTCCAATTTTCCAAAATCAATTCCATCATCCTCATACCAAGGAAAAATTGGTGGAACATTTACAATTCTCATATGCCATCTATTCCCCTAAGATCAAGATGTTTCCCCAAATTTCTATCCACATAATTTCTCCCACACCCCCTCCTTGGGAGCAGCATAATTTTTGCTGTTAATTTCCACAGCTCAGAGGGAAAACTCTATTTTGTCCCTAATTTTTTATCTGAGTCCTCTCATGCGTTTATGACTACTTTTTATAGCATCCTCTGCATCAATTGATGAAGTAGATGCTAAGTATTTAGCAGTTTTTTGCATAGCTGAAGAGAAGTCAGGGGCCTCCCCCTCCCCCTTCTCCTCAGAGCCCTCCCCGACCAGTAACCAGAAGCGATTACCGGTCATGAGCACCGTACTGCGGCGGGAGAGGGCTTGGAGGCGAGGGGAATGCCTCGGGAAGCGGCGAGAGGGGGGGGGGGGCTTCGGGGAAGCGCCATTGGAGTCATGTTCCGCCTCCACCTCGTCTTCCTCCATCTCAATCGGCAACCATCTTGACCCTGGAGCAGGAATCCCCATCACCACCTCCTGTGCACGCACCAGCGGGTGGATCTTGCGGTAACGAAGAGAGCGAAACACCTTCCACTTCTCCCTCTATGCTGGGATCAAAGAGTCTGCCTTGAGCATCACCCAGAGTAGCACCCTCATCGCCGGCTAGCGGTCGTAGTTGGGGAAGCATCTGAGGATCTCCTCCTCTTTGTCCCTCACCATCTCTGATGCGTCATTGAGAGACTTTGTTGTGGGGAACCAGCAGTCGATCTCCTTCAACCTCCCCATCATCACCTCGTCGCCGGCGGCCAGTGCCCACATATGCTGCTTGCGAGTCATCATCAAACCCTAATAACCCACAAGTATAGGGGATCGCAACAATTTTTGAGGGTAGAGTATTCAACCCAAATTTATTGATTTGACACAAGGGGAGCCAAAGAATATTCTCAAGTATTAGCAGCTGAGTTGTCAATTCAACCACACCTGAAAGACTTAATATCTGCAGCAAAGTATTTAGTAGCAAAGTAGTATGGAAGTAAGGATAACAGTGGCAAATATGACAGTAGCAGTTTTGTAGTAATCGTAACAGTGGCAACGGAGAAGTAACTAAGCAAAGATCAATATGTGAAAAGATCGTAGGCAATGGATCAATGATGGATAATTATGTCGGATGCGATTCCTCATGCAACAGTTATAACATAGGGTGACACAGAACTAGCTCCAATTCATCAATGTAATGTAGGCATGTATTCCGAATATAGTCGTACGTGCTTATGGAAAAGAACTTGCATGACATCTTTTGTCCTACCCTCCCATGGCAGCGGGGTCCTATTGGAAACTAAGGGATATTAAGGCCTCCTTTTAATAGAGTACTGGACCAAAGCATTAACACTTAGTGAATACATGAACTCCACAAACTACGGTCATCACCGGGAGTGGTCCCGATTATTGTCACTTCGGGGTTGCCAGATCATAACACATAGTAGGTGACTATTGACTTGCAAGATAGGATCAAGAACTCACATATATTCATGAAAACATAATAGGTTCAGATATGAAATCATGGCACTCGGGCCCTAGTGACAAGCATTAAGCATGGCAAAGTCATAGCAACATCAATCTTAGAACATAATGGATACCAGGGATCAAACCCTAACAAAACTAACTCGATTACATGGTAAATCTCATCCAACCCATCACTGTCCAGCAAGCCTACGATGGGATTACTCACTCACGGCGGTGAGCATCGTGAAATTGGTGATGGAGGATGGTTGATGATGACGATGGCGATGGATTCTCCTTTCCGGAGCCTCGAACAGACTCCAGATCAGCCCTCCCGAGGAAGAACAGGGCTTGGCGGCGGCTCCGTATCGTAAAACGCGATGAATCCTTCTCTCTATATTTTTTTCTACCCAAAAGTGAATATATGGAGTTGGGGTTGAGGTCGGTGGAGTCCCAAGGGGCCCACAAGGCAGGGGGCGCGCCCCGTTGGGTGCCCTGCACCCTCATGGACAGGGTGTGGGTGCCCTAACGTGGATTCTTTCGCCAATATTTTTTATTAATTCCAATAGGTTGCTCCGTCCATTTCCAGGTCATTTCGAGAAATTTTATATCTGCACAAAAATAACACCATGGCAGTTCTGCTAAAAACAACATCAGTCCGGGTTAGTTCCATTCAAATCATGCAAGTTAGAGTCCAAAACAAGGGAAAAAGTGTTTGGAAAAGTAGATACGTTGGGGACGTATCAACTCCCTCAAGCTTTAACCTTTGCTTGTCCTCAAGCAATTCAGTTGACAAGCTGAAAGTGATAAAGAAAAACTTCTACAAACTCTATTTGATCTTGTTGTTGCAAATATGTAAAGCCAGCATTCAAGTTTTCAGCGAAGATTATGCACTAACCATATTCACAATTACATTTAGGTCTCATGTTTACTCATATCAATGGCATAATCAACTAGCAAGCAATGATGTCCCACAAGTGTAGGGGATCTATCGTAGTCCTTTCGATAAGTAAGAGTGTCGAACCCAACGAGGAGCAGAAGGAAATCACAAGCAGTTTTCAGTAAGGTATTCTTTGCAAGCACTGAAATTATCGGTAACAGATAGTTTTATGATAAGGTAATTCGTAACGGGTAACAAGCAATAAAAGTAAATAAGGTGTAGCAAGCTGGCCCAATCCTTTTCGTAGAAAAGGACAAGCCTGGACAAATTCTTATATGGAGAAAAGCGTTCCCGAGGACACATGGGAATTATCGTCAAGCTAGTTTTCATCATGCTCATATGATTCACGTTCGTTACTTTGATAATTTGATATGTGGGAGGACCAGTGCTTGGGTACTGCCCTTTCTTGGACAAGCATCCCACTTATGATTAACCCCTATTGCAATCATCCGCAACTACAAAAGAAGTATTAAGGTAAACCTCACCATAGCATGAAACATATGGATCCAAATCAGACCCTTACGAAGCAACGCATAAACTAGGGTTTAAGCTTCTGTCACTCTAGCAACCCATCATCTACTTATTACTTCCCAATGCCTTCCTCTAGGCCCAAACAATGGTGAAGTGTCATGTAGTCGACGTTCACATAACACCACTAGAGGAGACACAACATACATCTCATCAAAATATCAAACGAATACCAATTTCACATGACTACTTATAACCAGACTTCTCCCATGTCCTCAGGAACAAATGAACTACTCACAAATCATATTCATGTTCATAATCAGAGGGGTATTAATATGCACATAGGCTCTAAACATATGATCTTCCACCGAATAAACCATCTAGCATCAACTACAAGGAGTAATCAACACTACTAGTGACCCACATGTACCAATCTGAGGTTTTGGGACAAAGATTGGATACAAGAGATGAACTAGGGTTTGAGAGGATATGGTGCTGGTGAATATGTTGATGGAGATTGACCCCCTCCCGCTGAGAGGATCGATGGTGATGATGATGGCGATGATTTCCCCCTTCCGGAGGGAAGTTTCCCCGGCAGAACAGCTCCGCCGGAGCCCTAGATTGGTTCCGCCTCGTGGCGGTGGTGTTTCGTCCCGAAAGCTTGCTTATGATTTTTTCCAGGGTAAAAGACTTCATATAGCATAAGATGGTCATCGGAAGCCTGCCAGGGGGCCCACGAGGTAGGGGGCGCGCCCAGGGGGGTAGGGCGCGCCCCCACCCTCGTGGCCAGGATGAGGGCCCCCTCTGGTACTTTCTTCGCCCAATATTTTTTATTAAATCCAAATAGACTTTCGTGGAGTTTCAGGACTTTTGGAGTTGTGCAGAATAGGTCTCTAATATTTGCTCCTTTTCCAGCCGAGAATCCCAGCTGCCGGCATTCTCCCTCTGCATGTAAAACTTGTAAAATAAGAGAGAATAAGCATAAGTATTGTGACATACCGTGTAATAACAGCCCATAATGCAATAAATATCGATGTAAAATCATGATGCAAAATGGACGTATCAACTCCGCCAAGCTTAGACCTCGCTTGTCCTCAAGCGGAAGCCGATAACGAAAAATATGACCACATGTTTAGAGATAGAGGTGTCAATAAAATAAAATACGGACATGAGGGTATCATGATCATTCTTGTAAGAGCAACATATATATATATATTGTCATATGATTTCTTATGCTCAAGTAATAATCTATTCACAATATCAAGTATGAATCAGAAACTTCATTGAGAACCAACAAACTATGATCTCGGTCATTGAAGCAATTGCAATTTATCATAACATTGGAAAGAGTCAATATAAGAGCTTTTTAGCAAGTCCACATACTCAACCATCATTTAGTCTTTCACAATTGCTAACACTCACACAATGCCTATGGTTATGAAGTTTTAATCGAACACAGAGAAAGATAGGGGCTTATAATGTTGCCTCCCAACCTTTTACCTCAAGGGTAATGTCAACAATAATAGTTCATGCTAACTTACATCCAATTGGATATATATATATCAGGATCTTTCCAACACAAGGTGCTTCCAAAGGATAAAATGTAAAAATGAAAGGTGAAGATCACCATGACTCTTGCATAAGGCATAAGACAAAAGTAAAAGATAGGCCCTTCGCAGAGGGAAGCAGAGGTTGTCATGTGCTTTTATGGTTGGATGCACGAAATCTTAATGCAAAAGAATGTCACTTTATATTGCCACTTGTGATATGGACCTTTATTTTGCAGTCCGTCGCTTTTATTGCTTCCATATCACAAGATCGTATAAAGCTTATTTTTTCCACACTAATAAGTCATACATATTTAGAGAGCAATTTTTATTGCAAACAACATGACAACTTACTTGAAGGATCTTACTCAATCCATAGGTAGGTATGGTGGACTCTCATGGCAAAACTGGGTTTAAGGATATTTGGAAGCACAAGTAGTATCTCTACTTGGTGCAAGGGATTTGGCTAGCATGAGAGGGAAAGGCAAGCTCAACATGTTGGATGATCCATAACAATATACTTTATTTTGGATATAAGAAAACATAACCCATTACGTTGTCTTCCTTGTCCAACATCAACTCTTTAGCATGTCATAGTTTAATGAGTGCTCACAATCATAAAAGACGTCCAAGATAGTATATTTATATGTGAAAACCTCTCTTTCTTTATTACTTCCTATTAATTGCAACGATGACCAAAACTATGTTTGTCAACTCTCAACAACTTTTATTCATCGTACTCTTAATATGTGAAGTCATTACTCTCCATAAGATCAATATGATCTCTTTATTTCTTTTTTATTCTTTCTCTTTCTTTTATTCCCTCAAGATCATAGCAAGGTAGCAAAGCCCTTGACTCAACACTAATCTTTATTATATATAGCTCACGGACTCAATTACATAGAGGATCATAAGGCAAAACTCAAAACTAAATCATACCAAAACTTTATTGGGAGAATTGCATTTTTACCCCTAGTTGGTTCCTACCCACGGGTTTTGCCCTTACTTTTCAAGCTTGCTCACTTTTGCCCTTAATTTCTCCATCGAGGTCCCTCGAATGCCCTTTGACTGTTTGAACCAAACTTTGAAAATTCATAACTAATTCATACGAACTCAGAAAAATGCAAAAAAGATATCAAAATGTTCAGATAAACATTACCTTTATGGGCATATCATTTGCATTCAGGACAAAAGCATCATTTAAACTACCCGTGCTAATTAATATTATTAACATTATTAAAAATAAATAGGTATAAACAATATTTTTTCATGAATAAAAATTACATGTAAATGTAGGCGATGTTTTCTAAACATCCTGATAACTTATTTGCATTTTTCTGAGTTTGTATCAACTTGGTATGAATATTCTAACAACTTTGACCATTATTTGGAAACTTCATAACAAGTTCATATGAACTGAGGAAAATGCAAATAAGGTATCAGGATGTTCAGAAAACATCACCTACATTTGCATATAATTTTTATTCAGGAATTTTTTATTGTTTATACCTATTTATTTTTAATAATGTTAATACCATAAATTACCTCGGGTAGTTTAAACGATGCTTTTGTCCTGAATGCAAATGATATACCCATAAAGGTAATGTTTATTTGAACATTTTGATATCTTATTTGCATTTTTCTGAGTTCGTATGAATTAGTTATGAATTTTCAAAGTTTTGGTCAAACGGTCAAAGGGCATTCGAGGGACCTCGATGGAAAAAGTAAGGGCAAAACTGAGCAAGCTCGAAAAGTAAGGGCAAAACCCGTGGGTAGGAACCAACTAGGGGTAAAAATGCAATTGTCCCAACTTTATTCTACTAGATCAAGATATTACTAAAAGGAACAAACTAAGGAAAACGGTAAAGATAGGAGTGTGATGATGATACGATACAGGGGCACCTCCCCCAAGCTTGGCAGTTGCCAAGGGGAGTGCCCATACCCATGTGATTATGTCTCCTTCGGAGGTGGTGATGATGGAGTTGTTGATGATGTAGGCTTGTCGTCCGTTTTCCAAGGCATAGGCTCACCATCATAGAAGGATGATCGAGTCTCCGGGATCCTCAAATCCGCAGCCAAACTCATCCTCTTGAATCTATATTCATACTCACAGTTTTGGTTTTGCAGGTCATAGATCTGGGCTTAGAGGTGCTCGATTTTCTCATGAAGCTTGAAGATGGCCTCCCCAATGTTCTTGGCGTCCATCTTGTGGTTGTTGGTGAACTCCGCGATCATCATCTGGTTGGCGTTGAGTCCACGTTCCACCATCCCTTGGCACTTGAAAACTTGTTATTCCATTGCTTCGAGTCTTGTCTCCATGCTTCCGGTCCTCCTTGGCCCCTCAACATCGCGGATGTGCAGCACCCCCTCATGAATCTCAATGGTTTCACGGTGTTGCAGCACCTCTGCGAGGTAGGGGTTGATGACCTTCTCGAAAAACTTGTCCTTGAGGGCGCTTGAAGACGTCATGGTGATCTAGATCTGTCAGAAAAACAGCTCGAAACAAAGACAGAGGATATTTGCATGATACGGTGGTCAAAACCTTCGGGAGATTATATAATGAATTTTTACCGACAAAAAAAAGTATCGTGCAAGAAAACGGAGTCCGGAGAGCACATGAGGTGCCCACGAGGCAGGGGGGCATGCCCAGGGAGGGTAGGGCGCGCCCTCCAGCCTCGTGGACGCCTCGTTTCCTTCTCGGACTACTTCTTATTTTCCTATTTTCTTAAATATTCCAAAACAGAGAAAAATTGCTATTAGAACTGTTTTGGAGTCGGTTTACTTACCGTACCACATACCTATTCCTTTTCGGAGTGTGAAACGTTTTGGAAAGTGTCTCTTATGTATTCCTCCGGGGTTACGGTTTCAATAACATTAGTTTCAATATTTATTGGATTACCTGAGATATAATGTTTGATTCTTTGACCGTTCACCACCTTCGGACTTGTGCCTTCGAAGTTGTTGATTTTTATGGCACCGGAACGATAGACCTCCTCGATAACGTAAGGACCCTCCCATTTAGAGAGAAGTTTTCCTGCAAAAAATCTTGAGCGAGAGTTGTATAGCAAAACATAATCACCTACATTAGACTCACGCTTTTGTATCCTTTTGTCATGCCATCTTTTAGCTTTTTCTTTAAACAGTTTGGCATTCTCATAGGCTTGGGTTCTCCATTCATCAAGTGAGCTTATGTCAAATAATCTGTTCTCACCGGCAAGTTTGAAATCATAATTGAGCTCTTTAATGGCCCAATATGCCTTATGTTCAAGTTTGAGACTTAAGTGACATGCTTTTCCATAAACCATTTTATATGGAGACATACCCATATGATTTTTATATGCAGTTCTATAAGCCCATAATGCATCATCAAGTTTCTTGGACCAATTCTTTCTAGATCTATTAACAGTCTTTTGCAAAATCAATTTAAGCTCTCTGTTACTCAGTTCTACTTGGGCACTAGACTGTGGGTGATATGGAGATGCAATTCTATGATTAACATCATACTTAGCAAGCCTTTTACAAAAAGCATCATGAATAAAATGTGAACCACCATCAGTCATTAGGTATCTAGGGACTCCAAAACTCGGAAAAATAACTTCTTTAAGCATCTTAATAGAGGTGTTATGATTAGCACTACTAGTTGGAATAGCTTCTACCCACTTAGTAACGTAATCAACAGCAACTAAAATATGTGTATACCCATTAGAGGAAGGAAACGGTCCCATATAATCAAAGCCCCAAACATCAAATGGTTCAATAACAAGAGAATAATTCATAGGAATTTCTTGACGTCTACTAATATTACCAATTCTTTGGCATCCATTGCAAGACAAGACAAACTTACGGGCATCCTTGAAGAGAGTAGGCCAATAAAAACTGGATTGCAATACCTTATGTGCAGTTCTATCTCCAGCATGGTATCCTCCATATGCCTCGGAGTGACACTTGCGTAGGATCTGTTCCTGTTCATCCTCAGGTACACAACATTTAATAACATCATCTACTCCTTCTTTATAAAGGTGTGGGTCATCCCAGAAGTAATGTCTTAAATCATAGAAAAACTTTTTCTTTTGCTGGTATGTGAAACTAGGTGGTATAAATTTAGCAACAATGTAATTAGCATAATCAGCATGCCATGGAGCAGTATGAGAAGCATTTATGACAACTAATTGTTCATCAGGAAAGCTATCATCAATAGGTAGTGGGTCATCAAGAACATTTTCTAACCTAGACAAGTTGTCTGCAATGGGGTTCCCAGCTCCCTTTCTATCAATAATATGCAAATCAAATTCTTGTAATAGGAGAACCCATCTAATAAGTCTAGGTTTAGCATCTTTCTTTTCCATAAGATACTTAATAGCAGCATGATCAGTGTGAACAGTTACTTTAGAATCAACAATATAAGGTCTAAACTTATCACAAGCAAATACAACTGCTAAAAATTCTTTTTCAGTAGTAGCGCAATTTCTCTCGGCACTGTCTAGAGTTTTACTAGCATATTGAATAACATTTAGTTTCTTATCAACTCTTTGGCCTAGAACAGCACCTACGACATAATCACTAGCATCACACATAATTTCAAAGGGAAAATACCAATCAGGTGGCTGAACAATAGTTGCAGAAATCAAAGCTTTCTTAAGTATTTCAAATGCTTCTACACAATCATCATCGAAGACAAAAGGAATATCTTTTTGTAAGAGATTAGTTAGAGGCCTGGAAATTTTAGAGAAGTCCTTAATGAACCTCCTATAAAAGCCGGCATGACCAAGGAAACTTCTTATACCTTTAATGTCCCTGGGACATGGCATCTTTTCAATAGCATCAACCTTAGCTTTATCAACTTCAATACCTCTTTCAGAAATTTTATGCCCCAAGACAATGCCTTCATTAACCATAGTGACACTTTTCCCAATTCAAGACAAGACTAGTATCTTCACATCTCTGCAAAACTCGATCAAGGTTGCCCAAGCAATCACCAAAAGAAGATCCATAAACGGAGAAATCATCCATGAAAACCTCAACAATCTTTTCACAAAAGTCAGAGAATATAGCCATCATGCATCTTTGCAAGGTAGCAGGTGCATTACATGAACCAAAGGGCATACGTCTATAAGCAAAAGTACCGAAAGGGCAAGTAAAAGTGGTATTTTCTTGATCCTCTTTTGACATATGCATTTGAGAGAAACCAGAGTAACCATCTAGAAAGCAAAAATGTATATGTTCGGATAATCTTTCTAGCATTTGATCAATAAAAGGTAGAGGGTAATGATCCTTTTTAGTAGCTTTATTTAATTTGCAGAAATCAATTACCATCCTATAACCTGTAACAATTCTTTGTGGGATCAATTCATCTTTATCATTAGGAACAACAGTAATACCTCCCTTCTTAGGGACACAATGGACAAGACTTACCCACTGACTATCAGCAACATGATAAATTATACCTGCCTCCAGAAGCTTTAGTATTTCTTTTCTTACCACTTATTTCATCTTGGGATTTAACCGTCGTTAGTGATCAACAACTGGTTTAGCGTCTTTCTCCAATTTTATCTTGTGTTGGCATAGAGTGGGACTAATGCCTTTAAGATCATCAAGAGTATATCCAATAACAGCATGGTGCTTCTTCAGAGTTTTCAATAATTTCTCCTCTTCCTACTCTGAAAGGTTAGCACTAATAATAACAGGATATATCTTCTTTTCATCAAGATAAACATACTTAAGAGTATCAGGTAATGGTTTAGGCTCAAACACGGGTGAGGGAGTCCTGGACTAGGGGGTGTCCGGACAACCGGACTATCATCGTCCGCCGGACTCCAAGACTATGAAGACACAAGATTGAAGACTTCGTCCCGTGTCCGGATGGGACTTTCCTTGGCGTGGAAGCAAGCTTGGCGATACGGATATGTAGATCTCCTACCATTGTAACCGACTCTGTGTAACCCTAGCCCTCTCCGGTGTCTATATAAACCGGAGGGTTTTAGTCCGTGAGGACACAACAACCATTACAACAATCATACCATAGGCTAGCTTCTAGGGTTTAGCCTCCTTGATCTCGTGGTAGATCCACTCTTGTACTACCCATATCATCAATATCAATCAAGCAGAGTAGGGTTTTACCTCCATCGAGAGGGCCCAACCTGGGTAAAACATCGTGTCCCTTGTCTCCTGTTACCATCCGCCTAGACGCACAGTTCGGGACCCCCTACCCGAGATCCGCCGGTTTTGACACCGACATTGGTGCTTTCATTAAGAGTTCCTCTGTGTCGTCACCGAATGCTGACTTCGTCCCTTATAAAGCTCGTGACTCCGAGGTGCCGGACTCCCTACCGGACTCCGAACCTCCTGCGCCCCTGCCAATCGAATCCGATTGGGCGCCGATCATGGAGTTCACCGCCGCGGACATCTTTCAGCACTCACCCTTCGGCGACATCCTAAATTCGCTAAAACATCTCTCGCTATCCGGAGAGCCCTGGCCGGACTACGGACAGGATGGTTGGGATGCGGACGACGAAGAAATTCAAAGCCCACCCACCACCCACTTTGTGGCCACTGTCGATGATCTAACCGACATGCTAGATTACGACTCCGAAGACATCGACGGTATGGATGACGATGCCAGAGACGATCAAGAACCAGCGCTCACCGAGCACTGGAAGGCCACCCCAACCCATGATGTATATATGGTGGACACCCCAAAGGGAAGCGATAACGAGGACCAACGGGACGCGGCAAAGGATAATCTCGCCGATAAACAACCAAAACGGCAACGCAGACGCCGCCCTAAGTCCCGCCTCGACAAAAACAGCGTTCCTAATGACCCAACAATAGAGCAGGGCAAACCAGTGGACGACGAACATGCAACCAAGCAACCGTCCGAACAGGACGAATCGGATAATCAATCCATGCCCGGCGAAACCAACAGTCCAGACGACCTCACGCCGGACACACCGCCGGAACATAAGAACCTTCACAAAAGATTCGTCGCCACTGCAAGAAGTCTAAAGAAGGAAAAACGGAAGCTCAAAACAGCGGAAGACATACTCAGAATGAGGTGGAGCAAAGTGCTCAAAACCGCAGACAACACGGCAATAGCCATCACCAAAGAGCTATCCGGCGCAAGTTGCTGCCAAAATTTGACGAGGAAGCCATAGAGCCACCACAAAAAATTAAAGAAGCCACCGCCGGATAGACGACCAGATGACAAGCCAAAGCAACAAGCGGCGCCGCACAAGCTGACTCATGATCTCGGAAAACAAATGGCCCGGTCAGTCCATTTACGGGCCAAAAAGAGGGCCCCAGAAGCAACACAACACTCCAAGTGTTCAAGACAGCGGCACACCGAATACGGGCGCCGACACCCACTATGTTTCACTAATGAGGTGCTGGATCATGAATTTCCAGCAGGTTTAAACCCATAAACATAGAGGCTTACGACGGAACAATGCACTCGAGTCTGGATAGAGGATTATATACTACACATACACATGGCTAGAGGAGATGATCTCCACGCCATAAAATATCTACCCCTCAAGCTCAAAGGGCCAGCTCGGCATTGGCTCAAAAGCCTCCCAGAAAACGTTGTTGGAAGTTGGGAGGAGCTCGAGGACGCTGCTCAGAGCAAATTTTCAAGGACTTATGTCCGCCCTCCGGATGCGCATTTATCTAAGTCATATAACTCAACAGCCCGGAGAGTCACAGCGAAATTTCTAACAGGTTCCTTACCAAAAGAACCAAATAGTCGACTGTCCGGACGCGGAAGCCTTAGCAGCTTTCAAACACAACGTCCGAGACGAATGGCTCGCCAGACACCTCGGCCAAGAGAATCCGAGGACAATGGCCGCGCTAACAAGCCTCATGACCCACTTCTGCGCGGGGGAAGACAGCTGGCTAGCAAGATGCAGCACCAGCGACCCGAGTAAACCGAGATCAGAGATGGAAACGGAAAATCACAACACCGAAAGAATCAGCGCCGAAATAAAGAAAAAAGCCCAAAGAACACGGCGGTCAACGCAGGATTCAAAAGCTCGCGGCCAAACAACAAAACACTGCCTCTTAAGGACAACAGCGATGAGCTATCCAACTTAAACAAAATTTTGGATCGGATATGTCAAATCCACAGTACCTCCGGAAGGCCTGCAAACCACACCCACCGAGATTGTTGGGTTTTCAAACAGTCCGGTCGACTCAACGCCGAACACAAGGGGCTCGACGCACCAAGCGAGGATGATGATGAACCCCACCAGCAGAGCACCAGAAAACAAAAGACCTTCCCACAAGAAGTCAAAATAGTAAACTCACTTCATGTGATATTACGGAAAAACAATGCGGCACCCGCTAAAATAAGTGCCGCACGGTCCACCCCAGCGAAACCTCGAAGTTGGATGTTAAAACCAATCACTTTCGACCACCTGGATTATTCCAGAAGCATTCAAAACGCAGGATGGACTGCTCTGATATTGGATCCTATAATTGACGGACTATAGCTTACACAAGTCCTGATGGACGGCGGCAGCGATTTAAACCTGCTATATCCGAATACAATCCGCAAGTTGGGGATAGACCTTACTAAAATTCGACATAGCCGCACTTCCTTTAAAGGAGTGACGCCAGGCCCTTACGCCAAGTGCACAGGCTCTTTATTACTAGAAGTTGTGTTCGGGTCACCGGACAACTTCCGACGTGAAAAGCTAATCTTTCATGTTGCCCCATTCAAAAGTAGCTATCAAGCACTATTGGGACGCGAAGCTTTTGAACGCTTTAACGCAATACCACATTACGCGTCTCTTACACTTAAAATGCCCGGTCCACGTGGCATCATTTCATTAAGAGGGTCATTTAAAGACCCCGGACACGGCTAGACGAGTCCGGCATAAATAAGCTAGGGGCTCCCTAGCCACACACCCCTTCACAAGGGGCTGTGCATATAAGCAACAATGAGCTAATACAGGCTCAGCTTTATGAATTTATTAATATTTCAATTTTATGCACTTTTCGCACGATTTCTTTTCAAACTAAGTTCCTCTCTTTTTACAGATGAACAACGTGCACACCCATCTAGGATAACGGCACAACGGAGACACATGCGCAGACGTGCAGTAGGGACCCGTTGCAAGGATTCTTTACAGATTAAGACCCTGCGTAAACCTTTTTTACTGTCTCTTGTTGCTACAATCCCCTGGTTTTTCATGATGACTAGAGAGGAGACTGACGTTTTGGCATCGGCCGCGTCAGAGGACCTCGCCCATACCTGGACACTAGGGGCTTAGGGCATTGTTCCGCCCGTTATTATAAAGAGCGAACACCTTAGGGAGTGTTCGGCGTCTCGAGTTAGGCCTTATATGCATCAGCTCCGAATCATGTCTTTGGTCAAATGTTGGGTTTGCCCCGCTCCTGTGTTTTGCTGCCTTACGCTCAGATCATCGGCTAACGCGCACCAGGAGAACTATGCGACAGCCCCAGCCCGGCTGGGCGAAAGCACCTCAAGAGAGAAAGCCGAAACCGATCATCATGATATAGCGAGAGACTGTCAACCACTCGATCGACCACCGGAATGTTTAGAATTCCTCCTTTGACGAAGGACCGCTTTCGGTCAGCACATACGCTACCAATTCGATAGCGCTGGTGCCCCTGTGGGCTATATCGTAGCCCCACCCTCGAACTCCAATGGCTAAGTGAAAGTGATAAAGCATTATAGTCCGGTTGCCTCGTTTGCTACGCTACCACCTCCTTAAAAGGACCGAGACGTCGGATTAAGTGTGAAAATGCGCTATTTTTGCGAACACCCCCGCACCTTGTGCGTGGGGGCTGAAGCCGACGACTGCCATCTTTCAGGTTATACACACGTATACATAAACGGCCGCATAGGAGATATTTCAATACTTGAACGCACAAGTATAAAAAGCGATTACATCATAAACATTGTTTTACAAAATAAAACGTTCATTTGAACGTGACATTTTTCGAGCACTGCGACTCTATTACACGAGCACCACGCAAAACTTCCCCAAAATAGTGCTCGGCGGGTAACCGGCTCTCGTCCGAACCCTGGGCCGTAACAGCGGTGGCATCCATCTCTGTCCAATGTGTCTTCACACGGGCGAGTGCCATCCGTGCGCCCTCTATGCAGGCCGACCGCTTCATTGCCTCGAGATGCGGCACCGCTCCAAGAAATTGCTGCAATAAACCAAAATAGCTCTTCGACTTGGGCCTATTCGGCCAGACATGAGTTACGATATCCGTCATGGCAAGCCCGGACAACCTATTAAGCTCAGCCCACTCGGCCAACCGGTCGGTCAGCGGAAGTGAACGCTCCGGACTATGGAATTGAGACCAAAACAGCTCTTCCGTCTTGTGATCCTTCTGGCTCCGGAAGTGCACAACGGCATCCACCGCACTCGCTGCTAAGTCCATATAAGGATCCTCCAAACCCCACAGCTGGCCAAGTTGAGCATACTTTGATCCAGAACCTTCGCGCAGCAAAAGGTCTTGCCAGCCACAATGTCTCCGGCTTGGCACAGCTCCTCCTTTATAGCCCGTGATTGCGTAACGGGCATCCTTGGCTTTGGCGGTGGCCTTCCCTGTGTCTTCTCGCCCGATAGGCGCTCCTTTTCAAGAGCCTCACCGCGGTCGGTAGCATCCTTCAACTTAACGGCCATTTCGCCATCTCTTCCTCGCTTCGCAAATGTGCAGCCCTTTTCGCTTTAACTCCTCGACCGCCCTTGAGGCAGCCGCATCACTCCTTCCGCTTGCTCCTTGGCTTGAGCAAGTTCTCGCTCAAGGTCTCCACAAAGCAGCGACACCTTCTGCGTTAAGCACAAATATTGTAAGAGGTGTGCTTTGGCTCCCTTAATAGGTGACTGCGGAGAAACAACTTACCTTGCGACTCGTCAAGTCGCTTGTTGACTAGCGCGATGTCCGCATCGGCAACATCGAGTTGCCACTTTAATTCAGCAACTCCATAAGTCCGGCTAGCCCCCGGACTATCCGCCACCTGCATAGGAATGGCGAAAATTGAAACCTGCGATTTTGATCCTCGGCACGCCGTCGCTTTCGACAACCTACCGAGTCTCAGGGGCTACTATCTATACAGGGCACACTTTTATGTGCAAAACTGTCAAAAAGGTTTGTCGTTTTTACGTACCTCAAACCCCGCCAGCAAACTCCTGACGGCATTGTGCAATCTGCTTTCGGCAGACGCATTTAAATCCTTCCAATCTCCATACTCATCAATGCATGGTGGTCTTCGAGATGGACGCTTCTCAAGTAGATCCTTCACTCCCGGCCAAGGCTAGTCGGCGCTGAACTCTTCAGCTCTACCGGGATCGGGATACCCTCCGTGACGACACTTCAGGCTCGTCCGCCCTATCCAACGGCGCAGCAGACGGATGCGTCTCGCTCTCTACCATCTCCGGACGAAGGTCCCCCGAAGACAAGCTCATCTGAGAAGGTCAGAGATCCGAACTACAAGGTAAAAATTTTGGTTATCCTCAGAAGCACAAATAGGGATGTCTCTTATTACCGAACTCCCTTTTTTCTACTCACGGCTCGCTGGAGGGCTGATTCTTTAGGGGAGACTGTGCGGCCGGGACCTCCCTGGACACAGGACCCTCTGGTGAAGATCTCTTCCCCCGCTTAGGGGCTTTGGCCTCCGGGTCTCCGGAGGCTGTCCTCTTCTCCCCCTGGAGGGAGGGATTCTCGATCCCCCCTTCTTCAAGCGCCTCCTTGGGCGAGGCAGTAGCTCCCCTATTTTCCCCTTCGCCTTCTTCTGAAGGCGCAACCTCCAACATCCTCGACCAGACGGATCCGGCGCGTCTCCGGGAGGGCCAACACCAGATCAGCTTTGCTTGCGCTATCCACTCCTGTTAAGGGGCAGCGGGTTAAAAGGCGAATCATAGAAGGGCAAACAAACGGTATGTCCGGACTCGGAGCTACTTACTTGTGTATCCGGCGACAGCTTAGGCAAGGCCCTCGGTCAATTCCGGACATGCCTCTCGTGATCTGAAGAATAATTTGTACATCTCCACGGGTGTCATACCCATGAAGTGTTGAAGAATCCGTGGTCCCTCCGGATTAAACTCCCACATCCGGAGAGGGCGGCGTTTGCAGGGCAGGAGATGCCTAATTAGCATAACCTGCATCACCACGACCAGATCGATCTCCCTCGCCTGGAGGTCTCGAATCCGGCCCTGCAATAGGGGCACGTCTTTTGATGGCCTCCAATTGAGCCCTTGGTTGACCCACGACATCAACCTTCGTGGAGGTCCCGAGCGCGGCGGTTTCTGCCTGCTGCCCTTCGGAGCGGTGATATAGAACCACTCCTGCTGCCACAAGTCGAGCTCCTCTTGGAAGTAGCCCTCGGGCCACGGGGCATCGGCCCTCCTGCTTATGGCCGCCCCGCCGCACTCTACTTGACGCCCCCCGATCATCTTCGGCTCCACATTGAAGGTCTTCAGCCACAGGCCGAAGTGGGGGGTGACACGGAGGAAGGCTTCGCAGACGACAATAAATGCGGAAATATGGAGGATGGACTCCGGAGCCAAGTCGTGGAAATCCAACCCATAGTAGAACATGAGCCCTCTCACGAAAGGATCCGTCGGGAAGCCTAAACCCCGACGGAGGTGGGATATAAAGACGACGTACTCGCCGGGCTCGGGGGTGGGTATGGCCTGCCCTTCGGCGGGCAGCCTATGCGAAATCTCGTAAGATAGGTACTTGGCCTCTCGCAGCTTTAGCACGCCCTCCTCCGGATTTAAGGAGGGCCTCCACCGGCCCTGAAGGTCGGAGCCAGACATTGTCGGAGGTCCGAAGCGCTCGAATCTGGGGCTCTGGGTGCTGGAACTTGGAGCAAGGAGAAGATTCGATGGGAGATTGAAGGAAAGAAACGAGCCTTGGTCCCATTATAAAGAGGGAGAATACCAAGAGCCGCCTCCGTGACTGCTCGGGACTCGCCGATAGAGAGGGGGCGTGGCGACAAAGCGTTGGGTTACCCACGTCCGTATTGATGAGAATCCTGGGATAAGGGGAACACCATCTCTGCTTCGACAAGACGTGCCAAGGAAACCGCTTCGCAAAACGCGCTGAGGTGGTATAATAAAAAACGATTCAAGTAAAGGCTTGGTAGTGGCGTGACGTCATGCCACGAAATACATCAGCAGATTGAACTTGTGTACATATTATTCTCTCTACGGTGGAATGTGGAATTTATTTTGCAGAGCCGGACACTATCCTGGTGTTCACAATCTTCTATGGATTATTCGGAGGAGGAACCCGCCTTGCAATGCCGAACATTATGCGCGCCGGACTCATCGTCATTGAAGCCAGGTTCAGGGGCTACTGAGGGAGTCCTGGACTAGGGGGTGTCCGGACAGCCGGACTATCATCGTCCGCCGGAATCCAAGACTATGAAGACACAAGATTGAAGACTTCGTCCCGTGTCCGGATGGGACTTTCCTTGGCGTGGAAGGCAAGCTTGGCGATACGGATATGTAGATCTCCTACCATTGTAACCGACTCTGTTAAACCCTAGCCCTCTCCGGTGTGTATATAAACCGGAGGGTTTTAGTCCGTAGGACACAACAACCATTACAACAATCATACCATAGGCTAGCTTCTAGGGTTTAGCCTCCTTGATCTCGTGGTAGATCCACTCTTGTACTACCCATATCATCAATATAAATCAAGTAGGAGTAGGGTTTTACCTCCATCGAGAGGGCCGGAACCTGGGTAAAAACATCGTGTCCCTTGTCTCCTGTTACCATCCGCCTAGACGCACAGTTCGGGACCCCCTACCCGAGATCAGCGTCTTTCTCCAATTTTATCTTGTGTTGGCATAGAGTGGGACTAATGCCTTTAAGATCATCAAGAGTATATCCAATAACAGCATGGTGCTTCTTCAGAGTTTTCAATAATTTCTCCTCTTCCTGCTCTGAAAGGTTAGCACTAATAATAACAGGATATATCTTCTTTTCATCAAGATAAACATATTTAAGAGTATCAGGTAATGGTTTAAGCTCAAACACGGGGTCACCCTTGGGTGGTGGAGGATCCCCTAGAATTTCAACAAGCAAGTTGTGTTTCAAAATAGGTCCCTGTTTAAAGAATACTTCATCTATCTCCCTTCTTTCATTCATAAACATATCATTTCCATGGTCTAGCAAATATTGTTCTAAAGGATCGTTAGGAGGCACGACAATGGAAGCAAGACCAATAATTTCATCCTTACTAGGCAATTCTTTATCATTGGGTTGTCTACGAAATTTAGCAAAATTAAACTCATGAGACATATCCCCCAAACCAATAGTAACAACATCCTTTTTGCAGTCTATCTTAGCATTAATAGTATTCAAGAAGGGTCTATCAAATATAATGGGACAAAAGTCATCTTGTGGGGAACCAAGAACAAGAAAATCAGCAGGATATTTAACTCTCCCACACAAGACTTCAACATCTCTAACAATCCCAACTGGTGAAATAGTATCTCTATTGGCAAGCTTAATTGTAACATCAATTTCTTCTATCTCAGTAGATGCAATATCATGCATAATTTCTTTGTATAAGGAATGAGGTATTGCACTGGCACTAGCACCCATATCACATAAGCCATGATAACAATGATCTCCTATTTTAACAGAAATAATAGGCATGCCTACAATAGGTCTATGTTTATTTTTAGTATCAGGTCTAGCAACTCTAGCAGCTTCATCACAGAAGTAAATAACATGCCCATCAATATTATCAGCCAAGAGATCTTTAACCATAGCAATACTAGGTTCAACTTTAATTTGCTCATGTGGTGTTGGTGTTCTAGTATTACTCTTACGAACCAGAGTTGAAGCTTTAGAATGATCCTTTATCCTAACAGGGAAAGGTGGTTTCTCAATATAGGTAGTAGGAACAATAGGATCATTATAAGTGATAGTCTTTTCTTCAACTTTAATAGGTGCAACTACTTTTACTTTAGTGGGAGGATTATATTTAAACCACTTCTCCTTAGGGAGGTCTGAAGGAAATATGCCCTAGAGGCAATAATAAAGTTATTATTTATTTCCTCATATCATGATAAATGTTTATTATTCATGCTAGAATTGTATTAACCGAAAACTTGATACATGTGTGAATACATAGACAAACATAGTTTCACTAGTATGCCTCTACTTGACTAGCTCGCGAAGCAAAGATGGTTAAGTTTCCTAGCCAAAGACACGAGTTGTCATTTGATTAACGGGATCACATCATTAGGAGAATGATGTGATTGACTTGACCCATTCCGTTAGCTTAGCACTTGATCGTTTAGTATGTTGTTATTGCTTTCTTCATGACTTATACATGTTCCTATGACTATGAGATTATGCAACTCCCGTTTACCGGAGGAACACTTTGTCTGCTACCAAACGTCACAACGTAACTGGGTGATTATAAAGGAGCTCTACACGTGTCTCCGAAGGTACATGTTGAGTTGGCGTATTTCGAGAAGGATTTGTCACTCTGATTGTCGGAGAGGTATCTCTGGGCCCTCTTGGTAGTGCACATCACTATAAGCCTTGCAAGCAATGTGACTAATGAGTTAGTTGCGGGATGATGTATTACATAACGAGTAAAGAGACTTGCCGGTAACGAGATTGAACTAGGTATTGAGATACCGATGATCGAATTGCGGGCAAGTAACATACTGATGACAAAGGGAACAACGTATATTGTTATGCGGTTTGACCGATAAAGATCTTCATAGAATATGTGGGAGACAATATGAGCATCCAGGTTCCGCTATTGGTTATTGACCCGAGACGTGTCTCGGTCATGTCTACATAGTTCTCGAACCCGTAGGGTCCGCACGCTTAAGGCTTCGATGACAGTTATATTATGAGTTTTGATGTACCGAAGGTTGTTCGGAGTCCCGGATGTGATTACGGACATGACGAGGAGTCTCGAAATGGTCGAGACATGAGGATTGATATATTGAAAGCCTATATTTGGATGTCGGAAGTGTTCCGGGTGAAATCAGGATTTACCGCAGTACCGAGAGGTTACCGGAACCCCCCGGGGGCCTAATGGGCCTACATGGGCCTTAGTGGAAATAGAGGGCAGCAAGGGGAGTGTGGGGAGCGCCCCCGAAGGCCCAAACCGAATTGGTTTAGGGCAAGGGGGCTGGCCCCCCTCTTTCCTTCTCCTCCTCTCCCTTTCCTTCCCCCTTCTCCTAGTCCAACAAGGAAGGAGAGAGTCCTACTCCCGGTGGGAGTAGGACTCCCCATGGCGCGCCCCCTCCGAGGCCGGCTGCCCCCTCCCCCTTGCTCCTTTATATACGGGGGCAGGGGGGCACCTCTAGACACAACAATTGATCTCTTGATCTCTTACCCGTGTGCGGTGCCTCCCTCCACCATAGTCCTCCTCGATAATATTGTAGCGGTGCTTAGGCGAAGCCCTGCGACGGTAGAACATCAAGATCGTCACCACGCCGTCGTGCTGACGGAACTCTCCCTCGACACTCAGCTGGATCGGAGTTCGAGGGACGTCATCGAGCTGAACGTGTGCAAGAACTCGGAGGTGCCGTGCTTTCGGTGCTTGATCGGTCAGGCCGTGAAGACGTACGACTACATCAACCGCGTTGTGCTAACGCTTCCGTTTACGGTCCACGAGGGCACATGGAAAACACTCTCCCCTCTCGTTGCTGTGCATCACCATGATCTTGCGTGTGCATAGGAAATATTTTGAAATTACTACGTTCGCCAACAAGGTCAACATGAGTAGCAAATGATTCACAGAAAGAAGCTACTATCTCAGAGTCAAGTCCATATTTAGTGCTAAATTCACGGAAAGCATCGGTATCCATAAAGATTTAACACAATCAAACTTAGGTATCATACCTGACTCCTTACCTTCATCGAGATCCCAATCTTCAGAGTTGCGTTTAATTCTTTCCAATAAATCCTATCTGAATTCAATGGTCTTCATCATAAAAGAACCAGTACAAGAAGTATCGAGCATGGAGCGATTGTTGAGAGAAAGCCGAGCATAAATTTTTTGAATAATCATTTCTCTTGAGAGCTCATGATTAGGGCATGAATATAACATTAACTTAAGACTCCCCCAATCTTGAGCGATAGTTTCTCCTTCGCGAGGCCAAAAATTATATATATAATTACGATCACGATGAACAAGATGCATAGGATAAAACTTCTGATGAAATTCCAATTTCAATCGGTTGTAGTTCCACGATCCCATATCATCACATAGCCTAAACCATGTCAATGCCTCTCCCTCCAAAGATAAAGGGAAGACCTTCTTCTTGATAACATCGTCGGGCATACCTGCAAGCTTAAATAATCCACAAACTTCATCCACATAGATTAGGTGCAAATCGGGATGCAATGTTCCATCTCCTGTAAAGGGATTAGCTAGCAGTTTCTCTATCATACCCGAAGGAACTTCAAAGTAAACATTTTCAGTAGGTTGAGTAGGTTGAGGAGCAACTCTTTGCTCTACTGATCGGGGTGAAGATACCCCGAACAAGTCCCTCAGATTATGTTCCATAGTAACAAGTGACAGTAAATTTCAGCACACTATATAAAGTTTTTCCTTACCAAGTTCCACTTACCAAAGGCGATTCACTCCCCGGCAATGGTGCCAGAAAAGAGTCTTGATGACCCACAAGTGTAAGGGATCTATCGTAGTCCTTTCGATAAGTAAGAGTGTCAAACACAATGAGGAGCAGAAGGAAATGACAAGCGGTTTTGAGTAAGGTATTCTCTGCAAGCACTGAAATTATCGGTAACAGATAGTTTTGTGATAAGGTAATTCGTGACGGGTAAGAAGCAATAAAAGTAAATAAGGTGCAGCAAGATGGCCCAATGCTTTTTGTAGCAAAGGACAAGCCTGGACAAATTCTTATATGGAGAAAAGCACTCCCAAGGAAACATGGGAATTATCGTCAAGCTAGTTTTCATCACGCTCATATGATTCTCGTTCGTTACTTTGATAATTTGATATGTGGGTGGACCAGTGCTTGGGTACTGCCCTTTCTTGGACAAGATCTCACTTATGATTAACCCCTATTGCAAGCATCCGCAACTACAAAAGAAGTATTAAGGTAAACCTAACTGAGGGAGTCCTGGACCAGGGGGTGTCCGGACAGCCGGACTATCATCGTCTGCCGGACTCCAAGACCACGAAGATACAAGATTGAAGACTCCGTCCCGTGTCCGGATGGGACTTTCCTTGGCGTGGAAGGCAAGCTTGGCGATACGGATATGTAGATCTCCTACCATTGTAACCGACTCTGTGTAACCCTAGCCCTCTCCGGTGTCTATATAAACCGGAGGGCTTTAGTCCGTAGGACATAACCTCCATTACAACAATCATACCATAGGCTAGCTTTTAGGGTTTAGCCTCCTTGATCTCGTGGTAGATCCACTCTTGTACTACCCATATCATCAATATTAATCAAGCAGGACGTAGGGTTTTACCTCCATCAAGAGGGCCCAAACCTGGGTAAAACATCATGTCCCTTGTCTCCTGTTACCATCCGCCTAGACGCACAGTTCGGGACCCCCTACTCGAGATCCGCCGGTTTTGACACCGACATTGGTGCTTTCATTGAGAGTTCCTCTGTGTCGTCACCGATAGGTTTGATGGCTCCTTCAATCAACAATGCCGTCCAGGGTGAGGCTTTTCTCCCCGGACAGATCTTCGTATTCGGTGGCTTCGCTCAGGGCAATTAAGCAGCCATCCGGAGCAGATCGAAGCTACGCCTGCTATCGTGTCGTTCAAGCCTAAACTTCACGGCCGACATCCGCGGGGACTTGATCTTTGATGGGCTCGAGCCACAGCCGAGTGTGCCGCGCTGTCACGATGGGCATGATTTAGCTCTGCCGCCGGACAGTGCCTTGGTGGCCGCACATGAATCCGCTCCAGCCCTTAGTTCGGAGCCGATAGCGCAGATCGAGGACCGGTGGCTGGACACCGCCTCGGGGGCTGCACCTCCCACGGTGATGGAGTCGAACACTAAACTTGTCCCTTGTAAAGCTCGTGACTCCGAGGTGCCGGACTCCCTGCCGGACTCCGAACCTCCTGCGCCCTGCCGCTCGATCGATTGGGCGCCGATCATGCGATTCACTGCCGCGACATCTTCCAACACTCACCCTTTGGCGACATCCTAAATTCGCTAAAGCATCTCTCGCTATCCGGAGAGCCCTGGCCGGATTATGGCCAGGATGGTTGGGACGCGGACAACGAAGAAATTCAAAGCCCACCCACCTCCCACTTTGTAGCCACTGTCGATGATCTAACCAACATGCTAGACTATGACTCCGATGACATCGACGGTATGGACGACGATGCCGGAGACGAACAAGAACCAGCGCCTACAGGGCACTGGAAGACCACCTCGTCATATGATATATACATGGTGGACACCCCAAAAGATGGGGACGACGAAGAAGTAGCGGAGGCAGATTCCTTAAAGAAACAGCCCAAGCGCCGACGTCAGCGGCGCCGCTCTGAATCCCGCCACAGCAAGAATGGACATTCCGGCACAGGAGATAATAATACCCAGATAGAGCCGAAGACAACCCCCTCCAGCAGGATTCAGCACAGGAGGATGCAGAAGCAAGCTCTCGCGAGAAAGCGGCAGACGAAGAGGTCGAGGATGATAATTACATGCCTCCCTCCGGAGACGAGGCAAGCCTCAACGACGATGAATTCGTCGTATCAGAGGATCCCATCGAACAAGAGTGTTTTAAACGCAGGCTTATCGCCACGGCAAATAGCCTAAAGAAAAAGCAGCAGCAGCTTCAAGCTGATCAAGACCTGCTGGCCGACAGATGGACTGAGGTCCTCGCGGCCGAAGAATATGAACTTGAACGTCCCTCCAAGAGTTACCCAAAACGCAAGTTGCTCCCCCGACTAGAGGAAGAAGCACACATACCTTCATCGCACAATACGGCCGACCGACCACCCCGTGGTCGCGACAGAGAGGCATCCAGGCCCTCCACCAAGACCGTACCCCGGCATCGCTCCAAAAGTACGAAGCCAAGAGTGAACACGCCAGACTTGCGAGATATATTGGAGGATAAAGCAAGGCAATCCAGATCCATCTACGGATCACGTGGGCGCCCAACGACCCACGACGAATACCGTCGTGCCGGATACAACAACTCCGGCCGGGCCGAACACAGCAGACAATGCTCCCTCGAGCTACGTCGTGATATTGCTCAATACAGAGGCGCCGCACACCCGCTATGCTTCACTGACGAAGTAATGGATCATCAAATCCCTGAAGGGTTTAAACCCGTAAACATTGAATCCTACGATGGCTCAACAGACCCCGCGGTTTGGATCGAAGATTATCTCCTTCACATCCATATGGCCCGCGGCGATGATCTCCACACCATCAAGTATCTCCCACTCAAGCTTAAAGGACCAGCTCGGCATTGGCTTAACAGCCTGCCCGCGGAGTCAGTTGGGTGTTGGGAAGACCTGGAAGCCGCATTCCTCGACAACTTCCAGGGCACATATGTGCGACCACCAGACGCCGATGACCTAAGCCACCTAAATTCAGCAGCCAGATGAATCGGCCAGACAGTTCTGGACACGGTTCTTAACAAAGAAAAATCAAATCGTCGACTGTCCGGATGCAGAGGCCCTCACAGCCTTCAAACATAACATCCGCGATGAGTGGCTAGCCCGGCACCTAGGGAAGGAAAACCCGAAATCCATGGCAGCCCTCACATCACTAATGACCCGCTTCTGTGCGGGAGAGGATAGCTGGCTAGCTCGCAGCAACAACCTCAGCAAAAATGCTGGTAGTCCGGACACTAAGGACCACAATGGCAGGTCGCGTCGAAGCAAAAATAAATGCCGCGTTAACGGCGACGACAAGGAGGATACGGCAGTCAACGCCGGATTCCAAGGCTCTAAACCCGGTCAGCGGAAGAAGCCATTTAAAAGAACAACTCCGGGTCCGTCCAATTTGGACCGAATACTCGACCACTCATGTCAGATACATGGCACACCCGAAAAGCCAGCTAACCACACCAACAGAGATTGTTGGGTATTCAAGCAGGCAGGCAAGTTAATTGCCGAAAACAATGACAAGGGGCTGCATAGCGACGACGAGGAAGAGACCGACCGCCGAACGATGAGAGGATGAAGGTTTCCCCCACAAGTGCGGACGATAAACATGATATACGCAACCCATATACCCAAGAGGGAGCGGAAGCGTGCACTAAGGGACGTATATGCGATGGAGCCAGTCGCCCCGAAGTTCAATCCATGGTCCTCTTGTCCGATCACTTTCGATCGAAGAGACCATCCGACCAGCATCCTCCATGGCGGATTCGCCGCATTGGTTTTAGACCCAATCGTCGATGGATTTCACCTCACAAGAGTCCCGATGGACGGCGGCAGTGCTGAACCTGCTTTATCAGATACAAAGGCGCAAGATGGGCATAGACCCTCAAGGATTAAACCTACAAAGATGACCTTCAAAGGCGTCATACCAGCGTTGAGGCCAATTATGCAGGCTCACCACACCGAAGTGGTCTTGGATCCCGGATAATTTCCGGAGCGAGGAGTTAATCTTGACATAGTCCCGTTCATGGCGGCTATCACGCTCTGCTCGGACGAACCGCGTTTGCAAAGTTCAACGTGGTGCCGCATTATGCATACCTCAAGTTCAAGATGCGAGGCCCTCGTGGAGTCATCACGGTCCACGGAAATACGGAATGCTCCTCCGAACGGAGGAACATACTGGCCTCTCTCGCGGCAATCTGAGCAGCCTTTTAAGGCAATTTTCGAGTCCGGCCGTTAAACGGCCGGATACGGCCAAACGCGCCCGAAGCAACATCAACCAAGACCACCTGGCACGATCCGAGCACGCGTAGCAATGCGGCCCCGACCCCACTGAGGGAGTCCTGGACTAGGGGGTGTCCGGACAGCCGGACTATCATCGTCCGCCAGACTCCAAGACTACGAAGATACAAGATTGAAGACTCCGTCCCGTGTCCGGATGGGACTTTCCTTGGCGTGGAAGGCAAGCTTGGCGATATGGATATGTAGATCTCCTACCATTGTAACCGACTCTGTGTAACCCTAGCCTCCTTCGGTGTCTATATAAACCGGAGGGCTTTAGTCCATAGGACAACATACATTACAACAATCATACCATAGGCTAGCGTTAGGGTTTAGCCTCCTTGATCTCGTGGAAGATCCACTCTTGTACTACCCATATCATCAATATTAATCAAGCGGGGCGTGGGTTTTACCTCCATCGAGAGGGCCCAACACAGGTAAAACATCGTGTCCCTCGTCTCCTGTTACCATCCGCCTAGACGCACGTTCGGGACCCCTACCGAGATCCGCCGGTTTGACACGACATTGGTGCTTTCATTGAGAGTTCCTCGTATCGTCACCGATAGGCTTGATGGCATCTGCAACCAACGACGTTGTCCAAGGTGAGACTTTTCTCCCGGACAGATCTTCAGATTCGGCGGCCGCAGACTGCGGGCTAATTCGCTGGCCATCCGGAGCAGATCGAAAGCTACGCCCCGCCGTCGAGTCGATTCGAAGTTTAAACTTCACGGCCGATGTCGCGGAGACTTGATCTTGACGGACTCGAGCCACACCAGCGCGCCCGCCTTTTGCGATAGGCATGATCTAGCTCTGCCTCCGAGCAGTGCCTTGGTGGCCACACGAATCCGCTCCGCCATTAGTCGGGCCGATTGCCAGATAGAGGATCGGTGGATGGACACCGCCTCGGGGCTTCAACTTCCACGGCGATGGGCGAACACCGATCTTGTCCTCGCCAAAACATGTGATTCGAGGTGCGGACTCCTTGCCGGACTCCGAACCTCCCACGCCCCTCCCAACCAAATCGGATTGGGCACCGGTTATGGAATTCACCGCCGCGGACATCTTCCAATACTCACCTCTTAGCGACATCCTGAATTCACTAAAGCATCTCTCGTTATCAGGAGCGCCCTGGCCGGACTATGGCCAGGATGGTTGGGATACGGACGACGAAGAAATTCAGAGCCCACCCACCACCCACTTTGTAGCCACTGTCGGCAATCTAACCGACATGCTAGACTACGGCTCCGAAGACATCGACGGTATAGACGACGACGCCGGAGACGAACAAGAAACAGCGCCTATAGGGCACGCGAGGACCACCTCGTCATACGACATATACATGGTGGATACCCCAAAAGAGAGCGATAACGAGGACCAACGGGCCGCGGCAGAGGATAACCCCGCCGATAAATAACCAAAACGGCGGCGCAGACGCCGCCCTAAGCCCCGCCTCGACAACAACAACGCTCCTAAGGACCCTGCATTACAGCAGGGCGCAAAAGTGGACGACGAGCATGCAGATAAGCAACCATCCGAACAGGACACGCCGCCAGAAGGTAAAAACCTTCGGAAAAGACTCATCAACACTGCAAGAAGCTTGAAGAAGGAAAAACGGAAGCTCAAAACAGCGGAAGACACACTCAGAATGAGATGGAGCAAAGTACTCAAAACTGCGGATAAACATGGCAATGGCCACCAATCAAAGAGCTACCCGAAGCGCAAGCTGCTACCAGAATTCGACGACGAGGCCATAGAGCCCCCACGGTCAAAAAATAAAGAGGTTGTCTGGTTGGATAGACGTCCGGATGACAGGCCAAATTCTAAAAGCGGCGCCACACATAAACCAACCAATGAACTTGGAAGGACAGATGGCCCAGCAAGGTCCATCTACGGGCCAAAGAAGAAGGCCCCAGGAAGCAAGGCAACACGTCAAGTGCCCGAAGATAGCGGCACACCCAAATACAGGGGTGCCGCACACCCACTATGTTTCACCAATGAGGTGCTGGACCATGAATTCCCAGCAGGATTTAAACCAATAAACATAGAGGCCTACGATGGAACAACAGACCCTGGAGTCTGGATCGAAGATTATATACTACATATACACATGGCCCGAGGAGATGATCTCCACGCCATAAAATACCTACCCCTCAAGCTCAAAGGGCCAGCCCGTCATTGGCTTAAAGGCCTCCCAGAAAACACCGTGGGAAGTTGGGAAGAGCTCGAGGACGCGTTTAGAGCAAATTTTCAAGGGACTTATGTCCGCCCTCCGGATCTGAGATGATATAAGTCATATAACTCAACAGCCCGGAGAGTCGTGGCATAAATTCTGAACAGGTTCCTCACTAAAAGAACCAAATAGTCGATTGTCCAGGACGCCAAGCCTTAGCAGCTTTTAAACACAACGTCCGAGACGAATGGCTCGCCAGACACCTCGGCCAAGAGAAACCGAGGACAATGTCGCGCTAACAAGCCTCATGACCCGCTTCACAGCGGAGAGGATAGCTGGCTAGCAAGATGCAGCACCAGCGACCCAAGTACATCCGAGATAAGAGATGGAAAAGGAAAATCACGGCACAGAAAAGAGCAGCGTCGGAATCAAGAGAAAAGCCCAAAGAGCACGGCAGTCAATGCCGGATTCAAAAGCTCGCGGCCAAACAACAAAACACCGCCTCTTAAGGATGACGGCGATGAGCTGTCCAACTTAAACAAGATTTTGGGTCGGATATGTCAAATCCACAGTACCCCCGGAAGGCCTCCAAACCATACCCATCGAGACTGTTGGGTTTTCAAACAGTCCGGCCGACTAAACGCCGAACACAAGGGGCTCGACGCGTCAAGCGAAAACGATAAACCCCACCAGCAGAGCATCGGAAAACAAAAGACTTTCCCACAAGAGGTCAAAGCAGTAAACTCACTTCATGTGATAATACGGAAAAATAGTGCGGCACTTCCTAAAAAGAGCCTCGCACGGTCCAACCCAGCAGACCATAGAGATTGGATATCAAAACCAATCACTTTCGACCACCTGGACTACTCCAGAAGCGTTCGAAACGCGGGACGGACTGCCCTGATATTGAATCCCATAATCGACGGATTACAATTTACTAAAGTCCTAATGGACGAAGGCAGCGACTTAAACCTGCTGTATTCAAACACAATCCGCAAGATGGGGATAGACCCTACCAAAATTCGACACAGCCGCACTTCCTTCAAAGGAGTGACGCCGGGCCCTTATGCCAAGTGCACAGGCTCCCTATTACTAGAAGTCGTGTTCGGATCACCGAACAACTTTCGGCGCGAAAAACTAATTTTTCAAATTGTCCCATTTAAAAGTGGATATCAAGCACTCTTGGGACGAAAGGCTTTTGTCCGTTTCAACGCCATACCGCATTAAGCATCTCTTACACTCAAGATGCCCGGTCCTCGAGGCATCATTTCAGTGCGAGGGTCACTTGAAGACCCCGGACACGGATAGATGAGTCCGGCATTGGTTGGCTAGGGGCTCCCTAGCCACACAACCCTTGACAAGGGGCTGCGCACAAAGAATCGCGAGTTCATACGAACCCCGCTTTACTTATTTATGTTTCTTCTTTCACACATACCTTTTTCGCATGAATTATTTTCAAACTAAGCGTTCCTCTCTTTTTACAGATGAACAACGTGCATACCCGTCCAGGATAACAAAGACAACGGAGACACAGTATGAGCGTGCGGTAGGGACCCGTTATGAGATTCTTTTGATTAAGACCCTGCGTAAACCTTTTTCTTGTCTCTTGTTGCTATTCTCCCTTGGTTTCTTCCTATTACCAAAGTGGAGCCTGACGTTTTGGCATCGGCCGCGTCAGAGGACCATGCCCGTACCTGGACACTAGGGGCTTAGGGCATTATTATGCCCATTATCATAAAGACCGAACACCTTAGGGAGTGTTCGGCGTCTCGAGTTAGGCATTATATGCATCAGCTCCGAATCATGTCTTTGGTCAAATGTTGGGTTTGCCCGGCTCCTGTTTGCTGCCTTATGTTCCGTATCATCGGCTAACGCGGCACCAGGAGAACTATCGCGATTGTGCCCCGGTTAATTTGGCGAGCACCTCATTAGAGAAAGCCAAAACGATCATGATATAGCGAGACTGGTCAACCACTCGATCGACTACCGAATGTTTAGAATTCCCGCTTTGTGAAGGGCCGTTTCGGTCGAGCACACAGCGCCCGAACTCGGAGAAGTGCGGTGCCCCAGGGGCTATATCGTAGCCCCACCCTCGAACTCCACTAGCTAAGTGAAAGTGATAAAGCATTATAGTCCGGATTGCCTCGTTTGCTCGCTACCACCTCCTTAACGGGACCGAGGCGTCCGGATTAAGTGTGAAAATCGCTATTTTTATAAACACCCCGCACCTTGTGCGTGGGGGCTGTCAAGACTGCAATCTTTCAGTCATACAAATGTATACGTAAACGGCCGCCTAGGAGAAGTTTTACTATTTGGGGCGCACAAGTATAAAAGCGGTTATAGCATAATCATCGTTTTACAAGCTAAAAGCGTTCACTTGAGCGTGACATTTTTGAAACATCGCGACTCTGTTACCTGAGCACCACGCATAACTTCCCGAAATAGTGCTCGGCGGGGCCCGCTTTCAACCGAACCACAGGCGGCAACAGCGGTGGCATCCATCTCTATCAATGCGCCTTCACGGGCAAGAGCCATCCGCGTGCCTTCGATGCGAGCCGACCGCTTCATCTCCTTGATATGCGGCACCGCTCCAAGGAATTCTGTAGTAAGCGAAGTAGCTCGTCGCCTTGGGCCTCTCGGCGGACGCAAGCCACGATGTCGGTCATGGCAAGTCCGATAATCTATTTAGCTCGGCCCATTCAGCCAACCGGTCGGTCAGCGGAAGTGGCGATCCGGACTATGGAATTGAGACCAAAATAGCTCTTCCGTCTTGTGATCCTTCTGGCTCCGGAAGTGCTCAACGACATCAGCCGCACTTGCCGCTAAATCCATATACGGATCCGCCGGACTGCACAGCCGATCAAATTGAGCATACTTTTGATCCATAAACGGCGACGCAGCGAAAAAGGCTGGCCAGCCACGATATCTCGGCTGGCGCAGCTCCTCCTTCATAGCCCGCATTGCGGGCGGGCATCCTTAACCTCGGCGGTGGCCTTCCTCAGGTCTTCCCGCTCCGATAAGCGCTCCTTTTCAAGAGCCTCATTGCGGTCGGTAGCATCTTTTACTTTCACGGCCAATTCGGCCACCTCTTCCCTGCTTAGGCAGTGTGCAGCCCTTTCGGCTTTCAACTCCTCGGCCGCCCTCGAGGCAGCCGCGTCACTCCTTCGGGCTTGCTCCTTAGCTTGAGCAAGTTCGGCCCAAAGGCTCTCCACAGCAGCAGCACCGTCTGTATAACAGCATTTAATTTATCAAAGGAGGGCTTTGACCCCCTTAATAAAGCGACTGTGGAAAACTCATTTACCTTGCGACTCGTCAAGTCGCCGGTTGACAAGTGCGATGTTCGCATCCGCCACGTCAAGTTGCCGCATTAACTCGGCAACCCCACTAGTCCGGCTAGCCCTCGGACTATCCGCCACCTGCATAGGAACGACGACATTCATTACTTGCGATTTCGATCCTCGGCACGCTGTCGCTTTCGACAACCTACCGAGTCTCAGGGGCTACTACCTATACAGGGCGCACTTTTATGTGCAAAACGGCAAAAAAAACGGGTGCGCCATTCTTGCGTACCTCAAATCCCGCCAGCTAACTCGTAGCGGCATCACGCAATCCGCTCTCGACGGACGAAATCCTTCCAATCACCATACGCATCAACGCACGGTGATCTTCTGAGATGGACGCCCTCTCAAAGCAGATTCTTGATTCTCGGCGGACACTGGCGGGCGCCGAACTCCCGGCCCCTCGGACTCGGGGACACCCTCGTGATGATACTTGAGGCTCGTCTGCCCTATCTGACGGCGCAGCAGACGGGGGCGTTTCGCTCTCCATCATCTCCGGAAGAAGGTCCCCCGAAGACGAACTCATCTGCGAAGGCCGCAAATCCGAACTGCAAGATAAAATTTTTGGTCAGCACAGAAGCACAAATGGAGGTATTTTCTTACTAATGAACTCCCCTTTTCATACTCACGGTTCGTTGGAGGGCTGATCCTTTGGTGATAATTGTATGTCCGGATTCTCCCCGGACGCCGGACCCCCCGGTGAAGATCTCTTCCCCCGTTTAGGGGCTTTGGCCTCCGGATCTTCGGAGGCGGTCCTCTTCTCCCCCTGGAAGGAGGAGGTTTTGATTCCCCCCTCTTGAGGCGCCCTTTGGGCGAAGTAATAACTCCTTTATCTTTCCCATCGCCCCCTTTTACGGGCGCGACCTCCAACATTCTGACCAGCACGGGCTCCAGTGCGGTCTCTGGGAGGGGAGCCGGACACCTTATGAGCTTCGATCGCGCTACCCACTCCTGTGAAAAGCTATGGGTCGAGGCGAACCCTAAGCAGATAAATAAAACGTCCGGCTCTAAGCTATTTACCCGAGTGTCAAGGCGATTGCGGCTTAGGCCTGCGTCCTCGGTCAATTCCGACCGCCACCTACAAATCAAAGAACAACACAGACATCTCCACGGTGTTGCACCCATGAAGTGTTGGAGAATTCGAGGTCCCTCGGGTTGAACTCCCATAGGCGGAGAGGGCGGTGTTTGCGGCGGCGAGAGGCGCTGGTTAGCATTACTGCATCACCACAGCCAGATTGATCTCCCTCGCTTGGAGGTCTCGAATCCAGCCTGCGGTGAGGGCACGTCTTGGACGGCCCCAATTGAGCCCTTGGTTGACCCACGACATCGATCGGCGTGGAGGTCCCGGCGGAATGAAGGCGGCGGCTTTGCTTGCGCCCTTGAGCGGTGATATAGAACCACTCCTATTGCCACAATCCGAGTTCCTCTTGGAAGGAACCCTCGAGCCACAGGGCATCGACCCTTATGCTTATGGCCGCCCGCGCACTCCGCTTGCGCCCCGATCATCTTGGCTCCACATTGAAGGTTTTCAGCCATAGGCGAAGTGGGGGTGACGCAGGAAGGCCTCATGACGATAATGAATGCGGAGATATGGAGGATGGACTCGGAGCCAAATCGTGAAAATCCAGCCCGTAGTAGAACATGAGCCCTCTCACGAAGGGGTCCGTCGGAAGCCTAAACCCCGATGGAGGTGGGGTCGAAGACAACATACTCACGGGCTCGGGGCGGGCACGGCCTGCCCTTGGGCGAGCAACTGTCTTAAATCTCGTGGGGCAGTGCTTGGCCTCCGTAGCTTTGACCGTCCTCCTCCGTGGCGGAGGAGGCATCCACCGACCATGGAGGTCGGGCGGACATGGTTGAGAATCCGGCGCTCGAATCCGGGGCTTTGGGTGCTGGAACTAGGAGCGAGAAGGAGATTCGATCGAGATTGAAGAAAAGGCAGTCCTTGGTCCTCTTATAAAGGGAAAAAATACCAAGGGTGCGTCTCGTGACCGTTCGATTCACCTTTGATGGAGGCGTGGCGCCGAACACGGTTGGGTTACCCACGCACGTATTAATGAGAATCCTGGAATAAGGGGAACACGATCTACTGCTTGACAAGGCGTGCCAAGGAAGCGCCGCTAAGCGTCTTTGAGGTGGTATAGTAAAAACGATTCAAACAAAAGCTTGGTTGCGGTGTGATGTCACGCCGCATAATACATCAATGATTGGACTGGTGTACATTTTATTCTCTCTACGGTGGAATGTGGAATTTATTTTGCAGAGCCGGACACTACCCTGGTGTTCATGATCTTCTCTGGATTATTCAAGGGAGGAACCCGCCTTGCAATGCCGAACATTATCTTGCGCCGGACTTATCGTCATTGAAGCCTGGTTCAGGGACTCTTGAGGAGTCTGGACTAGGGGTGTCCGGACAACCGACTATCATCGTCCGCGGACTCCAAAACTACGAAGATACAAGATTGAAGACTCATCCCGTGTCCGGATGGGACTTTCCTTGGCGTGGAAGGCAAGCTTGGAGATACGGATATGTAGATCTCCTACCATTGTAACCGACTCTGTGTAACCCTAGCCTCCTCCGGTGTCTATATAAACCGGAGGGCTTTAGTCCGTAGGACAACATGCATTACAACAATCATACCATAGGCTAGCTTTAGGGTTTAGCCTCCTTGATCTTGTGGTAGATCCACTCTTGTACTACCCATATCATCAATATTAATCAAGCAGGACGTAGGGTTTTACCTCCATCGAGAGGGCCCGAACCTGGGTAAAAACATCGTGTCCCTCGTCTCCTGTTACCATCCACCTAGACGCACAGTTCGGGACCCCCTACCCGAGATCCGCCGGTTTTGACACCGACACCCGGCCCTCGCATGATTGCAAGACCAACCCTCTGCGTACATCATTACGCTCTGGAGATACCATGGGCGTAGGGGGAGGGGCACGACCACCACAGACCCAGAGTGCGGCTCGACCACACCAGGGGCTCACAAGTGTGTCACTCTTTGTTTATTATTTTCCGTCTTTGTATACACAGGACCCCGTTAACCCGAGGCCCTGTCCGGCGGTGAACCTGCCGAACTCACGATGCAACAGCCAGGGAAGAAAGAAGGCTGCGATGAAACACTCAGGTGGTCTCCATTACGAGCATTAAATTTGATTATATACACCAGTCCGCAGCCCACCCCTGGAGGGGGACATGTTTAATTAGTCCAATCCCTTGCTTACCGCACTATTTGTATCCCTCCGCACTCATAGCAGACTTCCTTGAATAAATAATGCATCACTTTTTGCTTGTAATTACATTAGTTTACATATATGTTTATTAAATGACATCTTGCACCCGTACATTTTGGTACGGCTGAATACACCAGGGGCTTATGTTTCCCGCATTATGGTGTGATAAGTCCGAACACTTTCACAAGTGCGGCACCCCGAACTTATAGCATTATATGAATCGGCTCTGAATCATGTCTTGGGTCAATAGTTGGGTTTGCCCGCTCCCACGTTTTGGTGCCTTACGTTCCGTTCGCCGGCTAAGGTGGCATTTGGGAGAACCATCGCGATTGCGCCCGGTTGAGCTGGGCGGCGCCTCGATGGAAAAGCTAAAACCGGCGGCATGATAAGGCGAGAGACCGTCGCTGTTCGAGAGGTCTTTTGGGTCCCTAAAGACTTATCTTGCTTGAGCGAAGCACGGATAATGTCCGACGAAAGGCGTGGATAGCGCCCAATTCGGTCTTCCGAATACTAGGGGCTTCACGAAATTAAAAATTATAGAATTCTATGGCTCGATGAGAGTGTTCAAGCATTATAAGTCCGGTTGCCTTGTTACGTTGTGTTGAGTGCCTCCTCGATGGACCCAAAATGGGAACAAGAGTACTCAAGTTTATCCCGATCACCCCACACTTTCATGACTTGGGGGTTAAAGCCAACGACTTGCCATCTCTCGATCTTATAAGCGGCCGCATAGAAGGTAATATTTTAAATTAAACAAGTGTTGCTTAGCGCATATGAACAAAGTTTTCAGCGCATAGGATAATACATAGCGATTGTACTCAAAAATTACATCTCTGGGGCACTCATCCGCAATATGGCGGGCACCCTTTAGGATAGTCTTATAGTACATTTCGGGCGTACGATACTCCTTGCCCGCTGGCGGCGGGTCAGTAAGAAGCCTCTCTCCATCCAGCCTGCCCCAGTGCACCTTTGTGCGGGCAAGGGCCCGATGAGGGAGTCCTGGACTAGGGGGTGTCCGGACAGCCGGACTATCATCGTCCGCCGGACTCCAAGACTACGAAGATACAAGATTGAAGACTCCGTCCCGTGTCCGGATGGGACTTTCCTTGGCGTGGAAGGCAAGCTTGGCAATACGGATATGTAGATCTCCTACCATTGTAACCAACTCTGTGTAACCCTAGCCTCCTCCGATGTCTATATAAACCGGAGGGCTTTAGTCCGTGGACACAATATACATCACAACAATCATACCATAGGCTAGCTTTGGGTTTAGCCTCCTTGATCTCGTGGTAGATCCACTCTTGTACTACCCATATCATCAATATTAATCAAGCAGGATGTAGGGTTTTACCTCCATCGAGAGGGCCCAACACAGGTAAAACATCGTGTCCCTTGTCTCCTGTTACCATCCGCCTAGACGCACAGTTCGGGACCCCCTACCCGAGATCCGCCGGTTTTGACACCGACATTGGTGCTTTCATTGAGAGTTCCTCTGTGTCGTCACCGATAGGCTCGTTGGCATCTTCAATCAACAACGCGGTCCAGGGTGAGACTTTTCTCCTCGGACAGATCTTCGTATTCGGCAGCTTCGCACTGCGGGCTAATTCACTTGGCCATCTGGAGTAGATCGAAAGCTCGCCCACAGCCATCGAGTCGATTCGGAAGCCTAAACTTCACAGCCGACATCCGGGGACTTGATCCTCGACGGGCTCGAGCCAAAGCCAAGCGTGCCGCACTGTTGCGATGGGCATGATCTAGCTCTACCGCCGAACAGTGCCTTGATGGCCGCACACGAATCTGCTTCGGCCCTTAGTCCGGAGCCGATCGCCCAGATCGAGGACCGGTGGATGGACACCACCTCGGGGGCTTCAACTTCCACGGCGATGGAGCCAAATACTAACCTTGTCCCTCGCGAAACTCGTGATTCTGAGGTACCGGACTCCTTGCCGGACTCCGGACCTCCCGCGCCCCTGCCAATCAAATCTGATTGGGCGCCGGTTATGGAATTCACCGCCGCGGACATCTTCCAATACTCGCCCTTTGGCGACATCCTAAATTTGCTAAAGCATCTCTACGCTATCGGAGAGTCTGGCTGGACTATGGCGGGATGGTTGGGATACGGACGACGAAGAAATTCAGAGCCCACCCACCACCCACTTTGTAGCCACTGTCGACGATCTTACCAACATGCTAGACTACGACTCCGAAGACATCGACGCTATGGACGACGATGCCGGAGACGAACAGGAACCAGCGCCCACAGGGCACTGGAAGACAACCTCGTCATACGACATATACATGGTGGACACCCCAAAGGATGGGGACGGCGAAGAAGTAGCGGAGGAAGATTCCTTAAAGAAACAGCCCAAGCGCCGGCGTTAGCGGCGCCGCTCTAAATCCCGCCACAGCAAGAATGGAGATTCCGGCACAGGAGATAATAATACCCCAGAGAGTGCCGTAGATAATGCCCTCTAGCAAGACTCAGCGCAGGAGGACGCAGAAGCAAGCCCCCACGAGAGGGCGGCAGACGAAGAGGTCGAGGATTATAACTATATACCTCCCTCCGAAGATGAGGCAAGCTTCAACGACGACGAATTCGTCGTGCCCGAGGATCCCGTTGAACAAGAGCGTTTTAAACGCAGGCTTATCGCCACGACAAATAGCCTAAAGAAAAAGCAGCAGTAGCTTCAAGCTAATCAGGACCTGCTGGCCGATCGATGGACCGAGGTCCTCGCGGCCGAAGAGTTTAAACTCGAACGCCCCTCCAAAAGCTACCCCAGACGCAAGCTACTCCCCCGATTAGAGGAGGAAGCATACATACCTTCATCACCAGCGCACGATACGGCCGACCAACCACCCCGTGGTCGCGACAGAGAGGTATCCAGACCCTCCACAAAGACCGTACCCCGGCATCGCTCCAAACGTACGAAGCCAAGAGGGAACGCGCCGGACTTGCGAGACGTATTGGAGGACAAAGCAAGGCAATCTAGATCCATCTACGGATAACGAGGGCGCCCCACGACCCGCGCCGGATACAATAACCTCGGCCGGGCCGAACACAACAGACAACGCTCTCTCGAGCTGCGTCGTGATATCGCTCAATATAGGGGCACCGCACACCCGCTATGCTTCACTGACGAAGTAATGGATCATCAAATCCCTGAAGGGTTTAAACCCGTAAACATCGAATCCTACGATGGCACAACAGACCCCGCGGTTTGGATTGAAGATTATCTCCTTCACATCCATATGGCCCGCCGCGACGATCTCCATGCCATCAAGTATCTCCCACTCAAGCTTAAAGGACCAGCGCGGCATTGGCTTAACAGCTTGCCCGCAGAGTCAATTGGGTGTTGGGAAGACCTGGAAGCCGCATTCCTCGACAATTTCTAGGGCACGTATGTGCGGCCACCAGACGCCGATGACCTAAGCCACATAATTCAGCAGCCAGAGGAATCGGCCAGACAATTCTAGACGCGGTTCTTGACAAAGAAAAACCAAATCGTCGACTGTCCGGATGCAGAGGCCCTCGCAGCCTTCAAACATAACATCCGTGACGAGTGGCCAGCCCGCACAGGGGACAGAAAAGCGAAATCCATGGCAGCACTCACATCATTAATGACCGCTTTTGCGGGGAGAGGATAGCTAGCTAGCTCGCAGCAACAACCTCAATAAAAATTCTGGCGGTCCGGATACTAAGGACCACAACGGCAGAGTCACGTCGAAACAAAAACAAACGCCGCGTGCTTGGCGGCGATAAGGAGGATCTGGCGGTCGGCGCCGGATTCCGAGGCTCTAAACCCGGTCGTGGAAGAAGCCATTTAAAAGAACCACTCGGGTCCGTCCAACTTGGACCGAATACTTGACCGCTTATGCGGATACATGGCACCCGAAAAGCCAGCCAATCACACCAACAGAGATTGCTGGGTGTTCAAGCAGCAGAGCAAGTTAATTGCGAAAACAATGACAAGGGGCTAAACAATGACGACGAGGAAGAGACCCGACCCCGAACAATAGAGGATGAAGGGTTTCCCCCACAAGTGCGAGCGGTGAATATGATTCATAACCCATATACCCAAGAGGGAGCGGAAGCGTGCACTAAGGGGCGTCTATGCGATGGAGCGATCGCCCAAGTTCAATCCATGGTCCTCTTGTCCGATCACTTTCGATCGAAGAGACCATCCGACCAGCATCGCCATGGCGGATTCGCCACATTGGTTTTAGACCCAATCGTCGATGGATTTCACCTCACAAGAGTCCTCGATGGACGGCGGCAAGAGCTGAACCTGCTTTATCGGGATCTGGTCGCAAGATGGGCATAGACCCTCAAGGATTAAACCAACAAAGACAACCTTGAAAGGTGTCATACCAGGTGTGAAGCCAATTATGCAGGCTCATCACTGCTGAAGTGGTCTTCGGATCCCGGACAATTTCCGGAGCAAGGAGTTAATCTTGACATAGTCCCATTCATGGCGGCTATCACGCTCTGCTCGGACGAACCGCGTTTGCAAAGTTCAACGCGTGCCGCGTTATGCATACCTCAAGCTCAAGATGCGGGCCCCGTGGAGTCATCACGGTCAATGGGAATCTGAGCGCTCCTCGAGCGGAGGAACATACAACGCAGCTCTTACTACGTATACAGAGTAGCCTTTTAAGGCAATTTCGAGTCCGGCCGTTAAATGGCGGATCAGACAAAAACGCTACGAAGCAATACCAACCAAGACCACAGCACGATCGAAGCATCGCGTAGCAATGCGGCCCTAACCCCGCCCTCGCATGATTGCAAGAACAACCCTCCGCGTACATCATTACGCTTTGGAATACCATGGGCACAGGGAAGGCACGATCACAAATGGACCCAGAGTGCGGCTCGACCACACCAGGGGCTCGCAAGTGTGCCCCCCTTTTTTTATTATTTTCCTTCTTTGTATACACAGGACTCGGTTAACAAAAGGCCCTATCCGGCGGTGAACCTGCCGAACTCACGATGCAACAGCCAGGGAGGAAAGAAGGCTGCGACAAACACTCACGTGGTCTCAATTACGAGCATTAAATTCGATTATATACACCAAGTCCGCAGCTCATCCTTGGAGGGGGACATGTTTAATTAGTCCAAATCCCTTGCTTATCGCACTATTTGTATCAGTCCGCACTCATAGCAGACTTCCTTTAATAAATAATGTAGCACTTTTTCGACTGCAATTACATTACTTTTTGCATATATATGTTCATTACATGACATCTTGCACCCGTATCTTTTGGTACGGCCTAATACACTAGGGGCTTATGTTCCCCACATTATGGTGTGATAAGTCCGAACACTTTCATAAGTGCGGCACCCCGATCTTATAGCATTATATGAATCGGCTCCGAATCATGTCTTGGGTCAATAGTTGGGTTTGCCCGGCTCCCACGTTTTGGTGCCTTACGTTCCATTCTGTCGGCTAAGGTGGCACTGGAGAACCATCGCGATTGCGCCCGGTTGAGCAGGCGAAGCGCGTCGATGGAAAAGCTAAACCGACCGGCATGATAAGGCGAGAGACCGGTCGCTGTTCAAGAGGTCTTTTCGGGTCCTTAAAGACTCACGCCGCTTCGAGCGAAGTTCCGGATAATGTCCGACGAAGGCGAGGATAGCTCCCCGGATTTGGTCTTCCGAATACCAGGGGCTTCGCCGAAATTTAAAATTATAGAATTCTATGGCTAAGTGAGAGTGTTCAAGCATTATAAGTCCGGTTGCCTTGTTCGTTGTGTTGAGCGCCTCCCTAGATGGACCCAAAATTGGGAACAAGAGTGCTCAAATTTATCCCGAACACCCCAACACTCGCGGCTCGGGGGCTGAAGCCAATAACTTGCCATCTCTCAGATTTTATAAACGGCCGCACAGAATGTAATATTTTAAATTATACAAGCATTGCTTAAAGCGCACATGAACAAAGTTTTCAGCGCACAGGATAATACATAGCGAGTTTACTCAAAAATTACATCTCTGGGGCACTCATCCGCAATATCGCGGGCTCCCTTCAGGACAGTTTTATAATACATTTCGGGCGTACGATACTCCTTGCCCGGTGGCGGCGGGTCAGTGAGAAGCTTCTCCGCATCCAGCCTGCCCCAGTGCACCTTTGTGCGGGCAAGGGCCCGACGAGCACCTTCAATACAGGCGGAGCGCTTGATGACCTCCACCCAGGGGCACGGATCCACCAGCCGCTGCACAAGGCCGAAGTAGCTCCCCGGCATGGCCTGTCCAGGCCATAGCCGGACTATAAGGCCCTTCATGGCCTCCTCAGCTACCTTGTGGAGTTCGACCAGCTGCTTCAGCTGGTCGCCTGGGCACGGATGGCGGCCTCGGCGTCTTGAGACCGAAGACCTTCTCCGTCGAGCTCCCTCCTTGCCATGATAGAATCGGCGGCATCGGACACACTCTGCGCAGATCTGCAAACGCCTCGAGAGCTCGAATGCGGGTAAGTGTCGTAGTTTACGTTAACATGCTTGCTTTGCATGAAAAATGCCTTACCGCCGCTATCTTCTTTACATCTTCAACCTCCTGAAGGGCCTTACGGGCCTCGGCCTTGGCGGACTTGGCACTTTCGAGGGCCGAGGCAAGCTCGGACTCCCGAGTCTTGGAGTCACGCTCTAAGCTCTCCTGCTTCTCCATGAGAGCCTGGAGCTCTTGCCGCACTTCCGCCACCCGTGCCTCCTGCTTTTCTCGCTCCGCCCGTTCAGTGTCAGATTTGCGTTCGACGCGGACACAGCCTCCTTCGTGGCTGCCACCTCGTTTGTGGCCCCGCAATACCCACATTATCCTTGTTAATTTTTTGCAACCTAAATCCTTTTACGTAAGGTAAATCTTCAAAGTAGTGTTACTCACCTTCTTTGTCCTCGAGCTGCTTCTGGCATGGCGAGCTCTCGCTCGGACCGCCGAGATCTGCTTCAATGCATCGACCTCCATGATCAAGTCTGGCAGAGGTCAGCGGCGCAGCCCGCAAACCCATAATGACATATTTCAAGCAACCCTGCGTATATCTTTTTAGATCCTCAGTCCGTCTTTTCTTTCCGAACACCAGAATGAGCATCAGGGGCTACTGTCTATGCGGTATTACATTACGTAATTTCAACTTCTTACCTCAAAGCTTTGTTAGAAGGCTGCTGCGAGCTTCGTCGGCCCGCTCTTGGCGAGCTGAACCTTCTGAATCACCGCACTCATGATAGTGCGGTGTTCTTATTCGATGGAAGCGCCTTTGAGCGCCTCCAACAAGTTGTCCGGTGCCTCCGGTTGGACGCGGGCCGCCGGTGTCACGGTCTTGCCCTTCTTTCGAAGGGGCCGCCTGCCGGACTCTGGAACCACTGCAGGTTCTGTCGTAGAGTCCGGCACAAAGTCCGGGAGGCTGCCCTGCGGCGCCTCCAGAGCCTCCTCTTGATGGGTCCCTTTCCGGGACCCCACCTCGGCGTCCTCATCGGCGCGGGGAGTAGAGGCCGTCGGAAGTGAATCCACATCCGACGGGGCCAACGACCCGCCAAGAAGGGAGATCATCATCGGCCGGACTGCGGACAGTACGCGGCGTTAGTAGGACACTACGTGACACGAAAGAAATTGCATATCTGGGATCCGGATACTTACAATCTCGCCGGAGGCCTGGCCCTTGAAGGCCACTCCTCCTCGCCAACGTCGGTGTTGGCGGAGCTGTCCGGGGGAATAGTTCTCCCCCTCTTGGACCCTTCGGCCTCCCCTATTGGGGAAGCCTTCCTCTTCCTCTCTCCCTCCTCCGGGAGAGAGTCTTCTTCCTCCTCCTCGTCTTCGGGGGAGGAGTCCGCCTCATCGTCGGACGCCTGATTACGGGAACTCTTTCAAGTCCCCGTGGCCGCCTTCTTGGCCTTCTTCTCCGGCACCACGTGCGGTGCCGGAACCAGCAGCCCCGCTAGACGGGCGTTCACTGGGTCTTCTGGTGTGGGAGCCGGACAAATGAGCTGCTCAGCCTTCTCCATCCATTCCTGTCAAAGGAAAAGAAAGATTGAGACCCTCCTAGAATCAATCTATTTACCACAAGTGTCCCGTAAAGGGGTTGAATCACTTACCTCGTCAGCTGGATGCTGCAAGCAAAATCCGCGATCTTCCGTCGCGGATGCAGGGGCTTCGGCGCCCTTAAACAGCACCCTCCAGGCGCCTTCATACGTCGTGTCGCAGAGCCCGCTTAGCGCCTGGTGCTGTTCCGGATTGAACTCCCACAGATTGAATGCCCGTTCTTGGCATGGGAGAATCCGGCGGATGAGCATGACTTGGACCACGTCGACGAGCCTGAGCTTATTGCTCGCCGGCTTCTGGATGCAGGCTCGGAGTCCCGTCAGCTCCTTTGGATTGCCCCACAACAAGCCCTTCTCTTTCCAGGAGGTGAGCTGCGTGGGGATGCCAGATCTAAACTCTGGGGCCGCCGCCCACGTGGGTTCGCGCGGCTCGGTGACGTAGAACCACCCCGATTGCCATCCCTTGACGGAGTCCACGAAGGCCCCTTCGAGCCAAAGGACGTTGGGCAACTTGCCCAACATGGCGCCTCCGCATTCCGCTTGCGTGCCCTTCATAACCTTCGGCTTGACGTTGAAGGTCTTGAGCCACAGGCCGAAGTGGGGCCGAATGCAGAGGAAGGCCTCGCACACGACGATAAACGCCGATATGTTGATGATGAAGTTCGGCGCCAGATCGTGGAAATCCAGGCCGTAGTAAAACATGAGCCCCCGGACAAAAGGGTGAAGAGGAAAGCCCAGTCCGCGGAGGAAGTGGGGGAGGAAAACGACCCTCTCATGGGGCCCGGGGTGGGGATGAGCTGCCCCTCGTCGGGCAGCCGATGCGCGATGTCGCCAGAAAGGTATCCGGCGCTGCGCAGCTTGGTGATGTGCTCCTCCTTAACGGTGGAGGCCAACCATTTGCCTCCCGCTCCGGACATGGTCGGAGAAGGTCGAGGCGAGATGCGCGAGCTTGAGCGTTGGAGCTTGAGTGCGGAGATGGATAAGCAAAGGAGGAAGAAGGCGTGGTGAGAAGGTAAATCCTTATCCCTTGTATATAGGCGGACGGAGACTATCGTCCCCGCCACCGGTAAAACTCGCTTATCTCCCAAGCGCCACCATCGATGGCGCGGTTGGGTTACCCACATCCGTATTGATGAGAATCCGGAATAAGGGAACACGATCTCCGCTTTGACAGACGTGCCAAGAAACCGCTTAGCTAAACGTCTTTGAGGTGGTATAATAAAAACGATTTAAATAAAGGCTTGGTAGCGGTGTGATGTCGTGCGCATAATATGTCGTGAGATTGGACTTGTGTACATTTTATTCTCTCTACGGTGGAATGTGGAATTTATTTTGCAGAGCCGGACACTATCCTGGTGTTCATGATCTTCTCTGGATTATTCAAGGGAGGAACCCGCCTTGCAATGCCGAACATTATGCGCGTCGGACTTATCGTCATTGAAGCCTGGTTCAGGGGCTACTGAGGGAGTCCTGGACTAGGGGGTGTCCGGACAGCCGGACTATCATCGTCCGCCGGACTCCAAGACTACGAAGATACAAGATTGAAGACTCCGTGCCGTGTCCGGATGGGACTTTCCTTGGCGTGGAAGGCAAGCTTGGCAATACGGATATGTAGATCTCCTACCATTGTAACCGACTCTGTGTAACCCTAGCCTCCTCCGGTGTCTATATAAACCGGAGGGCTTTAGTCCGTAGGACACAACATACATCACAACAATCATACCATAGGCTAGCTTTAGGGTTTAGCCTCCTTGATCTCGTGGTAGATCCACTCTTGTACTACCCATATCATCAATATTAATCAAGCAGGACGTAGGGTTTTACCTCCATCGAGAGGGCCCGAACCTGGGTAAAACAATCGTGTCCCTTGTCTCCTGTTACCATCCGCCTAGACGCACAGTTCGGGACCCCCTACCCGAGATCCGCCGGTTTTGACACCGACACCCGACGAGCACCTTCAATACAGGCGGAGCGCTTGATGACCTCCACCCAGGGGCATGCATCCACCAGCCGCCGCACGAGGCCGAAGTAGCTCCCAGGCATGGCCTGTCCAGGCCACAGCCGGACTATAAGGCCCTTCATGGCCTCCTCAGCTACCTTGTGGAGCTCGACCAGCTGCTTCAACTGGTCGCTAGGGGGCACCGGATGGCCGGCCTCAGCATACTGAGACCAGAAGACCTTCTCTGTTGAGCTCCCCTCCTCGCCTCGGTAGAATGCGGTGGCATCGGATACACTGCGAGGCAGATCTGCAAACGCCCCTAGAGAGCTCCGAATTCGGGTAAGTGTCAGGTAGTTTACATTAACATGCTTGCTTTGCATGAAAAATGCCTTACCCGCCGCTATTTTATTCATATCCTCAACCTCCTGAAGGGCCTTACGGGCTTCGGTCTTGGCAGACTTGGCACTTTCGAGAGCCGAGGCGAGCTCGGACTCTCAAGTCTTTGAGTCGTGCTCCAAACTCTCATGCTTCTCCATGAGAGCCTGGAGCTCTTGCCACACCTCCGCCACCCGCGCCTCCTGCTTTTCTCGCTCTGCCCGTTCCGCGGCCGCATTGCGTTCGGCCGCGGACACAACCTCCTTCAGGGCTGCCACCTCGTTCGTGGCCGCTGCAGTGCCCATGTTATCCTCGTTATTTTTTGCAACCTAAATCCTTTTCTGTAAGGTGATTATTCAAAGTGGTGTTACTCACCTTCTTTGTCCTCGAGCTGCTTTTTGGCACGGCCGAGCTCTTGCTCGGACCGCTCGAGATCCTGCTTCAATGCACCGACCTCCATGATCGGTCGACAGAGGTCAGCAGCAAGAGCTCTGCAAACCCATATCGACATACTTTTTAGCAACCCTACGTATATCTTTTTAGATCCTCAGTCCGGCTTTTCTTTTCGAACACCGAACTAAGCATCAGGGGCTACTGTCTATGCGGTATTACATTACATAATTTTAACTCCTTACATCAAAGATTGTTAGAAGGCTACTGCAGGCTTCGGTCAGCCCGCTCTTGGCGAGCTGGACCTTCTGAATCACCACACTCATAACAGTGCGGTGTTCTTCCTCAATGGAGGCGCTTTGGAGCGCCTCCGACAACTTGTCCGGTGCCTCCGGTTGGACGGGGGCCGCCGGTGTCGCGGTCTTGCCCTTCTTGCGAAGGGGCCGCCTGCCGGACTCTGGATCCACTACGGGTTCTGGTGTGGAGTCCGGCGCAAAGTCCGGGAGGCTGCCTTGCGGCGCCACCGGAGCTTCCTCCTGATGGGTCCCTTTCCGGGATCCCACCTCGGCGTCCTCATCGGCGCGAGGGGTGGAGGCAGTCGGGATGGAATCCACATCCGACGGAGCCAACGACCCGCTCGATGAAGCGGGGAGATCATCATCGGCCGGACTGCAAGCAGTATGCGGCATTAGAAAGACACTATGTGACACAAAAGAAATTGCAGATTATTCAGGGATCCGGATACTTACGATCTCGCCGGAGGCCTGGCCCTTGAGGGCCATTCTTCATCGCCAATGTTGGTGTTGGCGGAGCTGTCCAGTTCTTCCCCTCTTGGACCCTTCGGCCTCCCCTGTTGGGGAGGCCTTCCTCTTTCTCTCTCCCTCCTCTGGGAGAGAGTCTTCTTCCTCCTCCTCATCTTCGGGGGAGGAATCCGCCTCGGAGTCGTCGGACACTTGAAAACGGGAACTCTTTCGAGTACCCATGGCCACATTCTTGGCCTTCTTCTCCGGCACCACGTGCGGTGCCGGAACCAGCAGCCCCGCTAGACGGGCGTCCACTTGGTCTTCTGGCATGGGAGCCGGGCAGATGAGCTGCTCGGCCTTCTTCATCCATTCCCGTCAAAGGAAAAGGGAGATTGAAACCCGCTTAGGGTCGAACCATTAACAACAAGTGTCCCGTAAAGGGGTAGAATCACTTACCTCGTCAGCTGGACGCTGCGAGTGAAATCCGCGGTCTTCCGTCGCGGATGCGGGACTTCGGCGCCTTAAACAGCACCTCCAGCGCCTTCAGACGTGCGTGGTGTCGAAGAGCCCGCTCAACGCTTGGTGCTGTTCTCGATCGAACTCCATAGATTGAATGCCCATTCTGGCATGGGAGAATCCGCTGACGAGCATGACTTGGACCACGTTGACCAGCTGAGCTTCTTGTTCACCAGCTTACGGATACATGCTTGAGTCCCGGCTCCTTCAAATTACCCCACAAAGCCCTTCTCTTTCCGGGAGGTGAGCTGCGAGGGATGCCAGATCTGAACTCGGGGCCGCCGCCACGAGGGTCGCGCTCGGTGATATAGAACCACCCCGACTGCCACCCCTTGACGGATTCCACGAGGGCCCCTTCGAACCAAAGGACGTTGGGCATCTTGCCCAACATGGCGCCTCCGCACTCCGCTTGAGTGCCCTTCACAACCTTCGGCTTGACATTGAAGGTCTTGAGCCACAAGCCGAAGTGGGGCTGGATGCAGAGGAAGGCCTCGCACACGACGATAAACGCCGAGATGTTGAGGATGAAGTTCAGCGCCAGATCATGGAAATCCAGGCCGTAGTAGAACATGAGCCCCCGGACAAAGGGGTGAAGTGGAAAGCGCAGTCCGCGGAGGAAGTGGGGAAGGAAAACAACCCTCTCATGGGGCCTGGGGGTGGGGATGAGCTGCCCCTCGTCGGGCAGCCGATGCACGATGTCGCCGGAAAGGTATCCGGCGTTGCGCAGCTTTGTGATGTGCTCCTCCGTAACGGTGGAGGCCAACCACTTGCCTCCCGCTCCGGACATGGTCGGAGAAGGTTGAGACGAGATGCGCGAACTTGGGCGCTGGAGCTCGAGTGCGCGGAGGTGGATAAGCAAAGGAGGAAGAAGGTGTAGGTGAAAAGGTGAATCCTTATCCCTTATATAGGCGGACGAAGACTATACGTCCCCACCGGCCTGGTAAAACTCGCTTATCTCCCAAGCGCCAACATCAATGGCGCGGTTGGGTTACCCACGTCCATATTGATGAGAATCCCGGAATAAGGGGAACACGATCTCTGCTTCGACAAGACGTGCCAAGGAAACCGCTTCGCTAAACGCGCTGAGGCGGCACAATAAAAAAACAATTCAAGTAAAGGCTTGGTGGTGGTGTGACGTCATGCCGCAAAATACGTCAGCAGATTGAACTTGTGTACATTTTATTCTCTCTACGGTGGAATGTGGAATTTATTTTGCAGAGCCGGACACTATCTGGTGTTCACAATCTTTTCGGATTATTCAAAGGAGGAACCCGCCTTGCAATGCCGAACATTATGCGCTACTGGACTCATCGTCATTGAAGCCGTGTTCAAGGGCTCTTGAGGAGTCTGGACTAGGGGTGTCCGGACAGCGGACTATCATCGTCCGCGGACTCCAAGACCACGAAGATACAAGATTTAAGACTCCGTCCCATGTCCGGATGGGACTTTCCTTGGCGTGGAAGGCAAGCTTGGCGATACGGATATGTAGATCTCCTACCATTGTAACCGACTCTGTGTAACCCTAGCCCTCTCTGGTGTCTATATAAACAGGAGGGCTTTAGTCCGTAGGACATATCCTCCATTACAACAATCATACCATAGGCTAGCTTTTAGGATTTAGCCTCCTTGATCTCGTTGTAGATCCACTCTTGTACTACCCATATCATCAATATTAATCAAGCAGGATGTAGGGTTTTACCTCCATCAGGAGGGCCCGAACCTAGGTAAAACATCGTGTCCCTTGTCTCCTATTACCATCCGCCTAGACGCACAGTTGGGGACCCCCTACCCGAGATCCGCCGGTTTTGACACCGACACTAACCATTGCATGAAACATATGGATCCAAATCAGCCCCTTACGAAGCAACGCATAAACTAGGGTTTAAGCTTCTGTCACTCTAGCAACCCATCATCTACTTATTACTTCCCAATGCCTTCCTCTAGGCCCAAACAATGGTGAAGTGTCATGTAGTCGACGGTCACATAACACCACTAGAGGAGACACAACATACATCTCATCAAAATATCGAACGAATACCAATTTCACATGACTACTTATAGAAAAAATTCTCCCATGTCCTCAGGAACAAACGTAACTACTCACAAATCATATTCATGTTCATAATTAGAGGGGTATTAATGTGCATATAGGATCTGAACATATGATCTTCCACCGAATAAACCAACTAGCATCAACTACAAGGAGTAATCAACACTACTAGTGACCCACAGGTACCAATCTGAGGTTTTGGGACAAATATTGGATACAAGAGATGAAGTAGGGTTTGAGAGGAGATGGTGCTGGTGAAGATGTTGATGGAGATTGACCCCCTCCCGCTGAGAGGATCGGCGGTGATGATGATGGTGATGATTTCCCCCTCCCGGAGGGAAGTTTCCCCGCAGAATAGCTCCTCCGGAGCCCTAGATTGGTTCCGCCAAGGTTCCGCCTCGTGGCAGCGGTGTTTCGTCCCGAAAGCTTGCTTATGATTTTTTCCAGGGTAAAAGACTTCATATAGCATAAGATGGTCATCGGAAGCTGCCGGGGCCCACGAGGCGGGCGCCCGGGGTAGGGCGCCCCCCACCTCGTGGGCTGTGGTGAGGCCCCTCTGGTACTTTCTTCATCCAATATTTTTTATTAAATCCAATAATGACTTTCTTGGAGTTTCAGGAATTTTGGAGTTGTGCAGAATAGGTCTCTAATATTTGCTCCTTTTCCAGCCTAGAATCCCAGCTGCCTGCATTCTCCCACTTCATGTAAACCTTATAAAATAAGAGAGAGAATAAGCATAAGTATTGTGACATAACGTGTAATAACAACCCATGATGCAATAAATATCGATATAAAAGCATGATGCAAAATGGACATATCAAGCAATAATAATAAATCTCGAACGACAACACTTTCTCAAAACAATCATAATATGATATAACAAGATGGTATCTCGGTAGACCTTTCTGAGACCACAAAACATAAATGCAGAGCACCCCTGAAGATCAAGGACTGACTAGACATTGTAATTCATGGTAAAAGGGATCCAGTCACAGTCATACTCAACGTAAATTAATAGCAATGCATGCAAATGACAGCGGTGCTCTCCAACTGGTGCTTTTTAATAAGAGGATGATGACTCAACATAAAAGTAAATAGATAGGCCCTTCGTAGAGGGAAGCAGGGATTTGTAGAGGTGCCAGAGCTCGAGTTTTGAAATAGAGATAAATAATATTTTGAGCGGCATACTTTCATTGTCAACATAACAACTGAGAGATCTCGATATCTTCCATGCTACACACATTATAGGCAGTTCCCAAACAGAATGGTAAAGTTTATACTCCCCCACCACCAACAAACATCAATCCATGGCTTGTCCGAAACAACGGGTGCCGTCCAACTAACAACAATCCTGCGGGAGTTTTGTTTGCAATTATTTTGAGTTGATTTGATCATGGGACTGGGCATCCCGGTTGCCGGCCATTTTCTCGTGAATGATGAGTGGAGTCCACTCATCGTGAGAATAACCCACCTAGCATGGAAGATATAGACAATCCTAGTTAATACATGAGCTATTCGATCATACGAAACATAATTTCATTTGATGGTTTAGAGTTTGACACATACAAATTTACTTGGAACGGCAGGTAAATACCGCATATTGGAAGGTATGGTGGATTCATATGGAATAACTTTGGGGTTTATGGAAGTGGATGCACAAGCAGTATTCCCGCTTAGTAGAAGTGAAGGCTAGAAAGAGACTGGGAAGCGACCAACTAGAGAGCGACAACAGTCATGAACATGCATTAAGATTAATCAACAATGAGTGCAAGCATGAGTATATAAATCACCATGAACATAAATATCGTGCCACTCAAATCATTCAAAGGAGGATATCACCCTATCATACCACGTCACAACCATTTTAATAGCATGTTGGCACACAAGGTAAACCATTATAAACTCCTAGCTAATTAAGCATGGCATGAGCAACTATAATCTCTAATTGTCATTGCAAACATGTTTCATCCATAATAGGCTGAATCAGGAACGATGGACTAATCATATTTACAAAAACAAGATAGGTCGAGTTCATACCAGCTTCTCTCATCTCAATCAGTCCATCATATATCGTCATTATTGCCTTTCACTCGCACGAACGAACGGTGTGGATAATAATAATAGTGCACATGCATTGGATTAAGCTGGAATCTGCAAGCATTTAATACAAAGGAGAAGACAAGGTAATATGGGCTCTAGGTTAGATAAAAAATAATGCATATGGGAGCCACTCAACATTTTCATCGTGGTCTTCTCCTCTCGACCCCAAAGGAAAGAAAATAAATAAAACTATTTACACGGGAAAGCTCCCACAAGCAAAAGAAGAACAAGAAATCTTTTCGGGTTTTCTTTTAATTACTACTACAAGCATGGAAAGTAAACTAGCTAAAGGCTACAACTGATTTTTTGGTTTTTCTTAAGGTTTTTTAAACACACAAGAAGAAAGCAAGAAAAAGAAATAAACTAGCATGGATAGTACAATGAAAAAGTATGAGCACCAACAACTAGCATGAGTATGTGATAATGAATGTAATGAGTTGCCTCCGTCCTCCTCTCATATTCGTTCGCCTCCTCCCTGGTTATAAAGTATCTCCTTTTTGCCTAAAAGTCAAAGAAAGTGGGAGCAAGCAGAGCAACATGGATGGTATGTCGTCTGTCATAGATTAGTCGGTACTAGAGGAACTGTTCATTCCTCTCAAGAAACTAATGGCTAAGCATGGCACTATAATCTATATAAGCAGGAGGCAACTCCATGTCACTTCCATGTATGGGTAAACCAATATAGTTAGCTACACGAGTTGCATAAATCCCACCAAAAAAATCTCCACATGTACCATTAAGATGCAGCGTTCGTGCAACAATTGCCCCCAAGTTATATTGTCTATCACCTAATACGGCACTCTTGAGGACACTAAGATCTGGAACGCACATGTGACAAGCCTCATCTTTACCATTAATGCATCTACCTATAAAGAGAGCTAAATAATGTATGGAAGGGAAATGAATGCTCCCTATGGTAGCTTGTGTGATTTCTCTAGATTCCCCCACAGTGATACTAGCAAGAAAGTCTTTATATTCAGATTTGCGAGGTTCACTCACATTGCCCCACTACGGGAGTTTACAAGCAGTATTAAAATCTTCTATGTCCATGGTATATGATTTATCATAAAGATCGAATAAAACAGTGTGAGAATTGCGCGAGGATGTAAATTTAAACCTTCTCACAAAGGAATCAGTGAGGTAGTAGTATTGTAGGCACTTATCTGACACGAAGTCCTCAAGATCAGCATTACGCACATACGCATCAAATTCATCCTTGAAACCGGCTTGGACCATAAACTCCTCTGACGGCCATTCACAAGGCCGCACTTGAGCTTCCCTCGGTGGTTCATCGTCCGGCTCACGTATCGCGAGCCTTGTTCCTTGCTTCCCTGAGGAACCACCTTGGTATATTTTTCTATGCATTTTTCTTTCTCTGAAAAATTTCTAAAATTTTTAGTGACTCAAAATAAAAGCGAACCAAACTCAACAAGATTAATAGCAACTACTCCCACAAGTGCCTAGAGGCTATATCATGCATTAGAACTACTTGGGACCATATGCATTTGACATGCAAGCTCAAGAACAGGGTCACCACAGCAGCAAAAATTTGCAATAAATAAAGCACTAGAACAAAAACTAATTGGACCATTGGAGGAGTCACATACCGAAGAACAATCCCCCAAAACAGTTTTGTGAATGGAGCTTTGAGCAAGGAGATCGAAAATGGCATCTAGATGAGAGAGAACACGGGTTTGTGCTATGGGAGGATTTTTTCTGGAGGAAGACGAAGTGAGTGGGTGCTGGAATAAGTGGAGGGGGTCCACGTGGGGACCATGAGGCAGGGGGCGCACCCCAGGGGGGCGCCCTGTGCCCTCATGGCCAAATGGTGGGCCCCCTGGTGTGTTCTCAGTGCCAGAAATTCTTAAATATTCTATAAAAAATCATACTTCATTTTCAGGACATTTGGAGAACTTTTATTTTCGGGGGATTTTTTATTGCATGGATAACTCAGAAAGCAGACAATGCCATTTTTTGCTTTATTTATTCTAAATAACAGAAAGTAAAAGGAGGGTACAGAGAGTTGTGCTTTCTAACTTCATCCATCTCATGCTCATCAAAAGGAATCCACTAACAAGGTTGATCAAGTCTTGTTAACAAACTTCTTCCGAATAACATAAAATCGGAGATTTTTCGAATAACACTAGGTTACCTCAAAGGGGATATGAATGTCCCAACAATAAGAATATCATATTTCTTTTTTATAGTAGGAAGAGGAAATTCAAAACCTCCAATAATAATCGTTGAATTTTTTTTCAATAGAATTGGTACTGTGGACTTGAGGTTGTTTCCTCGGAAAGTGTACCGTATGCTCATTACCATTAACATGAGGCATTGCCTTTGTTGCAATCAATAACAGTCCCTGCAGTATTCAAAAAGGGTCTACCAAGGATAATTGACATACTATCATCCTCGGGAATATCAAGAATAACAAAGTCCGTTAAAATAGTAACATTTGCAACCACAATAGGTACATCCTCACAAATACCGACAGGTATATCAGTTGATTCATCCGCCATCTGCAAGGAGATTTTAGTAGGTGTCAATTTATTTGAATCAAGTCTACTATATAAAGAGAGAGGCATAACACTAACACCGACTCCAAGATCACATAAAGCAGTTTTAATATAGTTTCTTTTAATGGAGCATGGTATAGTCGGTACTCCTGGATCTCCTAGTTTCTTTGTTATTCCACCCTTAAAGGTATAATTAGCAAGCATGGTGGAAATTTCAGCTTCCGGTATCTTTCTTTTATTTGTAACAATATCTTTCATATACTTAGCATAAGGATTCATTTTATGCATATCGGTCAAACGCATACACAAGAAGATAGGTCTAATCATTTCAGCAAAGCACTCAAAATCCTCATCATCCTTTTTCTTGGATGGCTTAGGAGAAAAAGGCATGGGTTTCTGAACCCATGGTTCTCTTTCTTTACCATGCTTCCTAGCAACGAAGTCTCTCTTATCATAACATTGATTCTTTGATTGTGGGTTATCAAGATCAACAACAGGTTCAATTTCTACATCATCATTATTGCTAGGTTGAGCATCAACATGAACATCATTATTAACATTATCACTAGGTTCATGTTCGTTACCAGATTGTGTTTCCGCATCAGAAATAGAAATATCACTGGGATTCTCAGGTGTGACAACGACAGGTTCACTAGAAGAATGCAAAGTCCTATCTGTTTCCTTTTTCTTTTTCTTAGGAGGACTAGGTGCATCAACATTAGTTCTTTAAGAATCTTTCCCAACTCTCCTAGGATGGCCCTCAGGGTACAAAGGTTCCTGAGTCATTCTACCACCTCTAGTCATAACTCTAACAGCATTATCATTTTTCTTATTGTTTAATTCATTGAGAAAATTATCTTGTGCTTTAAGCACTTGTTCTACTTGAGTGGCAACCATGGATGCATGTTTACTAATAAGTTTAAGGTCACCTTTAACTCTAGACATATAATCACTCAAGTGTTCAATCATATAAGCATTACGTTTCAATTGTCTACCAACATAAGCATTGAAGTTTTCTTGTTTAACAATAAAATTATCGAACTCGTCCAAGCATTGGCTAGCAGATTTATAACGAGGGATATCACCTTCATCAAATCTATAGAGAGAATTTACCTTTACTATCTGTGCCGGGTTACCAAGACCATGTATTTCTTCTATAGGTGGTAAATTCTTAACATCTTTAGCTTTAATACCTTTTTCTTTCATAGATTTCTTTGCCTCTTGCATATCTTCAGGACTGAGAAATAGAATACCCCTTTTCTTCGGAGTTGTCTTAGGAGTTGGTTCACGAAGTGTCCAATCATTATCATTACTCAATATATTATTCAATAGCAATTCAGCTTGCTCAACAGTTCTTTCCCTGAAAACACAACAAGCACAACTATCTAGGTGGTCTCTAGAAGCATCGATTAGTCCATTATAAAAGATATCAAGTGTTTCATTTTTCTTGAGAGGATGATCAGGCAAAGCATTAAGTAATTGGAGAAGCCTCCCCCAAGCTTGTGGGAGACTCTCTTCTTCAATTTGCACAAAATTATATATTTCCCTCAAGGCAGCTTGTTTCTTATGAGCGGGGAAATATTTAGCAGAGAAGTAATAAATCATATCCTGGGGACTACGCACACAACCAGGAGCAAGAGAATTAAACCATATCTTAGCATCACCCTTTAGTGAGAACGGTAATAACTTAAGGATATAGTAATAACGAATTTTTTCCTCATGAGTAAATAGGGTGGCTATATCATTCAATTTAGTAAGGTGTGCCACAACAGTTTCAGATTAATAGCCATAAAAAGGATCAGTTCAACAAAAGTAATTAACGCAGGATCGACAAAGAAATCATAATCCTTATCAAAAATACAGATAGGTGAAGTAGCAAAAGTAGGGTCATATTTCATTCTAGCATTCAGAGACTTTTCTTTCAGCTTAACTAGCAGTTTCTTAAGATCATATATATCTTTGCAAGCAAAAGGTCTCTAGCAGTTTCTTCATCCATGACATAACCCTTAGGTACATCAGGAAATTCATATCTAGGGGGAGAATCTTCATCATCACTTTCATCAATATTATCAGTTTCAATAATTTCATTCTCTCTAACCCTAGAAAGTTGTTCATCGAGAAATTCACCTAATGGCATAGTATTATCAAGCATAGAAGTAGTTTCATCATAAGCATCATGCATAGCAGAAGTGGCATCATCAATAACATGTGACATATCAGAATCAATAGCAGGTACATGTGTAGGTGTCGCAAGTTTACTCAAAACAGAGGGTGAATCAAGTGCAGAGCTAGATGGAAGTTCCTTACCTCCCCTCGTAGTTGAGGGAAAAATCCTGGTTCTTTCATCTTTCAAGTTCCTCATAGTGATCAGCAGATATAAATCCCAAGTGACTTAAAGAATAGAGCTATTATCCCCGACAACGGCGCCAGAAAATGGTCTTGATAACCCACAAGTATAGGGGATCACAACAGTTTTTGAGGGTAGAGTATTCAACCCATATTTATTGATTCGACACAAGGGGAGCCAAAGAATATTCTCAAGTATTAGCAGCTGAGTTGTCAATTCAACCACACCTAGAAGACTTAATATTTTCAGCAAAGTATTTAGTAGCAAAGTAGTATGGAAGTAACGATAACGGTGGCAAATGTAACAGTAGCAGTTTTGTAGTAATCATAACAGTGGCAATGGACAATTAACTAAGCAAAGATCAATATGTGAAAAGCTCGTAGGCAATGGATCAATGATGGATAGTTATGTCGGATGCGATTCCTCATGCAACAGTTATAACATAGGGTGACACAGAACTAGCTCCAATTCATCAATGTAATGTAGGCATGTATTCCAAATATAATCATACGTGCTTATGCAAAAGAACTTGCATGACATCTTTTGTCCTACCCTCCCGTGGCAGCGGAGTCCTATTGGAAACTAAGGGATATTAAGGCCTCCTTTTAATAGAGTATCGGACCAAAGCATTAACACTTGGTGAATACATGAACTCCTCAAACTACGGTCATCATCGGGAGTGGTCCCGATTATTGTCACTTCGGGGTTGCCGGATCATAACACATAGTAGGTGACTATTGACTTGCAAGATAGGATCAAGAACTCACATATATTCATGAAAACATAATAGGTTTAGATCTGAAATCATGGCACTCGGTCCCTAGTGACAAGCATTAAGCATGGCAAAGTCATAGCAACATCAATCTTAGAAAATAATGGATACTAGGGATCAAACCCTAACAAAACTAACTTGATTACATGGTAAATCTCATCCAACCCATCACCGTCCAGCAAGCCTACGATGGGATTACTCATGCACGGCGGTGAGCATCATGAAATTGGTGATGGAGGATGGTTGATGATGACGATGGCGACGGATTCCCCTCTCTGTAGCCCCGAACGGACTCCAGATCAGCCCTCCCGAGGAAGGACAGGGCTTGGCGGCGGCTCCTATCGTAAAACGCGATGAATCCTTCTCTCTGATTTTTTTCTCCCCGAAAGTGAATATATGGAGTTGGGGTTGAGGTCGGTGGAGTCCCAGGGGGGCCACGAGGTAGGGGGCGTGCCCCAAGGGGCACGCCCTGCACCCTCGTGGACAGGGTGTGGGCCCCTGACGTTGATTCTTTCGCCAATATTTTTTATTAATTCCAATTTCTGCACAAAAATAATACCATGGCAGTTCTGCTGAAAACAATGTCAGTCTAGGTTAGTTCCATTCAAATCATGCAAGTTAGAGTCCAAAACAAGGGCAAAAGTGTTTGGAAAAGTAGATACGTTGGAGACGTATCAAACTCTAGCTCGCGGTGCGGCGGAGCGGGACGGGTTGTGTTGGGTGGAGATGCGGGGGAGAGTGGGGTGGAGAGACGAGGCGTCGGTGTGGTCCGCCTAATAACCTCTCTCCTCCTCCCCTCTCGCAATTACTCACCTCGAAATCCGCACCATGCTCGGCCCACCGGCTAGGCGCCGCAATTCTGGCCAAGTGGCACGGAAACTATACCATCTGGCCCACCTCAAAGCCCGCGTCGTCGCGCCATCCCTGTGTGTTGATCACCACCTCGTCGGTGTTGAGGAGCACTAGCCACTGCCCTCACTGGTGGATGGATCCTAGTCGGAAGATCAGCAGTGCCGTGCCGAGATTCGACATGAAATCGCACCCGAGGTGCGTGTCGCACCGAAGCCATGCGATGCACGTCATCTCCTCTTGACCCCCTGCCCGGGACATGGAGGGAGGAATAGTCGTCCGCTTCCTGTCTCTGCTCCCCGTTCTCGGGCAACGGGAAGTGCGAGCGAGCGCCCCACTACCCTGAAAGAAATGCGAGAGCAAAGAGGCATTCCGTAAGCAAAAGAAATACGAGACAGAGCCAAAGAGGCAAGCCAAACTAGCACCTTTTGTTGTTTCTTACAGGAGTTAACCTTTGTTGTTGGTCCAGTCCATTGGCCCACTTTGCCATGGGGAAGCCCAAAAGATCAGACCAAACATTAAGCAGTCAGTGAATATGAATGCACGGATTATTCACTCATAAAAGTTAACAGGAGTAGACCCTAAAAAATAACAGGCGTAATTAGTGGTCCCACGTCTTGTCCAGTGATAAATTGAAAAAAAATGAGTGTGTGATTTTCTGCCACATGTGTTTCTTTTTAGGGAAGGCCATATGTCATGCTTGATTTCACATCAAATAATGGATACATGTTGAAATTATTGGGACATGACCCATTATTATTTTTAGTAATCCCATGCTGCCTATATCTGGGTGATGCATGGCCTCTGCATGTGGGTGATGCATGCGTCCATTTTATTTATTATTCACAAAGACCTTACAAAGAAATACATCAGTAAGGCCGAAGCCACCATCTAGACGACACATGTTGCTACTCCTATCCTCTTGATGAAGGGGTGCCGAATGTCCGTGCCAAATACCAAACAGACATCACACCAAAGCTTAACATCTAAAGCCGGATGCCCCATCCAAGCCACATAGGCGGGACTGGGTAACACTTCAGTCCGGCGCACTCTCAGTGAGTACTAGACACACACGCTGCAAGGGCTGTCACCTCTGTCTTCCATCAATCCATCCTCAAAGCAAATGCTGATGCATCGACCTTGTCAGGCCTCTCTGCTATCGACACCACCACGACGCCAGACAACGTTGTCCTCCTGCGCGTGTCCATCGCCACACATCTGACGCCGGTCCTACACTGCTCAACGCCGCCGAGAACCGTCATCATGAATATGTAGAAAGAAACACCGCTCCACCGAAGAAGCCGTCCGCTGGTCCCTCGAGCCCGAGTGCACCTCCAAGAATGGCGCCCCCAAGTGGGTAACGACACATGATTGCCGTCGTCATCCGATCAACTGATCTAGAGTTTCCCCCAGAGCTATTGGGTGGGGTTGGGAGCTTCACCTTGATTATGCCTTCATGAAGGAAACAATGATAAGGGCATCATCATCACCGGCTCCGGCCACTGACCGAAGACCATGTTTTCACCCGGATCCGTCCCAAGAAATCCACCCAACAACGTGTGCACTGTCTCAACCGCCTTCAAAGCCCCATATCTAGCCGCCTAGATCCGGCGACCAACCGCAACAGCACTGTCACCGTAGGAGCCTTGGCGCACCGGCCACTGCCTGAGTGTGCCACCACTTGAGCCTGGGAGGAGGACTCCAACCCCACCTCGCCAAACCATGAGAGCCCCCGAGATGGTGAAGGAAATATGCCCTAGAGTCAATAAGAAAGCTATTATTTATTTCCTTATTTCATGATAAATGTTCATTATTCATGCTAGAATTGTATTAACCGGAAACATAATACATGTGTGAATACATAGACAAACATAGTGTCACTAGTATGCCTCCACTTGACTACCTTGTTGAATCAAAGATGGTTAAGTTTCCTATCCATAGACATGAGTTGTCATTTGATTAACGTGATCACATCATTAGAGAATGATGTGATTGACTTGACCCATTCCGTTAGCTTAGCACTTGATCGTTTATTATGTTGCTCTTGCTTTCTTCATGACTTATACATGTTCCTATGACTATGAGATTATGCAACTCCCGTTTACCGGAGGAACACTTTGTGTGCTACCAAACGTCACAACGTAACCGAGTGATTATAAAGGAGCTCTACAGGTGTCTCCGAAGGTACATGTGGAGTTGGCGTATTTCGAGATTAGGATTTGTCACTCCAATTGTTGGAGAGGTATCTCTGGGCCCTCTCGGTAGTGCACATCACTATAAGCCTTGCAAGCAATGTGACTAATGAGTTAGTTGCGGGATAATGCAATAATGAGTAAAGAGACTTGCCGGTAATGAGATTGAACTAGTTATTGAGATACCGACGATCTAATCTCGGGCAAGTAACATACCGATGACAAAGGGAACAACGTATGTTGTTATGCGGTTTGACCGATAAAGATCTTCATAGAATATGTGGGAGCCAATATGAGCATCCAGGTTCTGCTATTGGTTATTGGCAGGAGACGTGTCTCGGTCATGTCTACATTGTTCTCGAACCCGTAGGGTCCGCACGCTTAAAGTTCGGTGATGATCGGTATTATGAGTTTATGTGTTTTGATGTACTGAAGGTAGTTCGGAGTCTCTGATAAGATCGGGGACATGACGAGGAGTCTCGAAATGGTCGAGACGTAAAGATCGATATATTGTATGACTATATTCGGACTTCGGAAAGGTTCCGAGTGATTCAGATATTTTTCGGAGTACCGGAGAGTCACGGGAATTCGCCGGGGAGTATATGGGCCTTATTGGGCCATACGGGAATAGAGGAGAGAGGACAAAAGGAAGGAGGCGTGCGCCCCCCAATGGTCCGAATTGGACAAGGGGTGCAGCCCCCTTTTCCTTCTCCCTCTCCTCCTCTTTCCTTCTCTCCTACTTCGAAAAGGAAAGGGGAATCCTACTAGGACTTGGGAGTCCTAGTAGGACTCCCCACCCTTGGTGCGCCGTCCTCCTAGGTCGGCCGCCTCCCCCTTGCTCCTTTATATACGGGGGCAAGGGGGCACCTCTAGGCACAACAATTGATCTCTTCATTTCTTAACCGTGTGCGGTGCCCCCCTCCACCATATTCCACCTCGGTAATATCGTAGTGGTGCTTAGGCGAAGCCCTGCATCGGCAGCATCATCGACACTGTCATCATGCTGTCGTGCTGATGGAACTAAAGCTCTGCTGGATCAGAGTTCGTGGGACGTCATTGAGCTGAACGTGTGCTGAACTCGGAGGTGTCGTATGTTCGGTAGTTGGATCGGTCTGATCGTGAAGACGTACGACTACATCAACCGCGTTGTGCTAACTCTTCCGCTTTCGATCTATGAGGGTACGTGGACAACACTCTCCCCTCACGTTGCTATGCATCACCATGATCTTGCGTGTGCGTAGGAATTTTTTGAAATTACTACGTTCCCCAACAGTGGCATCAGATCCAGGTTTTATGCGTAGATGTTATATGCACGAGTAGGACACAAGTGAGCTGTGGGCAATACAAGTCATACTGCTTACCAGCATGTCATACTTTGGTTTGGCGGTATTGTTGGATGAAGCGGCCCGGACCAACATTACACGTACGTTTACGCGAGACTGGTTCTACTGACGTGCTTTGCACACAGGTGGATGTCGGTGTCCGTTTCTCCAATTTTAGTTGAACCGAGTGTGGCTACTCCCGGTCCTTGAGAAGGTTAAAACATCACTAACTTGATGAACTATCATTGTGGTTTTGATGCGTAGGTAAGAACGGCTCTTGCTCAGCCCGTAGCAGCCACGTAAAACTTGCAACAACAAAGTAGAGGACGTCTAACTTGTTTTTGCAGGGCATGTTGTGATGTGATATGGTCAAGATGTGATGCTATATTTTATTGTATGAGATGATCATGTTTTGTAACCGAAGTTATCGGCAATCGGCAGAGCCATATGGTTGTCGCTTATTGTATGCAATGCAATCGCTACAGTAATTGCTTTACTTTATCACTAAGCGGTAGCGATAGTCGAGAAGCAATAGATGGTGAAACGACAACGATGCTACGATGGAGATCAAGGTGTCGCGCCGGTGACGATGGTGATCATGACGGTGCTTCGGAGATGGAGATCACAAGCACAAGATGATGATGGCCATGTCATATCACTTATATTGATTGGATGTGATGTTTATCCTTTATGCATCTTATTTTGCTTTGATTGACGGTAGCATTATAAGATGATCTCTCACTAAATTTCAAGGTATAAGTGTTCTCCCTGAGTATGCACCGTTGCGAAAGTTCTTCATGCTGAGACACCATATGATGATCGGGTGTGATAGGCTCTATGTTCAAATACAACGGGTGCAAAACAGTTGCACACGCGAAATACTCAGGTTAAACTTGATGAGCCTAGCATATACAGATATGGCCTCAGAACACTGAGTCTGAAAGGTCGAGCGTGAATCATATAGTAGATATGATCAACATAGTGATGTTCACCATTGAAAACTACTCCATCTCACGTGATGATCGGACATGGTTTAGTTGATTTGGGTCACGTGATCACTTAGATGATTAGAGGGATGTCTATCTAAGTGGGAGTTCTTAAGTAATATGATTAATTGAACTTTAATTTATCATGAACTTAGTCCTGATAGTATTTTGCAAATAATGTTGTAGATCAATAGCTCGCGTTGTTGCTTCCCTATGTTTTTATATGTGTTCCTAGAGAAAACTAAGTTGAAAGATGATAGTAGCAATGATGTGGACTGGGTCCGTGGTTTGAGGTTTATCCTCATTGCTGCACAGAAGAATTATGTCCTTGATGCACCGCTAGGTGATAGACCTATTGCAGGAGCAAATGCAGACGTTATGAACGTTTGGCTAGCTCAATATGATGACTACTTGATAGTTTAGTGCACCATGCTTAACGGCTTAGAATCGGGACTTCAAAGACGTTTTGAACGTCATGGACCATATGAGATGTTCCAGGAGTTGAAGTTAATATTTCAAGCAAATACCCAAGTTCAGAGATATGAAGTCTCCAACAAGTTCTATAGCTAAAAGATGGAGGAGAATTGCTCAACTAGTGAGCATGTGCTCAGATTGTTTGGGTACTACAATCGCTTGAATCAAGTGGAAGTTAATCTTCCAGATAAGATAGTGATTGAAAGAGTTCTTTAGTCACCATCACTAAGTTAGTAGAACTTCATGATGAACTATAGTATGCAAGCGATGACAAAAACGATCCCCGAGCTCTTCGTGATGTTGAAATCGACGAAGGTGGAAATCAAGAAAGAACATCAAGTGTTGATGATTGACAAGATCACTAGTTTCAAGAAAAGGGCAAAAGTAAAGAAAGGGAACTTCATGTAGAATGGCAAGCAAGTTTTCATTCCCGTGAAGAAGCCCAAAACTGGACTAAAGCCTGAAACTGAGTGCTTCTACTGCAAAGGAAATGGTAATTGGAAGCGAAAATGCCCTGAATATTTGGTGGATAAGAAGGATGGCAAAGTGAACAAGGGTATATTTGATATACAGGTTATTGATGTGTACCTTACTAGTGTTTATAGTAGCCACTGGGTATTTGATACTTGTTCGGTTGCTAAATATTAGTAACTCGAAACAGGAGTTATAGAATAAACAGAGACTAGTTGAGGGTGAAGTGACGATGTGTGTTGGAAGTGGTTCCAAGATTGATATGATCATCATTGCACACTCCCTATACTTTCGGGATTAGTGTTAAACCTAAAATAAATGTCATTTGGTGTTTGCGTTGAGCATGAATATGATTTGATCATGTTTATTGCAATATGGTTATTCATTTAAAGTCAAAGAATAATTGTTGTTCTGTTTACGTGAATAAAACCTTCGATGGTCATACACCCAATAGAGATAGATCAAGACGCTTGATAAGTTTTTTCAATGAGTACATACCTTGATAAGATTTTGAAGTAATTCAAAATGGAACAGTCAAAGAAGGAGTTCTTGACTATGTTGCAAGGTGTGAAGTTGAGTAAGACTCAAAACCCGACCATGGCAGAAAATAGAAAGAGAATGAAAAGTCATTCCCTATGCCTCAGTCATAGGTTCTATAAAGTATGCTATGCTGTGTACCAGACCTATTGTATACTTTGCTCTGAGTTGGGAAAGGGAGTACAATTTTTGATCTAGGAGTACATCACTGGACAGCGGTCAAGAATATCCTTACTGAGTACTAAGGAAATATTTCTCGATTATGGAGGTGATAAAAGAGCACGTCATAAAGAGTTACATCGATGCAAGCTTTTACACTAATCCAGATGACTAAGTCTCAATCTGGATACATATTGAAAGTGGGAGCAATTAGCTAGAGTAGCTCCGTCCAGAGCATTGTAGACATAGAATATTTGCAAAATACATATGGCTCTGAATGTGACAGAACCGTTGACTAAACTTCTCTCACGAGCAAAAACATGATCATACCTTAGTACTCTTTGGGTGTTAATCACATAGCGATGTGAACCAGATTATTGACTCTAGTAAACCCTTTGGGTGTTGGTCACATGACGATGTGAACTATGGGTGTTAATCACATACAGATGTGAATATTGGTGTTAAATCACATGATGATGTGAACTAGATTATTGACTCTAGTGCAAGTGGGAGACTGAAGGAAATATGCCCTAGAGGCAATAATAAAGTTTTTATTTATTTCCTTATTTCATGATAAATGTTTATTATTCATGCTAGAATTGTATTAACCGGAAACATAATACATGTGTGAATACATAGACAAACATAGTGTCACTAGTATGCCTCTACTTGACTAGCTCGTTGAATCAAAGATGGTTAAGTTTCCTAGCCATAGACATGAGTTGTCATTTGATTAACGGTATCACATCATTAGAGAATGTTGTAATTGACTTGACCCATTCCGTTAGCTTAGCACTTGATCGTTTAGTATGTTGTTATTGCTTTCTTCATGACTTATACATATTCCTATGACTATGAGATTATGCAACTCCCGTTTACCGGAGGAACACTTTGTGTGCTACCAAATGTCACAACGTAATAGGGTGATTATAAAGGAGCTCTACAGGTGTCTTCGAAGGTACATGTTGAGTTGGCGTATTTCGAGATTAGGATTTGTCACTCCGATTGTCGGAAAGGTATCTCTGGGCCCTCTCGGTAATGCACATCACTATAAGCCTTGCAAGCAATGTGACTAATGAGTTAGTTGCGGGATGACGCATTACATAACGAGTAAAGAGACTTGCCGGTAACGAGATTGAAATAGGTATTGAGATACTCACGGTCGAATCTCGGGCAAGTAACATACCGATGACAAAGGGAACAACGTATGTCGTTATGCGGTTTGACCGATAAATATCTTCGTAGAATATTTGGGAGCAAATATGAGCATTCAGGTTCCGTTATTGGTTATTGACCGGAGATGTATCTCGGTCGTGTCTACATTGTTCTCGAACCCGTAGGGTCCGCATGCTTAAAGTTCAGTGACGATCGGTATTATGATTTTATGTGTTTTGATGTACCGAAGGTAGTTCGGAGTCCCGGATGAGATCGGGGACATGACGAGGAGTCTCGAAATGGCCGAGACGTAAAGATCAATATATTGGACGACTATATTCGGACTTTGTAAAGGTTCCGAGTGATTCGGGTATTTTTCGGAGTACCGAAGAGTTATGGGAATTCGCCGGGGAGTATATGGGCCTTATTGGGCCATACGGGAATAGAGGAGAGAGGTGTCGGTGTCAAAACTGGCGGATCTCGGGCAGGGGGCCCCGAACTGTGCGTCTAAGGTTAATGGTGACAGGAGGCAGGGGACACGATGTTTTACCCAGGTCCGGGCCCTCTCGATGGAGGTAATACCCTACTTCCTGCTTGATTGATCTTGATGCTATGAGTATTACAAGAGTTGATATACCACGAGATCGTAGAGGCTAAACCCTAGAAGCTAGCCTATGATTATGATTGTTGTTGTCCCACGGACTAAACCCTCCTGTTTATATAGACACCGGAGGGGGCTAGGGTTACACAGAGTCGGTTACAGAAAAGGAGATCTACATATCTGAATTGCCAAGCTTGCCTTCCACGCAAAGGAGAGTCCCATCCGGACATGGGACGAAGTCTTCCATCTTGTATCTTCATAATCCAGCAGTCCGGCCAAAGTATATAGTCCGGCTGTCCAAGGACCCCTTAATCTAGGACTCCCTCAGTAGCCCCTGAACCAGGCTTCAATGACGATGAGTCCGGCGCGCAGATTGTCTCCGGCATTGCACGGCAGGTTCTTCTCCAAATTCTCCAGAGTACCTATTGTAACGCGAAGTGTCCGGCTTCCCACTAATGTTGCACTCCTCGGCTTCTGTGTTTTAATAATGGTTGTCTGCACGTGTCGAGCGAATACGAGAAGTCGGGGCATTCTTACATTTGCCACCCCGACCACGTGAGTAAAGCGTCTAGAGACGGAGATCCTCAGATCCAAATCACACCATCTCCTCCCAGCGAGTATCCATCAGAGCGTGCCCAGAAAAATCCATACCACCATGGCCGGCCGTCGTGGCTCCTCTCGCTCCCGTAGCACTAAGCCAGGCGATTGCGAGAAATGTTCTGTCCCCCACAACCGACTAGTAGAGTTGCAGACCAAGGGGTGTCTTCCGCCTGCGTACATGGTCCCCGTCCGAGCTGGACTAGCCACTTATAATGGCGGGGAGCAAGCGGAGAGTTCTCCAAACCCATCCAAGGGGGAGCGGGTATGCTTTGTCCCCTATTTGCTGAGGGGACTCGAATTTCCAATCCATCCTTTCCTCCGCGGGCTCCTAGAGTTCTACGGACTTCAGCTGCATAACTTTAACCCAGCCTCCATACTGCATATCGCAGGCTATGTTGCCTTCTGCGAGCTATTTCTGGGTTGTGAAGCTCATTTCGAGCTGTGGAAGAGGCTATTCTGCCTCGTACCCCGCACTCAGGAGGGGTCGGTATATCAAGTGGGCGGAGCCGAAATATGGCGCACCGCCGGGACCGGATACCTATCCGGTACCCCAAAGAAGACATCCGAAGACTGGCCTTCGGAGAGGTTCTATATGGAGGATGTCCCTCTTCCGGATCCTTTTCGGAAGGGCCTTCCCGAGTTTCTAAATGCCCCGCTGAAGAAACGCCACAGCTGGCGCCCCCGGAGCCCCCAGGAGGAAGATAATAGAGAGATCCTTTTCCTGATGGACAGGATAAAGACGCTGGCCAAATCAGGGCTGACAATAACTGAGGTTATGTCCATATGTATAATGCAGGGAGTGCAGCCACTTCAATATCGGGGGAAACCCATGTGGCACTTCAATGGAGAAGACGATGCCACCCGCTGCGGCCGCAAAGGCCCGGACTCCCCTGCCGCTCTGGCGAAGATATTGTTCGATTTGTACAAAGGAGAAGAAGAGGGGTTCATCCGTATCAAAGCCACGGGATGGATTCTCCATGTACAACCCCCCAAGCTGGGTGAGCGGCTATCTTTTATTCCATTCTTTCCCGCATTCTTTAGCATAAATATTTACCCTGCCAATTCATAGCAGGAACTGCGAAAAGCTATGAGGGAGGTTCACAGCCCATCTCCACAGCCAGAGGACCCCGACCGGGCCCTCGACCCCGGACTCGAAGAAGATCCGGACACATTTGTGGAGCTCATCGACCGGACATTTTACAATTAAGCTGCGATGGTGCGTTGGTGGCCATCATAGCTGATTATCCTGGCCTGCTCCCTGTATCATAGGTAAGTAAGACCAGAGTCCCAACTTCCAAAAAGGAATCCCTCTTTGTGCCTTACCCACCGCACATGTATTGCGTTTTACAGGGAAGGCCACCGGGACGCCATGCCGAACCCGCGGTGACTCGTCAACAAGGGGCACCGAAGCCGGGTAGGCTTAAAAGGAAGGCGGTCAGGACCGAGATGCCGTTGCAAAGGTATGTGTAAAAACCGGCTACGTAACTATCATCGTTAAAATATAACAACGTCCATTGTCCTCTGGCAGAAAAAACGCTCGCCGGACTATATCCGGAGAGCCTGCCGGCCACGCCTCCACCAGCCGGACTCCGAGGCCGGACTCAAGGGCGGAGGTCAACACGGACGATCCTCCTACAGAGGATGCGAATAGATTCTCCACTACAAACTCCGAAGTGGAGAGCGCCATGAATCATAGGCGCTGACGAGCCACACTACGCGACCCTAATTTCTCTGAAGAGGCGTTCAATGCCTTCAACTCAAGGGACACGTACATCCGTGCTGCTCAAGGTGGCCTCGCCAGATCCATGGACCAGTACGTAAAGGATATACGGGTAAGAAAATTTGATAAGTATGTACATCAATTGCCCCTGAGACTTGAAACAATTGGCACAACTGATTTAAGGATCCTCGTGTGCATAGGTTCTGATAGAGAAGAATACCCAGCTGTCTAAAGAGCTGGAGGAGTGCAAAGCCCAACTGCGGGCCGCAATTGCCGTAATGGAGGAGTTTACGAAGGCCCCATCTTGTAATACTTGTTTTGATAAAAAATAATGTCATGGCATGTACCAGTTTAGTATTCGGCATGAATGCAAATCTAACAATAGATTCTGCAGACAATCCCGGAGGCAATCCGAAGATCGTACCAGAGGATGAGCAACATGTTCGACGACAGCTGAAGGCTGGCGAGCGTATGCTTACAAAGGTTATAAAGGATAAAAATACACTCCAGGACGCGAACACCCGACTGGACGTCGAATTAAAGGATGTTCGGGCCCAGCTTGCTCACTCCGTAAAGGAGAATAAGAGGATTCGACGCGGCATATTCAGTAAGTGCTCTAACGAACAACTATAAAGTTCGGCAAAGAAGTGTAGTAACAGAATTATGTCTGTAGGCATGCTGACAGGTCGTCCCGAAGAGGAGATGCCCGGATCTGCAGGCGATCTTCTGCAGGAGCTCTCACAACTGCACGAACAAGTTCGGCAGGTGATGGAGGGTATTGCCCAAGCCTTGTGGCCATCCGCCTCCCTGCCAAGAGGCATGGGGGAGCTTGTGGAGATGCTCAAGGGAGCGCGGCGGCGCTTCCTATTATGGAAGATATCGGCCTGCCGACAAGGTGCGAGGGAAGCCTGGGCCATGGTGAAGACGCGATATACCAAGGCTGACCCGAACCACATGGCCGAGGTCAGACCTGTAGGATCAGATGGGAAAGAGATCCCTGTAAGTCTGGTATATGACTAGGTAGCATTAGCCGCTAAGTATTTGAAAGTGCGTTATATCGACTAGAGGGGGGGTGAATAGGCGATTTTTATGAAATTCTTCACTAAGGAATTTGCCGGTGAGGAAATTCCTTAGCGAAGAACTATTTGCAATGAATAAGTACTCAAAGGTAAACATAACAGATTACACACATAGTCAAGATGATGAAATGAAGACTAGAACAGAGTACGTGAAGCGTAAACACAGATAACAAGATGAAGACAAACAGATCAAGAAATTGAACGAGGAATTTGTGAAAGTCTTCACCAAAGTCTTCAAGCACGATATGAACAACATGCAACATGTAATGAGGAAATGAATGAGTTGAGGAAATAGAACCACCGGTTGGTGAAGACAATGATTTGGTAAACCAGTTCCAACTGCTGTCTCGGTTATACGTATGGTTGAGCGGCCGAGTATTTAAACTCGAGGACACAGTCCGGACACCCGATCTCTCGAGCCGCAACTCAGACACCCAGTCCTCACCGCTTTCTCCTTGAACTAAGACCACGCAGGCCTCGCTCAATCACTCGTGGTAAGTCTTCAGTGACTTCCAAACCTTCACAGACTTGGTCACTCGGCGATCCACAATTCCTCTTGATGCTCTAGACCTTGACGCCTAACCGTCTGGAAGAAGCACAGTCTTCAAAGGTAACAAGCGCCGGATCCACGCATGATCAATTTCTTCATGATGCTCAATCACTTGGGGTTTTGTGGGGGTTTGGTTTTGGATTTTCCTCACTTGATGATTTTCGCCAAAGTCCTCGAAGGATGGGTTGCTCTCAAATGACAAGTGTCAAGTTCTCTCGAGCAGCCAACCAGCTAGTGGTTGTAGGGGCGGCTATTTATAGCCTAGGGAGCAGCCCGACATGATAATACATAAATGCCCTTCAATGATATGACCGTTAGGTGGATAAGATATTTGGTCCGCGGCCAGAGTACAAAGAACGGTCGGAAATTTGACTTTCAAAGTCCTCGGGGCTATCATGTTCCTCATCGTAGGCAATTCAGACTGGCGAATTCCTAACTCCTCGATCGAAAGAAAGTCATCGCGACTGTAAGAACTGCGTCTCTCCATCAAGAATTTGATCGAATCGTGTGAGATTTCCAATGGCTTCACTCAAGGGATTGGTAGGTGTAGGATTTTGAGTTGAGCATCACATGGAAAATTTTCCTTAGTATTTCCTCGACCCCTTTAACAATGACGGTGTTTCCTATGACTCGAGAAAGAGAAATGAAACTACGAAAACAAAAGTCTTCACGCTCATATTCCTCGAATGAATATCAAGTCTTCATGGTCACACCAATTTCTTCACTTTCAAAGTCTTCGAAAGTCTTCGTAATATCAAAGTCTTCATCGAAGAACTTCATTTTTAGGGTCGACTTTCTCTGTAAATATCAAACTCCTCATAGACTTATAGACCTGTGTACACTCACAACGATCAGCCATTTAACCTATAAGTCTTCAATACACCAAAATCACTAAGGGCACCAGATGCACTTACAATCTCCCCTTTTGGTGATTGATGACAACATAGGTTAAGTTTTCAACGGGATAAACATATGAAGTGTAAATACTGATATTGAGGAATTTGATTGCAAGATATAGAGGAACTCCCCTAATGTGTGCATAATGAGGAATTTGCTTTTGAGGCAATGCACATTTGAAGATTTGAATCATGGAGATCTCCCCTATATCTTGTAATTCATACACGATTTGATACATATACTATGAAGAATTTGAAATGCATGATGAAATATGGTGCTGATGAGATTCAATGCATGCAATAGTATTAACTAGGAATGAGCATGCGAATATCACACCAAAAGTTTCAGAGCTCAAATATCACATTCAGAGCTTAGTGCTTCAAAAGCATCGAGCATAACACGATCAAAATCGAGCATCGTAAGCACGATCAAAAGTATTAGAGCACAAGGCAAAGTTAGCACAATGCACGATCAAAAGTATCGAGGCACCATCGGATTTAAGATTACAACTCGATCCAATAAAAGTTTCGAAGAACGAGAGTTGTAACTTAATAAAACGCCCATAGTATAAACCCTCTTGAAGACTAACTCAGATTTCTCCCCTTTGTCATCAAATGACCAAAAGGATCGGCGAGGACTAACGCCTCAAGATATTCAAGTCAATGGGGAGCGCCATTGTCGGGTTGGTTGTTGAAGTAGGGCTGCCGCAGTGTTGTCCAAATCTTCATATTCATCGGTTTAGCGATGAAGAATAAGAGCTGCCACCAAATCAGAACTTTGACTCTCTTGAATTTCTTCTGAGGTGGTGCGCACCAATCATAAGCTTCCCGAAGACCCATAGTCTTCAATTCTTCCGCTGAGTAGACATGATCCGTAACAGCCCAAAGCGGTTGTGGGTTTCATGAAGGTAGTCTTGTTTTTCTTCACAGATTATGCGTTGAGGTCATATTGTCAAGAATTGCAGCAAATTGGCGCTTGACCCATTTCTCGATTGCGATCAACCTTCCGATGAAGACCGAGGAGTAACTCACGATCACCATCACCACGGTGCCGTGGCTTGAGGCTGTTTCTTGGTTGAGGTATTTGCGGCAAGATCATGCGTAGCGTAATCGCCATTGGTGGAGTAAGATGCAGCTTTGCTAAACCGACCATCCAATGGACGAGTGCCTTCATCAATTACAGCCGCTGCCTTGCCCTTGTCATCGATGATGAAATCGGTCGCTTGAGGACTTCAATGGGCGGCGAGAAGCTGCCATGATTCGAGTGTCGACCTTGTAGTTCAAAGAAGATCTTGCCCTGATGAATCTCATGATCCAAGGCACATATGGCTTCAGCTCAAAAGGTGACATTGCAATATTGGCGAGTCCTCATGAAGAAATCATGGAAGTTGATCGAACGCCATGAATGATATTTAAAAGCATGTTCTTCATGATGCCAACGACGCCTTCATCATTTGAGTCGTGGCCTTTGATTGACTCATAGTCTTCGCCAAGATTCTCGATACACATCCGAGGCACATATAGCAAATCCTTGACGAGGAATTTGGTTCGAGGGCTTGGCCTGGCTTCAAGGGTTTATCAAGATTGCATGAAGTGATCGACGATTCACGCTCATTGTAGAGGCAACGAGCGATTCATGAGGAGGATCAAGAGGAAGGACGCGAAGCAATTCGGTTCTTGGTGCCTTGTAGTGAGTATTTTCATCATCCAATCCGAACCCATGAGTTGATGTCTTCAAATCTCCGTGATGTGCGAGTGGCATAGAATCAAGAATGAGTTCTTCATTCCACCACATATATCGGTGCAGAAATTCAGCAGCCTCGCATCGTGAAGAACACGGAGTAATCGCTCAAGCACGGCAAAGGATTCCATATCCACATGAGGAATATGCTCATGGTCGAAGATCTTGTCCTTGTCGAATAGCACTGAGGAATAGAAATTTGCTTGTGTTGGAGTCCAGAAGCGTCTTTTCCTCATTCGAGCAGAGTCATAAGGATTGTAGGCGGTGAAGAACACATGCTCAGAAAAGAAATCTTCAGCCTTGAACTTTTGCTTGCTCGAAAACGGATTCTTTGGCTTGGGCAGAGGAATATCTCGTTATTTGAAGCACAAACTCAGAATCGCGATTTCGTGTTCTTCAGTGAGGAATTTCTCGTTCCTCTCCTTGTGCAGTTTGAGGATCGCAGCTTGGTTCTTCAGCTAGTGGCTGGAATCTCTTCGTTGATGATGATGTGGGATGAGTTTCTTCAGAGCCCATTTGAACAAAGAGTAGTCGGTGATCGAGGAACTTGTTGAAGCGGAGTGAAGAGAGGAGTATTGGGGTGCTGACTTTCCCAAAAGTCATCGCTCATTACAGGTGTAGTGCACCCAATATCCACATCTTCATCTTCTTTTCAATTTCCTCAACACTTGCCTCTTCACCGTGAACCGAGGTACGGTGAGGAAGCAACAGAGTTGAAGGAAAGCTTCCACTTCAATTTCTTCATCAAGCTGTTCAAGTAGCAACAGATTGATTTTCTTCATCCGATCCACTTGGGATCGTGTATTCTTCTCCAAAGGAACAATTTCCTTGGAGGACATGGAGGAAATGGGAATGGCATCGATAGGATTTTCAATCGAGCTGGTCATTGGCTTCAATTTCTTCGCAGTCAAGAATTTGACGCAAATGATGCCTTCCTTTTCTTCATCGCAGCTCGCTCTGCAGCCTTTGTCTTCTTCACTTCATAGGCGTAAGGAAGAATTGGAGTTGGTGTTGGTGCAGGAGGAGCCGAGGATTGTGGTACAGTTTCTTGAGCACAACCGGTGCAGCTTGCCTGCTTCCTTCAGATTCTTCAGCGCACCACTAGTGGAGGCCCCGGAATTTCTTCAAGAGCTGGAATGGAGTCATCAGCCTGAACTTGTGTTCTCATCAAGACGCTGAAAGTCATCAAGAAGGTCTTGGCATGTTCTTCAAAGAGTGAGCAGATTCTTCATCCCGAGGATTTTCTTGTTGCGATGAAGCTGCAATAGCTTGACATTCTATTCGCCGAGTGACGAATCTCACCTTGGCTCCTTGCCAACAAGATTGTAAGCATCAAAATCCTTGCCGAGTGCTTGATTTCGATTGAGCTTTAAGAAGTTCTTCACGAGTCAAGTTGATGATGTTTTTCCTCGAAGCTTCTCTTTTCTTGCTTTTGCTCTCTTCAATTCACGAGCCTTTTCAAATTTCCATTTCTCTTGAGAGATGAAATGGTTCAAGATGTGACTTTGACCAGAGTCGATGGCGATCCGGAAGAGGAGTGTGGATCCCGATGCCACAGTTAATGAAGTCTAGGATCTTCTTCGATCCACAAGCGAGGTACACTTGTTCCTTTGGCTCTAGCGGCCTTGGTCATCTGTCTCGATGATTTCTTCAAGTTCTTCATCGAGGCTTCATCATCGAGGGAACGTTGAATGCAACCTGTTTCTTCTTCGACTTGGCCGAGGACCGCCCAGCAGCTTGCTTTTGTCTTCAGCAGAGTGGGACCTGTTGAGGACATTGGTGCAGCTGAGGAACTTGCTGAAACACCAGAAGCAATAGAGAATCCTTGAGTCCTTTGACAAGTGGCAAGATGCACAGGTGTTGAGGACTTGGAGGGAGCTGCTGAGGATTTTGAGTGAGCAGCAGCAGTCTGAGGAATTTGCCGTGAGGGCACAACTGAGGAACTGGGCCGTGAGGGCACTGACGGTGAAGCACTTGGCTTGCGTGCAGGCTTCTTTGGCATTGATTTCCTCGGTTTGACCGAGGGCTCAGCAGCAGCAGTAGCAGTATCCTCATTGAATTTCCTCACTGCCTCCTTGGCCTGTCTTGCCAATTTGGCTTGGCGCCTGGACCATTCTTCAGGAAAGTCTTCACCACGTTTGACGCTGGTGGGATCAAGAATTTGGCGGTGTGCCGAGGAGCTCTTGGGCATGGAGGATTCAGAGCGAATTTCCTCATGTACTTAGGAGTGACATAGCGGTATTCTCGCCATTCTCGTGCCTATCTCCTTTCTATTCTTTGTATGCGCACTTTATACTGGTTCTTAGTCTCCTTGCCAAACTTGGATTCATCAAAAGCGAGTCTGTATATTTCCTCAGAATTTCAAAAGCAATCATGACTTCCGTTTCTTTCCTCCCTTCTGCGGTCTCTTGCCTTCGCCATTTTCTTTAGGTGAGGAATTTGAACAATAGAGCACTCAAGAAGTATGCAGTTTTTCTTCGAGGAACGCTGCAAATGAGTTAAGTTGATGAGAACCTAGTGATTCAAAGAATGGGCATGAGTACCTGTGAACAGAGTGTAGGTGCGAGGAATTTGGAGAGGTCATATGCGTTCTCAGAAGATTTTTCAAAAGAAGCAAGTTTTGAGGAATTTGACTAGTTTGAGCCTTGAGGAATTTCACTAAGTGTTTCGTCTTAGGTTCCAGAGTTGTACAGATCGAAAATCCGCACAATTGAGGAATCTTGAAGAAATGAATGCTTAGGGAGATAAATCAAGAACATATAGTGTGTGAGGTGTTCATATGTGAAGATTTTGAAGAGTGAAAATACCTTTGAAGATTTTCAGAAAGATTTGAGAATCAACGCGAGTAATAAAAGTGACTTTTAATTACCCGAACTGAAGAACACGACGAACAGAGATGAACTATAGAGAAGTTCGTCACGTTAGATCTTCCACGCCCTAACTTGGCGGAGGAAGACGACTACGGCGGCGGCGGAGTGAAGATTTCCGCGGCCGGCGCGAGTACGACGGCGATGAGGTCGAGGCAGTGAAGCTTTTCCTCACCGGCGGCGATGGAGTAGCGGCGGCGCTAGGGTTTGAGGAGAGCTCGAGCGAGAGACAGCGATCGAGCGGAGTAAATGAAGTGAGGAGGGTAAAGGGGGTATTTATAGCCACGGTGAAAAACTATTCGCCCGAAGATTTTGGACGAACATGCCCCTGCCCTTTCTCCTTCACGCGACGTGTGTCACCCACGCATCGTCGCGATAAGATCGTGTAAGATCGTGGGTGATTAAACTAATACATCGTGGGATGCGGAACGGTTTGAGCGGTAAAACCAAAAACTTGGATAAGATTTGTTTAAAAGTTTTGTTCGCAATTTCTTCAACTGTCAAGGACCAGTGAAGACTTTGAACGAGTTTCAATTCAGAACGCACATGATGAATTTGTGAATAGATTGGGTTGAGTATAGCATAGAGGGGAAGGGTCCGATCACATTCACTTAGCAGAAATCGCAACTTGAAGAATTAGCAATAAGTGAATGCTGTAGAGGACATAAACTCATATATATATATAGCCAATGAAGAAAGACGACGGAAATGCTGAAGATTTTGCAAAGTTGAAGAATTTGAAGAACTGAGGTATTTCAAAATGAGGAAAAACTCAGATTGAAGATTTTCAACTTTTGTGGTGGCGTAGCTCACCGTATAAGAATGATGATTTCGCACACCGCTACAATTGTCGAGGGTTCTCGAGAATCAAATTCTTCATTGATTTCTTCACACTTAGAGTGTTATTCTTCATTGATTGAGGAACAACGCTTTCTTCATGTGTTGCACATCTAAGTCATCAATTATGCATAAGGGTTAGGATGTGTGTCCTTTTCAAAGAACATTCAAGATTCTAAGATATTTAGCTCACACGCAACTTGCTAAATCTCTTCTCATCCAAGGGCTTGGTGAAGATATCAGCTAGCTGTTCTTCATCTTCACATGCTCGATGGAGATATCGCCTTCAACACATGATCACGAAGAAAATGATGACGAATCTGATGTGCTTAGTCTTTGAGTGCTGAACTGGGTTGTGAGCAATCTTGATGGCACTCTCGTTGTCGCAAAGGAGAGGCACATTCTTCACGCTGACGCCATAGTCCTTGAGGGTTTGCTTCATCCAAAGCAGCTTGAGCACAAAGATGACCCAAAGAACAATATATTCAGCTTCAAAGAAGAGACAATGATACACGCTGCTTTCTTCGAGGACCAATGCACCAAAGATCGTCCGAGGAAATGACAAGTGCCGATGTTGACTTGCGGTCCACACGATCACCAAAGATAGTCGAGTCGTAATATCCAATGAGATCAAAAGCAGAGCCCTTGGGGTACCATAATCCTAGTGTTGGTGTGTGAGCTAGATATCAAGAATATGCTTCACACCTTATGGTGTGATTCCTTCTGCAGCTTGAAATCGGGCACACATGCAAACACTAAGCATTATATCTCGCCTAGATGCACATAGGTACAATAAAGAACCAATCATGGAGCGGTATACCTTGTGATCAAGTAAGTACCATTTTCATCAAGGCATAGATGACCATTTGTGGGCATAGGAATTTTGACGCTTTTGCAATCTTGCATGCCAAATTTCCTCAAGACATCTTTGAGGTATTTCTCCGAGATATGAATATGCCATTGTGTCATTGATTTAATTTGAAGACCTAAGAAGAATTTCAACTCTCCCATCATAGACATTTGATATTCTTCACTCATCATATAGGCAAATTCATCACTATATCGTTGGTTAGTACAGCCAAAGATAATATCATCAACATATATTTGGCACACAAACAGCTCACCATCATATGATTTAGTAAATAGAGTAGGATCGAGTGAACCGGGTGTGAAGCCATTCTTCACGAAGAATTCCTTCAGTGTATCATACCACGCCCGAGGGGCTTGCTTGAGGCCATAGAGAGCCTTATTTAGTCTGAAGACTTTATCAGGATTCTTGGGATCTTCAAAACCTGGGGGTTGAGCAACATATACTTCTTCCTCAAGCTTACCATTGAGGAATGCACTTTTCACATCCATTTGATATAAGATGATACCATGATGGTTAGCATAGGCAAGTAAATGCGAATAGCTTCAAGTCTAGCAACAGTGCAAAAGTTTCATCAAAATCAATTCCTTCAACTCGTGTGTAGCCTTGAGCTACTAGTCGTGTTTTATTCCTCACAACAAGGCCATTTTCATCTTGCTTGTTGCGGTAGATCCACTTTGTGCCAATGATATTATGCTTGCGAGGATCCGGCGATCACCAATTCCTGACATTGTTCACTCGAATCGATGTAATTCTTCTTGCATAGCCTGAATCCACTCCGCCCGAAATGCTTCATCTACCTTAGTGGGCTCTGAGATAGAGACAAAAGCATAGTGCCCACAAAAGTTAGATAAGTGTGAGGCTTTTGAGCGGTGAGAGGACTGGTGCGCTGATGTCATCGATGACCTTCTCCACTTGCACTTCTTTTGCAACGCGTGGATGAGTTGGTTGTCACGAGGATTTTGATCAAGATTTTCTTCAAAGACCAATTTCCTCATCATGTTCTTCAGTGCATCACCGACATTCTTCACGAACAGAATGAATTCTTCACCGATTCTTCAAGAGGAATGACATCCTCGGTTGCCTTGTGCTTGATAGCATCCTCGGTGCTGGTTCATCTAACACGTAAGGTAGGCGCTCTCTTTGCGAGCCATTAGTTTCATCGAACCGCACATCTACAAAGGTCAACAATCTTGTGAAGAACAATGTTGAAGACTCAGTGGTGTGTCTGAGTCCTTTCCATAACCAAGCATAAAACCTTCATGTGCTTTCGGTGCAAATTTAGAGTTGTGGTGAGGATCTCTAATCCAACATTTAGCAATCAAGACTTTGAAATAACTCACATTGGGTTTCTTGTCGCTGAGGAGTTCATATGCGCCTTCTTGAAGAATTTGTGAAGATATACTCTGCTGATGATGTGGCAGCAAGATCAATTATGTCAATCCAAAAACGCCGAGGCGTTTTGTATTCATCAAGCATAGTGCGAGCCATCTCAACAAGAGTTCTATTCTTGCGCCCACGACGCCATTTTGCCGAGGAGTATAAGGAGCAGATAATTCATGAGTAATACCAAGTTCATCAAGATAGGCATCAAGACCAAATTCTTGAACTCGGCCCATTGTCACTTCGATATGCTTGATCTTCACACCAAGTTGGTTGAAGCCCTCGAGGAAAATCGCTTGAAGACTTCCTGCACTTCATGTTTGTAAGGCAACAATGTGTACCCATGTATATCGAGAATAATCATCAACAATGACAAAACCATATAGAGATGCATCATTAGTGACCGCTGAATAATGATTAGGTCCAAGAGGTCCATGTGAAGCAATTCGAATGGACGAGTAGTGGTCATGATAGTCTTCGCTGGATGCTTGGCCTTGGTCATTTTTCCGGCTTCACATGCTCCGCATAAGTGATCCTTGAGGAATTTGACATTCTCAATGCCAATAACATGCTTCTTCTTCGCAAGCGTGTTCAAATTCCTCATGCCTGCATGACCAAGTCGTCGATGCCATAGCCAGCCTTCTGAGGCTTTTGCTAGTAGACACATGGCTGGTTGTGGTCCTGTAGAGAAATCAACAATATACAGATCTCCTCTCCTAAAGCCTTCAAGACTTTGGAATTGTCACTTCCATAATCACAACACAATGATATTTGCCAAAGACAACAACCATATCAAGATCACACAGCATTGAGATCGACATGAGATTGTATCCTAAGGATTCAACAAGCATGACTTTGTCCATGTGCTTATCCTTAGAGATAGCAACCTTACCAAGACCCAATACCGACTTTTGCCTTTGTCAAGAAATATGATATGCTTCAGAGGTGACGGTGATAAAGGAGCATCCATCAATAGATTCTTGTCACCAAATATGTGATTTGTACACCCACTATCGAGGACCCATTCGGTGGTTTTGGGTTGATCATCCTGCAGATGAATTAGTGTAACTTACAATCTCATATGCTTCATCGCTGAAGAATATGATATCAAGTTCATCGATGAATTTCATCAAGCAATAAATGATATAACAAGATGAGGACGTGTGAAATGAAAGTTCATTTCATCATGATTCGCCTGCGTCCTTTCGGGCATTTTGTCGTCCCCAAGAAATTCTTCAGACGCTCGAGCACGCCCGAGACTGACCTGCAGAAGAGATTAGTTCTTTTTCTTCACCACCCACATCTGGAGGGGTGGCAAAGAGTTCATCATCCTGCGAGCACCATGTGAGAAAGGTGGCAAAGATGCCAAACCATTTTGCTTAGCATAGGAGGGGTTAGGGTAAGCATATGAATAAGCAGAGTAGTTCTTCGAGGACTTATGAACATAATGGTTTGAAGAATAATGCACATATTCATAGCCCTTAGCTTTACCCTGCGAGACAGACTTGTTAGCATGATAATAATCATATGAGGACTTTGATCCAGTTGAGGAATTTGATCCTCGTGAAGAGTTTGGTCCATATGAAGAATTTGATCTGGGGTTCCTGTTCTTCACTGGTGGTGTCATGAGGACATTCACCTGAAGACTTTCAACATAGCTTTTGGGAACCCAGATTTTCTTCATAGGGGAACCGCTCTGCAGCTTAGTGCCAACATATCTAGCAAATACTTCACCATTCTGATTTTTGAACAGTTTATAGTTGGAGTCAAATGACTCATCAGAAGAATGAGGGGATTCACACGTAAAGCCAGATAAGTTAGATGGATCAACTGGAGGTCCCTTTGCAACAACCCATGAGGTTTTGGGATACTGCTCAGGTTTCCAATATGTTCCATCGGCATTCAGTTTCCTCTCAAAGGCAATACCCTCTTTCCTAGGGTTTCTGTTGAGGATCTGCTTTTTGAGCACATCACAAAGTGTCTCGATGACCTTTGAGGCTTTTGTACATGCCTCATGTACAATTCCTTCAACCTGCATTGTCAAGGATACTAGCAAAGTCCTCGATGAGGAATTAGTGATAGCAGAGGCAGATGAAGAATTTGTAACATTTTAAGCATTTGAACATTCAGGTGAAGAATTAGCAGATTCACGTTCAATGCACTTTAAGCATGGAGGAACAAATTCTTCACGAGAAGCGCTGATTTGTTGAGCTAGTAATGAATCGCGCCCTTCGAAGATCTCCATAACATACTCTTAGCTTTTCAAGATCTGCCTTTCTTTGAATAGCTTCAAGAGAAAGCTTCTCATTGTCTTGCTTTTCTTGAAGAAATTCATAAGAAAGTTTCTCATGATCGACAAGAGGGAGTTATGATGACCTTGAAGGTTATCATACTTAGATCAAGTCTGTGAAGATTTTCATCGTGGCTTTAGTGCGATCCATTTCTTCACCCAACATATCATCACTTTTATCTAGCATGTTTTGAACCTTTTCAAGAGCCCGTTGTTGTTTCATAGCAATTTTAGCAAGTTTAGAGTAGCTAGGCTTAAGATCCTCATCAGATTCATTTTCACTAGAATCAGAGGAGTTGTATCTGAGTACCTTAGCTGCTTTTGCCATGAAGCAATAGGTGGGGCGTAGCCATCATTATCTTCATCGGGCTTGTTGGTGGAATCCGCTTTCTTGATGTTGAAGATGGACTTGTCGACGAAAGCAAGAGTAACGCCGACTCGCCACACTGCACTCAGATTCTTCGACTCCTCCTCTTCATCATTTTCCTCAGATTCGGCTTCAGAGTCCATTTCCTTGCCAATGAATGCCCGAGCTTTCTTGGAGCTGCCCTTCTTGTGAGATGAAGACTTTGATGGTTTTGAAGACAAAGATCTTGATGATTTCTTCTTCTTCTTCATTTCATCAGAACTGTAGTCCTTGTATTTCTTCTTCTTCATTTCCTTTTCCCATTGAGGACAATCTTGAATATAGTGACCAGGCTTCTTGCATTTGTGGCAAAGTCTTCTCTTGTAGTCACTGGAAGAAGAATCACTTCCCCTTGAGGGTTTTCCAAAGCGACCACGTCTTGTGAATTTCTGGAATTTCTTCACCAGGAGAGCTAGATCCTGGCTCGATTCTTCAGATCACCAAGGCTACTACCGTAATCCTCACATTCGTGAGTCGACACAACCTTAGCCTTCAAGGCACGTGGTTTGCCATAGTTTGAGCCATAGAGATCTCTCTTTTCAGCAAGCTGGAACTCGTGAGTGTTAAGCCTTTCGAGGATATCAGCAGGATCAAGTGACTTGTAGTCAGCACGCTCTTGTATCATCAGTCCCAGAGTATCAAATGAGGAATCAAGCGATCTTAGCAGTTTCTTCACCACTTCATGGTCAGTGATATTAGTGGCACCAAGGGCTTGAAGCTCATTTGAGATGTCAGTGAGGCGATCGAAGGTTTGTTGAACATTTTCGTTGTCGAGTCTTTTGAAGCGGTTGAAGAGATTCCGAAGAACATCAACTCGAGAGTCACGCTGAGTTGAGACTCCTTCATTTACTTTGGACAACCTATCCCGGATAAGCTTGGCGCTTCCAAAGCACTCACTCTTCCATACCGTCCTTTGCTCGATGGCCACAGATGATATTCTTCGCTTGAGAGTCGAGTTGTTTGAATCTCTTCACATCAAGAGCGGTCGGTGTTTCAAAGGAAAGCGGGACACCATTTTCCACAACATACCGTAGATCATTATCAATTGCCTCAAGATGCATCCGCATCTTGTTCTTCCATAGAGGGATAGTCCGCTCCATCAAAGGTAGGACACCCAGCCGAGACCTTGATCATACTGCGGTCGACATAACTAGAACTCGGTGGTTAAACTAAAATCACACGTAACAAGGGAGTACCTTGCTCGATACCAATTGAAAGTGCGTTATATCGACTAGAGGGGGTGAATAGGCGATTTTATGAAATTCTTCACCGAGGAATTTGCGGTGAGGAAATTCCTTAGCTAAGAACTATTTGCAATGAATAAGTACTCAGAGGTAAACATAACAGATTACACACATAGTCAAGATGATGAAATGAAGACTAGAACAGAGTACGTGAAGCGTAAACACAGGATAACAAGATGAAGACAAACAGATCAAGAAATTGAACGAGGAATTTGTGAAAGTCTTTAGTCAAAGTCTTCAAGCACGATATGAACAACATGCAACATGTAATGAGGAAATGAATGAGTTGAGGAAATAGAACCATCGGTTGGTGAAGACAATGATTTGGTAAACCAGTTCCAACTTCTGTCTCGGTTATACGTCTGGTTGGAGCGGCCGAGTATTTAAACTCGAGGACACACAGTCCGGACACCCGATCTCGAGCCGCAACTCAGACACCCAGTCCTCACCGTTTTATCCTTGAACTAAGACCACGCAGGCCTCGCTCAATCACTTGTGGTAAGTCTTGGTGACTTCCAAACCTTCACAAACTTGGTCACTCGGCGATCCACAATTCCTCTTGATGCTCTAGACCTTGACGCCTAACCGTCTGGAAGAAGCACAGCCTTCAAAGGTAATAAGCGCCGGATCCACGCAGATCAATTTCTCCAAAGGATGCTCAATCACTTGGGGTTTTGTGGGGGTTTGGTTTTGGATTTTCCTCACTTGATGATTTTCGCCAAAGTCCTCGGAGGATGGGTTGCCCTCAAATGACAAGTGTCAAGTTCTCTCGAGCAGCCAACCAGCTAGTGGTTGTAGGGGCGGCTATTTATAGCCTAGGAGCAGCCCGACATGATAAGACATAAATGTCGCTCCATGATATGACCGTTAGGTGGATAAGATATTTTGGTCCGCCGGCCACAGAGCACAAAGAACGGTCGGAAATTTGACTTTCAAAGTCCTCGGGGCTATCATGTTCCTCATCGTAGGCAATTCAGACCGGCGAATTCCTAACTCTCGCCAGAGCAAAGTCATCGGTGACTGTAAGAACTGCGTCTCACATCAAGAATTTGATCGAACTATGTGAGATCTCCAATGGCTTCACTCAAGGGATTGGTAGGTGTAGGATTTTGAGTTGAGCATCACATGGAAAATCTTCCTTAGTATTTCCTCGACCCCTTTAACAATGACGGTGTTTCCTATGACTCAAGAAAGAGAAAATGAAACTACGAAAACAAAAGTCTTCACGCTTGATTCCTCGAATGAATATCAAGTCTTCATGGTCACACCAATTTCTTCACTTTCAAAGTCTTCGAAAGTCTTCGTAATATCAAAGTCTTCATCGAAGAACTTCATTTTAGGGTCGACTTTCTCAGAAATATCAAACTCCTCATAGACTTATAGACCTGTGTACACTCACAAACGCATCAGCTACTTAACCTATAAGTCGTCAATACACCAAAGTCACTAAGGGGCACTAGATGCACTTACAGTATTCCCAACAGGATTGTAGGCTAGAGAGCCTGTTGGATGGTATAAATGAAGAATTTAGTCAGTCTAAGTGACTTTTGTACTTCGAAGGACACATTTGTCCCTAGCCGGATTGTAAATCATTTGTCTTGGCAGACCTTTTCGCTTCAACCTCTGGACCCGACAGTCCGGAGTGTATCCGAATACCCGCTCGGTTATGTGAAAACCAGGGCACGCGTGGAAACCAGGCGTAGGGGTCATAAGTGCTTGAACAGACAAGTACCCGACTAGCTATGTTATATTACATGGGTAGTAAGAAACATCTTCCAGGGAGAATAGTTCCGTTAAGGGTTCCTTTCCCTGGTGTGCATACATTAACATGCATGTTCGAACTGCGGAAAAAATGACGCAGGATATAATCATCTGGGGGCATGTTTTGAAATAGGTAAAAGACATCTTTTGTTCACCGACCGAATATTCCCTTAAGAATGCTAGCTTTCGACTTCACCCAGTCTGAGGTACACATCCGGCTGACCCGGCAGTAACAATCGCAGAGGTGCTCCCCTTATGCCATAGCCAAATTAACGGGAACGTAGGGCATAAACACAAGAGCTAGGCAACCCAGCTTGGCCAAAACTTAAGTCATATTGATGCATATAGTGGTGAAAAAGGCACATATGGGGAAATGACGCATATGTGGTGCGCTTAAAGCCCAGAAGATAATTACATTAAGCTTCTGTATAAGAAGCCCCCAGGTATATTAAGCACGCATAGCGCAGCAGGATTGTGCGGTCAAAGCATACTTGAAGCTTTTAATGCTATATATAAAGAGGGGGAGAGAGAGGATATAATTTAAAAAGGGAGACGGAGGTAAGGAGACAAACACAGAGTTCGGCACTAGGCGTAGAATCTTCGGAGTCTGGCCGCGTTCCATGGGTTCGGCTCGAGTCGATTATCTGATGCATCACGCAGGCGGTACGCACCTCTAGTGAGAACTTTGTCAATGATGAAGGGACCCTCCCATTTGGGCTTGAGCTTGTCCTTTTTCTTCTCTGGTAGGCGTAGAACGAGTTTGCCAATGTTATAAGTTTTGGCCCGTACTTCTTTACTCTGATACCTTCAAGCCTGCTATTGATAGAATGAGGAACGGGCCTTTGCGACGTCACGCTCCCCAGGGCATCTAAGCTGTCCTACCGATCCAGCTCGGCTTCTCTCTCCTTGTACATGCGCACTCTAGGTGAGTCATGGATGATATTGCAGGGTAGCACTGCCTCTGCGCCGTACACCATAAAAAATGGTGTGTATCTGGTTGTGCGATTTGGCGTGGTCTGCAGCCCCCATAGTACGGAGTCGAGCTCCTCGACCCAGTGCGCATCTGATTCCTTCAAGGATCGCACTAGTCTGGGTTTAATGCCGCTCATAATAAGACCATTCGCTTGTTCGACTTGACCATTTGTTTGGGGGTGATAGACAGAGGCATAATCAAGTTTTATGCCAATTTTGCTGCACCAGGTTTTCACCTTGTCGGCTGTGAAGTTTGAGATGTTACCAGTGATGATGCTGTGGGGGACACCGTAGCGGTGTACGACCCTGGATATAAATTCTATCACTGGTTCGGACTCGGCCGTTTTAACTGGTTTGGCTTCAATCCATTTGGTGAATTTATCGACCATGACCAACAAGTATTTCTTCTTATGGCTTCCTCCTTTAAGGGGTCCAACCATATCGAGCCCCTAGACCGCAAAGGGCCAAGTTATGCGGATTGTTTGGAGGGAATAAAATGCACTCGTGATCATTGGACTTATCGTATCAGCTCACTTTGGTCACTGTACTGAGAAATACGATCAATACGATCATTATATACGTGTTGAGGTGATTATAAGGTCACTGTAGATCGTATAGGCCTGTATTTCATCTATTTGACTGGTCAAACTATCCGCGTGCTACCTCATCAGCTCATTTTCTTCGGGGGTCCTACCTGTCGGTAGGTGGAGAAAGAAATAGAGCGAAAAATAAAATGATGCACAAGCATGGATTCGAACGCGAGACCCATGCTTAAGTGCCAGCGGGCTAACCAGCTGCACAGGTGTCACTTTGTGGTAACAAGCTTTAAGTTCCTTTCAACGTCTACATGTATGCTCGAATTGATCAATCAACGACTAGCTGGACCGGCGGAGCTTAGTTAGATGTCGATGCATCGATGGCAGCTATACGGCGATTTACAGTTTGGATGGATCGGCTCGCGCCTCACGCAGGAGTCTAAACAAGTGGAGTACTTATGAACTGATTAACAACTAGCTCTTCTTATTAAGTACTAGCAGTATCTCTGGATCTGAGACGGAGCGCATCCGTCCACCCCCATTGATCCATCTCGTTCGTCACATGCCTCATGCGCATAGCTACTTCCCAATGTCTTGCTTGTTTGTTGAAATGGAATGAAAAAATGGAATCTCGTCAAGTAGCAGCTAGGTAGCTGCATCGCTGCATGATTGATCCACGCATGCATCACATGCTTAACTGCGGTGCTTAGTTCATTACTCAACTACTTCAACAGAAGCTGGAAGTTGTCATGTGAGTAGTGAACTACTGGGAGCATTTAACTCAACACGTATAAAAAAACCTCAACACCTATATACTAGAAGCTTTTAACTCAACACGTATATATTTCAACTACTGGAAGCTTTTAACTCACGTGACAGTTTCACGCAGCAGGTAAAAGTTTCCACTAGCTAAAGCACAACGCGAGAGCAGTGTAGCTGGTTAGGCGGATCGCACATGCGCGAGAGCTCTATGGTTCGAATCCCATTCGTGCGTAACTTTATTTTCGCTCTGCTTATTTCTCCCACTGATTGATAGGTAGGACCCACACAGACAGAGAAAAAAATGAGCTGATGAGATTGTTTGACTGGTCAAATAGATGAAATACGACGCAATATGATTTGGCAGTGACCGTATAATCACCTCAACATGTATATAGTGACCGTATTGACCGTATTCCTGTGTATAGTGACTAAAGTGAGCGTATACGATAAGTCCAATGACCATCAGTGCATTTTACTCGTTTGGAGGGCGGTAGGTGGAATGTGGATTTGATTTGCAAAAAGCTGGCAACCGACGCAATGTTGGACAAGGTCCTGTGTGTCTGCCCGAGCTGTCGGCCAGTAGAAACCTGTACGGAAGGCCTTGCTTACAAGCGCCCGAGCTGCGGCATGGTGGCCGCCAAGTCCGGCATGAATTTCGGCCAAAAGTTGTCCCCCTTCCTCTTCGGAGATGCACCTTTGGAGCACTCCGGTCGCACTTTTCTTATAAATCTCTCTCTTGTGGACTTTGTAGGCTTTATAGCGCCGCACAATGGAACGTGCGTCATTTTGGTCCTCCGGGAGTTCCTGCCTGCTTAAGTAGGCTAAGAAGGGTTCTGTCCACGAGGCGATGACCGCCATAATCATGTGGGCCGAACGTGTTATTTCGGTGGCAGAGCCTCTGATTACGTCAGATTGTTCAGGATCTGGGGTTGTATGCGGATCCGGACTGGTATTGCCGGTCTCCCCTTCCCATACGGATGGCTTGAACAGCCTTTCCAAAAAAATATTAGGTGGGACGGGATCGCGTTTAGCGCCGATGCGGGCAAGGATATCCGCCGCTTGATTGTTTTCTCGAACCACATGGTGGAATTCGAGCCCCTCAAACCGAGCTGACATTTTGAGAATGGCATTGCGGTAGGCCGCCATTTTCGGGTCCTTGGCGTCAAAGTCTCCATTTATTTGAGATATTGCAAGATTTGAATCCACACGTACTTCTAGGCATTGAATTCCCATGGAGACTGCCATCCGAAGACCGTGCAACAATGCCTCATACTTGGCTGCATTGTTGAGTCTGTGTAAAGTATTTGGAATATGTATTGGACTGTATTTCCGGTGGGGGATGTCAGGACGACGGCAACCCCTAGACCAGCTAGCATCTTAGAACCGTCAAAGTGCATGATCCAATTAGAGTACGCGCCGTACTCTTTAGGGTGTTCGGCTTCTATCCATTCGGCGATGAAGTCAGCTAGTACTTGCGACTTAATGGCTCGCCGTGGTTTGTATGTTATGTCGAACGGGAGGAGCTCGATAGCTCATTTGGAAATCCGGCCCGTGGCGTCGCGGCTATTTATTATGTCATTGAGTGATACTTCGGAGGCCACCGTGATTGAACACTCTTGAAAATAGTGTCGTAGTTTTCGGGATGCCATGAAGACCGCGTATGCTATCTTTTGATAATGCGGGTACCGTGACTTGCATGGAGTGAGGACAGTGGATACGTAGTATATCGGCTTTTGAAGTGGGAATTTATGTTCATCTGTCTCTCGTTCGACGACGAGCACTGCGCTTACAACCTGGTGTGTTGCAGCTATATATAGCAGCATGGGTTCGTCGACATTTGGCGCTGCCAGGATTGGATTGGTGGCCAAGAGGGCTTTTATTTCCTCCAGCCCAGCCATAGCCGCATCCGTCCACTCGAAGTGTTCGGTGCGTCGAAGAAGGCGACAAAGAGGTGGTGCCTTTTCTCCTAATCGGGAGATAAAGCGGCTTAAGGCGGCCACGCATCCAGTTAATTTATGGATTTGCTAGAGGTCTGTTGGGGTAGCCAACTGTGACAGAGCTTAGATTTTAGCCGAGTTTGCTTCGATTCCTCAATTGGAAACAATAAATCCCAAGAGCTTTCCGGCCGGTATGCTGAAAACACATTTTTCCGGGTTGAGCTCGATGTCATATGTTCGGAGATCGTCGAACGTAAGCCTCAAGTAATTTATTAATGATTTGACGTGTCTGGTTTTGATGACCACATCGTCTACATAGGCCTCCACAGTTTTGCCGATTTGTGTTTCCAGGCATGTCTGAATCATGCGTTGATAGGTTGCACCGCGCGCTGGAGCCCGAAGGCATGGTGTTAAAACAGAAGGGGCCGTATGGAGTGATAAATGTCGTTGCGGCTTGATCGGACTCCGCCACCTTGATTTGATGGTATCCGGAGTATGCGTCGAGGAAACACAATGAGTCGTGTCCTACGGTGGCGTCGATGATTTGATCGATGCAGGGGAGGGGGAAGGGATCCTTGGGGCAAGCCTTATTGAGGTCCTTGAAATTGACGCATAGGCGCCAGGATTTGTCCTTCTTTGGTACCATCACCAGGTTTGCTAGCCAGTCCGGATGTTTAATTTCTCTGATGAATCCGGCCTCGAGTATCTTGGCTAGCTCTTCTCCCATGGCTTGTCGCTTGGGTTCTGAGAAGCGCCGAAGAGTCTGCTTGACCGGCTTGTATCCCTTTAGTATGTTTAGGCTATGCTCGGCCAGCCTGCATGGGATACCTCGCATATCCGAGGGATGCCAGGCGAAGATGTCCCAATTCTCGTGCAAGAACTCTCGTAGTGCGGCGTCTATTGTGGGGTTCAGCTGTGCCCCAATTGATGCTATTTTTGTAGGGTCCGTTGGGTGGACCTGGAAGTTTACTATTTTGTCTGCTGGTTTGAAGGAGGTGGACTTGGGTCGTTTGTCGAGTATCACGTCATCCCTGTCTACTGTGGAGCGCAGCGCAGTTAACTCTTCGGTCGCGAGGGCTTCGCATAATGCCTCCAGGGCTAGTGCGGCGGTTTTATTTTCAGCGTGGAGTGCTATGTCCGGATCACTGGCCAGAGTGATGATTCCATTGGGCCCTAGCATCTTAAGCTTCATGTACCCGTAATGGGGTATAGCCTGGAAGCTTGTGAATGCATCCCGCCCCAAAAGGGCATGGTATCCACTGTTAAACGGGGCCACTTGGAATTTGATTTCTTCAGACCTATAATTCTCCGGCGTGCCGAATACCACATCCAGTGTTATTTTTCCCGCGCATTGTGCCTCCCGACTAGGGATGATTCCTCTGAAGGTCATGCTGCTTTGCTCAATGCGGCTCTTATCTATTTCCATTTTGTTAAGAGTTCCCTCATAGATGAGGTTTAATCCGCTGCCACCGTCCATGAGCACTTTAGTAAGCTGGAAGCCGTCCACAATTGGACTAAGGACCAAAGCGGCTGGTGCTCAAACTGTTCGGAATTGAGGTTCGTCGCTGGCATTGAAGGTTATGGTCGTATCGTTCCACGGGTTTATTGCTGCGACGTGGCAGACTTCGGTGAGGTTGCGGAGTGCTCGCTTGTGCCTATTGTTTGAAGCGAAAGTCTCAAAGACTGTCAGTACTACATTGTTATTTTTTGTGGGATGGTGCTCTGCGGTATTGCTGATGAGAAGGTCCTCGCCGCTCTTGGCCACCTGCCGGAGTATCCAACATGCTCTAAGGCTGTGTGTTGGTATGATGCCCGGTGTGCTATGAATTTTGCATGGCCTGTTGAGCCATCCCTCCAGTATGGTTCCACACCCTGTAGAGGGCTTTCGCTTCTATGTAATTGGGTTAGGTGACTTGCGAGAGCGCAGCCTTTTAGTTCGGACGAGGGATTTAGTTAGGGCCGGGGGATCCCAGAATTTTGTTTGGGTTTTTCCAGGCGCTTTCCATCGCACATTATTTCTGTACTATGGCCGCCAAGTTGGCAAAGTGTGCTATGTCACGGCGACTTATGGCGTTGAGAATTCCCTTGTCCATGCAATTTTTGCAAAATAATGAGATTGCGTCTTCCTCGTGACAGTCCTTAACCTTGCTCATTACAAGGAGGAATCTGGCCCAGAAGTGGTGTACTGTCTCTTGGGGCTCTTGTCTAATGTGGGAAAGATCACTCGTGTCTGGGTGGGTGGGTAGACTTAAGTCCACATCCTTACCCAATCTGAGACCTAGGGGCAAAGGAGCTCCCGAGCTTGGCAGCTCGGGCTCCAGAATGTTGCCAAATATTTGTGGCCTGTTGCCCGATTCTATGTTCGGAGCCTGGGCCATGTCCTCCCGTAGACGGGTATCCGGCTCAGAGAGCTCGGGAATCCGGGCATAGTTCATCCTCAAAATAGAGTAAGAATCACTGTTTTGTTCCTCCACCACCGCTATCTGATGGGTGACCGGCGGAGAGTTAATCTCCCTTTGGTCGGGTTTAAGCCCGATCCGATCATAGTCCGTAGCGACTCCCAGGGCGGCGATGCGATCCAAGAGCTCTTCAGGGAGGAGAGCTCCATTGGATCCATCCGCTCGGTGAATTCCGAGCTGACGTGGAGGCTGTTCTTGATGACCTGAGAAGTCATCATCGGCGTGGCAGCCGAACGGGCGTCCATGACGCCAAGCCGGAGAGTTTGGCCTACAGCCAGGGACCCTCCAGAGGTGATGTTGTTCTTGACAACAAGGTGAACCATCAAGCCCTATCACGACGGCACAATGGAACTCTCAATGAAAGCACCAATGTCGGTGTCAAAACTGGCGGATCTCGGGTAGGGGGTCCCGAACTGTGCGTCTAAGGCTAATGGTAACAGGAGGCAGGGGACACGATGTTTTACCTGTGTTCGGCCCTCTCGATGGAGGTAATACCCTACTTCCTGCTTGATTGATCTTGATGATATGAGTATTACAAGAGTTTATCTACCACGAGATCGTAGAGGCTAAACCCTAGAAGCTAGCCTATGATTATGACTGTTGTTGTCCCACGGACTAAACCCTCCGGTTTATATAGACACCGGAGGGGGATAGGGTTACACAGAGTCGGTTACAGAGAAGGAGATCTACATATCCGAATTGCCAAACTTGCCTTCCATGCAAAGGAGAGTCCCATCCGGACACGGGACGAAGTCTTCCATCTTGTATCTTCATAGTCCAGCAGTCCGGCCATAAGTATATAGTACGGCTGTCTGAGGACCCCTTAATCCAGGACTCCCTCAAGAGGCCAAAAGGAAGGAGGCATGCCCCCCTCTCATCCGAATTGGACAAGGGGTGCAGCCCCCTTTTCCTTCTCCCTCTCCCCCTCTTTCCTTCTCTCCTACTCCGGAAAGGAAAGGGGAATCCTACTAGGACTTGGGAGTCCTAGTAGGACTCCCCACCCTTGGCGCGCCCTCCTCCTAGGCCGGCTGCCTCCCCCCTTGCTCCTTTATATACGGGGGCAAGGGGGCACCTCTAGGCACAACAATTGATCTCTTGATCTCTTAGCCGTGTGCGGTGCCCCCCTCCACCATATTCCACCTCGGTAATATCATAGCGGTGCTTAGGTGAAGCCCTGCATCGGTAGCATCATCGACACTGTCATCACTCCGTCGTGCTGACGGAACTCTCCCGCAAAGCTCTGCTGGATCGGAGTTCGTGGGACGTCATCGAGCTGAACGTGTGCTGAACTCGGAGGTGCCGTACGTTCGGTACTTGGATCGGTCGGATTGTGAAGACGTACGACTACATCAACCGCGTTGTGCTAACGCTTTCGCTTTCGGTCTATGAGGGTACGTGGACAACACTCTCCCCTCTTGTTGCTATGCATCACCATGATCTTGCGTGTGCGTAGGAATTTTTTTGAAATTACTACGTTCCCCAACAAATGGATCCCGCACGCTCTTCACCGTCTCTGGTCCGAACCAATCCGTAGCAAAAACCACCAGATCGTCGACGCAGATCCGCCTTGGATTTGGACTGCACCACGCCATTCCGCCGCGGGAAGCCTGAGCTTCACCCGCCGCCACCTTCCAGGATCGTTGCCCCAGGATCCAGACACAACATCGCCGCTGCCACCGGCCATGTTCCGCCGCCGCCAACAGGCCGAGCCGCCGGCCACCGCGACAATGACCGTCATGACCCCGTGAGACCATCGGGCGGCCGGCGCCACTAGATCTTCCACGGAGCCCAGCCGCTTTGCTGCCTCCACCCAGCACCACGCCGCTGCCTTGCGCCGTCGCTAGAGGCAAACAGCCGTGCCGCCGTGACGCAGATCGGGGAGGAAACGCCCCGGCACCATGGTGACCCGCGTCACCGATCCGACGCGGGAGGAAAGAGGGCCTCCGCCGCCGCCGTCAGCCGCCCGGGGCTTCGACCGGCGACCTCCTCCAGCGGCGGCAGAGGGAAGGATGAGGATGGATGTGCCCCGTGGAGGGGGTTAGGTTTTCCACCCGAGCCGCCCTAGCGGGGGGCGACGCGGGGGGCGACCGGCTCATTCTGCCTATTCATGCATCACAACAAGTGTGGAAAGTTTAGTCCCACCACACTAGTGAAAGATGAAACTTGACAGTTATGACTGCTCCTTTTTCTCTCCAAAGAGGACAGTTGTTTTCCTTACTCTTGTGAGTACGTTAGTTCGAACTCGCCTATAAGAGGTCGCTCCTCTTCTCAGAAGAGTGTGCGTGACACTTTGCCTCTTATGCGCCTGACGCGTCGTTCCAAAGCTTTGTGTGGCCTAGGTCTTTTCCATCTCTCTTCTCAGTGCGCACCGACAAGTGAGACAACAAGCCTATGGAACCCCGCCTCTTTTGATGCCTTACGAGAGAAAGGTGGTTGGGTTTTTGGGAGTGCTCTCACGTGACTGGTAGATTCTACTTTTCCATGGATGCGCACGACTACTTCCCCAACGATGATTTCATCCCCGAGGTCGACAACCTCTTCTCCAACATGTCGCTCGCTAGTGATGGTACCGCCACTGCGAATGCCTCTTCGTATGTGTTCTTATCCCTGAAATATTAGTAGTAACAATTGATCTGGACATGTTGCTTTTATCATATCTACATGATTACATGTTTTTTTTATCATCATGTTTTCTCTGTTCGGCATGATTAATCTATCATACTACTGGATTAAACTATATGACAAATTGCTTAAATATACAACAGTACATAGTTTGTAAGTTTGCTCAATAAAGCCCGGAGGTTCATCGACCAATTACATTAAGTTTTACTACCGTAAAAACTCTTAGTTAGTTCCCATGAGCAACTTCATTTGCCTCCCCCGGACAAGGCCTTTTAAAATAACCTTTCCACCCATTTATTGATTCAATTTCTTTCAGACTCTAACTGTTTTGATAGAATCAGATACAATTTCAATTTCGTTTCACCCATATGTGCATTACACATGGAAGTAGCCTCGGTCACAAACGGACTTGTTACTTCTAGAAGCATCTCCTAGAAGTAAATATTTTCATCGCATTACCTCGAGTTGAATATGAGCAATAGGCAGACTAGTACATGAGGTGTTTGTAGAAAACTAGTTAGTACGACGGGTGGGTTAAAATAGGGCGTGACTATACCTCACTCGCCGCAAGCGCGAGCGTGCACTCACCTCAAGTGACGTGCTATTGGGCTGGCTAAGCACGGGGAGGAACTTTTTTTCTCTCCTTTTCTTTTTTATTACTTACATTTACATATTTGAAATTGAAAAAAATATCATATTTAAATTTAAAAATGTTAATCATACATTCAATAAAAATTTATGTGTAAAAACAAACATTTTTTATTACATTCGAAAATAATGTTCATGACATTAAGAAAAATGTTCACACACTTTTAGAAAACCATCATGATATATAAAACAAATATCTATAATATGTAAAATGCTCACATAATTCAAGAAATTTTTACATACCATTCATAAAAAATGTAAGTAATATTTGAAAAAACCGTTCCCGTCTTTACAAATTATATTCTTGACACTTAAATAATTTATTATACAATGTATAAAATGTATGTGCAGTATGAAAAAGCTTCTTTTCATTCAAAATAATGTACCCGACATTTAGGGAAATATGCACGGGTTTGAGAAAAGCTTCACGGCCTTTTGAAAAAAGTTTATACAATGTAACAAAATGTTTGCATAGTTGTTTATTGCCACTAAAAAATATGTTCACTATATATTAAAAAATGTTGAGCAGGTATTCGAAAAATGTTCTAAACACGTATTTGAGAAAAAAAGTAAAACATGGATTTAAAAATGTACAACATGTCTGAAAAACAATGTTCCACGTGTACATTACGAATGTACCATCTGTATTGAAAAAGCTGAGATGTCTTGAAAAATTAAGAAAAAAAGAAAATGAAAATGAAAGAACCCAAAGAAAATCGGGGGAAAACGCCAAAGGGAGAACAACTGGTGAACAAACACAATGAAATAGGAAAATAGAAGAAAACCAATGAAGAAATACAGAAAAACAGAAAAACTAAAAAAAGAGCGGAGATAAGCAAAAAAAATAACCCAATGAAAAACCGATACAAACAACACATAGAAACAAAAGAAACAAAAAATTGCCCAGTTCAGTTATATTTTTCAGAGCGCTCTAGCTGGATTGATGGATTCTTCTTTTCGTTGGTTGCTCACGACTACTTCCCCGACGAAGGCTCCATCCCCGACGTCGACGGCCTCTTCACCAAATATCGCTCGCTGGTGATGATAGCACGATTGGGAATGCCTCTTCATCCACATTGTCGCATGTGTTCTTATCCTTGGAATATTACTTTGTGTAGTATAAAAACTGTTTTTTAGTATTAAACAAATCTTCGTGACTTTTTATAAAAGTTTTTACGATGTAAAAAATATATTTGCATAGTTAAAAAAATCTTTATTTCCGTTAAAACTAATATTCAACGTCTATTAAAAAATGTTGAACATGTATTCGATAAAATGTTGTAAACACATATTTGATTTTTTTGCGTATTTAAAAAATGTTCAGCATGTATAAAAAAATGTTCCATGTGTACATTACAAATTAAAATGTCATATAGGAAAACTTGACACGTTTTGAAATTAATATTAAAAAATTAAAATGAAACAACCCAAAGAAAATCAGGGAAAAGGCAAAAGAGAAGAAAACTGCTGAACAAACACAAAAAAAACCAGAAAATCGATGAAGAAAAACCAAAAAGAGTTGAAGAAATGCATATAAATAAAAAAACAATGAAAAACGGATGCAAACAACACATTTATACCTACTAATAAAGAGAGGCGATATTCTTGGTTCGTCTTGCTATTTTGCAGAGTTTCTGTTAATCAACCCATAGTCTTTAAGTCGGATTTGTTGTTTTTGCGGAAAACCCGCTGATGTTTCTAGTAATCAACCCGGGTACTAGTTTTAAGTCAGATTTTGTCTTTTGCAGGAAACCCCATAATATTTGGATTAATCAACCCGTGGTACATATCAGTTATTTTCAGAAATATCTATATCTTTTATACCCTAACTCCAAATTTAACATGTTATATGTGAGATTTTGTTCAAAAATAATGTAGAATATAAATATGATATTATTTTTACATGTTGACCATTTAAAAAAAAATGCTATTTAGGGTACAACCTTAATCAGTAGTGCTTGATCCTTCTTTCTTTCATACTGGTGCCAATTCAGATTGAAAACTAACACCTCAGCAAAAGCAAGATTAGAGACGAAAGAAACCATCTATAACGACACATGCACGCCTCGGCAAAACCTCATAGAAAAAAGCACATTTATCATCTTGTGTTGAAAGCAAGACAGCTTAGGATTGACACCATTCAAATGCATCGTGATTGTGTGAGCACTGAGGCCACCATCAGCGAGGGTGCAAAGAAGGATAAGTGGCAACTCAGACGGGGTGTCATGTGATGAAATAAAGAACATGGGCCTATAGGGATCTTATGCCAAGATTATTTTTCCCCGTTGCAACGCACAGCCTCTTTTCTTGTAGAAACGAAAAAAAGGAAAAAAAAATACTCTGTTGGGCTATAGTGTTGGGCCCAGTGCATTAACCTATCGCCAGAGGCGAGGCCAGGCTAAATCTCTCGGTAAGCGAGATATAACCTGATGATTAAAACATGACGTGAGCTTGAAAGTGCACTCGGAATAATTAAAAGGCTGGGCTTGACGACTCAGATAGTAAGTTATATATAAAATCCATCATTTCTCAAAAAAAAATCCATCTGCTAGAAAAACTGTATATATGAAATCCCTGGCAACTAAAAAAAAGGTTTAATTCCCATTGGACAACTCTTACTGTTTTCACAGCAGAAGTGCTCTCTGCACGGGCAGCTACGTAAACCCTAAAAAAAAGGTGCAGCCTGTGCTGTTGTGTGTACTGTATGAAGTAACTTTAAAAAATGGCGATCATATGCAGAAGTTACCAGTCCGGCACCACACATTTTGACCTTTGTACTAGCAGATACGCGCATCACTTTCTCCCATACCTCTCTGTCGAATAAACTTGTCTGTATCTTCTGAACCAGATACTGATGTCGTATCGCATTTCTGGCAAGGTAGACCTGATCTCCACTTCAACTCGATCATATATGCTGGCACACCACTGAGACTGTTAGCCTGTGATTCGCCGGTTAGTTTTCAGATGTACCTCTGCAGGACTGCACCTCCACTGCCTGCAGATGTCTCCTCTGAACTCTGATGAACACATGCAAGACGACCCTGTCAATGAGTGAGAGTTATCGCTTCCCAGGGAGCTGTCTGCACTGCAGATATTGCTTTGCGCAAACGACAAATCAACTTAAGCTTGGTGATCAGTCTCAAGTCCGTACGTTGCGTTCATCAACGCATCCATTATCTAGCGGGAGGTCCACATGTCTGCAGCGGCGGGAAGAGATTAGACGTCCCAGCCTTTTGAAGCACGCGTGCATGCGTTGCATACGTGACCGACTATACTCGGACCGCGGGAAAGCAAAGCTGGCGGCAACGCCGGTGGTGAAGTTACGTGCACCAATTTTCACCTTTGCTTCTGGGCCATGCGTCTGCGTGGCGTCGTCTCACTCTCACACACACATGCATGCATGGCCGATCATCATGCACTCAAAGCGAGTGAGAGCTTGACGCAGCGGCCGATTTGACAGCGGGGTCAAACGTGCAATCGATGGAGCACGACCAGATCAGCCCCGCCATCTAATCACCCAGAGTCCCAGAGGTAATGCTCTGCCAATATATGTAAATGTGATCCTTTTATCCCTCGCTTTGCTCCCCTGTTCATGTTCCATCAGGTGTATACTTACCAGACTTTGCTGTTCTGTTGTCCAATCAAACTGCTCGTTATCGTATCCACCTACAGGCTACAGAGTTTAAAAGCTACTCTAGATTATTTTTTGAGTCTAAAGCACGCTCTCGTTTCCTGTCAAGTGTCAACTGTCATTACGCGCGCGTGGCGATGCATAACCGAGCTGTGCACTTGCGCGCGCGTTTTTTTTTGTGCGTGAGAGAGAAAGAACGCGCAGAAAGCAAGGCTCTGTTCGTTCCGGTGGGCCGAGATGGGCTAGGCTTTCCCGTCGCACAGCGGAAGCCACTCCGATTTCACTGTGTGTCCCTTCCTTGGACTCGAAGCACTAGCCAGTGCTCACATCGATCTCAAGAAGGAAAAACCGCCTACCAGCAGTGACACCAGAGTGGCTTCACATTCGCTGTGCGAGCTCCAGTTGGAGCGAAGCCGCTCCCCGCCTTTCGTCCGCTTCCACGAAAGATTTGCGCCCGCTTTCTCACGTAAAACCTCGGTCTGTCCGCTCCGGCACCGAAACCATCCCCGTCCGGTCGCTTTCTCCCTCCCCTCCCCTGCCCGGCGCTGTTATCGCCGGGGAGGCGAGACACGCGGGCCACGGCGTAAAGGTTCCGCCCGGAGGAGCCAGCCTCAGAACCCGAAATCAAACCAAATGTTCGGCGCCGGCCAACAGTGAAAGCAACAGCTGGGTACCCACTACAGCATTCGCGCCAAATCAATGGAGCCTGCACGGCTTTGGAGGCGTACGTACTGGAGCTCCTGTGCACAGGCGAAGAGGGGCCGAGGGAAAAAGCCCCGCCCGCCGCCGTAAGGCTGCGCGGCCTGTACGGCGGTGACGTGCTCGACGTGCCGCCTTGACCGCCACCACCTCCGCCCCGCCCCGGAGTGCGCGCGCGCCGGGGGAAGCAAAGCAGAGCAAGAAATCCGAACGTTGTGCCTCTTCGCTCTCGCTTGGCTGCGTCGGAGATCGCGCCGGCGCGATAGGGTTTTGCCGCTCTGGGTGTTACAGGAATCTGCTTTCGCGAGACGTGGTGGCGCGCGCGCGCCTCGGGATCCGAAACTCGGCATTGTTTTTGGTTGTGGCAGGGGATCTGTTGCCGCGTGACAGCGTGGTGCTGGTAGATTGTTCCAAAACCAATCGTTCGTATCGTATGCATAGATTCTTGCCTCCCTAGCGTAGATGTGCCTTTGCTTCTTTTGATCGTCTTAAGCGGCAAGCAAAGGCAGCGGGTTTGTCTCCTAATGATTGGCTTTAGGCTGGGGATTACCGGCAAAACTCGTGGAGAAGCAACTCAAAGGTACTACTACCATGACTGCATGTGCTAATCAGGTGCGGCGTACAGTACTTCCCTCTAGTGTCCATTATTCTGCTTGGGCTAAACGAATGGGATCCAGCAGCCCATCACCACGTATAATTACACGTAAGGTAGCTAAAACTAGCATAATCAAGAGTTCTTTTTGGCCACCACACGAGACCGTGGGATATGAAAACAAGCCCCTATACCAAACGGAGCTTGTTTTCATATTGTCCACGACAGTCTTCTCTAGTCAGGGCCTCTTCAATTTGCATGATCTATAACGTAAAACTAGGAAGAACATAGTACGAATAGTCGAATAGTGCCATACATATTGAATACATTTTGTGGCTGTTCTCCTATTATTGAGTTCGTATGAATTTGTTATGGATTTTCAAAGTTATGGTCAAACAACTTTGACCAGATGGAAGGGCATTCCTTCGACTTAAAATGTTTTTTTGGGGCAAATTTGAGCACATCGAAAAGTTAGGGGTAAATTAAGTAGTGGTTTGAGTTAGGGGCACAAATGTGAATGTCCCGGACCATTAAAGGCCGCGGCCCACGTGGTTTCTCTGCGAGATTCTTTCGAAGGAACTGGTAAGTGCCCAATCCTTTTTGGCCATGCCTGCTCATTGGTCCAGTAGATCGTTGTTCATGATATCCTAGTGGAGATTGCCGGGTTTGAGGAAACGTATTTGGGTTTGCCAACCCCTCGTGGCCGCATGTTAAGAGGCAACTTCCAAAATTTCTAGAAAATTTAAGTAAGAGAATGTTACTTTGGGGCTGTCCATTACAAGCCAGTTAGGAGGCTTTTCATAAAATCTATAGCCCAGTCCATTATATCACGAGTTTCTTCAAGTTACCTCTGGGTTTATGTGATGATCTCTGTGAGATGGTTAGAAGTTGTTGGTGGGTTTCTGAAAAGGGGAATAGAAAGACACACTAGAATTAATCTTGAGACAATCTTCTCGAACCAAAAAATATGGGTGGAAGTGAATTTCGAGAGTTTAGTCCCTTTGATCATGTCTAACTTACACATCAGACATGGCGATTGCTTGCTTTCCCAAGTAGCTTGTGTGCAAGAGTGCTGAGAGCAAAGTATTACCTTAATGGAAGACTGGATCATACAATGTTCATGGGAATCCATCTTCTTCATGGCAAGGGATAACACATGGACTGGAGTTGTGGAGAAAGGGATTGATATGGCGTATAGGGAATGACACTCGGGTCAAAATCTGACATGATCGATGGATTCCCCGAAAACCATCTGATGATCCACAAGTATAGGGGATCTATCGTAGTCCTTTCGATAAGTAAGAGTGTCGAACCCAACGAGGAGCAGAAGGAAATGACAAGCGGTTTTTAGCAAGGTCTCTGCAAGCACTGAAATTATCGGTAACAAATAGTTTTGTTATAAGACAATACGTAACGGGTAACAAGTAACAAGTGTAACAAAGGTGCAGCAAGGTGGTCCAATCCTTTTCGTACCAAAGGACAAGCCTGGACGCACTCTTATATAAAGCAAAGCGCTCCCGATGACACATGGGAATTACTATCAAGCTAGTTTTCATCATGCTCATATGATTTATGTTTGTTACTTTGATAATTTGATATGTGGGTGGACCGGTGCTTGGTGCTGTCCTTACTTGGACAAGTCTCCCACTTATGATTAACCCCTCTCGCAAGCGTCCGCAACTACAAAAAAAAGAATTAAGATAAATCTAACCATAGCATGAAACATATGGATCCAAATCAGCCTCTTACGAAGCAACGCATAAACTAGGGTTTAAGCTTCTGTCACTCTAGCAACCCATCATCTACTTATTATTTCCCAATGCCTTCCCCTAGGCCCAAACAATGGTGAAGTGTCATGTAGTTGACATTCGCATAACACCACTAGAGGAAATGTAACATACATCTCATCAAAATATCGAACGAATACCAAATTCACATGATTACTTATAACAAGACTTCTCTCATGTCCTCAGGAACAAACGTAACTACTCACAAAGCATATTCATGTTCATAATCAAAGGAGAGTAATAATTATCATTAAGGATCTGAACATATGATCTTCCACCGAATAAACCAACTAGCATCAACTACAAAGAGTAATCAACACTACTAGCAACCCAGCCAATCTGAGGTTTTGAGACAAAGATCGGATACAAGAGATGAACTAGGGTTTGAGAGGAGATGGTGCTGGTGAAGATGTTGATGGAGATTGACCCCTTCTCGATGAGAGGATCGTCGGTGATGATGGTGGCTTCGATTTCCCCCTCCGAGAGGGAAGTTTCCCCGATAGAACAGCTCTGCCGGAGCCCTAGATTGGTTCTGCCCAAGTTCCGCCTCGAGATGGCAGCGCTTTGTCCCAAAAGCTTCCTCTTGATTTTTTTCAGGTCAAAAGACATCATATAGCAGAAGAGGGGCACCAAAGGCCTGCCATGGGGCCCACAAGCCAGGGAGGCGCGCCCAGGGGGTAGGGTGCGCCCCCCACCCTCCTGGTGGGTCCCGCTGGTATTTTCTTCGCCCAATATTTTTTATATATTCCAAAATAATTCTCCGTAAATTTTCAGGACTTTTGGAGTTGTTCAAAATAGGTCTCTCAGATTTGCAACCTTTTCGGTCCAGAATTCTAGCTGCCGGCATTCTCCCTCTTCATGTAAACCTTGTAAAATAAGAGAGAAAAGGCATAAGTATTGTACCATAATGTGTAATAACAACTCATAATGCAATAAATATCAATATAAAAACATGATGTAAAATGGATGTATCAACACCCCCAAGCTTAGATCATGCTTGTCCTCAAGCGAAAGCCGAGTTCGATAATCATGCCCACATGTTAGAGATAGAGGTGTCGATAAAGTAAAATATGAACATGAAGGCATCATGATCATCTTTAGAACAACAATATATATTGTTATATAATTTCTTATGTTAGAGTAACAATTTGTTCACAAGATAAAGTATGAAACATGAACTTTATTGGAAACTAACAAACTATGATCTCAGTCATTGAAGCAATTGCAATTTATCATAACGTAAGAAAGAGTCAATATAAGAGCTTTTCAGGAAATTCACATACTCAACTAGCATTTAGTCTTTCACAATTGCAAACACTCACGCGATACTTATGAGATCAAAGTTTCCATCGGACACGAGTCTACAAGAAGAAGGTTGTGTAGTAGACATCATGTTGCAAGGTGTGAAGTTGAGTAAGACTCAAACCTCGACCACGACAGAAGATAGAGAGAGAATGAAAGTCATTCCCTATACCTCAGCCATAGGTTCTATAAACTATGCCATGCTGTGTACCAGACCTGTTGTGTGCCTTGCCATGAGTCTGGCAAGGGGATACAATAGTGATCTAGTAGTGGATCACTAGACAACGGTCAAAATTATCCTTAGGTACCTAAGAGGACTAAGGAAATGTTTCTCAGTTATGGAGGCGATAAAGATTTTGTTGTAAAGGGTTACATCGATGCAAGCTTTGAGACCGATCCGGATGACTCTCAGTCTCAATCTGGATACGTATAGAAAGTGGGAGAAATTAGCTAGAGTAGCTCTATGCAGAGCATTGTAGACATAGAAATTTGCAAAATACATATGGATCTGAATATGGCAGACCCGTTTTCTAAACTTCTCTCACAAGCAAAACATGATCACACCTTAGAACCTTTAGGTGCTAATAACATGGCGATGTGAACTAGATTATTGACTCTAGTGAACTCTTTGGGTGTTAATCACATGGCAATGTGAACTAGATTATTGACTCTAGTGCAAGTGGGAGACCGATGGAAATATGCCCTAGAGGCAATACTAAAATGATTATTATTATATTTCCTTAATCATGATAAATGTTTCTTATTCATGCTAGAACTGTATTGATCGGAAACTTAAATACATGTGTGGATACATAAACAAATACCGTGTCCCTAGTGAGCCTCTACTAGACTATCTCGTTGATCAAAGATGGTTAAGGTTTCCTAACCATAGACATGAGTTGTCATTTGATAACGGGATCACATCATTAGGAGAATGATGTGATGGACAAGACTCATTTGTTAGCTTAGCACATGATCATTCAGTTTATTGCTACTGCTTTCCTAATGTCAAATACATATTCCTTCGACCATGAGATCATGCAACTCCCAGATACCGGAGGAATACCTTGTGTGCTATCAAAGTCACAACGTAACTGGGTGATCATATAGATGCTCTACAAATATCTCCCGAAGCTGTCTGTTGAGTTGGCATGGATCGATATTGGGATTTGTCACTCCGTGTATCGGAGAAGTATCTCTGGGCCCTCTCAGTAATACAACATCACAAGAAGCTTGCAAGCAAAGTGACTAAGGAGTTAGTTACAATATGATGTATTACGGAACGAGTAAAGAGACTTACCGGTAATGAGATTGAACTAGGTATGAAGATACCGACAATCGAATCTCGGGAAAGTAACATACCGACGGACAAAGGGAACTACATATGTTGTCATAAAGGTTCGACCGATAATGATCTTCTTAGAATATGTGGGAACCAATATGGGCATCCAGGCCCTGCTATTGGTTATTGATCGAAGAAGCATCTGAGTCATGTCTACATCATTCTCAAACCCGTAGGGTCCGCACGCTTAAAGTTTGTTGACGATATAGTATTATATGAGTTATGTATGTTGGTGACCCAATGTTGTTCGGAGTCCTGGATGAGATCACGGACATGACGAGGAGCTCTGGAATGGTCCGAAGGTAAAGAATGATATATAGGATGATATGGTTGGGCCAAGGTGTAAGGCCCACAGGGCTTTAGGTCGGTGCAAAATGAAGTTTTGCGGAGGTCAGGGACCAGACGCCGAGGCCCATGGTGTCTGGGCCAGACACCAAGGACCGTGGCATCTGGTACTGGAAACCGAGAAGGACTCTTCCTTGCGTTCCAAACTGACTTTGAGGAGTCTCTTTCTCCAAGAAACGACCGAGAGCTCAACATATAAATAGAGGGGCAGGACTAGCACCTAGAACACATCAAGATTCACCAAGCCGTGTGTCGGCAACCCCACCCCTTTAGTTTATCTTCCGTCATAGTTTTCGTTGTGCTTGACGAAGCCCTGCAGAGATTGTTCTTCACCATCACCGTCACCACGTCGTCGTGCTGTCGGAACTCATCTACTACTTTGCCTCTCTTGCTGGATCGAGAAGGCGAGGACATCATCGAGCTGAACGTGTGCTGAATACGGATGTGCCGTACGTTCGGTACTTGATCGGGACGGGTCGTAAAGGTGTACGACTACATCAACCGCATTAATAAACACTTCCGCTTAGCGATCTATAAGGGTGTGTAGATGCTCTCCCCCTCTCGTAGCTATTCATCTCCATGGATAGATCTTACGTGTACGTAGACAAATTTTATTTTCCATGCAACATTCCCCAACAGTCTAGGACTCATCTAGATGTGACATAACTATGTCACATCTAAGTGTGAAATCAGCACACATCGTCAAACAAATAACCCCCGCCATGTCCTCTTGTTTGTTTTGTTGTTGTTGTTGTGTGCATCTCCAGCCCAAGAAAAAGCAGTCACGCACCCACTACCACAACCCTTTCTTTACTCGGCCTGCTATGAGTACTGAACATGTTTTTTTAAACAAGCCTACTAAACAGGTTGTTTCTGACGGGCTTGAAAATAGGCTAGTGGACAAAAGCGAAAACGCTAAGTGGGACTAAAAGAGAAGGCTACCACACAAAATAGGCACCACTTCTTTGCAAAGGTTTATCACTTTTTTTTCTTCATGTTAAACCCTGATAACCCTCCGCGAATGACATGCGTAACACACACAAAAAAGTGTTAAAAAGTATTATGGGTTTATGTAAAATTGATACATGGTCTGAATAAACTTACAAACCCTGTAAAGAAACAAACAAGTATTCGCTCTATGAAAATTATGTCCAGAACTAAAAGATCATTTTATATGTGAACTCTAAAATCATCTTTTAAGGCAAAAAAGCATAGACTTCTTTACATACAGTACAGTACAGTACTGTGAATGAGAGTAGGTGTTGGATTCAAAAAATGTAAGATTAAGTATTCAAAAAGGGTCAAAAAAAAACTTTACAAAACTTACATATCCTACCTAATTTACATGAAGTACTATATACTGAAATTTATGTTTCAATTTTTTTTGACAAACACATGGCCTGTATGTAATAGTTAAAAGTATTCTTAGATTTTCCAGGGAGAGATGTTGCGGAAAAAGAAAAGGAAAACATGTATAATTCAATGTTCAAATGCACAAAATTTTCATTCATTTTCACTCGAACAACCTAATCCCGCCTAAAAAGCAACGGAAAAAAGTTCACACATATGTTTTTCCTTGGTTCTAGACTAACAAAGCAACTAGTCTAGTGTTTGTGCAACCCAATTACATTTCACAGCATGGAATAAACAATGTCATAATATCACACACACTCCTAGTTGCAAGTCGATGCTCGGCTCGGCTTGCAATTGGGGACTCTCAACAAACACACACACTCTTAGTTGTGAGTCGATGCTCGGCCTGCAACTGGGGACTCTCGACAAACACACACACACACTCCTAGTTGCAAGTCGATGCTCGGCTTGCAATTAGGGACTCTCGACAAACAGACACAACCCCTAGTTGTGAGTCAATGGTTGACATGCAACTAGGGACCCTCGACAAACACACACACACCCTAGTTGCGAGTCGATGGTCAACTTGCAATTGGGCACCATCGACAATCACACCTCCTAGTTGCGAGTCGATGGTCGGCGTGCAACTGGGGACCCTCGACAAACACACACACACACCCCTAGTTGCGAGTCGACGGTTGACATGCAACTCGGGACCCTCGACAAACACACACATCCCCTAGTTGCGAGTTGATGGTCGGCTTGCAACCGGGCGCCATCGACAAACATACCCCCCTAGTTGCGATGGTCGGCTTGCAACTGGCGACCCTCGACAAACACTCACACACCCCTAGTTGTGAGTTTTCGGTTGACATGCAACTGGGGACCCTTGACAAACACAAACACTCTTAGTTGTGAATCGATGGTCAACATGCAACTTGGCACCGTCGACAGACACACACAACTCCCCTAGTTGTGAGTCGATGGCTGACTTGCAAACTGGGGGCCCCGACAAACACACACCCTCCCCTAGTTGCGAGTCAATTGTCGATATGCAACTGGGGACCCTCGACAAACACACACTCCCCCTAGTTGCGAGTTGATGGTTGAAATTTCAGCTGGGGACCCTCGACAAACACAAACACCCTTAGTTGCAAGTCGATGGCCGGCTTGCAACTGCGGGCCATCGACAAACAAACACATCCCCTAGCTGTGAGTTGATGGTCGACATGGAACTAAGGATCCTTGATAAACACACATTGACAACTGGGGACCATGACAAACAAGCATGCCCTTAGTTGCGAGTTGATGATTGACATGCAACTGGGGACCATGACAAACACAAACACCCTTAGTTGCGAGTCGATGGTTGACTTGCAACTAGACCTGTAGAAACACACTTCCCCACCCCCTTCCGCCTAGTTGCGAGTTGATGGTCCACATGCAACTATGGACCCTCGACAAACACACACTCCCCCTTTGTTGCAAGTCAATGGTTGGCTTGCAATTGGGTTCTCTCGACAATCACACATACTCCCTTTAGTTGCAAGTCGATAGTCGGCTTGCAACCGAGGGCCCCGAAAACACACACACACCCCTATTTGCGAGTCACTAGTCAACATGCAACTGAGGACCCTCAACAAAACACACGACCCCTAGTTGTGAGTCAGTGGTCGGCTTGCAACTGGGGACCCTCGACACACACACACACACAAACACACACACACACACACACACACACACACACTTAGTTGCGAGTCGATGGTTGGCTTGCAACTGGGGACCCTCGACAAACACAAACACCCCCTAGTTGTGAGTCGATGGTCGGCTTGCAACTCGGGACCCTCGACAAACACACAAAAACACCCCTTAGTTACGAGTTTATGTTTGGATTGCAATTGAGGACCCTCGACAAACACACACACCCCTAGTTGTGAGTCGATGGTCGGCTTTCAACTGGGCACCATCTGTTGGGGAACGTAGCAGAAATTCAAAATTTTCCTACGTGTCACCAAGATCTATCTATGGAGAAACCAACAACGAGGGGAAGGAGAGTGCATCTACATACCCTTGTAGATCGCTAAGCGAAGCGTTCAAGAGAATGGGGTTGAAGGAGTCGACTGTCGTGATCCAAATCACCGGAGATCCTAGTGTCGAACGGACGGCACCCGCTGCTCAACACACGTACAGCCCGGTGACGTCTCCCATGCCTTGATCCATCAAGGAGAGAGGGAGAGGTTGAGGAAGACTCCATCCAGCAGCAGCACGACGGCGTGGTGGTGGTGGAGGAGCGTGGCAATCCTGCAGGGCTTCGCCAAGCACCGCGGGAGAGGAGGAGGACTTGGGAGAGGGGGAGGGCTGCACCAGAACTTCGTGTGAAGCTCCCATGCGCCTCCCCACTATATATACGGGTGGAGGGGCTGGTTTCTTGCCCTCCAAGTCCATTGGGGCGTTCGCCAAGGTGGGAGGAAAGAAATCCCATCATTTCCTTCCCCACCGATTGTTATCCCCCCTTTTTAGGGATCTTAATCTTATCCCTTTGGGATATGATCTTATTCCTTCTAAGGGGGGATCTTGGTGCGCCTTGACCAGGGGTGTGGGGCCTTGCCCCCACTACCACGTTCATGTGGGTCTCCCCATGCTGGTGGGCCCCACTGAACCTTCTAGAACCTTCCCAGACAATACCAAAAATCCCTAACATTTTCCTGGCCAAAATAGGACTTCCCATATATAAATCTTTACCTCCGGACCATTCCGGAACTCCTCGTGACGTCCGGGATCTCATCCGGACTCAACAACATTCGATAACCACATACAAACTTCCTTTATAACCCTAGCGCCATCGAACCTTATGTGTAGACCCTACGGGTTCGGAGACATGTAGACATGACCGAGACGTTCTCCGGTCAATAACCAACAGCGGGATCTGGATACCCATGTTGGCTCCCACATGTTCCACGATGATCTCATCGGATGAACCACGATGTCAAGGACTCAATCGATCCCGTATACAATTCCCTTTGTCTAGCGGTATATTACTTGCCCGAGATTCGATCGTCGGTATACCGATACCTTGTTCAATCTCGTTACCGGCAAGTCTCTTTACTCGTTCCGTAACACATCATCCCGTGATCAACCCCTTGGTCACTTTGTGCACATTATGATGATGTCCTACCGAGTGGGCCCAGAGATACCTCTCCGTTTGCACGGAGTGACAAATCCCAGTCTCGATCCGTGTCAACCCAACAGACACTTTCGGAGATACCTGTAGTGCACCTTTATAGTCACCCAGTTATGTTGTGACGTTTGATACACCCAAAGCACTCCTACGGTATCCGGGAGTTACACGATCTCATGGTCTAAGGAAGAGATACTTGACATTGGAAAAGCTATAGCAAACAAACTATACGATCTTTGTGCTATGCTTAGGATTGGGTCTTGTCCATCACATCATTCTCCTAATGATGTGATCCCGTTATCAACGACATCCAATGTCCATAGCCAGGAAACCATGACTATATGTTGATGACAACGAGCTAGTCAACTAGAGGCTCACTAGGGACATATTGTGGTCCATGTATTCACACGTGTATTACGATTTCCGGATAATACAATTATAGCATGAATAAAAGACAACTATCATGAACAAGGAAATATAATAATACTTTTATTATTGCCTCTAGGGCATATTTCCAACAGTCTCCCACTTGCACTAGAGTCAATAATCTAGTTCACATCGCCATGTGATTAACACTCACAGGTCACATCGCCATGTGACCAACATCCAAAGAGTTTACTAGTGTCACTAAACTAGTTCACATCATCATGTGATTAAGACTCAATGAGTTCTGGGGTTTGATCATGTTTTGCTTGTGAGAGAGGTTTTAGTCAACGGGTCTGCAACAATCAGATCCGTATGTACTTCGCAAATCTCCAGGTCATATTGTAAATGCTGCTACCACTCTCCACTTGGAGCTATTCCAAATGATTGCTCCACTATACATATCCGGTTTGCTACTCAGAGTCACTCGGTTAGGTGTTAATGCTTGCATCGACGTAACCCTTTACGCCGAACTCTTTATCACCTCCATAATCGAGAAACATGTCCTTATTTACTCCAAGGACAATTTTGACCGCTGTCCAATGATCCATTCCTGGATCATTCTTGTACCCCTTGATGACTCATGGCAAGGCACACTTCAGTGCGGTACACAAAGATAGCATACTATAGAGCCTACGTCTCAAGTATAGGGATGACCTTCGTCCTTTCTCTCTATTCTGCCGTGGTCGAGCTTTTAAGTCTTAACTTCATACCATACATCTCGTGCAAGAACTCCTTCTTTGATCGATCCATCTTGAACACCTTCAAGATCATGTCAAGGTATATGCTCATTTGAAAGTACCATTAAGCGGTTTTGATCTATCCTCATAGATCTTGATGCTCAATGTTCAAGTAGCTTAATCCAGGTTTTCACTTGAAAACACTTTTCAAATAACCCTATATGCTTTACAAAAATTCTACATCATTTCGATCAACAATATGTCAATAACATATACTCATCAGAAATTCTATAGTGCTCCCACTCACTTCTTTGGAAATACAAGTTTCTCATAAACTTTGTATAAACAAAATTCTTTGATCATCTTATCAAAGCACATATTCCAACTCCGAGATGCTTACTCCAGTCATTAGAAGGATCGCTGGAGCCAGCATACCTTTTAGCATCCTTAGGATCGACAAAAACTTTCGGATTATATCACATACAACCTTTCCTTACGAAGACTGGTAAGGAAACTCGTTTTGACATCCATCTGCCAGATTTCATAAATGCAGCTAATGCTAACATGATTCCGACAGACTTAAGCATCGCTACGGATGAGAAAATCTCATCGTAGTCAACTCCTTGAACTTGTGAAAAACTCTTTGCCACAAGTCGAGCTTCATAGACGGTGACATTACCGTCCACGTCCGTCTTCTTCTCAAAGATCCATTTATCTCAATGGCTTGCCGATCATCGGGCAAGTCCACCAAAGTCCATGCTTTGTTCTGATACATGGATCCTATCTCGGATTTCATGGCTTCTAACCATTTGTCGGAATTTGGGCCCACCATTGCTTCTCCATAGCTCGTAGGTTCATTGTTGTCTAGCAACATGACCTTCAAGACAGGATTACTGTACCACTCTAAAGTAGTATGCATCCTTGTCACCCTACGAGGTATGGTAGTGACTTGATCCGAAGTTTCATGATCACTATCATAAGCTTCTACTTCAATTGGTGTAGGTGCCACAGGAACAACTTCCTGTGCCCTGCTACACACTAGTTGTAGTGACGGTTCAATAACCATATCAAGTCTCCACCATCCTCCCACTTAACTTTCCGAGACAAACTTTTCCTCGAGAAAGGACCCGATTCAAGAAACAATCCCTATTGCTTTCGGATCTGAATTAGGAGGTATACCCAACTGTTTTGGGTGTCCTATGAAGATGCATTTTATCCGCTTTGGGTTCAAGCTTAACAACCTGAAACTTTTTCACATAAGCATCGCAGCCCCAAACTTTTAAGAAACGACAACTTAGGTTTCTCAAACCATAGTTCAAACGGTGTCGTCTCAACGGAATTACGTGGTGCCCTATTTAAAGTGAATGTGGTCTTCTCTAATGCCTAACCCATGAATGATAGTGGTAATTCAATAAGAGACATCATGGTACGCACCATATCCAATAGGGTGCAACTATGATGTTCGGACACACCATCACACTATGGTGTTGCAGGCGGTATTAATTGTGAAATAGCTTCCACAATGTCTTAATTGCGTGCCAAAGCTCGTAACTCAGATACTCATCTCTATGATCATATCATAGACATTTCATCCTCTTGTCACGATGATCTTCAACTTCACTCTGAAATTACTTGAACCATTCAATAATTCAGACTTGTGTTTCATCAAGTAAATATACTCTACATCTACTCGAATCATCGTGAAGTAAGAACATAACGATATTCATCAGATGCCTCAAAGACTCATTGGACTGCACCATCAAAATGTGTTACTTCCAACAAGTTGCTATCTTGTTCCATCTTACTGAAACCGAGGCTTTTCAGTCATCTTGCCCATGTGGTATGGTTTGCATATCTCAAGTGATTCAAAATCAAGTGAGTCCAAACGATCCATCTGCATGGAGTTTCTTCATGCGTATACACCAATAGACGTGGTTCGCATGTCTCAAACTTTTCAAAAACGAGTGAGTCCAAAGATCCATCAACATGGAGCTTCTTCATGCGTTTTATACCAATATGACTTACATGGCAGTGCCACAAGTAAGTGGTACTATCATTACTATCTTATATCTTTTGGCATGAAAATGTGTATCACTACGATCGAGATTCAATAAACCATTCGTTTCAGGTGCAAGACCATTGAAGGTATTATTCAAATAAACAGAGTAACCATTATTCTCCGTAAATGAATAACCGTATTGCAATAGACATAATCCAATCATGTCTATGCTCAACGCAAACACCAAATGACAATTATTCAGGTTTAATACTAATCTTGATTGTAGAGGGAGCGTTCGATGTTTGATCACATCAAACTTGGAAACACTTCCAACGCATATCGTCAGCTCCCCTTTAGCTAGTCTCCATTTATGCCGTAGCTCTTTTATTTCGAGTTACTAACACTTAACAACCGAACCGGTATCTTAATACCCTGGTGCTACTACGAGTACTAGTAAAGTACACATTAACATAATGTATATCTAATATACTTATATCGACCTTGCCAGCCTTCTCATCTACCAAGTATCTAGGGCAATTCTGCTCCAGTGGTTGTTCCCCTTATTACAGAAGCACTTAGTCTCGGGTTTGGGTTCAACCTTGGGTTTCTTCACTAGAGGAGCAGCTGATTTGCCGTTTCATGAAGTATCCCTTCTTGCCCTTGCCCTTCTTGAAACTAGTGGTTTCACCAACCATCAACAATTGATGCTCCTTCTTGATTTCTACTTTCGCGGTGTCAAACATCGCGAATACCTCAAGGATCATCATATCTATCCCTGATATGTTATAGCTCATCACGAACCTCTAGCAGCTTGGTGGCAATGACTTTGAAGAAGCATCACTATCTCATCTGGAAGATTAACTCCCACTCAATTCAAGTGATTGTTGCACTCAGACAATCTGAGCACAAGCTCAACGATTGAGCTTTTCTCCCTTAGTTTGCAGGCTAAGAAAATCGCCGGAGGTCTCATACCTCTTGGCGTGGGCACGAGCTGAAATCTCAATTTCAGCCCTCGAAACATCTCATATGTTCCGCGACGTTTGAAAACGTCCTTGGTGCCTCAACTCTAAACCGCTTAAGCGAACTATCACGTAGTTATCAAAACGTGTATGTCGATGTTCGCAACATCCACAAACGAGGTTTGGGGTTCAGACACCGAGCGGTGCATTAAGGACATAAGCTTTCTCTTGTCCGCATAATCGCCATCACAACTTTCAACTATATTTTCTCTAGGAACATATCTAAACAGTGGAACTAAAGCGCGAGCATATGACATAATTTGCAAAGATCTTTTGACTATGTTCAGGATAATTAAGTTCATCTTATGAACTCCCACTCAGATAGACATCCCTCTGGTCATCTAAGTGATTACATGATCCGAGTCAACTAGGCCGTGTCCGATCATCATGTGAGACGGACTAGTCATCATCGGTGAACATCTTCATGTTGATCGTATCCTCCATACGACTCATGCTCGACCTTTCGGTCTCCGTGTTCCGAGGCCATGTCTGTACATGCTAGGCTCGTCAAGTTAACCCTAAGTGTTTTGCATGTGTAAAACTGTCTTACACCCGTTGTATGTGAACGTAAGAATCCATCACACCCGATCATCACGTGGTGCTTAGAAGCGACGAACTTTAGCAACGGTGCACAGTTAGGGGAGAACACTTCTTGAAATTTTTGTAAGGGATCATCTTATTTACTACCGTTGTTTTAAGTAAACAAGATGCATAAACATGATAAACATCACATGCAATCAAATAGTGACATGATATGGCCAATATCATTTTGCTCCTTTTGATCTCCATCTTCGGGGCTCCATGATCATCATCGTCACCGGCATGACACCATGATCTCCATCATCATGATCTCCATCATCGTGTCTCCATGAAGTTGTCTCGCCAACTTATTACTTCTACTACTATGGCTACCGGTTAGCAATAAAGTAAAGTAATTACATGGCGTTGTTCAATGACACGCAGGTCATACAATAAATAAAGACAACTCCTATGGCTCCTGCCGGTTGTCATACTCATCGACATGCAAGTCGTGATTCCTATTACAAGAACATGATCAATCTCATACATCACATATCATTCATCACATTCTTCTTGGCCATATCACATCACATAGCATACCCTGCAAAAACAAGTTAGACGTCCTCTAATTGTTGTTTGCATGTTTTACGTGGCTGCTATGGGTTTCTAGCAAGAACGTTTCTTACCTATGCAAAACCACAACGTGATATGTCAATTGCTATTTACCCTTCATAAGGACCATTTTCATCGAATCCGTTCCGACTAAAGTGGGAGAGACTGGCACCCGCTAGCCACCTTATGCACCAAGTGCATGTCAATCGGTTGAACCTGTCTCACGTAAGTGTACGTGAGTCGATGGTCGGCTTGCAACTCGGGACCCTCGACAAACACACAAAAACACCCCTTAGTTACGAGTTTATGTTTGGATTTCAATTGAGGACCCTCGACAAACACACACACCCCTAGTTGTGAGTCGATGGTCGGCTTTCAACTGGGCACCATCTGTTGGGGAACGTAGCAGAAATTCAAAATTTTCCTACGTGTCACCAAGATCTATCTATGGAGAAACCAACAACGAGGGGAAGGAGAGTGCATCTACATACCCTTGTAGATCGCTAAGCGGAAGCGTTCAAGAGAATGGGGTTGAAGGAGTCGTACTCGTCGTGATCCAAATCACAGGAGATCCTAGTGTCGAACGGACGGCACCCCCGCGTTCAACACACGTACAGCCCGGTGACGTCTCCCATGCCTTGATCCATCAAGGAGAGAGGGAGAGGTTTAGGAAGACTCCATCCAGCAGCAGCACGACGGCGTGGTGGTGGTGGAGGAGCGTGGCAATCCTGCGCAGGCTTCGCCAAGCATCGCGGGAGAGGAGGAGGACTTGGGAGAGGGAGGGCTGCGCGAGAACTCGTGTGAAGCTCCCATGCGCCTCCCACTATATATAGGGGTGGAGGGCTGGTTTCTTGCCCTCCAAGTCCATTGGGGCGTTGGCCAAGGTGGGAGGAAAGAAATCCCATCATTTCCTTCCCCACCGATTGTTATCCCCCTTTTTAGGGATCTTGATCTTATCCCTTTGGGATATGATCTTATTCCTTCTAAGGGGGGATCTTGGTGCGCCTTGACCAGGGGTGTGGGGCCTTGCCCCCACTACCCACGTTCATGTGGGTCCCCCCATGCTGGTGGGCCCCACTCCGGAACCTTCTAGAACCTTCCCGGTACAATACCGAAAAATCCCGAACATTTTTCGGTGGCCAAAATAGGACTTCCCATATATAAATCTTTACCTTCGAACCATTCCGGAACTCCTCGTGACATCCGGGATCTCATCCGGGACTCCGAACAACATTCGATAACCACATACAAACTTCCTTTATAACCCTAGCGTCATCGAACCTTAAGTGTGTAGACCCTACGGGTTCGGGAGACATGTAGACATGACCGAGACGTTCTCCGGTCAATAACCAACAGCGGGATCTGGATACCCATGTTGGCTCCTACATGTTCCACGATGATCTCATCGGATGAACCACGATGTCAAGGACTCAATCGATCCGTATACAATTCCCTTTGTCTAGCGGTATATTACTTGCCCGAGATTCGATCGTCGGTATACCGATACCTTGTTCAATCTCGTTACCGGCAAGTCTCTTTACTCGTTCCGTAACACATCATCCCGTGATCAACCCCTTGGTCACTTTGTGCACATTATGATGATGTCCTACCGAGTGGGCCCAGAGATACCTCTCCGTTTGCACGGAGTGACAAATCCCAGTCTCGATCCGTGTCAACCCAACAGACACTTTCGGAGATACCTGTAGTGCACCTTTATAGTCACCCGATTCGTTGTGACGTTTGATACACCCAAAGCACTCCTACGGTATCCGGGAGTTACACGATCTCATGGTCTAAGGAAGAGATACTTGACATTGGAAAAGCTCTAGCAAACGAACTATACGATCTTTGTGATATGCTTAGGATTGGGTCTTGTCCATCACATCATTCTCCTAATGATGTGATCCCGTTATCAACGACATCCAATGTCCATAGCCAGGAAACCATGACTATATGTTGATCACAACGAGCTAGTCAACTAGAGGCTCACTAGGGACATATTGTGGTCTATGTATTCACACGTGTATTACGATTTCCGGATAATACAGTTATAGCATGAATAAAAGACAATTATCATGAACAAGGAAATATAATAATACTTTTATTATGGCCTCTAGGGCATATTTCCAACACCATCGACAAAGTATCCCCCCTAGTTGCGAGTCGATGGTCGGCTTGCAACTGGGCGCCATCGACAAACACACACCCCCTAGTTGCGAGTTGATGGTCTGCTTGCAACTGGGGACCCGTGACGAACACACAATAAACACCCCTTAGTTGCGAGTCTATGGTTGGTGCTACCTCTTGAGCATGCGTTGGTTTTCCATTGAAGTGGAAAGGGTGATGCAGCAAAGTAACATAAGTATTTCCCTCAGTTTTGAGAACCAAGGTATCAATCCAGTAGGATACGACGCACAAGTCACCTAGTACCTGCACAAACAATCAAGAATCTTGCAACCAACGCGATAAAGAGGTTGTCAATTCCTTCATGACCACTCGCAAAAGTGAGATCTAATAAAGATAGTAAAGTAAATATTTTTGGTATTTTTGTTTTATAGATTGGAAAGTAAAGATTGCAAAATAGTAAACGAGATGCGATATAATGGAAAAGAGACCCGGGGGCCATAGGTTTCACCAGTGGCTTCTCCCAAGATAGCATGTATTACGGTGGATGAACAAATTGTTGCCGAGCAATTGATAGAAAAGTGCATAAATATGAAGACATCTGATGCAATGATCATGAACATAGGAATCACGTCCGTGTCAAGTAGACCGAAACGATTCTACATCTACTACTATTACTCCACACATCGACCGCTATCCAGCATGCATCTAGAGTATTAAGTTCATAAGAACGAAGTAACACATTAAGTAAGATGACATGATGTAGAGAGATAAACTCAAGAAATATGATATAATCCCCATCTTTTTATCCTCGATGGCAACAATACAATACGTGCCTTGCTGCCCCTACTATCACTGGGAAAGGACACCGCAAGATTGAACCCAAAGCTAAGCACTTCTCCCATTGCAAGAAAGATCAATCTAGTAGGCCAAACTAAACCGATAATTCGAAGAGACTTGCAAAGATATCAAATCATGCATATAAGAATTCAGAGAAGAACCAAATAAAATTCATAGATAATCTCGTTCATAAATCCACAATTCATCGGATCTCAGAAAACACACCGCAAAAGAATATTACATCAAATAGATCTCCAAGAACATCGAGGAGAACTTTGTATTGAGAATCAAAGAGAGAGAAGAAGCCATCTAGCTAATAACTATGGACCCGAAGGTCTATGGTAAACTACTCACGCTTCATCGGAGAGGTAATGGTGTTGATGTAGAAGCCCTCCGTGATCGATTCCCCCTCCGGCAGATCGCCGGAAAGGCCCCAAGACGGGATCTCATGGGTACAGAAGGTTGCGGCGGTGGAAAAGTGGTTTCACGGCCCCTCTGGTGTTTCTAGGGTATAAGAGTATATATAGGCGAAAGAAGTACGTCGGTGGAGCTACAAGGGGCCCACGAGGGTGGGGGGTGTGCCTACCCCCCGGGCCCGCCCTCCTGCCTCGTGGCATTCCAGACTTCAACTCCAAGTCTTCTGGTTTGCTTCTAAGAAAGATCATCGCGAAGGTTTCATTATGTTTGGACTCCGTTTGGTATTCCTTTTCTGCAAAACTCTAAAATAGGCAAAAAAACAGAAACTAGCACTGGGCCTCCTAGTCCCAAAAGATAATATAAAAGAGCACATTAAAGCCCATTAAACATCCATAACAGATAATATAATAGCATGGAACAATAAAAAATTATAGATACGTTGGAGACGTATCAAGCATCCCCAAGCTTAATTCCTGCTCGTCCTCGAGTAGGTAAATGATAAAAACAAATTTTTTGATGTGGAATGCTACCTAGCATATTTATCAATGTAATTTCTTTATTGTGGCTTGAATGTTCAGATCTGAAAGATTCAATACAAAAGTTTAATATTGACATAAAAATAATAATACTTCAAGCATACTAACAAAGCAATCATGTCTTCTTAAAATAATGGCCAAATAAAGCTATCCCTACAAAATCATATAGTCTGATTATGCTCTATCTTCATCACATAAAGTATTTAATCATGCACAACCCCGATGACAAGCCAAGCAATTGTTTCATACTTTTGATGTTCTCAAACTTTTTCATTCTTCATACAATACATGAGCGTGAGCCATGGACATAGCACTATAGGTGGAATAGAATGGTGGTTGTGGAGAAGACAAGAAGGAGAAGATAGTCTCACATCAACTAGGAGTATCAACGGGCTATGGAGATGCCCATCAATAGATATCAATGTGAGTGAGTAGGGATTGCCATGCAACGGATGCACTAGAGCTATAAGTGTATGAAAGCTCAAAAAAGAAATTAAGTGGGTATGCATCCAACTTGCTTGCTCACGAAGACCTAGGGCACTTTTGAGGAAGCCCATCATTGGAATATACAAGCCAAGTTCTATAATAAAAAAATTCCCACTAGTATATGAAAGTGACAACATAGGAGACTCTCTATCATGAAGATCATGATGCTACTTGAAGCACAAGTGTGGTAAAAGGATAGTAGCATTGCCCCTTCTTTCTTTTTCTCTCATTCATTTTTTTTATTTGGGCCTTTTCTCTTTTTTTATGGCCTCTTTTTTTTTCTTTTTTTATTTAGTCCGGAGTCTCATCCTGACTTGTGGAGGAATCATAGTCTCCATCATCCTTTCCTCACTGGAACAATGCTCCAATAATGAAGATCATCACACTTTTATTTAATTACAACTCAAGAATTACAACTCAATACTTAGAACAAAATATGACTCTATGTGAATGCCTCCGGCGGTGTACTGGGATGTGCAATGATTCAAGAGTGACATGTATGAAAAATTATGAACGGTGGCTTTGCCACAAATACGATGTAAACTACATGATCATGCAAGGCAATATGACAATGATGGAGCATGTCATAATAAACGGAACGGTGGAAAGTCGCATGACAATATATCTCGGAATGGCTATGGAAATGCCATAATAGGTAGGTATGGTGGCTGTTTTGAGGAAGGTATATGGTGGGTGTATGGTACCGGCGAAAGTTGCGCGGTACTAGAAAGGCTAGCAATGGTGGAAGGGTGAGTGTGCGTATAATCCATGGACTCAACATTAGTCATAAAGAACTCACATACTTATTGCAAAAATTTATTAGTTATCGAAACAAAGTACTACGCGCATTCTCCTAGGGGGATAGATTGGTAGGGAAAGACCATCGCTCGTCCCCGGCCGCCACTCATAAGGAAGACAATAAATAAGTAAATCATGCTCCAACTTCATCACATAACGGTTCACCATACATGCATGCTACGGGAATCACAAACTTTAACACAACTATCTCTCAAATTCACAACTACTCTACTAGCATGACTCTAATATCACTATCTTCATATCTCAAAGCAATCATAAAGAATCAAACTTCTCATAGTATTCAATGCACTTTATACGAAAGTTTTTATTATACCCATCTTGGATGCCCATCATATTAGGACTAATTATATAACCAAAGCAAATTACCATGCTGTTCTAAAAGACTCTCAAAATAATATAAGTGAAGCATGAGAGATCAATAATTTCTATAAAATAAAACCACCACCGTGCTCTAAAAAGATATAAGCGAAGCACTAGAGCAATATTATCTAGCTCAAAAGATATAAGTGAAGCACATAGAGTATTCTAATAAATTCTGATTCATGCGTGTCTCTCCCAAAAGGTGTGTACAGCAAGGATGATTGTGGTAAACTAAAAAAGCAAAGACTCAAATCATACAAGACGCTCCAAGCAAAACACATATCATGTGGTGAATAAAAATATAGCCTCAAGTAAAGTTACCGATAGACAAAGACGAAAGAGGGGATGCCTTCTCGGGCATACCCAAGCTTAGGCTTTTGGTTGTCCTTGAATTTTACCTTGGCGTGCCTTGGGCATCCCTAAGCTTAGGCTCTTGCCACTCCTTATTCCAAAATCCATCAAATCTTTACCCCAAAACTTGAAAACTTCACGACACAAAACTTCAACAGAAAATATCATGAGCTCCGTTAGTATAAGAAAATAAACCACCACTTTAAGGTACTGTAATGAACTCATTCTTTATTTATATTGGTGTTAAAACTACTGTATTCCAACTTCTCTATAGTTCATACCTGATACGTCTCCAACGTATCTATAATTTTTGATTGTTCCATGCTATTATATTACCCCTTTTGGATGTTTATGGGCTTTATTTTACACATTTATATCATTTTTGGGACTAACCTACTAACCGGAGGCCCAGCCCGTATTGCTGTTTTTTTTGCCTATTTCAGTATTCCGAAGAAAAGGGATATCAAACGAAGTCCAAACCGAATGAAACCCTCGGGAGCGTGATTTTTGGAACAAACATGATCCAGAGGACTTGGAGTGCAAGTCAAGAAGCAGCCGAGGCGGCCACGAGAGGCTAGGGCGCCCCCCCTACAGGGCGCGCTCCCTGTCTCGTGGGCCCCTCGGGCGGCCACCGACGTACTTTTTCCTCCTATATAAGCCTACGTACCGCGAAAACATACAGGGAGCCAACGAAACACAATTTCCACCACCGTAACCTTCTGTATCCGCGAGATCCCATCTTGGAGCCTTTGCCGGCGCTCTGCCGAAGTGGGAATCGACCATGGAGGGCTTGTACATCAACAACATAGCCCCTCCGATGAGTTGTGAGTAGTTTACCATAGACCTTCGGGTCCATAGTTATTAGCTAGATGGCTTCTTCTCTCTTTTTGGATCTCAATACAATGTTCTCCCGTTCTCTTGTGGAGATCTATTCGATGTAAACTCTTTTTGCAGTGTGTTTGTCAAGATCCAAAGAATTGTGGGTTTATGATCAAGTTTATCTATGAGAAATATTTGAATTCCTCTGAATTCTTTTATGTATGATTGAGTTATCTTTGCAAGTCTCTTTGAATTATCAGTTTGGTTTGGCATACTAGATTGATCTTTCTTGCCATGGGAGAAGTGCTTAGCTTTGGGTTCAATCTTGCGGTGTCCTTACCCAGTGACTGAAAGGGTTGCAAGGCGCGTATTATATAGTTGCATCAAGGATAAAAAGATGGGGTTTATATCATATTGCATGAGTTTATCCCTCTACATCATGTCATCTTGCTTTAAGGCGTTACTCTGTTCTTATGAACTTAATACTCTAGATGCAGGAAGGAGTCGGTCGATGTGTGGAGTAATAGTGGTAGATAAAGGTAGGACTCTGTCTACTTGTCACGGACGTGATGCCTATATACATGATCATGCCTAGATAACTCATAATTATTCGCTTTTCTATCAATTGCTCGACAGTAATTTGTTCACCCACCGTAATATTTATGCTATCTTGAGAGAAGCCTCTAGTGAAACCTATGGCCCCCGGGTCTATCTCTTATCATATTTGCTTTCAATCTACTTTTATTTGCATCTTTACTTTTTGCATCTATATTATAAAATACCAAAAATATATTTATCTTATCATACTATCTCTATCAGATCTCACTTTCGCAAGTGGCCGTGAAGGGATTTTCAACCCCGTTATTGCGTTGGTTGCGAGTTCTTTGTTTGTTTGTGTAGGTGCGTGGGACTTTTGAGGAGCCTCCTACTGGATTGATACCTTGGTTCTCAAAAACTAAGGGAAATACTTACGCTACTATTGCTGCATCACCCTTTCCTCTTCAAGGAACACCAACGCAAGCTCAAGACATAGCAAGAAGGATTTTTGGCGCCGTTGCCGGGGAGGTCTTTGCTCAAGTAAAGACATACCAAGTACCCATCACAAACTCATCTCCCTCGCATTTACATTATTTGCCATTTGCCTCTCGTTTTCCTCTCCCCCACTTCACCCTTGCCGTTTTTCTTCGCCCTCTCTTTCCCAATCCCCTCCTCTCTTTCGCTTGCCCGTTATTTGCTCGTCGTTATGTCTAGTTCCTTATCCGCTCCTATGTCTCCCGAGTTTGAAGTTCTTCACTTCAAGCAAAGGCAAGGAGAAAACTTGAAATATGCTTGGTATAGGATGATGGAATCTTATCGCAAGTGCACCCTAGAGGTGAACTTTAGAATTCTTCTTCGCAATTTTTATGTTGGGTTAAATATGACGCATAGACAACTCTAGGATTGCATTGCCAAGGGAAACTTTATTGAAATTGATCCTAGTATCACGCATGAAATTATAGAGGGAATAGTGGGAACACTACCCCAAACCGAGGACCACATCCTACCCAAGAAGAAACCCAAGTGTTTGGAAAGATTTGCGAAGTAACAAAAATATTACAAAATCTCTTGAGCCTCTTAAAAGTGTTAGCGGAAATCTTCACCGCATGAATATGTTGATTACTCTTTGCAATAAGCGGTTGGATTCTTTAGATCTAAAAATTTCTGAGTATGAAGGGAAGCGTAAAGAACCTCCCGGATTCGAGCATGACTCCGCTAAAAAACTGAAAATTAAAGATGGCACTACTTATGCCTAGCTAGGGGCATTAAGAGATAGCGCTAGTTGGGAGGCAACCCTATTTTCTTTGTGTTTTTTGTTTTTGTTCCTGTTTAGTAATAAATCTTGCATCTACCTTCTGTTTAGATATGTTTTGATCTTTTAATTAGTGTTTGTGCCAAGTAGAACCTATAGGATAACCTATGATGATAGTTGATTTGATTCTGCTGAAAAACAGAAACTTCGCGCACGAATTTAGTTTTGTTAAATCACATAAACGTGATTTTTTGTTGATTCTTTTTGCTGCTGATCAATAGACAAATTGACCAGGACTTCCTATTTTGGTAGGATTTTTAGAGTTCCAGAAGTTTGCGTTAGTTACAGATTGCTACAAACTGTTCTGTTTTTGACAGATTCTGTTTTTCGTGTGTTGTTTGCTTATTTCAATGCATCTATCACTAGTAATTCAGTCTATGAACCATAAAGAAGTTGGAATACAGTAGGTTTAACACCAAATTAAATAAAGAATGAGTTCATTGCAGTACCTTATGTGGTGGTTTTGTTTTCTTTCACTAACGGAGCTTATAAGATTTCCTGTTGAGTTTTGTGTTGTGAAGTTTTCAAGTTTTGGGTAAAGCTTTTATGGACTATGGAATAAAGGGTGGCAAGAGCCTAAGCTTGGGGATGCCCATGGCACCCCAAGATATTCAAGAATAGCCAAAGTTTAAGCTTGGGGATGCCCGGAAGGCATCCCCTCTTTTGTCTTCGTTCATTGGTAACTTTACTTGGAGCTATATTTTTATTCGCCACATGATATGTGTTTTTCTTGGAGCGTCGTGTATTATATTCGTCTTTGCTTCTTAGTTTACCATAATCATCCTAGCTGTACACACCTTTTGGGAGAAGCCTATTTGATTAGAATTTTCTAGAATACTCTATGTGCTTCACTTATATCTCTTGAGCTTGATAGTTTTTGCTCTAATGCTTCACTTATATCTTTTAGAGCATGGTGGTGTCTTAATTTTGAAGAAATTGCTAGTCTCTCATGCTTCACTTATATTATTTTGAGAGTCTTTTAGAACAGCTTGGTATTTGCTATTATCATAAAGTTGGTCTTAGAATGGCAGGCATCTAAGTTGGGTATAATAAAAACTATCATAGGAAGTGAATTGGATGCTATGATCAATTTGATACTTGATAATTGTTTTGAGATATGGAGGTAGTGATATTAAAGTCATGCTAGTTGGGTGATTATTAATTTAAAGAAAGCTTGTGTTGAAGTTAGCAAGTCCCGTAGCATGCACGTATGGTTAAAGTTGTGTAACAAATTTGAAACATGAAGTGTACCTGGCTTGTGCATCCTTATGAGTGGCGGTCGGGGACAAGCGATGGTCTTTTCCTAGGAGCATGCGCGTAGTACTTGATTTTTGATGACTTCTAAATTTTTGCAATAAGTATATGAGTTCTTTTGACTAATGTTGAGTCCATGGATTATACGCACTTTTACCTTTCCGCCACTGCTAGCCTCTTCGGTACCCTGCATTGCCCTTTCTCACCTTGAGAGTTGGTGCAAACATCGCCGGTGCATCCAAACCCCGTGATACGATACGCTCTATCACACATAAACCTCCTTATATCTTCCTCAAAACAGCCACCATACCTACCTATTATGGATTTCCATAGCCATTCTGAGATATTGCCATGCAAATTTCCACCGTTCCGTTTATAATCATCATGACATACTTTACTTTTGTCATATTGCCATTGCATGATCATGTAGTTGACATCGTATTTGTGGCAAAGCCACCATGCATAACTTTTCATACATGTCACTCTTGATTCTTTGCACCATCCCGGTACACCGCCGGAGGCATTCATATAGAGTCATATCTTGTTCTAGTTTCGAGTTGTAATGCATATGTTGTAATCAATGAAAGTGTGATGATCATCATTATTAGAGCATTGCCCAAAAAGAAAAAAGAAAAAAAGGATAGGCCAAAAAAAGGCCCAAAAAAAGGAAAAGGAAAAAAAAGAAGAAAAAAAATAAAAAAGGGAAAACAAAGAAAAAATAATAAAAGTGGTAATGTTACTATCTCTTTTTCCACACTTGTGCTTCAAAGTAGCGCCTTGTTCTTTATGTAGTGAGTCTCATATATTGTGCTTCAAAGTAGCACCATGTTTTTCATATAGTGAGTCTCATAAGTTATCTTTTTCATACTAGTGGGAATTTTTCATTATAGAACTTGGCTTGTATATTCCTACAATGGGCTTCCTCAAATGCCCTAGGTCTTCGTGAGCAAGCAAGTTGGATGCACACCCACTAGTTTTCTTTTGTTGAGCATTCATTTATAGCTCTAGTGCATCCGTTGCATGGCAATCCCTACTCCTCATGTTGACATCAATTGATGGGCATCTCCATAGCCCGTTGATTATCCTCGTCAATGTGAGACTTTCTCAGTTTTTGTCTTCTCCACACAATCCCCATCATCATATTCTATTCCACCCATAGTGCTATATCCATGGCTCATGCTCATGTATTGCGTGAAGGTTGAAAAAGTTTGAGATTATGTAAGTATGAAACAATTACTTGGCTTGTCATCGGGGGTATAGAAGTTGGGAACATCTTTGTGTGATGAAAATGAAGCATAACCTAACTATATGATTTTGTAGGGATGAACTTTCTTCTGCCATGTTATTTTGAGAAGACATGATTACTTTGATTAGTATGCTTGAAGTGTTACTATTTCTTTTATCAATATGAACTTTTATTTTGAATCATTTTGGATCTGAACATTCATGCCACAATAAAGAAAATTACATTGAGAATTATGCTAGGTAGCATTCCACATCAAAAATTCTGTTTTTATCATTTACCTACTCGAGGACGAGCATGAATTAAGCTTGGGGATGCTTGATACGTCTCCAACGTATCTATAATTTTTGATTGTTCCATGCCATTATATTACCCCTTTTGGATGTTTATGGGCTTTATTTTACACATTTATATCATTTTTGGGACTAACCTACTAACCGGAGGCCCAGCCCGTATTGCTGTTATTTTGCCTATTTCAGTATTTCGAAGAAAAGGGATATCAAATGGAGTCCAAATGGAATGAAACGTTCAGGAGCGTGATTTTTGGAACAAACATGATCCAGAGGACTTGGAGTGCAAGTCAAGAAGCGACCGAGGCGGCCACGAGAGGGTAGGGCGCCCCCCTTACACGGCGCGCCCCCTGTCTCGTGGGTCCCTCTAGTGGCCACCGACGTACTTCTTCGTCCTATATAAGCCTACGTACCCCGAAAACATCCAGGGAGCCAATGAAACACAATTTCCACCGCTGTAACCTTCTATATCCACGAGATCCTGATACGTCTCCAACGTATCTGCAATTTTTGATTGTTCCATGCTATTATATTACCGTTTTGGATGTTTATGGGCTTTATTTTACACATTTGTATCATTTTTGGGACTAACCTACTAACCGGAGGCCCAGCCCGTATTGCTGTTTTTTTGCCTATTTCAGTATTTCGAAGAAAAGGAATATCAAACAGAGTCTAAACGGAATGAAACCTTTAGGAGCGTGATTTTTGGAACGAACGTGATCCAGAAGACTTGGAGTGCAAGTCAAGAAGCAACCGAGGACTCCATCAGATAGGAGGGCGCCCCCTATAGGGTGTGCCCCCTGTCTCGTGGGCCACTCGGGCGTCCACCGACGTACTTCTTCCTTCTATATAAGCCTACGTACCCCGAAAACATCCAGGGAGCAACCGACACACAATTTCCACCGCCGTAACCTTCTGTATCCGCGAGATCCCATCTTGGAGCCTTCACCGGCGTTCTACCGGAGGGGGAATAAACCACGGAGGGCTTCTACATCAACATCCTTGCCCCTCCGATGAGTTGTGAGTAGTTTACCACAGACCCACGGGTCCATAGTTATTAGCTAGATGGCTTCTTCTCTCTTTTTGGATCTCAATACAATGTTCTCCCCCTCTCTTGTGGAGATCTATTCGATGTAAACTCTTTTTGCGGTGTGTTTGTCGAGATCCGATGAATTGCGGGTTTATGATCAAGTTTATCTATGAATAATATTTGAATCTTCTCTGAATTCTTTTATGTACGATTGAGTTATCTTTGCAAGTCTCTTCAGATTATCAGTTTGGTTTGGCCTACTAGATTGATCTTTCTTGCCATGAGAGAAGTGCTTAGCTTTGGGTTCAATCTTGCGGTGTCCTTACCCAGTGATAGAAAGGTTTGGAAGGCATGTATTGTATTGTTGCCATTGAGGATAACAAGATGGGGTTTATATCATATTGCTTGAGTTTATCCCTCTACATCATGTCATCTTGCTTAATGTGTTACTCTGTTCTTATGAACTTAATACTCTAGATGCAAAGGTGAGTCGGTCGATGTGTGGAGTAATAGTAGTAGATGCAGGCAGAGTCGGCCTACTTGTTGCGGACATGATGCCTATATACATGATCATGCCTAGATAATCTCATAATTATTCGCTTTTCTATCAATTGCTCGACAAGAATTTGTTCACCCACCGTAATACTTATGCTATCTTGAGAGAAGCCTCTAGTGAAACCTATGGGCCCCGGTCTATCTCTTATCTTATTTGCTTCCAATCTACTTTTATTTGCATCTTTACTTTTTGCATCTATATTATAAAATACCAAAATATATTTATCTTATCATACTATCTTTATTAGATCTCACTTTCAAAGTGGCCATGAAGGATTGACAACCCCTTTATTGCGTTGGTTGTGAGTTCTTTGTTTGTTTGTGTAGGTGCGTGGGACTTTTGAGGAGCCTCCTCTTGGATTGATACCTTGGTTCTCAAAACTGAGGGAAATACTTACGCTACTATTGCTGCATCACCCTTTCCTCTTCAAGGAAAACCAACGCAAGCTCAAGACGTAGCAAGAAGGATTTCGCACCGTTCTTTGGGAGGTCTTCGCTCAAGTCAAGACATACCAAGTACCCATCATAAACCCATCTCCTCGCATTTACATTATTTGCCATTTGCCTCTCGTTTTCCTCTCCCCACTTCACCCTTGCCGCTTTATTCGCCTCTCTTTCCCAATCCCTCCTCTCTCTTTCGCTTGCCTTTTTCTGTTTGCTTGTGTGTTGGATTACTTGTTGCCATGGCACAAGATAATACCAAATTGTGTGATTTCTCGAATACCAATAATAATGATTTCCTTAGTACTCGATTGCTCCTCTTAATGATGTTGAGTCTTGTGAAATCAATACCGCTTTGTTGAATCTTGTTATGAAAGATCAATTCACGGCCTTCCTAGTGAAGATGCCGCTACTCATCTAAACAACTTTGTTGATTTGTGAGATATGCAAAAGAAGAAAGATACAGATAACAATATTGTTAAATTGAAGTTATTTCCGTTTTCACTTAGAGAACGTGCTAAAGTTTGGTTTTCGTCTTTGCCTAAAAATAGTATTGATTCTTGGAACAAGTGCAAAGATGCTTTTATCTCTAAGTATTTTCCTCCCGCTAAGATCATCACTCTTGGGAACGATATTATGAATTTTAAACAACTTGATCATGAGCATGTTGCCCAATCTTGGGAAAGAATGAAATTGATGCTTCGCAATTGCCCTACTCATGGTATGAATTTATGGATGATCATACAAAAATTTTGTGCCGGTTTGAACTTTGCTTCTAGAAATTTCTTATACTCGGCCGCGGGAGGCACGTTTATGGAAATCACGTTAGGAGATGCTACAAAACTTCTTGATAATATTATGGCTAATTATTCGCAATGGCACACCAAAAGATCTTCTAGTAAAAAAGTGCATGCTATAGAAGAAATCAATGTTTTGAGTGGAAAGATGGATGAACTTATGAAGTTGTTTGCTACTAAAAATACTCCTCTTGATCCCAACGATATGCCCTTGTCTTCTTTGATTGAGAATAATAATGAATCTATGGATGTGAATTTTGTTGGTAGGAATAGTTTTGGAAACAATGCTTATAGAGGAAACTTTAATGCTAGACCATTCCCTAGTAATTCCTCTAATAATTATGGAAATTCCTACAATAATGCTTATTGTAATTTCAATAAGATGCCCTTTGATTTTGAGAATAGTGTGAGAGAATTTATGTTTTCTCAAAAGAATTTTAATGCTTTGCTTGAAGAAAAATTGCTCAAAGTTGATGATTTGGCTAGGAACATTGATAGACTTTCGCTTGATGTTGATTCTCTTAAACTTAGATTTTCTCCTCCTAAGCATGATATCAATGAGTCTCTCAAAGCAATGAGAATTTCCATTGATGAGTGCAAAGAAAGAACCGCTAGATTGCGTGCTAAGAAAGATTGCTTTATAAAGGCGTGTTCTTCTAGTTTCCATGAAAATAATGATGAGGATCTTAAAGTTATTGATGCGTCTCCTAGTAGATCTATGTTTTGCAATATAAATCTTGATAATTATGGGACTGATGATGAGTCAACTTTGCCTAGAAGGCGTCCCAAGAATTCGGAGTCTTTAGATATTGATGCTAAATTTGGTAAAAGTGGGATTGGAGAGGTCATGCCTTTAAATAGTATTGAACCCACTATCTCGGATTTCAAGGAATTTGGTTATGATAATTGTTCTTTAGAAGGTTGTATTTCCTTATTGCAATCCATTGTTAATTCTCCTCATGCTTATAGTCAAAATAAAGCTTTTACCAAACAAATCGTTGATGCCTTGATGCAATCTTATGATGAAAAACTTAATTTGAAAGTTTCCATACCTATAAAACTTAATTACGAGTGGGAACCTACTATAAAGATTAGAATTAAAGATCATGAATGTTTTGCTTTGTGTGATTTGGGTGCTAGTATTTCCACGATTCCGAAAACTTTATGTGATATTCTAGGTTTCCATGATCTTGATGATTGCTCTTTAAATTTGCACCTTGCGGATTCCACCATTAAAAAGCCAATGGGAAGAATCAATGATGTTCTCATTATTGCAAATAGAAATTTGGTGCCCGTAGATTTTATCGTTCTTGATATAGATTGCAATCTTTCTTGCCCTATTATTCTTGGTAGACCTTTCCTTAGAACGATTGGTGCGATTATTGATATGAAGGAAGAGAATATTAGATTCCAATTTCCATTTCTCCCGGGACCTCCACGCCGGTTGATGTCGTGGGTCAACCAGGGGCTCAATTGGGGGCCGCCCGAAGACGTGCCCTTATTGCAGGGCCGGATTCGAGACCTCCAAGCGAGGGAGATCAATCTGGTTGTGGTGATGCAGGTCATGCTAATCAGGCGTCTTCTGCCCTGCAAACGCCGTCCTCTCCGGTTATGGGAGTTCAGTCCGGAGGGACCACGAATTCTCCAACACTTCATGGGTACGACACCCGTGGAGATGTACAAGTTGTTCTTCGGACCGCAGGTGGCGTGTCCGGAATTGACCGAGGACGCAGGCCTAAGCTGCAATCGCCCGGATACTTAGGTAAGTAGCTCAGAGTCCGGACGTTCTATTTATTTGCTTTTCTAAAATTCGCCTCCTAACCCATTATTCTTCATCAAGAGTGGGTAGAGCGATCGAAGCTGATAAGGTGTCCGGCCCCCCTCCCAGAGACCGCACCGGAGCCCGTGTTGGTCAGAATGTTGGAGGTCGCGCCCGTAGAAGGAGGCGATGGGAAAAATAGAAGAGCTATCACCTCGCCCAAGGGGGCGCCTGAAGAGGGGGGGGTCGAAAATCCCTCCTTCCAGGGGGAGAAGAGGACCGCCTCCAAAGACCCGGAGGCCAAAGCCCCTAAGCTGGGGAAGAAATCTTCACCGGAGGGTCCTGCGTCTGGGGAGAACCCGGACGTACAATCGTCTCTAAAGGATCAGCCCTCCAGCGAGCCGTGAGTAGGAAAAGGGGAGTTCATTAATAAGGAAATACCCCTATTTGTGCTTTTGTGGATAACCGAAATTTTTACCTTACAGTTCGGATCTGCGGCCTTCTCAGATGAGTTCGTCTTCGGGGGATCTTTGTCCGGAGATGATGGAGAGCGAAACGCCTCCTCAAGCCCGTCGGACAGGCGAGCGAGCCTGAAGTATCGTCACGGAGGGTATCCCAGAGTCCAGTGGGGCCGGAGAGTTCGGCGCCGACTAGTGTCCGGCCGGGGGAGCTGAAGGGTCTGCTTGAGAGGGCGTCCATCTCAGAAGATCACCGTGCTTTGATGAGTATGGTGATTGGAAGGATTTCGTCCGCCGAAAGTGGATTGCATAGTGCCGTCAGGAGTTTGCTGGTGGGATTTGAGGTACGCAAGAACGACGCACCTTTTTGACAGTTTGGCACATAGAAGTGCGCCCTGTATAGATAGTAGCCCCTGACACTCGGTAGGTTGTCGAAAGCAACAGCGTGTCGAGGATCAAAATCGCAGGTATTGAATGTCGCCATTCCTATGCAGGTGGCGGATAGTCCGGGGGCTAGCCGGACTAGTGGAGTTGTCGAGTTAATGCGGCAACTCGATGTGGCGGATGCGGACATCGCGCTTGTCAACCGGCGACTTGATGAGTCGCAAGGTAAATGAATTCTCCGCAGTCACTTATTTAAGGGAGCCAAAGCCTGCCTCTGACAATATATATGCTGTGATACAGATGGTGCTGCTGCTGTGGAGAGCCTTCAGGCCGAGCTTGCTCAAGCTAAGGAGCAAGCCCGAAGGAGTGATGCGGCTGCCTCGAGGGCGGCCGAGGAGTTGAAAGCCGAAAAGGCTGCACACTGCCTAAGCAGGGAAAAGTTGGCCGAATTGGCCGTGAAATTGAAGGATGCTACCGACCACAATGAGGCTCTTGAAAAGGAGCGCCTATCGGAGCGAGAAGACCTGGGGAAGGCCACCGCCGAGGCCAAGGATGCCCGTTCTGCAATGCGGGCTATGAAGGAGGAGCTGCGCCAGTCGGAGATATTGTGGTGGCAGGCCTTTTCGCTGCGTCGCGGTTTACGGATCCAAAGTATGCCCAACTTGGCCAGCTGTGGGGTCCGAAGGATCCATATATGGACTTAGCGGCAAGTGCGGCTGATGCCGTTGTGCACTTCCGGAGCCAGAAGGATCACAAGATGGAAGAGCTATTTTGGTCTCAATTCCATAGTCTGGATCGTTCACTTCCGTTGACCGATCGGTTGGCCGAATGGGTTGAGCTGAACAGGTTGTCCGGACTTGCCATGACTGATATCGTAGCTCATGTCTGGCCAGAGAGGCCTAAGGCGACGAGCTATTTCGGCTTATTGCAGCAATTTCTTGGAGCGGTACTGCATATCAAGGAGATGAAGCGGTCGGCCTGCATAGAAGGTTTGCGGATGGCCCTTGCCCGTGTGAAGACACATTGGACAGAGATGGATGCCACCGCTATTGCAGCCCAGGGTTCGGACGAAAGCCGGTTACCCGCCGAGCACTATTTTGGGGAAGCTATGCGTGGCGCTCGTGTAATAGAGTCGCAGTGCTCGAAAAATGTCACGTTCAAATGAACGTTTTATCTTGTAAAACAATGATTATGATGTAGCCACTTTTTTATACTTGTGCGTTCCAAGTATTAAAATATCTCCTATGCGGCTGTTTATGTATACATTTGTATACCCTGAAAGATGGCAGTCTTCGGCTTCAGCCCCCACGCACAAGGTGCGGGGGTTTTCGCAAAAAATAGCGCGTTTTCACACTTAATCCGACGTCTCGGTCCTATTGAGGAGGTGGTAGCGTAGCAAACGAGGCAATCCAGACTATGATGCTTTATCACTTTCACTTAGCCATTGGAGTTCGAGGGTGGGGCTACGATATAGCCCCTGGGGGCACCGCGCTTCTCCGGATTCGGGGCGCGTGTGTGCCTGACCGGGAAACGGTCCTTCATCAAAGCGGGGAATTCTAAACATTCCGGTAGTTGATCGAGTGGTTGACCAGTCTCTCGCTGTATCATGACAGTCAGTTTTCGGCTTTCTCTCGAGGTGCTCGCCAAATTAACTGGGGCACAATCGCAGATGGTTCTCCGGTGCCGCGTTAGCCGATGATCTGTAACGTAAGGCAGCAAAACACGGAGCCGGGCAAACCCAACATTTGACCAAAGACATGATTCAGAGCTGATGCATATAAGGCCTAACTCGAGACGCCGAACACTCCCTAAGGTGTTCGGTCTTTATAATAATGGGCAGAACAATGCCCTAAGCCCCTAGTGTCCAGGTACGGGCATGGTCCTCTGATGCGGCCGATGCCAAAACGTTAGGCTCCACTTTGGTTATAATGAGAAACCGAGGGATTATAACAACAAGAGACAGTAAAAAAGGTTTACGCAGGGTCTTAATCTAAAAAGAATCCTTGCGACGGGTCCCTACTGCACGTCTGCGCCTGTGTCTCCGTTGTGCCGTTATCCTGGACGGGTCTGCATGTTGTTCATCTGGAAAAAGAGAGGAACTTAGTTTGAAAGGAAATCGTGCGAAAAATATATACGAAGGAAGAAATATAAATAAGTAAAGCGGAGTCTGTATGAGCTCGCTGTTGCTTGTGCGCACAGCCCCTTGTGAAGGGATGTACGGCAAGGGAGCCCCTAGCTTATTTATGCCGGACTCGTCTGACCGTGTCCGGGGTCTTTAAATGACCCTCGCACTAAAATGATGCCACGTGGACCGGGCATCTTAAGTGTAAGAGATGCGTAATGTGGTATGGCGTTGAAGCGGACAAAAGCTTCTCGTCCCAAGAGTACTTGATAGCTACTTTTAAATGGGACGATGTGAAAGATTAGTTTTTCGCGTCGAAAGTTGTTCGGTGATCCGAACACAACTTCTAGTAATAAGGAGCCTGTGCACTTGGCGTAAGGGCCTGGCGTCACTCCTTTAAAGGAAGTGCGGCTGTGTTGAATTTTAGTAAGGTCTATCCCCAACTTGCGGATTGTGTTTGGATCTGCAGCTTAAGTCATCGCCTCCGTCCATCGGGACTTGTGTAAATTGCAGTCCGTCGATTATAGGATCCAATATCGGGCAGTCCATCCTGCATTTGACGCTTCGAATAATCTAGGTGGTCGAAAGTGATTGGTTTTGATGTCCAATCCTCGTGTTCATTGGTTGGACCGTGCGAGACCCATTTTAACGGGTGCCGCACTATTTTTCCGTATTATCACATGAAGTGAATTTACTGCTTTGACCTCTTGTGGGAAAGTCTTTTGTTTTCCGGTGCTCTTCTGGTGGGGTTTATCATCATCTTCGCTTGATGTGTCGAGCCCCTTGTGTTCGGCGTTTAGTCGGCCGGACTGTTTGAAAACCCAACAATCTCGGTGGGTGTGGTTTGCAGGCCTTCCGGGGGTACTGTGGATTTGACATATCCGACCCAAAATCTTGTTTAAGTTGGATAGCTCATCGATGTTATCCTTAAGAGGCGGTGTTTTGTTGTTTGGCCTCGAGCTTTTGAATCCGGCGTTGACTGCCGTGCTCTTTGGGCTTTTCTCTTTATTCCGGCGCTGGTCTTTTCTGCGCCGTGATTTTCCGTTTCCATCTCTGATCTCGGATGTACTTGGGTCGCTGGTGCTGCGTCTTGCTAGCCAGCTATCCTCTCTCGCACAAAAGCGGGTCATGAGGCTTGTTAGCACGGACATTGTCCTCGGCTTATCTTGGCTGAGGTGTCTGGCGAGCCATTCGTCTCGGACGTTGTGTTTAAAAGCTGCTAAGGCTTCAGCGTCCGGATAGTCGACTATTTGGTTCTTTTTGGTGAGGAACCTGTTCCAGAATTTGCGTGCTGACTCTCCAGGCTGTTGAGTTATATGACTTAGATCATCTGCATCCGGAGGGCGGACATAAGTTCCTTGAAAGTTTGCTCTAAACGCGTCCTCGAGCTCTTCCCAACTTCCAACAGTGTTTTCTGGGAGGCTTTTGAGCCAATGACGGTCTAGCCCTTTGAGCTTGAGGGGTAGGTATTTTATGGCGTGGAGATCATCTCCTCTAGCCATGTGTATGTGTTTGATATAATCTTCTATCCAGACTCCAGGGTTTGTTGTTCCGTCGTAGGTCTCTATGTTTATGGGTTTAAATCCTGCTGGGAATTCATGATCCAGCACCTCGCTGGTGAAACATAGTGGGTGTGCGGCGCCCCTGTATTTGGGTGTACCGCTGTCTTCGGACACTTGGCGTGTTGTATTTCTTCCTGGGCCCCTCTTCTTTGGCCCGTAAATGGACCTGGCTGGGCCATCTGTCCTTCGAGGGTCATTAGTCGGTTTATATGCGGCGCCGCTTTCAGATTTTGGCCTATCATCTGGCCGTCTATCCAACCAGGCAGCCTCTTTGTTTTTTGACTGTCGGGGCTCTATGGCCTCCTCATCAAATTCTGGCAGTAGCTTGCGCTTCGGGTAGCTCTTTGATTGATGGCCATTGCCGTATTTGTCTGCGGTTTTGAGCACTTTGCTCCACCTCATTCTGAGTGTATCTTACGCTGTTTTGAGCTTCCGTTTTTCTTTCTTCAAGCTTCTTGCTGTGGCGACGAGTCTTTTCCGAAGGTTTTTATTCTCCGGCGGCGTGTCCGGCGTGAGGTCGTCTTGACTGTTGTTTTCGCCAGGCCTGGACTGATTATCTGACTCGTCCTGTTCGGACGATTGCTTGTCTGCGTGCTCGTCGTCCACTGGTTTGCCCTGCTGTATTGCTGGGTCATTAGGAGCGCTGTTGTTGTCGAGGCGGGACTTAGGGCGGCGTCTGCGTTGCCGTTTTGGTTGTTTGTTGGCGGGATTATCTTCTGCCGCGGCCCGTTGGTCCTCGTTATCGCTTCCTTTTGGGGTATCCACCATGTATACGTCGTATGACGAGGTGGTCTTCCAGTGCCCTGCAGGCGCTGGTTCTTGTTCATCTCCGGCATCGTCGTCCATACCGTCGATGTCTTCGGAGTCATAGTCTAGCATGTCGGTTAGATCGTCGACAGTGGCTACAAAGTGGGTGGTGGGTGGGCTTTGAATTTCTTCGTCGTCCGAATCCCAACCGTCCTGGCCGTAGTCCGGCCAGGTCTCTCCGGATAGCGAGAGGTGTTTTAACGAATTTAGGATGTCGCCAAAGGGCGAGTGTTGGAAGATGTCCGCGGCGGTGAATTTCATAACCGGCGCCCGATCAGATTTGATTGGCAGGGGCGCGGGCGGTCCAGAGTCCGGCAGGGAGTCCGGCACCTCGGAGTCACGAGCTTCGCAAGGGATAAGGTTAGTGTTCGGCTCCATCGCCATGGAAGTTGAAGCCCCCGAGGCGGTGTCCAACCACCGGTCCTTGATCTGGGCGATCGGCTCCGGACTAAGGGCCGGAGCGGATTCTTGTGCGGCCACCAAGGCATTGTTCGGCGGCAGAGCTAGATCATGCCCATCGTAATAATGGCGCACGCTTGGCGTGGCTCGAGCCCGTCAAAGATCAAGTCCCGCGACGTCGGCCGTGAAGTTTAGGCTTCGAATCGACTGACGGCCGGCTTTCGATCTGCTCGGATGGCCAAGTGAATTAGCCCGCGATGCGAAGCCGCCGAATCTAAGATCTGTCCGGGAGAAAAGTCTCACCGGACAGCGTTGTTGATTGAAGAAGCCATCGAGCCTATCGGTGGCGACACGAGGAACTCTCAATGAAAGCACCAATGTCGGTGTCAAACCGGCGGATCTCGGTAGGGGGTCCCGAATCGTGCGTCTAGGCGGATGGTAACAGGAGACAAGGGACACGATGTTTTACCCAGGTTCGGGCCCTCTTGATGGATGTAAAACCCTACGTCCTGCTTGATTAATATTGATGATATAGGCAGTACAAGAGTGGATCTACCACGAGATCAAGGAGGCTAAACCCTAAAGCTAGCCTATGGTATGATTGTTGTAATGTATGTTGTGTCCTACGGACTAAAGCCCTCCGGTTTATATAGACACCGGAGAAGGCCAGGGTTACACAGAGTCGGTTACAATGGTAGGAGATCTACATATCCGTATTGCCAAGCTTGCCTTCCACGCCAAGGAAAGTCCCATCCAGACATGGGACGGAGTCTTCAATCTTGTATCTTCGTAGTCTTGGAGTCCGGCGGATGATGATAGTCCGACTATCCGGACACCCCTAGTCCAGGACTCCCTCAGGCACCCCATAGACACACAAGTTGATCTTCGTGATCGTTCCTTAGCCGTGTGCGGTGCCCCCCTCCATGATATTACACCTCGGTCATATTGTAGCGGTGCTTAGGCGAAGCCCTGCGACGGTTGGACATCAAGATCGTCACCACGCCGTCGTGCTGACGGAACTCCTCCCCGAAGCTTTGCTGGATCGGAGCCCGGGGTGCGTCATTGAGTTGTACGTGTGTCAAGAACTCGGAGGTGCCGGAGTAACGGTGCTTGGATCGGTTGGACCGGGAAGACGTACGACTACTTCCTCTACGTTGCGTCAACGCTTCCACTTCGGTCTACGAGGGTACGTAGACAACACTCTCCCCTCTCGTTGCTATGCATCACCATGATCTTGCGTGTGCGTAGGAATTTTTTTGAAATTACTACGTTCCCCAACAGGAGGCAACCCATTTTTCTTTGTGTTTTTTTGTTCCATTTTAGTAATAATTCTTGCATCTACCTTCTGTTTAGATGTGTTTTTATCTTTTAGTTAGTGTTTGTGCCAAGTAGAACCTATAGGATAACCTATGATGATAGTTGATTTGATTCTGCTGAAAAACAGAAACTGTGCACGCACAAATTTAGTTTTGTCAAATCACATAAACGTGCTTTTGCGTTGATTCTTTTTTCTGCTTATCAATAAACAAACTTTCCAGGACTTCCTATTTTGTTAGGATTTTTAGAGTTTCATAAGTTTGCGTTAGTTACATATTGCTACAGACTGTTCTGTTTTTGACAGATTCTGTTTTTTCGTGTGCTGTTTGCTTATTTAGATGCATCTATGGCTAGTAAAATAGTTTATAAACCATAGAGAAGTTGGAATACAGTAGGTTTAATACCAAAATAAATAAAGAATGAGTTCATTACAGTACCTTATGTGGTGGTTTTGTTTTCTTTCACTAACGGAGCTTATAAGATTTCCTGTTGAGTTTTGTGTTGTGAAGTTTTCAAGTTTTGGGTAAAGCTTTGATGGAAATTGGAATAAGGAGTGGCAAGAGCCTAAGCTTGGGGATGCCCAAGGCACCCCAAGATATTCAAGGATAGCCAAAAGCCTAAGCTTGGGGATGCCCCGGGAAGGCATCCCCTCTTTCGTCTTCATTCATTGGTAACTTTACTTGGAGCTATATTTTCACCACATGATATGTGTTTTGCTTGGAGCGTCGTGTATTATATTAGTCTTTGCTTTTTATTTTACCACAATCATCCTTGCTGTACACACTTTTTGAGAGAAGCCTACTTGATTAGAATTTGCTAGAATACTCTATGTGCTTCACTTATATCTTTTGAGTTTGATAGTTTTTTCTCTAGTGCTTCACTTATATCTTTTAGAGCACGGCGGTGGCTTATTTTTGTAGAAATTGCTAGTCTCTCATGCTTCACTTATATTATTTTGAGAGTCTTTTATAACAGCATGGTATTTTCTGTGGTTATAAAATTGGTCCTAGAATGGTAGGAATCCAAGTTGGTTATAATAAAAACTATCATAGGAAGTGAATTGGATGCTATGATCAATTTGATACTTGATAATTGTTTTGAGATATGGAGGTAGTGATATTAAAGTCATGCTAGTTGGGTGATTATGAATTTAAAGAATGCTTGTGTTGAAGTTAGCAAGTCCCGTAGCATGCACGTATGGTTAAAGTTGTGTAACAAATTTGAAACATGAAGTGTACCTGGCTTGTGCATCCTTATGAGTGGCGGTCGGGGACGAGCGATGGTCTTTTCCTAGGAGCATGCGCGTAGTATTTGATTTTTGATGACTTCTAAAGTTTTGCAATAAGTATATGAGTTCTTTTGACTAATGTTGAGTCCATGGATTATATGCACTTTTACCTTTCTGCCATTGCTAGCCTCTTCGGTACCGTGCATTGCCCTCTCTCACCTTGAGAGTTGGTGCAAACTTTGCCGGTGCATCCAAACCCCGTGATACCATACGCTCTATCACACATAAACCTCCTTATATCTTCCTCAAAACAGCCACCATACCTACCTATTATGGCATTCCCATAGCCATTCCGAGATATATTGCCATGCAACTTTCCACCGTTCCGTTTATCATCATCATGACATACTTTACTTTTGTTATATTGCCATTGCATGATCATGTAGTTGACATCGTATTTGTGGCAAAGCCACCATGCATAATTTTTCATACATGTCACTCTTAATTCATTGCACCATCTCGGTACACCGCCGGAGGCATTCATATAGAGTCATATCTTGTTCGAGTTTTGAGTTGTAATTCATATGTTGTAATCAAAGAAAGTGTGATGATCATCATTATTAGAGCATTGCCTTAAAATAAAAAAGAAAAAAAGGAAAGGCCAAAAAAAGAAAGGCCCAAAAAAAGAAAAAAAAAGGAAAAGGAAAAAAAGAAGAAAAAAATAAAAAAAATAAAAGGGGCAATGTTACTATCTCTTTTTCCACACTTGTGCTTCAAAGTAGCACCTTGTTCTTTATGTAGTGAGTCTCATATATTGTGCTTCAAAGTAGCACCATGTTTTTCATATAGTGAGTCTCATAAGTTGTCTTTTCATACTAGTGGGAATTTTTCATTATAGAACTTGGCTTGTATACTCCTACAATGGGCTTCCTCAAAAGCCCTAGGTCTTCGTGAGCAAGCAAGTTGGATGCACACCCACTAGTTTTCTTTTGTTGAGCATTCATATATAGCTCTAGTGCATCCGTTGCATGGCAATCCCTACTCCTCATGTTGACATCAATTGATGGGCATATCCATAGCCCGTTGATTATCCTCGTCAATGTGAGACTTTCTCCTTTTTTGTCTTCTCCACACAATCCCCATCATCATATTCTATTCCACCCATAGTGCTATATCTATGGCTCACGCTCATGTATTGTGTGAAGGTTGAAAAAGTTTGAGATTATGTAAGTATGAAACAATTGCTTGGCTTGTCATCGAGGGTATAGAAGTTGGGAACATCTTTGTGTGACGACAATGAAGCATAGCCTAACTATATGATTTTGTAGGGATGAACTTTCTTCTACCATGTTATTTTGAGAAGACATGATTACTTTGATTAGTATGCTTGAAGTGTTACTATTTCTTTTAACAATATGAACTTTTATTTTGAATCATTTTGGATCTGAACATTCATGCCACAATAAAGAAAATTACATTGAGAATTATGCTAGGTAGCATTCCACATCAAAAATTCTGTTTTTATCATTTACCTACTTGAGGACGAGCAGGAATTAAGCTTGGGGATGCTTGATACGTCTCCAACCTATCTATAATTTTTGATTGTTCCATGCTATTATATTACCCCTTTTGGATGTTTATGGGCTTTATTTTACACATTTATATCATTTTTGGGACTAACCTACTAACCGGAAGCCCAGCCCGTATTGCTGTTTTTTTTTTGCCTATTTCAAGATTTCAAGAAAAGGGATATCAAAGGAGTCCAAATGGAATGAAACCTTCGGGGCGTGATTTTTGGAACAAGCGTGATCCAGAGGACTTGGAGTGCAAGTCAAGAAGCAGCCGAGGCGGCCACGAGAGGTAGGGCGCGCCCCTACAGGCGAGCCCCCTACTGTATGCGCCCCCACAGTGTCATGGGCCCCTCGGCCACCACCGCATTTCTTCCTCCTATATAAGCCTACGTACCCCGAAAACATCCAGGGAGCCAACGAAACACAATTTCCACCGCCGTAACCTTCTGTATCCGCGAGATCCTAATACGTCTCCAACGTATCTACAATTTTTGATTGTTCCATGCTATTATATTACCCCTTTTGGATGTTTATGGGCTTTATTTTACACATTTATATCATTTTTGGGACTAACCTACTAATCGGAGGCCCAGCCCGTATTGCTGTTTTTTTGCCAATTTCAGTATTTCAAAGAAAAGGAATATCAAACAGAGTCCAAACAGAATGAAGCCTTCGGGAGCGTGATTTTTGGAACGAACGTGATCCAGAGGACTTGGAGTGCAAGTCAAGAAGAAGCCGAGGACTCCACGAGATAGGAGGCCCCCCTATAGGGCGCGCCCCTTGTCTCGTGGGCCCCTCGGGCGTTCACCGACGTACTTCTTCGTCCGATATAAGCCTACGTACCCCGAAAACATTCAAGGAGCAACCGAAACACAATTTCCACTGTCGTAACCTTCTGTATCCGCAAGATCCCATCTTGGAGCCTTCGCCGGCGTTCTACCGGAGGGGGAATCGACCATGGAGGGCTGCAACATCAACATTCTTGCCCCTCCGATGAGTTGTGAGTAGTTTACTACAGACCTACGGGTCCATAGTTATTAGCTAGATGGCTTCTTCTCTCTTTTTGGATCTCAATACAATGTTCTCCCCTCTCTTGTGGAGATCTATTCGATGTAAACTCTTTTTGCGGTGTGTTTGTCGATATCCGATGAATTGTGGGTTTATGATCAAGTTTATCTATGAATAATATTTGAATCTTCTCTGAGTTCTTTTATGTATGATTGAGTTATCTTTGCAAGTCTCTTCGAATTATTAGTTTAGTTTTGCCTACTAGATTGATCTTTCTTGCCATGGGAGAAGTGCTTAGCTTTGGGTTCAATCTTGCGGTGTCCTTACCCAGTGACAGAAAGGGTTGCAAGGCACGTATTGTATTGTTGCCATCGAGGATAACAAGATGGGGTTTATATCATATTGCTTGAGTTTATCCCTCTACATCATGTCATCTTGCTTAATGCGTTACTCTGTTCTTATTAACTTAATACTCTAGATGCAGGCAGGAGTCGGTCGATGTGTGGAGTAATAGTAGTAGATGCAGGCAGGAGTTGGTCTACTTGTTGCGGATGTGATGCCTATATACATGATCATCCCTAGATAATCTCATAATTATTCGCCTTTCTATCAATTGCTCGACAGTAATTTGTTCACCCACCGTAATACTTATGCTATCTTGAGAGAAGCCTCTAGTGAAACCTATGGCCCCCGGGTCTATCTCTTATATTATTTGCTTCCAGTCTACTTTTATTTGCATCTTTACTTTTTGCATTTATATTATAAAATACCAAAAATATATTTATCTTATCATACTATCTTTATTAGATCTCACTTTCGCAAGTGGTCGTGAAGGGATTGACAACCCCTTCATTGGATTGGTTGCGAGTTCTTTGTTTGTTTGTGTAGGTGCGTGGGAATTTTGAAGAGCCTCCTCTGGATTGATACCTTGGTTCTCAAAAACTGAGGGAAATACTTACGCTACTATTGCTGCATCACCCTTTCCTCTTCAAGGAAAACCAACGCAAGCTCAAGACATAGCAAGAAGGATTTCTGGTGCTGTTGCCGGGGAGGTCTCACTCAAGTCAAGACATACCAAGTACCCATCACAAACCCATCTCCCTCGCATTTACATTATTTGCCATTTGCCTCACGTTTTCCTCTCCCCCACTTCACCCTTGCTGTTTTATTCGCCCTCTCTTTCCCAATCCCTCCTCTTTCTTTCGCTTGCCTTTTTCTGTTTGCTTGTGTGTTGGATTACTTCTTGCCATGGCGCAAGATAATACCAAATTGTGTGATTTCTCGAATACCAATAATAATGATTTCCTTAGTACTCCGATTGCTCCTCTTAATGATGTTGGGTCTTGTGAAATCAATATTGCTTTGTTGAATGTTGTTATGAAAGATCAATTCGCCGGCCTTCCTAGTGAAGATGCCGCTACTCATCTAAACAACTTTGTTGATTTGTGTGATATACGAAAGAAGAAAGATACGGATAACAATATTGTTAAATTGAAGTTATTTCCGTTTTCACTTAGAGATCGTGCTAAAGTTTGGTTTTCGTCTTTGCCTAAAAATAGTATTGATTCTTGGAACAAGTGCAAAGATGCTTTTATCTCTAAGTATTTTTCTCCCGCTAAGATCATCACTCTTAGGAACGATATTATGAATTTTAAACAACTTGATCATGAGCATGTTGCCCAATCTTGGGAAAGAATGAAACTGATGCTTCGCAATTGCCCTACTCATGGTTTGAATTTATGGATGAACATACAAAAATTTTATGCCGGTTTGAACTTTCCTTCTAGAAATCTCTTAGACTCGGCCGCGGGAGGCAGGTTTATGGAAATCACGTTAGGAGATGCTACAAAACTTCTTGATAACATTATGGCTAATTATTCTCAATGGCACACCGAAAGATCTTCTAGTAAAAAAGTGCATGCTATAGAAGAAATCAATGTTTTGAGTGGAAAGATGGATGAACTTATGAAGTTGTTTGCTACTAAAAATACTCCTCTTGATCCCAACGATATGCCCTTGTCTTCTTTGATTGAGAATAATAATGAATCTATGGATGTGAATTTTGTTGGTAGGAATAGTTTTGGAAACAATGCTTATAGAGGAAACTTTAATGCTAGACCGTTCCCTAGTAATTCCTCTAATAATTATGGAAATTCCTACAATAATGCTTATTGTAATTTCAATAAGATGCCCTTTGATTTTGAGAATAGTGTGAGAGAATTTATGTTTTCTCAAAAGAATTTTAATGCTTTGCTTGAAGAAAAATTGCTCAAAGTTGATGATTTGGCTAGGAACGTTGATAGACTTTCACTTGATGTTGATTCTCTTCTACTTAGATCTTCTCCTCCTAAGAATGATATCAATGAGTCTCTCAAAGCAATGAGAATTTCCATTGATGAGTGCAAAGAAAGAACCGCTAGATTGCGTGCTAAGAAAGATTGCTTTATAAAGGCGTGTTCTTCTAGTTTCTATGAAAATAATGATGAAGATCTTAAAGTTATTGATGTGTCTCCTATTAGATCTATGTTTTGCAATATGAATCTTGATGATTATGGGACTGATGATGAGTCAACTTTGCCTAGAAGGCGTCCCAAGAATTCGGAGTCTTTAGATCTTGATGCTAAATTTTGTAAAAGTGGGATTGGAGAGGTCATGACTTTAAATAGTATTGAACCCACTATCTTGGATTTCAAGGAATTTGATTATGATAATTGTTCTTTAGAAGGTTGTATTTCCTTGTTGCAATCCGTTGTTAATTCTCCTCATGCTTATAGTCAAAATAAAGCTTTTACCAAACATATCGTTGATGCCTTGATGCAATCTTATGATGAAAAACTTAATCATGAGTGGGAAACTACTATAAAGATTAGAATTAAAGATCATGAGTGTTTTGCTCTGTGTGATTTGGGTGCTAGTGTTTCCACGATTCCGAAAACTTTATGTGATATTCTAGGTTTCCATGATCTTGATGATTGCTCTTTAAATTTGCACCTTGCGGATTCCACCATTAAAAAGCCAATGGGGAGAATCAATGATGTTCCCATTGTTGCAAATAGAAATTTGGTGCCCATAGATTTTATCGTTCTTGATATAGATTGCAATCTTTCTTGCCCTATTATTCTTGGTAGACCTTTCCTTAGAACGATTGGTGCGATTATTGATACGAAGGAAGGGAATATTAGATTCCAATTTACATTAAAGAAAGGCATGGAGCACTTTCCAAGAAAGAAAGTCAAATTACCTTATGAATCTATCATGCGGGCTACTTATGAATTTAGTGCCAAAGATGGCACCCGTTAGATCTATCTTCGCTTTTATGCATAGCTAGGGGCGTTAAACGATAGCGCTAGTTGGGAGGCAACCCATTTTTCTTTGTGTTTTTTGTTTTTGTTCCTGTTTAGTAATAATTCTTGCATCTACCTTCTGTTTACATGTGTTTTTATCTTTTAATTAGTGTTTGTGCCAAGTAGAACCTATAGGATAACCTATGATGATAGTTGATTTGATTCTGCTGAAAAACAGAAACTTTGCACACACGAATTTAGTTTTGTTAAATCACAGAAACGTGATTTTGCGTTGATTCTTTTTGAATCTGATCAATAAACAAATTTTCCAGGACTTCCTATTTTGTTAGTATTTTTACAGTTCCATAAGTTTGCGTTAGTTACAGATTGCTACAGACTGTTCTGTTTTTGACAGATTCTGTTTTTTCGTGTGTTGTTTGCTTATTTTGATGCATCTATGGCTAGTAAAATAGTTTATAAACCATAGAGAAGTTGGAATACAGTAGGTTTAACACCAAAATAAATAAAGAATGAGTTCATTACAGTACCGTATGTGGTGGTTTTGTTTTCTTTCACTAACGGAGCTAATAAGATTTCCTGTTGCGTTTTGTGTTGTGAAGTTTTCAAGTTTTGGGTAAAGCTTTGATGGACTATGGAATAAGGAGTGGCAAGAGCCTAAGCTTGGGGATGCCCAAGGCACCCCAAGATATTCAAGGATAGCCAAAAGCCTAAGCTTGGGGATGCCCCGGGAAGGCATCCCCTCTTTCGTCTTCGTTCATTGGTAACTTTACTTGGAGCTATGTTTTTATTCGCCACATGATATGTGTTTTGCTTGGAGAGTCGTGTATTATATTAGTCTTTGCTTTTTAGTTTATCACAATCATCCTTGCTATACACACCTTTTGGGAGAAGCCTACTTGATTAGAATTTGGTAGAATACTCTATGTGCTTCACTTATATCTTTTGAGCTTGATAGTTTTTGCTCTAATGCTTCGCTTATATCTTTTAGAGCACGGTGGTGTCTTAATTTTGAAGACATTGCTAGTCTCTCATGCTTCACTTATATCTTTTTAGAGTCTTTTAGAACAGCATGGTATTTGCTATGGTTACAAAGTTGGTCCTAGAATGATGAACATCCAAGTTGGGTATAATAAAAACTATCATAGGAAGTGAATTGGATGCTATGACCAATTTGATACTTGATAATTGTTTTGAGATATGGATGTAGTGATATTAGAGTCATGCTAGTTGAGGTGATTATGAAAAATCCTTGTGTTAAGGGTTGTGATTCCCGTAGCATGCACGTATGGTGAACCGCTTTGTGATGAAGTTGGAGCACAATTTTATTCATTGAGTGTCTTCCTTATGAGTGGCGGTCGGGGACGAGCGATGGTCTTTTCCTACCAATCTATCCCCCTAGGAGCATGCGTGTAGTGCTTTGGTTTTTGGTGACTTCTAGATTTTTGCAACAAGTACATGAGTTCTTTTGACTAATGTTGAGTCCATGGATTATACGCACCTCACCCTTCCACCATTGCTAGCCTCTCTTGTGCCGCGCAACTTTCGCCGGTACCATACACCCACCATATATCTTCCTCAAAACAGCCACCATACCTACCTACTATGGCATTTCCATAGCCATTCCGAGATATATTGCCATGCAACTTTCCACCGTTCCGTTCATATGACACAGATTACTTTTTTCATATTGCTCTTTGCATGATCATGTAGTTGACATTGTATTTGTGGCAAGGCTACCTTCATAATTTTCATACATGTCGCTCTTGATTCATTGCATATCCCGGTACACCGCCGGAGGCATTCATATAGAGTCATATCTTGTTCTAGCTTTGAGTTGTAAGTCTTGAGTTGTAAATCCATAAAAGTGTGATGATCTTCATTATTAGAGCATTGTCCTAGTGAGGGAAGGATGATGAAGACTATGATTCCCCCACAAGTCGGGATGAGACTTTAGACTTTACAAAAAGAAAAAAAGAAAAAAGAGAAAGGCCAAAAAGAAAGAAAAAAAGAAGGCCAAAGAAAAAAAAATAAAAAGAAAGAAAAATAAAAAATAAAATGAGAGAAAGAGAGAAGGGACAATGCTACTATCTCTTTTTCCACAATTGTGCTTCAAAATAGCACCATGATCTGCATGATAGAGAGTCTCATATGTTGTCACTTTCATATACTAGTGGGAATTTTTCATTATAGAACTTGGCTTGTATATTCCAATGATGGGCTTCCTCAAAATGCCCTAGGTCTACGTCAGCAAGCGAGTTGGATGCACACCCACTTAGTTTCTTTTGTTGAGCTTTCATATATTTATAGCTCTAGTGCATCTCTTGGATGGCAATCCCTACTCACTTATATTGATATCTATTAATGGGCATATCCATAGCCCGTTGATACGCCTAGTTGATGTGAGACTATCTTCTCCTTTTTTGTCTTCTCCACAACCACCATTCTATTCCACATATAGTGCTATGTCCATGGCTCACGCTCATGTATTGCATGAAAGTTGAAAGAGTTTGAGATTATTAAAGTATGAAACAATTGCTTGGCTTGTCATCGGGGTTGTGCATGATTAAATACTTTGTGTGATGAAGATAGAGCAACAGCCAGACTATATGATTTTGTAGGGATAACTTTCTTTGGCCATGTTATTTTGAGAAGACATGATTACTTTGATTAATATGCTTGAAGTATCACAATTTTCATGTCAATATGAACTTTTATTTTGTATCATTTGGATATTAACATTCATGCCACATTAAAGAAAATTACATTGAGAATTATGCTAGGTAGCATCCCACATCAAAAATTTCTTTTTTATCATTTACCTACTCGAGGACGAGCAGGAATTAAGCTTGGGGATGCTTGATACGTCTCCAACGTATCTACAATTTTTGATTGTTCCATGCCATTATATTACCCCTTTTGGATGTTTATGGGCTTTATTTTACACATTTATATCATTTTTGGGACTAACCTACTAACCAGAGGCCCAAATTTCAGATTGTTTTTTTTTTGCCTATTTCATTATTTCAAGAAAAGGAATATCAAACGGAGTCCAAACGGAATGAAACCTTCGGGAGTGTGATTTTTGGAACGAACGTGATCCAGAGGACTTGGAGTGCAAGTCAAGAAGCGGCCGAGGACTCCACGAGATAGGAGGGCGCCCCCCCTATAGGGCGCGCCCCCTGTCTCGTGGGCCCCTCGGGCGTCCACCGATGTACTTCTTCCTCCTATATAAGCCTACGTACCCCAAAAACATCCAGGGAGCAACCGAAACACAATTTCCACCGCCCTAACCCCATGTATCCGCGAGATCCCATCTTGGAGCCTTCGTCGGCGTTCTGCCGGAGGGGGAATCGACCATGGAGGGCTTCTACGGCAATACCATAGCCCCTCTGATGAGTTGTGAGTAGTTTACCACAGACCTACGAGTCCATAGTTATTAGCTAGATGGGTTCTTCTCTCTTTTTGGATGTCAATATTATGTTCTCCCCCTCTCTTGTGGAGATCTATTCAATGTAAACTCTTTTTGCGGTGTGTTTCACTACAAAAAAATACACTTCCGTGATGATACGTGTTTGTCACAGTAGGTCGCGTTTTTTGTCATGCATGCACATCCATGACAAATTTATGACAGAATCAAGATAGTCATACATGTGTTGTCGTAGAAGTGTTCCATGACATTACCAAAATTATCATCACACAAGTGTCCACTTCCATGACGATAAATCGCGCGTCACAGAAGTGCTTTCGTCAAGGGTGACCGACACGTGGCATCCACCATAACGGAACGCCGTTAAGCTATCGGGTCGGGTTTTGGATCCGATAACCCATTAACAGCCCCGACCAATGGGGATTTTCCACGTGTAAAATCATCATTGGCTGGAGGAAACACGTGTTGGCTCACCGTTGGGACAAATGTCATCCACTCATTGGACAGAAGACGCCTATGGTACGTCGACATGTGGCACGGCCCAATAGAGGCCCATTCCTGTGAAAAGGCCGGCCCAGTAAAAATTAGCAGGCCAGCCCATATAAGACATACTTGTGTCAGGTCCATTTAAGCCCACGGCCCATACGAGATGAGCCAATTCGGCCCGTCAACGGCCCGTTAAAGATTTGACACCATTCCAGCCCATCGTCAGTTCGACCCCGTTACCAGCCCACCATATATCTGGGCTCAATATCGGCCCGATGAGATTTCGGCATGTTAACGGCCTGTTTAATGGATGGGCCAATTTTCAGGATGTACATCTTTCGGCCTTTTAGCGACCCATTTAAATGTTGGGCTAGTTTCCAGCCCGGTGTGTCTTTCAGCCTATTGACGACCCATAAATCTGATGGGCCATTTGTTGTCGGACCTGAGTTTTGGCCTTTAAGCGGCCCATTTAAGTGTTGGGCCAATTTTCTGGCCCGGTGTCACTTTCAGCCTGTTGACGGCCCATAAATCACTTGGTTCATTTTTAGTCGGACCTGAGTTTTGGCCTCTTAGCGACCCATTTAAGTGTTGGGCCAATTCCCGGCCCTGTGTGACTTTCGGCCTGTTAACGGACCATAATTGAGTTGGGCAATTTGTAGTCAGACCTTAGTTTTGGCCTTTTAACGGCCCATGCCCTTCATGGTCCAATACCAGCCCGGTTTCTCTTTCGGCCTGCTAAAGGCCCACAACATAGTTGGGCCATTTACAATACGACCTGACTTTCGGCCTCTTAGCGGCCCATGGTCTTCATGGTCTAGTACAAGCCCGTTGTCTCTTTCGGCCTGCTAAAGGCCTACAGTATAGTTGGGCCATATGTAGCCCAAACTTAGTAACGACCTGCTAACGGCCTGTGAAATAAACTGGGGCCACCTGTTGCCCGCTTCGATGTCGGCTTAATTAACGACCGGGAGGTAAGAGGGCCGACCATTAACTTTCGTTTAGTAACGCCCATTAACTTAATGGGCCCACTAAAGTTCAGACATGGCTTTAGGCCAAATTAGATAATTTGAGCCCATTACGACGAGCAATTATGCACAGGACCAAAACCGATCACGCAAAGGTACGACATACAGGGAATAAGGTTCACATCCAAAGATATATTACAGAAATTACATCCACGGGCAATCAAAGATTGATGCGGTGCAAATAAATGAGCGTAACCTAACCATCTACAACGTCACAATCTGCAACCTCAACACAGATGACGCCCATAAGCATGTGGGCAAGTTCTTTCTGCTTTGCTACACTGTCTCTGAAAACATTGATCAGTTGTTGTATCACACGACTCTGCACCTCTGATTCATCCACCATTTCCATCATTGCTTCAGCCATTAATTGGTTCACAAACATACATTTATTCCGTTGCATTCGAGACATAGGATACTAAACAGATTCAGATGGCGATTTTGGCAGGCTTGTATTATTGATAGTGGAGAGTGTCTCGACCACTGCATCATAACTTAAATTAGGACGGGAACCAAACAGATTAATCATGAGTTATTGCCATATTACCTGGCCTAGATTTACTGGAAAGAAACAATGGGGTTTCCTTGCTGTTTTCAGAGTTTGTCTTCTTATCTTCAGCAGCCTGCACAAAATTAACACACTAGCATTGCTATCATTGGCCTAGTCAGATAATAGGAAAGCAACATTGACACAACGAACGTTTGGGCAAGTAGCCTACACCAAATTAACACAATATGGCACAGCTATCATCAGCCAGGTAAGGTAGTACGAAAGAAACATTGACACAATGAATGAATGGGCAACCAGAGAAGCACTACAACTCAGTAATGTGCGTGATATGAGATAGTACATTCATGCATCTCAGTATGCAAAACTACCAGGCAGTTTTCCTTACAAAAATCAACATTGGCGCCTTTAACATTTTGTTACAACTAATTTTAGATCAGAGAAAGGTTAGATTCATGCTGATTAACAAAATACATGTTGATGTAAAAATATAGTGATATACAACAGGTACTTACATCAGCATTGGAGCACAGAGAATTCCCGCAAGATATTTTCCTTGAATACGATCCCAATGGAGGAAGTCTTCTATCGTTTAACCTTATTTTCTAAAAGAGAGATGGGTAAGAAATATGTAGAAAATATGATCAGAATGCTATAAAATTTCATGATGCGAGGATACACACACGCTTCTTAGAATAGAGTTGACATTCTTTTGCCGGATCGAGCGGACTAGTTCTTTGGCCACCGAATCGCTTATTATCGATGGGAGTTGGGTTTCTCCGTCTTTGGAGCAAGATCTATGAAAATGGAGTTGGTTTATTATCTCTGGCGTTTGGATCTTTTGCAAAGACCTGGTTTGTAAACCTTCGATTCTAACAGAGCCGTCTTCCCTTGCATGCCTTATATAGAAGAATGGTGATTCAGTTATAAAACATGCTACAAAGAGATGGAATAGGTAATCAAGAATAGAAAGGCATGACATATTGACATGTATTCCTCCATCCGAAATAAATGGACGGTTCTAGGCGTATTTCAGTTCTAGATACATCCAGCTTTTATCCATTTCGCGACATTTAATCCGGACGGAGGGAGTATGATGTAAGAGCTAGGGATACGACAGGACAACACAGTAAAAAAACACTGAAAAACCCACTGCAGAACCAAAGTATTCAAACCCACTGATATGAGATAGTACACTCATGCAACTCAGGATGCAAAACTACCAGTCAGTTTTCCTTGCAAAAATCAACTTTGTGGCCTTTAATCATACATTTTGCTACAACTAAATTTAGATCAGATAAAGGTTGGATTCATGCCGATTGACAAAATACATGTTGATGTAAAAATATAGTGATATACAACAGGTACTTACATCTACATTGGAGCACAGAGAATTCCTGCAAGAATCTTTCCTCATAAATGATACCATTGTAGAAATTCTTCTATCTGTTAAGCTTATTTTCTAAAAGAGAGATGGGTAAGAAACATGTAGAAAATATGATCAGCATGCTATAAAATTTCATGATGCAAGGATACGCACACGCTTCTTAGAATTGAGTTGACATAGTTTTGCTCGACTGGAGCGGACTAGTTCTTTGGCCACTGGAATCTGCTTATTATCGTGAGGAGTTGGGTTTCTCCGTTTGGAGCAAGATCTATAAAAACTAGAGTTGGTTTATTATCTCCTCGCTTGGATCTTTTATGAAGGCCTTGTTTGTAACCCTTCGATTCTAACATAGTCGCTTTCCCTTGCATGCCTTGTATAGAAGAATGGTGCTTTAATTATAAAACATGCGACAATGAGAGAGATGGAATAGGTAATCAAGAATAGAAAGGCATGACATATTGACATGTATTCCTCCATCCGAAAAAAATGGATGGGTCTAGGCGTATTTCAGTTCTAGATACATCCTTTTTATCCATTTCGGCAACATGTAATCCGGACGGAGGGAGTATGGTGTAAGAGCTAGGGATACGATAGGACAACACAAAAAAAACTAGTTGAATGTGAAACTATATGCTAGCGGAAAATAACCAAGGCAACATACACGTGTATGATTGGGAAAATAAGATGGCATTGCAACAGAGCACTAGAACAACACTTCAATGTAAAAAAACATGGTATGGCGTATGATGAAGTACATACCGATGAATAACAATGCATAAGATATTCGAAGCATGATGTCCAAATTAAGCGGATGGCATTGCGATAGAGTAGAATGACAAGATTTGAATTTGAAAACATGTATCATGAATGGAATAGGTACTGAAAAACAGAAGGCATGACATATTTACATGCATGATCAAGATGCTAAGCACATGGCATTGCAATGAGTAGATACACTCCAGACACTATATGCATGTTGTACCCATATCACGTGCCAAGTTAGAGCAAGGACCTTGTGGGGTGAAGAGGATTCATCATCTTTCCGCAAGTCTTCAAGAACTGCCTTTACATGTTCCATCATATTGGGTATCATAGACATCAAGTTTATTGGCCTTTACATTGCTCGTGAGGTTCTTGTGGATATAACAAAGTGTGCAATTATATCCGACATGCATGGAAGACAACTAGTAGTTAGATTTATGTAAATGAGTGCCTCAGAGGAGACGACATAAATAGTAGGACTGGGGTTAACTAGCAGCAACAGGTCTCATAAACTAAAGGGAGAACACGATGAAAGCTACGTAATATGTATCGCTTTGTACTCGAGATTAACTAGATGGCACACAAAAGTATTAAAGAACAACATAGGTAATACTAGAAGTGGTATAATACTATAATCACCAGCCTGTGGGATAGCATTGGCTGATGGATGATAACTATGGAACAGCGCTACCTAAAGAACAAGTATCTTAGCTGAACTATGGAACAACGTGAACTCCTGAACAAGACCCGTAAGAGATCATCATGAATATACAGTGAAATGTGATGATCTATTTTCCGTGCTTAGATGAATAACAAAGCCATAAATGTTGCACACAAGTAAGATGAGGGTACAACCTATCTGGCTTCCATCCATAGGAGTGAGCATCATGTGCTGACTTGTCGATGGCCCTCGCAGCTTGTTGTGGCTGTCCATGTCGGGCACGCGCATTATGCAGGGAACTGTTGAGTGGGGACTGTAGCTCCCTTCTGGTGTATGCTTCCCTTGTTGGAGCAGCTGCGTGAGTTGGAAGACGGTGTGTCCAAGATGCGAGATAACGATAAAGTTAAGAACGACATATCTCTTTGATCGAAGAAATACACTAAGAGATCAACAAAGAAGGTACGAGAGTGGTCACACGTCTGCTGATCAAGACTAAATTGGGGTCACACGATTTTATTTTATTTTGGTATCGTCCGATCTCGCCGGATGGCTTGATGGCCGCCTTGTGCCTCCCGGTGACACTGCTCGAATCTTCCCAAGAGCCAGCGACCAATGGCGAGCAACTGCCTCACCGCCTGCGGGTCAAGGCCCAAAACCCCCGCCCCGCCCCATCGCATTGCCGTGGTTGCGCCGGCCCCGGGCCAATCCACAAAGACTCCCCGCCATCCAGATCCGGCGGCGGCAGTACCTTCAACCCACCCAACTCTAAAAGATAGCCATCTAAGCGCTGCTTCCACGGCGAACTTGCGGCCCCGCACCCTTAGTTAGACACCAGCCAACCGGCAGCCTAGGAGCTCCGCCGCCTCGAGGGGTGCTGCTTCCCATTGGGAATTGATTGGCCCAGAATAAAAATTCAGGCAACTGACGCCTAAATAAAGTGACTTCAGATGAGGGTGTGACCTATCTGGCGGCATGGTGAAGTAGGCAGGTCCAGCTGCCGAGTCAGTGAGGCCGGCTGTCGTGGATTTGTCACGGCAGATGTCCTAGCATAAGGACTTAGTCGTGGAGCCATCGCTACGGGTTTACTTGCAGGGGTTAAAGCGGACACAAAGACACGAGGGTTTTATACTAGTTCGGCCCCTTCGATGAAGGTAAAAGCCTACGTCTAGTTGTGATGGAATTGATGTAGTCTCGATGGCTAGGGAGCAGATAAACTTCGCCCAGGCTCGAGTTGTGGTTGTCTCTCCCCTTGAACCAGCGCCGGGTCATCCCCTTATATACACGAGTGACGCCCGCCGGTTTGCAGAGTCCCAACCGGTTCATATTCGTATTCCGGTTGGTATCTCTCTATTCCTAACTTACAATACAAGTTACACATCAGGCCGGTTTACACTACAAGTTCTAAACCAACAACAGTGCCTTGGGCCTTCCATGATTATACTACTAGCGGTTAACCTGCCCAAGCTTGGCCGGTTTACACCTAGTGGTAGCATCCCCAACATTAGGCCCTAGATTGATTTGAACTGGTTCATGTCAATCCTTCACGTAACCTGCATCTTGGACATCTTCTTTGTTTGATAAACCGCCACGCCGCCATTGCTTCGATCATCAGTAAACCGCATGATATCGTTGCTTCGGTCATTGTAAACCGCATGACGCCATCTTGAAGTTTATCCTTTATAACGCCTTCTTTAATGACCGCCCCTCGATTCACGACTTGACCTAGCTTTATCGCTTTATAAATAGGACCGAAGGGTCATTCTGCTTTCTCCTTCGCTTCCTCTTCTTCTTCTTCTTCCTCGCGCGCTGCCTTTGGAGCTCCGTCTGTCGTCATCAACGCTCGCTTCGCCCCAGCCGCTGCATCAACCTGTTCGACCGAACACGCGGCCTTTCTCCGCATCTCCTCCGCTTCCGGTAAATCTCTTACCCTTCTTCATCTGTTCATCATCTTAGATCTGCTTTAGGTTCGAGCCCACACCACGTTCTTCGTATGTTTTCGCTTTTCTAGCTTTGAGCCATGCTATGGATCCCGCTTCGCACTCAAACGATTTACTCTCGTGATACTCGCTGCACTTTCTCATCTTAATCCCATAGACTTTCTCGCATATATCTACATATACCTTATAGTGCATTTCCTGCTTCTTCTTTATCTCCGTGACGATTTCGCTTTCTCAAAACTCGATTTGATCCATAATAAACATGAAATCTTGTGAAACCTGTTTCGTCCATTACCTTCGGCCAAGATTAGGCGGTTTAACTCACCATAGCAAAATTGCTAAACCGCACCGCACACCATTAGTCCCCTCGTTGAACCGCCAGCCATATCTCGACATCATATCACAACGAATCGACTCAGAGGAAACGCCCGGTTTATCATAGTTTAAATCAATCACTCGCGATAAACACCTTCTTAAACCGGATCCTTCTCCTTGTAGATCTTATGATGGCCAAACAGTGTACGAATGCAACTGGGTCCTTCCTCGTCTCTCGAGACACAACTGAATGAGTTAGTGTCGATTGGCGCTTTAGACGATCAAATACAATCCATTGGAGGGTTCCCGAGAGGAATGTCCTCCCACACCTCGTGAAGGTGAAGTTGTAGTGTTCGCGATCACCCGCCCGGGTTTCAAACCGCCGGGTCAAAATTTTACCGGATGTGATGGCCAACTTTCAGCTCCGTCCTTAAGACATCGGCCCCAACTCATACCAACCTATGCCACTTTCAAGTCATCGTCCAAGCATATCTGCAAGAGGAACCGTCTGCTGAGCTGTTCCGGATCTTTTCCACCTAAACCGTCGACCGAGTTCACCGATGGCCCCAACACGTAATTAGGCGGTATGGCTATCCGTAAGAGGAAGGAAATCACTTATCCCCACGGCAAACTCCATACGCATCCCAAAGAGTGGAACGCGACTTGGTTCTATCAAGCAAAGACACTTCCTCAAGGTGAAAATCCTTTACCTGGTTTTCGTCCAGAGCGGCTAAGCAACACTCATCCCTTTCCGCAACGATTATCTGCCAAAGAGAGAAGCAGATATGCTCCACAACTGTCCAAGCTTCGAGCCTTCATGGCCAACGGTTTGACTGGGATCGATCTGGCACGCTGCTGGTTATCTTGGGGCATATTGCCTCCGAGCCGGCGTTCGGTTTGATGTGCCAAGATATCGGCAGCAGCGTCGATGACCCACTCCGACACACCAAACTGAACTGCTCAAGATGAAGTCACGGATTCATGAGGAAGATGTGAATGAACCGGAGCACCTTTGTGCCCAAACCGCTTGGCTCCTCATCGCACCTTCAACGCACCTCCTGCGGTAAGTCTCGATCGTGTCATTATTAAATACTGCTATTACTTTCATACTTCCAATTCTGAATTATTTCGATTTAGGTGATAATCCGCTTTGGAGCAAGAAACTCTCTCAAGATAAAGCGGACAAGGCTGGGCGGCTAAACCGCCCAAGACGAAGTTGTTAAGAAATCCGCCACAAGAGGAAAACCACGGCTTCATCTCGATCCGCCATCGATGATGATGTGGGTAATCCGAACTTGATTCTCTTGGCTTGTTTTTACACGCCTTATTGATGACGATGCTTGTCGATGATGCTGAAGCCAAGAACGCTGGATTTGCCGAGGTAACCATTCTCTTCCGATTCAACAAACTTACCTTCACCAAAATTTCGCGGCAAACCGGAAAGTTAACTTTTCTCACCCTCTTGCTCACTTGGATCCCAAACTTCTTATGAAGACACAGCTGCATGAGGCCCGCCAGACAACCCGCACAATGACAGTAGTTACCTCTGCGGTTTACTAAACAGCCCGGCTCGAAAGCGCCGCACCGAGGTTTCCAACCTTTTATTGCCTTAAATTCCAAAGAGGGTTTATTCCACAACCTCTTAATCCGTCCGACTCCGATTATCAGGTCACTTCTCACTCATCATCCGGCGAATCGTCCGCCACTCAGCTTCCACCGCTGAAGATAGCTGTCGGGTAAGTCAAAACGCCATATGTTTGTCAATTTCTTCAGAATGTATGTGCCTTATTTCTCAATCTTTTGTTTTCTTGTAACCAAACCAAAACCCAGCAAGAAAGCTCGCTTGGAGAAAACAGTCAAGAGGCTGCCGCTTGAGATCATGAGCAGCGCGCGGATCTCAAAATGTTGCCTTTGAAGACATTCCGAGTGATCCCCGGTTCAAGAAGATGTGATTCCCGAGGAGAGGCTGCGATCGTTTCAATGTCTGCTGATCCAGCCGCCTGCATCGTCTGCTTTGAAAATCCTCACAGCCCATCTGGAACAGGTGTGCCCACACGATCCGTCGAATCAAAGGATGACGATGTTGTAATCACTGGAACGGGCCACTCTGAACCGGGGAATGCTGCAACTCTAACCCGGCATACTGTGAAAGAGGACTCTTCCACTTTTAACAAAGGAAAGTGGAATGTAGAGCTGGAAACATACGCTGCTATGAGCGCCCAAGACCTTCATTCCGGATATCTAAATCGGCTTTACAGTAGCCGTGATTATGAAGCTGGCTTGGTGAAACTGATGAGAGATAAGTTTGAGGTAACGCTCCTTTTCTTATTACCAATATAGTAATCCTTGTAGCCCCCAAGGGCCGGTTTGCAATCTTTGATCAAACGGTACTTGATAGCTTTTGATAGACTTTGCAATCTTCCTCATAACCACGGGGCGGTTTAAATATGCATACTTAAACCGGCACTCCTAAAACTTCCTGACGACACTTTAGTAGAATCAAATAGCCATTAGCCCCCAAGTGCCGAGTTGAATACTCGTATTGAACTTGGGACTTTGCCATGTATCAAGAGTAGAAAAATGAAGGTACATTAGCCCCCAAGTGTCAAGCATATAACTATGTTGTGTGGTTGAGACTTGATCTTTAATTGCTGGCTGATCATACTGTCAATATGCAGGCTGAGGTGAAAATCAAGGATGATCGGATTGCCGATTTACGGGCGGCATTGACGACCCAAAGAAAGCCGAGACAGCATAAAGCCAAGAAGGAGTTAACCAAAGGCCTCGATCGCTGCGTAACAAGTAAAGGATAACATGAAGAAGGAACAGCTGTGCGGGCCACCGAAAAGGCCAACTTGCTCAAACGGGCCGAGAATGCTGAAGCTGCCCTTTAACCGGTGGTGGATGATCTGACAGCCGTGAAGCGGCAAGTGCATTCTATGACGGCAGCCATCTTCGATAAGTTCCCTGTGAATAAGTGTAATTTACTTTTCCTGCTGCTCCAGTATTCCGGTTTAAAACTATCCTGTTATCAAATGCAGGCACACGCGTTGGGCACTTGGGAAATGACGTGCGGAAGAAATTGAAGGCTGTCTACACTTTAGTGGAGCAGCTATATACCGGAGCCCAGCGCGTGATTACCACAATGTCACATAACAATCCAGCGCCGTCCCTCATCCAAGACACCTTGAACCGGCTATCCATCCTGCCTTCCCGGATTGAAGAAGTAAAGAAATCTGCTGCATGAACCGGAGCCATCAACGCCTTGATCCGAGCCAAAGCCTGGGTGCCTGATTTTGATCCTGTGGAAGCAGCTCAAGGCTACCCCAATGTGAAGGAAGACGGCTCGGACTTTAATGAAGAGGACTTGCGTGCAATAAACCGGGCGGTACGCCCGCTAGCTTGTCAACTGGCCGAAGAAGCCGATTTGGAGCACTATCAAGCCCAATATAATGAGCAGAACAAGCGTGTGTCCGTCCCAATCTTCGAACCGGAAAACTTGATCCCTCCTATCCGTAAGCATACTTACGCACCCGACATTGAACCAACATCTTTGATTCACGAAGAGGCTGTCTTCCAAGCGCTAATGGGAATCGACTGGACTACTGTGGATTTCCAGCCGATGGGTAGAGATGAAGATGCTGAAGCGGCGGAGGATGAAGATCGATCATGAACCGTCGCCGTTTAAAAAAACAATGATCTCGCTTTGGGCAATCGTGTTGCCTTGTAATAGTCTTAGTCAAAACTTTGCTGCTCGGTATGCCTTCGCATCGAGGAAACTTTTGTTTGATTCATATGCCCTGCAACCAAAAGATTGAACCTCGGCGGCGGTGATACTGCCAGCCGGTTTATGGCATCCAATATATTTTGTGTATTGAAATTCAATTAGCATGTGACACAAATACCTGCCTTATCTGGGCATGAAGCTGGCATAGCCAATCTTGAAGCGGAGGCCTTGAAAAAACCATGACCGTCTGGGGAAACAATAACTCCCACATAGGCGTCTTGAATCAGCACAAGCCCCATGTTTCTCCATAAAGATGAACCGGAAAAAGGTAAACCGAAAGAGAAAACTTCGCGTAATACCAAACCGTGTCTGTCGGTTTGCTACTCGACACTAAACCGGATAAAAGTATTCGCCGGGTTGAAAACGCAACAAAATCGAATACCAAATATGGCAACAAAGGCAATAACTTTTGCAAAAGTAAAGCTACATGGAGCTGGTCGATGGCATTACCATGGTCGACGCAACCAAGCCCCCGGCGTGGCGATGGTGCTAGTCGGCCAGTCCCCAAAGACTCTTGGCGAGTACGCCGCCAAGTGGCGGACATTGGTTCTGGTTCGACCAAGTCCCTAAGTGACGCTGGCCCTATCGGCCGACCAAGAGGCGTGACTGGTTCAGACGTGACCGTGTCCCCAATGATCCGGTGGCTTACGCCTATCAAGAGGTGTTGCATTGGTTCGGACACGACCAAGCCCCCAAGTGATAAATATATGTCAAGGGGTAAACCGGAGGCCGCTTTAAAACAGAAACACTCCGTGTAACCACACATGAGAAGAAAGACAGAGACCCCGCTTTAGCTGAGGCCCTGATTTTTATTATATCAAAGATAATATATACATTGTTATGCTATGTACATAAGCTGAGCCGATGACTCATGTGTAGTAAGGTCGAAGATGAGCTATATTCCACGGCCTATTGGTCTCCTCCTCTGATGTACGTGAGTCTTTATGCTCTCGAATATCAACCGATAGTAGGAACCGTTGTGCGATTCCTGCGACCACAAAGGGTCCTTCCCAAGGCGGGATAGCTTGTGCATATCTGTCGGTCTTGATGAGACGAAGCACCAAATCTCCTTCCCGAAGGCTCGGTTTTAACCCGCGATCGTGATAACGACGAAGATCTTGTTGGAAATCGCCAATCGAGCGGCTGCCATATCACGCTCCTCATCCAGTAGGTCCAAAGCGTCCTGTCGTGCCGCTTCATTGTCCGCTTCAACATAAGCCGCTACACGGGGCGAATCGTGCCGGATATCACTGGGGAGAACTACTTCTGCTCCATAAACCATGAAGAAAGGCGTGTAGCCAGTAGACCGGTTTGGCGTAGTATTGATACTCCATAGTACCGATGGGAGCTCTTCAACCCAGCACCCTGGTGTTCTTTGCAATGGAACCAGAAGTCGTGGTTTGATGCCTTGCAAGATTTCCTGATTAGCACGCTCTGCCTGCCCGTTGGACTGGGGGTGCGCCACTGATGATACATCAAGTCGGACATGCTCACGTTCACAGAATTCTTTCATAGCTCCTTGGACAGATTAGTGCCATTGTCGATAATGATACCGTGGAAAGCCAAACCGAAAATCACCTTTTGATGAACTGCATCATTGTTGCTGCATCACACTTATCGATGTGTTCCGCTTCAACCCACTTGGTGAACTTGTCCACCGCCACTAACAGTGGGTCTTCTTATCTTTGGATCGCTTAAAAGGCCCGACCATATCCAGCCCCATGTCGCAAACGGCCACGTTATTGGGATCATCCTCAACTCTTGTGCGGTACATGGGCACGCTCGAGAATTTCGACACCCATCGCACCGCTTGAGCAAGTCCTCCGCATCAAGATGAGCAGTTAACCAAGAAAATCCATGACGGAATGCCTTCGCCACTGTGGACTTTGAACCGCATATTGCCCACAATCCCTTCATGGATTTCTCGTAAAATTTCACAACCTTCCTCGGGGAAACACAGCGTTGAAACGCCTCAAACACCGCAATGATGCAACTCACCATTAAGAATCGCTATAGACTTGGGCGCCGGATTATCTGTCGCCGTAACCTCATCGTCGCAACTCTCCTCTAGTCATGTATGCAAGGTAAGGAACCGTCCAATCCGAATAGCATGTAATGCCGCCACCAACTGAGCCTCCGGATCAGGAATCGCCAAATCCGCTTCACCAGGGAGCTGTACCGACGGGTTGTGCAAGACGTCCAGAAAGACATTAGGTTGCACCGGTTTACGCTGAGAACCCAAACGGCTTAAAGCGTCTGCCGCTTCGTTCTTCCGGCGATCCACATGATCCACTTGATAGCCCTTGAAGCAACCTGCAATGTTATCCACCTCTCGATGATATGCAGCCATGAGGGGGTCCTTAGAATCCCAAGTGCCAGATACTTGCTGAGCCACCAGGTCCGAGTCACCGAAGCACTTAACCTGGCTTAAATTCATCTCCTTAGCCATCCGGAGACCATGGAGCAAGGCTTCGTACTCAGCTGCATTATTAGTACAAGGGAACATTAGACGGAGAACGTAGCAAAACTTATCACCTCGTGGGGAAGTTAAACGACTCCAGCCCCCGAGCCTTCCAATTGTCTGGATCCGTCAAAATGAATAGTCCAGGATGTGTGATCCGGCTTCTCCTCCGGTGCTTGTAACTCCGTCCGACCATTAATGAAATCAACAAGTGCTTGTGACTTCACCGCTTGTGCGTGGTGTATACTTGAGCCCATGCGCCCAAGCTCGATGGCCCATTTTGCAATCCGCCGATCGCCTCCGGTTTTGTATGATATCACCCAAAGGAGCTGAACTAACCATCGTAATAGGATGCCCTTGGAAGTATTGTTTCAGCTTCCGCCGGCCATAAAAACACCATAAACTAGCTTCGCCAATGCGGATACCTCTGCTGACTCAATAAGTACCTCATCGATATAATAAACCGCCGTTGAACCGGATATTCCTTCCTGCCTCCTTGCGCTTACCACAATGGCTACGCTCACCGCTCGCGCATTGGCTGCCACATATAATAACAGCGGTTCCTTGTCAACCGGAGCCGCAAGGATGGGCGGTTACTAACCGCCGCTTTAGGTCCTCGAAGCTACAAGAAATGGACTCGAGCATAAAATGATCTGTTTTCCTCAAAGATATGGTATAAAGGAATGGCCTTCTCTCCGAGGCGGCTGATAAACCGGCTCAATGCCGCAATCCGGCCCGCCAAGCGTTGAACATCGTTGATACATTTCGGTTTAGCCAAGGAAGTGATGGCTGTAATTTTCTCCGGATTAGCCTCGATTCCTCTGTTAGACACCAGGAACCCTAATAACTTGCCAGCCGGAACACCAAAAACACACTTGGCCGGATTAAGCATCATCTTATAAATGCGCAGATTGTCGAAGGTCTCCTTCAAATCTTCCACCAGCGTCTCCTTCTGTCTTGACTTCACCACAATGTCATCTACATAAGCATGCACATTGCGCCAATCTGTGTATGCAGCAATTTCAGACACACCGCTGATAAGTAGCTTGGGCACTCTTGAGCCCAACAGCATAGATACATAGCGAAGGCTCCAAAGGGAGTTATAAACGCCGCCTTCTCCTCGGTCCTTAATCGCCATCTTGATCTCGATGATATCCAGAGTATGCATCCAAAAACTTAAACGCCACATCTCTGCCGTGGCATCAATAATCTGATCAATACGGGGAGAGCAAAAGGATCTCGCGGACAAGCCTTTGTTGAGATCTCGTAGTCCACACACATACGCCAGTGCCGTTTTTCTTAAGAACCAGCACCGGATTAGCAAGCCACTCGATGAAACACCTCAACGATAAAACCAGCCGCCAGAGCCCGCTACTTCTTCCCCAATGGCCTTGCGCTTCTTCATTAAACCGGCGGAGGAACTGTTTCACCGGTTTATACTTAGGATCCACATTAAGTGTGTGCTCGGCGAGTTCCTCAGACACCGGCATGTCGATGGCTTCCATGCAAAGATGTCCCGGTTCTCACGGATGAACTCGATGAGCGCGCCTTCCTATTTGGGATCCGTGTTAGCACCGATAGTGAATCGCTTGGACGAATCGCCCGCACAAAGTCAACAAGCTTGGTTTCCGCCGCCGATTTAAATTTCAGATCCGATTCATGCTCAGAGTGGGCTTCTTCAAAGGGTCATATCTGCCGGATCAACATTGTCCTTATAAAATTTCAACTCCTCGGTGGCATGCATCGCCGCCTCTGCAAGCTGCATCTCCTTCCTCACACTCTAAAGCGACTTGGCGGCTTCCATGCACCGTTATTGTTCCTTTGTAACCCGCATTTTGAGCTGCAAGTAGATATAACAAGGTCGTGCCATGAACTTAGCATAAGCTGGCCGTCCAAACAAGGCATGATATGGGCTCCGGATTTTCACCACTTCAAAAGTTAGCTTTTCGCATCGAATCATGCTCATCTCCAAAGGCCACATCCAAAGGCTATCTTACCAATAGGATAAGCAGATTTGCCTGGTACTACACCATGGAACACCGTATTGGACGGTCTGAGATCTTTATCTGTGAGACCCATGCGACGGAAAGTGTCATAATACAATATATTGATGCTGCTTCCTCCATCCATGAGTACTTTAGTAAACTTATAGCCCCCCACCTGGGGATCTACCACCAAAGCCAGCTGACCCGGATTATCAACCCGGGGGGGATGGTCATCTCTGCTCCATACGATAGGCTGCTCGACCAACAAGAATCTCGCGCAGAGCCGGTTCAACAGAGTTTACCGCCCGTTTGTGAAGCTTCCGATCCCGCTTGTCCAAACTGGTTGTGAAAACGTGATACTGCCCACCATTCAACTGCTTTGGTTGGCTCTGATAGCCTGACTGCTGCTGCTGCTGCTGGCCCCCTTGATTACTCTGATTATTGAGATTGCCTCGCTATGCCCGAACCGAAGCTCCGTCCCGACCCGCCCATGGAAACCGGATCTGAATCGCCACCGACCCTGGTCATATCGAAAGCATCGAATTTTTGAACTCCTGCATAATATAACAATCTTTCCAAAGATGAGTCGACGGGGATTCCTTCGTTCCATGCTTGGGGCAAGGCTGATTCAACAAATAATTTAGCCGGTTTGCACTAGCATTTGGACCCCGATTCGCCTTGCCTCTGCGCCGCTGGCCTCTCATCTCCGCACATTAGTGTTGGCTACGAACCGGATTACCATCAGCCTTGCGCTTGCCCCGCTTGCATAACCCGCCGGTTTGAAATGCCTTCTTGAGTTGCCGTTCTTCTTTCCCTTCCTCGCTTCACCATCATCTCGCTCCGGATCCTTGGTACTGTCTCGAATCGGCATACTTTACCAAAGCGCCATGAGGGTTCCTATATCGCTGCGTAACCGCTTCATACGCCCCAGCTTTAATTTCAAAGGCTCAAACCGCGCTTATTTCCAATGTTATGATCGCCGAGTCAAGATTGATCCGTCCAAGAGTGCAAAATTTCGACACACGGCGCACCCAACGGGTTGTTGACTCCTTCTTCCTGAACGCAGCCGCCAGTCTACTATGGACTTCGCTGCTTACATGTATCCTTAAAATTCTGGATAAACCGGGCTCGTAACTGACCCCATGAACTGATAGAATTAGGCGGCAAGCTTTTCAACCAAGTGCGCGCTGTGCCCTCCATCATCATGGTGAAGTACTTAGCACACGCCGCTTCATCAACATCTAGCATCTCCATGGCCATCTCATAACTCTCAACCCACGCTTCAGGGGATAGATCTGCAGTGTAATTTGGCACCTTGCGCGGGCCTTTAAAATCCTTAGGCAGGCGCACATTGCGTAAAGCGGGGATTAAACAGGGCACTCCCAAAGCGGAGGTGACTCTTGGTCCGGCGAAGGTGGTAGGGCGAACCGGTGTGTGTTGATCCGCGTCACCCTGTGCTGCCAACTCGGCCTCTCTGCGTGCTCGGGCCCGATCCACCACTTCCTGAGCATCGCGACCGCCGCCTATCTGGTGATTTCCTCGGGCGCTTCACGGTCCTGCTACATTTGACAGGGCCGGTTCATCCATGCGCCGCTGTAGAGTTCCGCTTGACGGGCGAGAGTGAATCCGATCGCGGTCAGTATGAATATGCTTCTCGCTGGATCGCAGCAGTCGGAGAAGCTCCTTAACCCGGCGTGTCTCGACCGCCTGGGGAATCTCCTTCGACCGATCGCCTCAATCGTCTTTGCAGCCGCAACAAGGTTGTCCATAGGGTTGGAGTAATGGCCCGGGCGCTCAGATCGGCGGAGGAATCATCAGATGCTCGCCGCGGAGGCTGCATCAGCGTGGTTGGACCGCTCGCCCCGCCTCCCGTGCCTCAATCCGGTTTACCTCCCTATGCCGGGCGGGTTATTGGGTCCGCCCCGGTCCGAAGAGATTTCTAGGATCAAGTCCCGACGGTAGGCGTGATCTATACTTCCGCCAAAGACCTCTGCGATGCACTCGTCGAGCATGAGTTTGTAAGCTTGCGATCTAAAGCAGCCCGCTGTAGCCATACGCCTTTCTCTCCGCCAGATCCGCTGGCTTGCGTGATCTGCTCTCTCACCTTGCGATTTCTGCATTATGAGCCCCCGATCGCAGGCTGTCCACCGCCATAAGTGCTGCCAACGACGAACAGATCCGACAAAACTTGAACCGGCGGGCGACCGGCCTCCTCGCCTGCTGCCGCTGCTGAACCGAAAGCATTGCCGCCGCGTTGAAGAAAGGTTTGCGGCCTGCGCATCGCCATGAATACACCGATCCGGTTTAACCGGCTTGGGGGTCCGAATATCGTCACCGTCGGAACAGCCCCGATCATATCATCCTCGCAATCGTACAATGATTCGGTCTCTCCGCTGAAGACTCATCGCCGGAATAAACGACGGTCTCGCTACCGCTGCTCGAACCGCATCATACTCTCCTCCACGGGTGACTCTAACGAAGACATGCTTCACGGCCGGTTTAACCCGGCCGTTCTATGCTGCTGAGCCGTCTCGACGAGGTCGGTGCGATGTCCGCTCAGCCCTCCGATCTTGCCGATGAAGACATGTATGCCGCCAAGGGGACCCGGTATCCATACTCGATTGAATCGCCTCGACCCCATCCAGCATCGTTGATAGATCCGCCGCGACGACTCTTGGTCATCCGCCCACGACGTAGCCTTCGAGTCCTTTGAGCTTGCCCTCCAAGATCGTCAAACCATCGTTACGATAGCCCCACGGTGGGCGCCAACTGTCGTGGATTTGTCACGGCAGATGTCCTAGCATAAGGACTTAGTCGTGGAGCCATCGCTACGGGTTTACTTGCAGGGGTTAAAGCGGACACAAAGACACGAGGGTTTTATACTAGTTCGGCCCCTTCGATGAAGGTAAAGCCTATGTCTAGTTGTGATGGAATTGATGTAGTCTCGATGACTAGGGAGCAAATAAGCTTCGCCTAGGCTCGAGTTGTGGTTGTCTGTCCTTGAACCGCCGCCGGGTCGTCCCCTTATATACACGAGTGACGCCCGTCGGTTTGCAGAGTCCCAACCGTTCATATTCGTATCCCGGTTGGTATCTCTCTATTCCTAACTTACAATACCAGTTATACATCAGGCCGGTTTACGGCTACAAGTTCTAAACCAACTACAGGCCTTGGGCCTTTCCATGATTACACTACTAGCGGAGTTAACCCGGCCCAAGCTTGGCCGGTTTACCCCTAGTGGTAATATCCCCAACACTGGCGCAGTTGCGGTGGTGACTGGCGATAGGGAAAGAGCGATGTCGCGACGGTCGACGGCTACGTGGAAGCAGCGCCAGGACTCTAGACGGATCCAAAGTTGGAGCCGCTTCGGCGCCGTGAACAACGGCGGGGGTGAATCGGCTCCGGTACGGTTCACGCGGCCGTCGTCGAGGCAGCACCAGCAACACAGAGTAAGAGGCACACGGCCCAGTGCACGACGGCAATTGGACAACGTCTCCAGCATTAGGGAGGAGGGCGGCTGTGAAATTGGTGCGGTGGGGCGCCATGGAGGTGGGGCTGAGGTTTCATGCTCGGGAGAAGGGAGCTTCTCGGGAAGAAGGTCATTTGGCGCCCACGAGGTATGAATGGGGGCGGGCGGGGGGGAATTGGGAGGGGAGTGGAACCATGTCTTATGGATGCATTTGTCTGAAATATGAGGGGGAGTTACAGTTCTACCCTTGCCTATAGGCTTCTTGGCTTGGGTCTGTGTACTGAGGGTCGGGGATAGTAGAGTAACTTTGCTTCTCCCCAAATAGTGGGCGGGAGCGATTTCGGGCGAGGAGGGCGTGTTTTGAACTATAGTGGGCGCGAGCGAATTCGGGCGAGGAGAGCGTGTTTTGAAATAGTGGGTGCGAGCTATTTCGGGCGAGGAGAGCGTGTTTTGCCGACCATGGTTTATGAATTATTCGGCACATATCATTTCGGCCGAGGAGAAGGCGCGCTTGGATGAAGTTACGAACCTACCCTCGATGTACAACGGGCCAATTGATGCGTGTCCCACATAGGACGGTAATTTCACATCTCCCATTTATTTGCTCGGGCGAATTCCACCGAGCAGAGAGGATGTTTAACGGTTGGTTCAAATTTTGGGAGAACGAGCATCCACATCTACCTTACCAAGTCGATTCGAATCAAATTTTGAAATATTAGCTTGCCACTTCTTTTTAGATGGAGAGATGATGCTTGGGAGTAATGTGTTTTTACATGCTAGTTGCTAGCGATTTACTATATGACAAATAGTTGACCCACTCAAAAACGCGAATCAAACCCAAAATGAAATATCTCGATTCAATGAACTAGCTCGTTCAGTAGGTCAAAATAGTGAACTAAATCCAAATCTGAACACCTCAATCGAGTAGCATGTTGTACAGTATTATAGTACTCCATGAACATGTTGAAAGTCAAATTAATGAACTTGTTTGATATACGCCAGATATCCGTTTCATGTGTGGATTGCAGACAACATGGTCTCCAATTTAAATATTTGAATGCAAGTTTATATCAGTCTTTGATGCATAAAACGCGACCTCCCCCTCTCCCGGACTCCTGTTTTCTCTCTCTCTCTCAATCTCTCGCCGACAATCTTCAATTCTATCGCACGCATCCGATACAAAAACCTTGTTGGTCCCTCTCCCTTTCTCTCTCTCTCTCTCTCTCTCTCTCTGTGTGTGTGTGTGTGTGGGGGGGTCTTTGTAGTCCACATTCATATATACACCATCTATAGGTCTCTCTCGCACACTATGTATGATACTCTAGCTAGTCCAAGCTAGATATCTTGGGTGCACTCATCGTACGCACACAAATTCCTTGGCTCTTTGCCCGTAACTCTCTCATGCACCACTATGTCGTCTCGGAGCTCTTCCCCCCTCTCTCAAACTCTCCATCCACCTGGGTCACATACACATGCATATCTCTCTCGCACTCGATAGGCCCATCTAAAACTCTATCTGTCTCCATCGTTCTCTCTCCATCTCACACGCACACACACACACACACACAATCTCATTCCCAGCTAGCCAAGTATGATGGTCTCTCACTCAATTGTAGGCGCACGCACTCCCCCCTATATGTATATGACTAGCTAATCTTAGTCTCCATCACAAACATGTGCATGGTTTATCTCGATTTCTCTCGGGGCATCTTTCTATCACAAGACGCACTCCCTCGATCTCCCACCCATATAGTCCCCTCACGATCTCGAGGGGATCTCTCTATCACAAACACACCCTCTCTCCCTCCCCTTGCTTCCATGCCATCCATGTGTCCCTCTCGACCTTTTTTCCTTGTTGGCTAGACCTCTATTGGACATGTGCTACAGGGGTGTCTCTCTCCGTTGCAAACAATCACACACTAGCTATCTTCGTGTATCTCCTCGCCTCGCTTTTCCATCTCGGAGATGCATGCGTGATATGTGATACGTCTCCAACGTATCTATAATTTTTGATTGCTCCATGCTACTTTATCTACTGTTTTAGGCAATATTGGGCTTTATTATCCACTTTTATATTATTTTTGGGACTAACCTATTAACCGGAGGCCCAGCCCAGATTTGCTGTTTTATGCCTATTTCAGTGTTTCGAGGAAAAGGAATATCAGACGGAGTCAAAACGGAATGGAATCAACTGGAGAAGTTATTTTTGGAAGGAAAGCAACCCGGGAGACTTGGAGTCCACTTCAAGAAAGAAACGAGGAAGGCACGAGGTAGGGGGGCGCGCCCTCCACCCTCCTGGGGCCCTCATGGCTCCCCTGACGTATTTCTTCCTCCTATATATACCAATATACCCTAAAACTTCCAGAACAGAAAATAGATCGGGAGTTCCGCCGCAATCCTCTCAGAGCCACCAAAACCAATCGGGACCCTGTTACGGCACCTGCCGGAAGGGGATCCCATCACCGGTGGCCATCTTCATCATCCCGGTGCTATCCATGACGAGGAGGTTGTAGTTCACCCTCGGGGCTGAGGGTATGTACCAGTAGCTATGTGTTTGATCTCTCTCTCTCTCGTGTTCCATCTATGGCACGATCTTGATGTATCCCGAGCTTTGCTATTGTAGTTGGATCTTATGATGTTTCTCCCCCTCTACTCTCTTGTGATGAATTGAGTTTCCCCTTTGAAGTTATCTTATCGGATTGAGTCTTTTATGAACACTTGATGTATGTCTTGCCGTGATTATCTGTGGTGACAATGGGATATGATGTGCCACTTGATGTATGTTTTGGTGATCAACTTGCGGGTTTCGTGACACTTGGAACCTATGCATAGGGGTTGGCACACGTTCTTGACTCTCCGGTAGTAGCTTTGGGGCACTCTTTGAAGTACTTTTATGTTGGTTGGATGAATCTGAGATTGTGTGATGCATATCGTATAATCATGCCCATGGATACTTGAGGTGACAATGGAGTATCTAGGTGACATTAGGGTTTTGGTTGATTTGTATCTTAAGGTGTTATTCTAGTATGAACTCTTTTATAGATTGATCCGAAAGAATAGCTTTGTGGTGGTTTCGTACCCGACCATAATTGTTCTATCTATGTTATTATTGTTGAGAGAACTTACACTAGTGAAAGTATGAACCCTAGGCCTTGTTTCCTATCATTGCAATACCGTTTATGCTCACTTTTACCACTTGTTACCTTGCTGTTTTTATTATTTCAGATTACAAAAACCTATATCTACTATCTATTTTGCACTTCTTCGCCGAACTAGTGCACCTATACAATTTACCATTGTATTGGGTGTGTTGGGGACACAAGAGACTTTTTGTTATTTGGTTGCAGGGTTGCTTGAGAGAGACCATCTTCATCCTACGCCTCCTACGGATTGATAAACCTTAGGTCATCCACTTGAGGGAAATTTGCTACTGTCCTACAAACCTGTGCACTTGCAGGCCCAATAACGTCTACAAGAAGAAAGTTGTGTAGTAGACATCAATATGTTCGCATAAGAAACGAAAAAACACACACTCTCTCTAATTTATTGTTTGTTGTCACTTTCTCTTTCACACACATATTCTTTTTCACACTACTCATTCTCCTTCACATGCACTTGATCTATCTCGACTGAGGCACTCACCTCCGTCCATAGCACATAGATTTATTGAAAAGTCAAACATCACAAAGTTTGACCATGTACGTGGAGAAAAAGAATTACATCTAGTACGGCAAACATATACCATTAGATTCACCATGAGATGTAGTTTTGTATGATGTATATTTGGTATTGTAGATATAAATAACATTTGCGTTAACCTGATCAAAGTTTCCAAAGTTTGACTTCTAAAAAATTTACATGCACTGCATTATCGAGCGGATGGAATATCTCTTTCCCCCTCTCAGCTATCTGACGCACCACTCAGCCTTATCGGGGCTCCTCAATCTCTCCCAAACTTTATTGGTCAGTTTCGTTCGTGACCTGACCCTCATGCCTTGATGGTCGGTATCTTTGCTGGTGTGGACGTGAGATGTAAATATTTCGCCTGGCAGGCTTTGTGGTGCCGACGCGTTTGGTTCATGCCCGCCATGCAAAGCATCAACGCCCCATCAATCAATCCATGCATCAATTATTTAATGCTAATATCCATCCATGTTGCTGTTAGCCTCATGGCGCACGACTGTGCATGGCCAGCGCTCAAATCGGTCGCTTGGGCGAGCTACTTGCGGTGTGTGGAGTTCACCAAAGCAATTAAAGTGCAAGGAACCCAGCCCAGGCGGGCTTTCTTTTTCACAGGGTAGCAACCAAACAAGCGTGCATGAAATCAAGCCACAACCCCAGGCCACGCAAAAGATGCTCACGACGCAAGCCAAATGGGCCTTATATCTCCCTGGTTCACACATACACATGTCTCGCTCGCGCTATACATATAGACCCATCCAACACTCTCCGCCCTTGTTCTCTCTCCATGTGACACGCACCCCCCTAAGTACCATAATCCCTCACTCCATCATAGGCTCTGTTTGGATCCATGGGTTAGAGTTAGTTTGGGTTAGTTTGGAGTCAACTAACCCAAAAAGATCCAAACAGGAGGGTTAGTTTAGGTTAGAAGCATCTAACCCATCCAAAAAAACTAACCCATCCAAGAGGTGCTTATTTGGGTTAGTTCTTCTCGGGATCACTAATAAACACTTTTTTCTCTCGCTCTCCTCGCAGTAGATCCCTCCCCACTTCCTCGAAGCTTCTCGTCCTCTCCATCCCTCCCTCCCTCTTGCACCGCCCGTGAAGGTGCCTCGCCGTATCCGCGCTCCATCTAACCCTGCCATCCAAACACCTCTTTACTTAGAGTTAGTTTAGGGTTAGAATCTAACTCTAACCTCTAACTGAGTTAGAGTATCCAAACAGGGCCATAGGCGCAAGCACTCCCCCCTCCTAAGTATGATTATCTCTTACTAGCCATCAGGAACACACGTATTGTCTCCTTCCATCCATACGTCTATCTCGATATCTCTCGGGCATCTTCTATCGCCGCACACACCTTGTCACTCGATCTCCCACCCATGTAGTCCCATCATGATCTCCAAGGGATCTCTCTATGACAAACATACACTCTCTCCTCCCCATGTCTGCATTTTCTCCGACGCTCTCTCTACCTCTCTCCTTGTTTGTCAGACCCCTCTTGGCCACGTGCTAGGGTCTTCCTCTCTCGGTTCCAAACAACCACACACTATCTCCTCACCTTGCCTCCGTTGTCGAAGATGCATGTGTGATATGTTTGCATAAGACACACACACTTTTTCTCCACTTTTATCGTGTGTTGTCCATGTCTCTTTCACACATGCACACACACTTCTCTCTCTCTCTCTCTCTCTCTCTCTCTCTCTCTCTCTCTCGTAAGGGACTCTGTCACGTCCATAAGCATATGGATGTTTTGAAAAGTCAAACCTCAGAAAAGTTTGACTAGGTATATGTGGAGAAAAACATTTACATCTGGAACGATCATTAGATTCATCACAACATGTACTTACTTCATACTATCATTTATCTTTGGTATTGCCTATATAAGTAATATTATTTATAAACTTGGTCAAAGTTTCAAAAGTTTGACTTTAAAAAAATGTTGTAACTACATTATCGAACGGAGGGAGTAGCTCTTTCTCTCTCTCTCTCTGCTATCTCTCACGGGCCTCCCCTCTCACTCGAACTCTCTATACCGACGGACTATACGCTCACTATGTCAGCGTATAGCTCTGTATATTGTTTAGTTGACCAGTCAACCAATCCACATGCTGCGTTGTCAGCTCGTGTTCTGTATCTTGGTGTGCTGGCCCATGTGGCAGTGGGTGAAAATAAGTAAACTAGAGGCCCATCTGACACGCGGTGAAGGAAACAAAGTTGACACCACTCGGGGTAGCACCCCGCACACTAGTAAATTGAGGGCGCATTGAGGACAAACTTCTTGCACGTGAAGGTCGCACTCGCGGACAATTCACCACTGCGCGGCGGCATGCACAGAAGGACGCACTCGCGCACACCCAGCACACAACACACACCAGCACACGTGTACACCGACGTCGCCGCCGGTTGAGATGGACGGCGAGGCAGCCAACAAGCGGAGGTTGCTCGAGCCAAAACCGCATCCGGCGAGCCTAGACTTCATCAGCAGCCTCCCCGACGACATGCTGCACGTCATCATTGGCCTTCTCCCCACCAAATCTGTCGTGCGGACCGCCCTGCTCTCCCGGCGGTGGAGCCCCCTCTGGCGCTGCGTCCCTCTCAACCTCACCATCGACAGCTGCCTCTACGACGGGGATTTCAAACACATGGACGCAGTCTCCAAGATCCTTTCATCGCACCCTGGGCCAGCCAGACGCCTTGACATCCGCATGTTCAGTACCAACTGCAAGGTCCAACGCAAGTTCGACGAGTGGTTCTTATCCCCCGCCCTAGATCAGCTCGAGGAGCTCAGCTTTGAAGCTGGACGATGTCGCTCTCTGCCGCCGTCCGCGCTCCGCCTCATGCCAATGCTGCGCCGCGCCAGCTTCAGCTCCTGCTATCTTCCCCAGATTGATGTCGTGCCCGCCCTTCTTATCCCTCAACTCAAGCAGCTCGACCTCTTTGACATTTTCATCTCAAAGAAGGCTATGGAGCACCTGCTCCGCAGCTGTACTGCGCTCGAGTACCTTCGTCTTGAGCAGATCCACGGGTTCATTAGCCTCCACATCGCCTCGACGAATCTCCGATGGATTTATGTGTCTTGCTGGCCCCGCAACAAGACATCAATTGGGAAGAGATCACTCCAGCTGTTCCACGTTATGGTCATTGAGAATGCGCCTTTCCTTGAGAGATTGCTTGTATCGATCTAGAAGGTCCAACAAAATCAGGGTCATTGACGCTACCAAATTGACAACATTGGTGTACACGCCGCCAAGTTCTCTGAACTCTTTATTGATCCGAATCGCTCGGTACAACACTCATCTTCTTCTCCGCCTTCTTGAAATTCACATTTTTAAATTTCTTCTTGATGTATTTACGACCGTCTTCCAAAAATGATTCCCACAAGCTTGACCCAGTCCATGCGCACAGTGAAGATCTTAGCACTAAAATCTATCGGCCCCAATCTGGATCAAGTTGTTGGATTCCTTACATGCTTTCCATGCACGGAGAAGCTACACATCGAGGTGAAACTCCTTTCCTATTAGTAAATGGTAATCACAACGTAGCTCAATTTTTTCGTAATTTTCCCAAATTACGATGACAAGTGTAGTGTTCAAAACTACATCTACGCACTGCACCGAAAGAAATGTTTTTAGTATTTTTCTCACGTGATCACCTGCATCATTTTTATGCTGTACTACTATAGTAGCCTAGGCTAGTCATAGTGGAAAGTAACTTAGACTACTCCAGTAACTCTATGGTTACCCTAAGGGAAAGTACTACTACTACTAACTTCGTCCATGTTTACTCTTCCAATTTTGTAGTATGAAAATTTGACCATAGATTTAACTGACAAAATGTTAATGCATGTCACTAAGAACTATATCGTTGGATTCGTATTTGAACATAATTTCAAATGGTGTAATTTTTAGTGACATGCATTGGCATTTTCTTAGGTAAATCTATGGTCAAAATTTTATACTAAATACGAGGTAGTATTCCCTCCGTCCCAAAATTCTTGTCTTACATTTGTTTAGATATGGATGTATCTAACACTAAAATGTAACTAGATACATCCGTATTTAGACAAATTTAAGACAAGAATTTTGGGACGGAGGGAGTACAAAAGTGGTCTATGTAGGCCAAAACATGTGCCAAATTCACTTGTGATGCATTTGGCATCGATGCCCCTCCATTGCTCAACTGGTGCCCCAATCTGGAGCACCTACTTTGCTCCGGTGCCAAATTAACTCACGCAATGAAAAACACTGCGTGGGAGAGAGAGAGAGGACTGAGGCAATAAAAAACACTTGTTTGGGAGAGTGAGAGGCTGGTGTAGTTGGTTTGATTGATTTGTTTATACATGTGGGTCTGTGTGCACAGCGGTGCCAACTCTCTCACATCGCGAGAGCGGTGCCAAAATCTTTTGATTTGACATCGATGCGTATTATGTGGCATACTTTTGTGAAATATGGCATCGGCCACATAGTGGAAGGCAACAAATGCCCAAGCTCTTCACGTGCTCCTAGTTAAATGAGAGGAAATAGAAACAGAGAGAGAGAGAGAGAGAGAGAGAGAGAGAGAGAGAGAGAGAGGGAGAGAGAGAGAGAGCATGAAAAAATATCACTAGCCAGCCAACCCTATCGTATGAGCGAATGATATTGGCACCTCTTGATGACACGGCAATCTTATGCAGCCAGCTACTCTAATATGTTCTCTTCTTTTGCAGATAAAAAAAGACCCGAAAGTGAAAAATGTGCTGCACTATAACAATCTCATCGAATGCCTTGATCTCCATCTTACAGAAATTGATTTGATCGACAACCGAGGCAGCACATCTGAGATTAAATTGGCCAGGTTCTTTGTTCTGGAGGCAAGTGTGCTCAAGGTAATGAGATTTGGCGTTCTCTGGCACAACAATGAATGGCGTGCTGATCACCGCAAGCGTCTAAGCCTAAATGACAAAGTCGCCGCAGAAGCTAAATTTGTTTTTGAAACATCAAGTGGCCAGAGACTCGAAAACTTATTTGCCCATTAGTGACTTGTCAGGGCGGTGGATTTTAGTTTGTACAATAACGCTGCATCCACCTAAAGTAACGAAAGTTCTTACGTGAACTTCCTAGTAATTCCCTCTTCCTAGGTGCAGCATTACTCCTAACATTTGTAATATCAGTTTGAAACTTGCAATATTGCCGTGTCCTATTCCTGCATTTTCAAAATCCTGCAAATCAAACAGGTCCTGAGTTGGTGATGATGTGGTGCCTCCCATCTTTCACCAGTAGCCGTCGGTTCTAGATCTGAAGCATACAAACCAAGCTTCTCCATTTTTGCAAAAAGATGCCCGCACTTGTTCCCTATTTACAAACAACTCCTTGTCTCTCACAATCAGCCTTATCTCCACCCCACCACATCTAGAAGGCCGTGGAAAAATCAAGGCGATGGCGGCACGCCGAGCAGATCCACCCCAATCTTGGTGTTCCGTGCAATGCACAGGCATCTACGCATGGGAAATTATGTCGAACAGGGCTAGTTGTAAGCAGGCTAGCTCTACAGCCATGATGATAGTGACTGCAGATGGTGAGGCTGACTATGGTATGCCGAACACGGCGCCACCTATACTCAGGTGTCATCTCCGGCGCAGGGTCTTGTCACTTCATTGTGAGGAGCAGCACGTAATAATTTGACCAATGGGTAGTACAGTGCTAGCACTCCTAGGAGTACTACATTGGTAGTACTACTACTAGTACTAGTAGCACCACCGTCTGGATTTAGGAGTACTACCACGTCCATCTGGATTTTAGTATTTGACTGGCAATATCTAGTAATGCATGTCACAAAAATGTACTACTCCCTCTGCAAATAAATACATGGTGTTTTATTCCTATCGGCGAGAGAACTTAATGTTTTCTTGCTAACTCGAGTCTTAATAGGATTACATGCAATGAACTAAACACTGCATGTCATGTTTGGTAGTCTCAAGTCATTGAAAGCATGCACGGCCCACATCTCTCATTGGTTGATATGTCACGAAATAAGAAACAAGGAGGGAGTTAATGCACCGTGCCTAAGTGTTTGGGATTATTTGGTTTTCGTAATGTGACTTACACAACATTTTTGTTTACATGCATTAACATTTTATTAGTTAAATCAAAGGCCAAAACTTGGCGCAAAATGCAAAGGGGACCAATAAACCAGTAAACATCAAACTGCTCTCGTTTGGCTCTAACTAGAGGTCCGGTGAGATGACTATACTGCACCGGCACGGAGGGGGGCGCAGCTTCATTGACTTACGGCGAATGCCTTTGGGTGAATGACACGTGGGCCTAGGGGGTGGCTGGCCCACCTATCATATAGCCAAACGCAGGTGCAGTAGAGGGCCGAGGAGTGCAGTAGAGGGCCGAGGAGTAGTACGAAATCCTACGCACCTACGCACGCTAACCAAGGGCAAGAGTGATCACTCGAATCGCAAGATCACTTGACTAGTAGAAGCTAAGCTAGAACCATGGAGGCGATCAGCGCGAGCATCAGCCGGCTGTGCCAGATGGTCCACGACGCCGGCCTGCGGCCCGGCAACGAGGAACGTCTCCAGGTAGTATTACTTGAGGCCGGCAGGGCGAGGGGCCGCTTGGACGACAGCTTCTTCTCCTTGTTCGACGAGGTCCTCGTTGGTTTCCTCGACAAGTTCACCGTCGTCAAGAAGCTCGCAGACGACTTTGACGTAAGCCTTCAGCCGACACGCCCAGGCTCTGCGATGCCCGCCACCCTCGACGGCCATTATGGTGACAACCTCTTCGAAGCACTGGTATCCCTGCGACTGCGCGCCGTCGCGCCGGAGAATGTCCACCTTGAGGTCGCGCTCGCCGCGCAGCGCCTGGCGCAGCAAGACACCATGGACATAATCACCCACGTCTACGCGCATGCAAGAGGAGGACGATAGGATGTTGGCCTTCTTGGACCGCAGGGCAAGCTTGGACGCACTGTTCAGAAGCACGTTGAGCTCGCCGCCAACGCCACTGCTCCTCACACGTCGGTTGGTGACCCGGCGCACTAGGGCGTGAGGATGTCGTTGATGGATCCGTATGTATTTTTATCTTTCCGTCAAATCCATGTAGTAGTATATGATACTACAGTAATTATCTTACCTTTCGCATCAACTTCATAATTTTCGTACGTACTCCATGCATGAACGGCGCCAGAACCAAACTTCTCATTACTCTAGGAAAAATCGTTATTTTCTATCTATCGATCGTGCCATGGAGCAGAGCCAAATTTTACAAGTTACAAGTTCAAAAGGAAAAGCCTGCCGTGTTCGCATCGCACCCCCACACGGTTGGTCCGGCATGTCGTGTCGTGGTTCTAAGCCTGATAGTAGAATAGGGGGGTAGGTATGGAGAGGCAAGATCCTAGCTATGGAGTAGTTGTATACGCAAGGTATTTATGAGTTCAGGCCCTTCTCGGAGGAAGTAATAGCCCTACGCCTTGGTGCCCGGAGGCGGTCGACTGGATTATATGCGTATGAGTTACAAGGGTGCGAACCCTTCTGCCTGTGGAGGGGGTGGCTTATATAGAGTGCGCCAGGACCCCAGCCAGCCCATGTAGTGGAGGGTTCAATGTACATAAAGACCTGGCGTTACTGGTAACGCCCTACATAAAGTGTTATCATGGCCATAAAGACTACTTAATAACAGACCGTTTGGGTGTAGAATGACCCTAGACCTCCTGGTGGTCGAGTGAGTCTCCATGGTCGAGCGTCTTCGAGTCTGTCGAGTGGAATCCTTCCAGATCGACTGGAAGGCAATTTCTTCTAAAGATGTCCTTGGGGAGGGTACTTTGGACAGGTCCATGACCCTACCCTAGGTACATGACTTCATCATTAGCCCCCGAATGGATCGAGGTTTGAGTGAGGAAGGAGTTGATAATTTTTCCGACCTGTTTTTCGTGCTGCGAGTGTGTCTTACTCTGGATCAATGACTTTTTAGTGATGGTGTCAACTTCTCTTTCAGTCGCCTTGATCCATTCTTTACATCTGTCGAGTGAACTTTATGAACTTGGAGATTTCCGAGCGCCGGATCGGAGGAAATCTACCGTCTGACAAGTTGCTCTACTGTTAGCGGATTTAGCGGGATCCGAATTTTGGGAAGCGCGCGAAGCGAAGAAGGTCGCGATACTTGGATGGGATAAGGCAAAGATGCCTCAATCCCCGCGCCACCTTTTTCGCCACGTATCGCGCGCATGATTTGTTCTTGATTTGACAGATCGCCGGGCCTACCAACGACCACTCGAAGCGACTTCATATAAGGTGCTGGACGGGGTTTTTTTGAACAGTGCGCCCTCATTCCCCTCTCCCTCTTCCTCAAACTCGCCCGCTGCGCTCTCTTCTATTCCCGCCCTACTGCTTCTTGCGCGCCTCGCCGGCGACAATGGTGAAGGAGAAGACGGCGGCTTTGGAGCGGGCGAAGAAGGCGATGGCGAAGGCGAAGGGGAGAGCGACTAGTCGGGGTGGATCCTCATCGCGGTCCAGCCTGCCGCAGGACTGGATCCAGGGAGACTGGATCTGCTCGACCATCACACAGAAGGACCTCGACGACCTGGCCAACGAAGGACTAATCCCCCATGGGTCAGCAAGGCTTCCAGGGACGGAGTGGCAGCCGTAGCCTCAGGAGGGTGAATATGTCCTCTTAGCCACCCATGTTGATCGCGGGTTTTCTCTACCGCTGAATCTTTTTTTTCGGGGGTTTCTGAACTTCTTTGGGGCACAACTCCATCACTTCACACACAACTCCATTGCTTATCTTGCCGTTTCGTGTCCTTGTGCAAAAACTTCTTGGGTTGTCGGCCGCACTGGGGCCTTTTCAAACACATTTCACCTGTCGCTCTCAGACGGTGAAAAAGGCTAGTCCGAATGACGAGAGAACCCAAGTAATCCAGATGTGTGGGGGTCTTGGGGTTCAGATGAGGAGCAAGAGTGCCTTTCCAGCCATGACCCTTCCCGAGTCAGTTAGAGGGTGGCAGTCGACCTGGTTCTACTGCCAAGACCAGCAGACGCCAGGGCAGTCGACTGGACTCCCTCCTTTCTCCATGGGTCGAGTGAACACGCCATCTTCTCTGAAGGTGCTTCCAGAGGAGAAGGCTCAGGTTAGATGTTGGTGGAGCGTGTAGTCCATCTCATTCGTGATGGGGTGACTGGCATGGATCTTCTGGAGGTTTTCCTTCGACGGCGCATTCAGCCACTCCAATATCGAGGACACCCGATGTGGTTGTACTCTGGTACCGAAGACACCACTCGGGTCCACCCAGAGGAGGTCGACGATGCCACACTGGAGAGGTGGATGACTGCCATCACAGGGAACAAAGATAACCCCCGTGGAGCTAGGAGGATCCCACCACTTGACCAGTCTTACGAACCAGACAAGGTCTGACCACTTATCGCTGACTGTGATCCTGTTTCATTCATTCTGTTTTGCTGCAAATCGGTCGATTAACTTTTCTCTTGTTTTGTTGTCTTCCAGATCACTACTGAGATGTATTCGATGCCCAACGGGGCGCAAGTACAGACCGAAGAGGAGGAAGGAAGCGGAGGCGTAAGTCAGGAGGAGTGGGAATCGGATGGCGAGAAGGGTGAAGAAGACGCTGGCTCTGAGAGGAAGAGGAGGAGGAAGAGGAGGAGGAAGTCCAGCCTTCCCGTACTGAAAGACGATCCAAGCTTGTCCATGACCCTGCAGTCAAGCGCGGCAAGGGGGTCGTGCCTGCTGGGCAGTCGACCAAACGTCCTCGGACGACCTCTCCGGTGCCGACTGAGAAAGCACCGAAGCAACCGTGAGCGGCGTCATCAAAGCCGACGAAGGCCCTGCCGAAGATGAGGATGGCGATTCCCACTATTTCTGGGTAATTGCATAACTTGTGTTTTCTTGTTTCACATGGATTCACTCTTGGTCGATTCATTATTGACCGACTGATTTACGAAACCGCAGATCTTGCTACTTACGAGACCTCGATCAGACATGAAGATCAAGAAATGGAGGACGCTGCCACTTCCAACCCTGGTATGATCCCTGTAGTTTCGCTTTAGGTCGATAGGATTTTCATCTTTAACTTTTGAATCTTTTCTGCAGCTCCACCTAGTATCATCATTGATCTCACGATCTTGACGATGAGGAGCCACCGAGGCGAGAGGAGGAACAGGAAGGCGTCTCATGGCAAGGCTGCCAGTCGTGTCGACTTTGATGTGCTGGTTCTCGAGGGGGGCAACGCCACTCGGACTATTGTGTCCTTTGTTGTGCCGCTGACGAGTGCTCGCCCTCCGTCGTCGAGTGCAGATCCGCCTTCTCTTTTTTCCACCCATCACATCTCGGAGGACCAAGCAGGCGCTGCTAAAGAAGCTATACGCCAGGCGGGGGTCATGATGGAGCAGGTGAAGGCGATCCGAGACACCAGCCAGGCAACTTATGATGCAAGTTCGGCCCTTCAGAGCAACGTCCAGGTTAGTTGATCACTGCCTGTTCTGTTAGGATATCGTATCTAAAAACTTTTCTTTCTGAAGATCTTAGTATCTGTACACCCACTAGGTGTGTCGATTGAATATCTGGATGGGTGGGGGCACGCTGAGTGCACCCACTAGGTGTAGTCCCCGAGACTATGGTGGACTGCTGGTAGTCGACCATAGTCTTTATACATTGAAATTTTTCTCTTTACTTTCTCCACTCGATCTGGTCGAATGGAATCATGGATCCAGTGGGGGCACGCTGAGCGCACCCACTGGGTGTAGTCCCCGAGACCGTGGTCGACTGCTGGCAGTCGACTATGGTCTTAAGAACTCTCTCTCTTTTTTTTTGAAGGTAACTGCTGGTAGTTAGTTATGTTTTTGGATCAAAACCTTTTTGTCTCTTTTGGTCAACTGAGCGAATCGAGTCGGTAGAACCAGTGGGGGCACGCTGAGTGCACCCACTGGGTGTAGTCCCCAAGACTACAGTTGAATACTTTGATTTGGCTGTAGTCATAGAAATACTATGATCTTTCTCTTAGTCACTCGAAAGTGACCTATCTTTGACGTCTGTCGATTGATCTTTCGCAGAAATCTTGCGAGCTTGTGGCTCATTATACTGAGTTGGAGAACAAGCATATCCAGCTCGAACTTGATCTGAAGCTTGTCTAGGAGAACTTCACGAAGGCAAAGGAGGAGGCAAAAGGTATGTTCGGTGAGAACCTTGACGACTGCCCTTATTTCTTGTCCACTCTTGAGTCTGATCCCGCTGTGATTTTGCAGATAAACTGAGGGATTCTCTGAAGAAGAAGGATCTTGACCTCGCTGAGGCGCAGAAAGCAGCTTCGGAGAAGACCAAACTCGCAGAAGAAAAGCTGGCTTCAATCAGCAAACTTGAAGAGGAGAATACCAATCTGAAAGCTGCTCTTGATGCGGCCAACAAAGAGGTCAGTCGACTGAAGAATGACAAGATAGCCCTGAGTGACAAGGCTAGCGAACTGGCGGGAAAGAAGAACGACTTAGAGGCTTATCTAGGTGGGCTCGCCAAGAAGTTATTCCTCATGCTCGAGGGTAACCCCTTATATCTGACTGGTAATCACTGACTTATTGTAGGACTGTTAGCTTATTTTTGGGTTGTATCCACAGTATTCTGCCAAAACTTTGAAGAGGAGACTAGTCGAGTGGAGACTGGCTTGGATCCCATCAACTCTCCTGTGAAGGATGAAGCCGCCATGAACATGCTCTGTCTCGAGTCTGGCGTTGCTATTGTGGTCGACTATCTTGCGAGACTGAAGGTTGCAACGTCGCGCATCGACACAACACTCTGGCCAGGAGAAACACTTGAGGATGACCTCGAGTCTCTGATGACTCGACTGAACGAAGTTCCAAGTCGAGTGCAAGAATGGAAGAAGTCTTACGCGGTGTGGTGCGATGTTGCTCGCCTCTCGGTCCATGTTCACTGCAAGGATGCGCGAGAGGACAAGCTGGCGTCTCTCAAGGTGGCCAATACCAAGAAGCATGACTTCCGATCTTTCATGGAGATCTTCATCGATGCTGCCACTCGGATCGCAGATGGAATTGACATGGATGAGTTTGTCGCGCCATCCAGTCCTCCGTAGGAGGAGTAAAAAACTTCTATGCTTGATGCCTTAAATTTGCCTCGGAATGCCGAGTGGTTTTTGTAACCGGTAAACTTTAACAGGCTTGGTGCCTGAGCACTTCTGGATCCGTAGGATGCTACCTGAACTTGAGTTTGCTGTTGAATATGTTTGCATTTTCCTTTGACTTGTACCTCGTCATCCTTGCAGAGTGGAATGAATCTCATACTTAGGCTGGCACTGGGCTGCAGCTAAGCCCCCAAGTGGAAAGTTTGCTCTCCACTCGGTAGGATTTTCAAAAACTTAGGCGAGCACTGGGCTGCAGCTAAGCCTCCGAGTGGGGGGTTTGCTCTCCATTCGGTAGGATTTTCAAAAACTTAGGCGAGCACTGGGCTGCAGCTAGGCCTCCGAGTGGGAGGTTTGCTCTCCATTCGGTAGGATATTCAAAAACTTAGGCGAGCACTGGGCTGCAGCTAAGCCCACGAGTGGGAGGTTTGCTCTCCACTCGGTAGGATTTTCAAAAACTTAGGCAGGCACTGGGCTGCAGCTAAGCCCACGAGTGGGAGGTTTGCTCTCCACTCGGTAGGATTTTCAAAAACTTAGGCGAGCTCTGGGCTGCAGCTAAGCCCCCGAGTGGGAGGTTTGCTCTCCACTCGGTAGAATTTTCAAAAGCTTAGGCGAGCACTAGGCTGCAGCTAAGCCTCCGAGTGGGAGGTTTGCTCTCCGCTCGGTAGGATTTTTGTGGCGTACCTCTGAAGGAGAAGGTGACAGTCGACCTGCACCTCGTCTTCCTTGCAGAGCGCATGTTGTATTTGTGGCGTAGCTCGGAAGGAGAGGGTAGCAGTCGACCTGCGCCTCGTCCTCCTTGCGGAGCGCATGTTGTATTTGTGGCGTAGCTCGGAAGAAGAAGGTAGCAGTCGACCTGCGCCTCGTCCTTCTTGTGGAGCGCACATTCTATTTATACTTAGGGGAGCACTGGGCTGCAGCTAAGCCCCCCGAGTGGGAGGTTGGCTCACCACACGGCAGGATTTTGTTAAACTTAGGAGAGTACTTGGACTGCAGCTAAGCCCCCGAGTGGGAGGCTGGCTCACCACTCGGTAGGATTTTATTAAACTTAGGCGAGTACTTGGACTGCAGCTAAGCCCCCGAGTGGGAGGCTGGCTCACCATTCGGTAGGATTTTGTTAAACTTAGGCGAAACGGATTCGCAGCTAAGCCCCCGAGTGGGACGCTGGGTCACCACTCGGCAAGGATTTTTTTTACAAACTTAGGCGAAACGGATTCACAGCTAAGCCACCCACTGGGGGACTGCTTTATGTGAACCAAAGTAACAACAATCACTGGGAAAATTATAACACTCTTGTCTTTGATAAATAAACTACAGAAGTACTTTTATTACATCTCATCCGAGTGAATACTTAAGTATAAAAGGGGCAGAGCAGCTCCGTGTTCCAAGCTCGGGGCTCATCAATCTGGTGCTCGACATTGTAAAGGTGGTACGCCCCATTGTGGAGAACCTTGGTGACGATGAAGGGACCTTCCCACGTAGGAGCAAGCTTGTGTGGCTTCTGCTGATCCACTCGGAGAACCAAATCTCCTTCTTGGAAGGCTCAACTCTTCACGTTTTTGGCATGGAAGCGATGCAAGTCCTGCTGATAAATGGTCGATAGGATCAAGGCCATATCTCTTTCTTCTTCTAGAAGGTCGACTGCGTCCTGTCGGGCTTGCTCTGCTTCAGCTTCAATGTAGAGTTCGACTCGGGGTGCGTTGTGAAGCAGGTCAATCGGCAAGACTACTTCAGCTCCGTAGACCAAGAAGAACGGAGTTCTCCCAGTCGACCAATTAGGTGTGGTCCTTAATCCCCAAAGTACTGACGGAAGTTCGTCGACCCATGCACCAGCTGCGTGCTTGAGATCGCGGATCAGTCGGGGTTTCAGCCCTTTGAGAATTAAACCATTACCGTTCTGCTGTCCATTCGACCGGGGTGAGCGGTCGAAGCATAGTCGACTCATGTGCCTTGAGACATGCGAAGGCTCAATTCCTCGGAATCGAAGTTTGACCCATTATCGCGATGATGCTATGGGGAACTCCATATCTGAATATCAACTCCGATGAAGGCGACAAAGATGCGGCATCAAGATTCTTGATGGGTTTAGCTTCAATCCACTTAGTGAACTTGTCATTGCCACCAGCCGTGGGTGAAGCCGCTTACGCTTTGTTCTCGATGGTCCAACCATATCAATCCCCATACAAATAAATGCCAGACAAGTGGGATGGTCTTCAAGGCTGAGGCGGGCTTGTGTGACATACTGGAGTAAAATTGACATCCTTCACACTTGTCGACTATCTCGTTTGCCATTTCATTTGCTCTTGACCAGTAAAATCCTGCTCGGTATGCTTTAGCCACGATGATCCGAGAGGACGCATGATGGCCACAGATCCCCGATTGGATATCATCAAGGATTATCCGACCTTCTTCTGGCGTTATACACTTCTGGACGACTCCAGTCGCCCTTTCTCTGTACAACTGTCCCTTTATCACGGTAAAGGCCTTAGATTGGTGGACGATCTGTCGAGCCTCTTCTTCATCCTCTGGGAGCTCTTTCCTTAAGATATACGCGATGTACGACATTGTCCAATCAGGACTGATGACCAATGCTTCCATGATCAGGTCGACCACTGCTGGAACTTCAACTTCAGTCGGATCTGTGACACTTTTAGGCTGCGGAGCTTCTTCGGTAAAAGGATCTTCCTGAACTGATGGAGTATGGATATGTTCCAAGAACACATCACTGGGAATGACTTCTCTCTTGGAACCTATCTTTGCCAAATCATCAGCCGCTTGATTCTTCAGTCGGGGTATATGATGGAGCTCTAACCCTTCAAATTTCATCTCAAGCTTTCTCACCGCATTGCAGTAACCAGTCATGGCTGGGCTTCTAACGTCCCACTCCTTCATCACCTGATTGACCACCAAATCTGAGTCGACATAAACCATAAGGCGACGGATGCCGAGTGAAATGGCCATGCGCAACCCATACAAAAGTGCCTCATATTCTGCTTGATTGTTGGAGGAATCAAAGTGGATCTGGAGCACATATCTGAGCTTATCTCCTCGGGGGGAAACCAACACTACCCCAGCACCGGAACTATTCAGCATCTTAGAACCATCAAAGAACATGGTCCAGTGCTTCGAGTGAACTTGAGTCGGTAATTGCTGTTCAATCCACTCGGCGATGAAATCTGCTACTGCTTGGGACTTGATGGCTTTCTTTGCCTCAAACTTGATATCAAGGGGAAGGAGTTCAATCGCCCATTTTGCCACTCGACCAGTTGCATCTCTGTTGTGCAGAATCTGTGACAATGGGGCGTCGTGATGATCTGTAATGGAATGGTCGAGAAGTAATGAGCAACCTTCTTCGTGGTCATATAAATCCCATATACAAGCTTACGATAATGAGGGTATCTTTGCTTTGATGGGGTCAAAACTTGAAAGATAATATCTTTGGCGCTGAACTTTGAAGGCTTTTCCTTCTTCTTCCCGCCGACCGTAAATCTTGTCTTGACGACTTGTCTGTGGCTGCAATGTAAAGCAGCAAAGGCTCTTCTTGTTGGAGCAGCAAGCACCGGCTGGGTGGAGAACAGGGCTTTTAGCTCTGCAAACGCTGCATCTGCTTAGGGAGTCCACTCGAACTTGTCTGACTTCTTCATCAGTCGGTAAAGAGGCAATGCCTTTTCACTGAGACGAGAGATGAATCGACTTAAAGCGGCCTAGCATCCAGTAAGCTTCTGGACATCGTGCACACGCACAGGGCGTTTCATTCGGAGTATAGTACAAACTTTTTCTGGGTTGGCGTCGATTCCTCGTTCGGAAACGAGGAAACCGAGTAACTTTCCGCCAGGAACTCCGAATGTGAACTTTGATGGATTAAGCTTGATATCATACCTCCTAAGGTTGGCAAATGTTTCAGCAAGGTCAGTCAACAGGTCGGAACCCTTCCATGATTTGACCACAATATCATACATGTATGCTTCCACATTCCGACTGATTTGAGTGACTAAACACTTCTAAATCATCCTCATGAACGTGGCTCCGGCATTCTTGAGGCCGAATGGCATGGTGACATAACAGAAGCATCCGAATGGAGTGATGAAAGCTGTTTTGATCTCGTCGGGTCCATACAGACGGATCTGATGGTAACCGGAATAGGCATCTAAAAAAGACAGGCGCTCACATCCCGCAGTTGAATTGACTATTTGGTCGATGCGGGGGAGAGGCAAATGATCTTTCGGGCAGGCCCGATTGATATGTTTGAAGTCAATGCACATGCGAAGTGATTTTTCCTTCTTGGGGACCATGAAAACATTGGCGAGCCACTCGGAGTGGTAAATCTCTCGGATAAACTCTGCTGCTAAGAGCCGAGCCACCTCCTCGCCAATGGCCTTTCTCTTCTAGACGGCGGATCGTCGAAGATGTTCCTTGACAGGTTTCACCTTTGAGTCGACTCGTAGATGGTGCTCAGCCAGCCCCCTGGCAACACCCGGCATGTCAGAAAGCTTCCATGCGAAGATGTCCCAATTCTCACGGAGGAACTGGACGAGCGCTTCTTCCTATTTGGAATCGAGTGTTGTTGAGATATGCGTCGGAGCAGCACTGGGGTCGGTCGGGTGAATGTGAATCGGCTTTGTCTCGCCGGACGACTGAAACGCTGATTCTATAGCGGGCTTCTTGGCTCGCAACAAACCACTCAGATCTGCAGTTTTCTGGTATTCCTGCAGCTCCACCACTCCCATCTGAGCGTCGGTGATCTTTGAGCCTTTCTGAAAGCACCCTTCTGCCTTCTTCCAATTGCCAGTAATGGTGATCACACCTTTGGGACCAGGCATTTTCAATTTGAGGTACACGTAACATGGTTGGGCCATGAAACGTGCATAGGCTGGCCTGCCCAAAATAGCATGATAAGCACTCTGGAAATCCACCACTTCAAACGTCAACTTTTCTTAGCGGTAATTCTTGGAATCACTGAAAACCACATCAAGAGCGATTTGGCCGAGTGACTCAGCCTTCTTTCCAGGAATGACTCCATGGAAACTCATGTTGCTGGTACTGAGTCTGGACATTGGGATGCCCATCCCTTTAAGCGTCTCTGCATACAATATATTCAGACCACTGCCACCATCCATCAAGACTTTAGTCAGTCGAGTGCCCTCGACAACTGGGTCGGCCACCAAAGCTTGCCTCCCAGGGGTGGCTATGTGCGTCGGATGATCGGACTGGTCAAATGTGATGGCAGTCTGAGATCATTTCAGATAACTGGGCGTCGCCGGAGCAACCATATTCACCTCTCGGTTGATAACTTTCAATCGACTTTTGCTTTCAGCATCAACAAAAATCATCAGGGTGGAATTGACCCAGGGATATCCATCATCACTATCTTCTTTGTCTTCAACTTTGTCAGACTCCTTTTCCTTATCTTTGGGCTGTTTCCCCTGGAATTGCTGGATCAAGAGCAGACACTGTCGAGTGGTATGTTTTGGGTAAATAAATTTACCCTCCTCATCTTTCTTCGTGTGGATGTGGCACGGAAAATCCATCACGTCATTCCCTTCCTTGTCCTTCACCTTCTTAGGGTTCCAAGACCCTTTGGACTTCCCATTAAACTTTCCTTGAGTCACGGCCAAAGCTTCTCCAGGAGCAGCTGGCTCGGCTTTCCGCTTCTGCTTCCGACTGGAGTTCCCTCCTCCGGTTTCATTGGCAGCTGACTTGTACTTGCCACTCCGGAGCCGATCCTCTTCTTCACCATTGGCATACTTGGTGGCAATTTCCATCATTTGACTTAGAGTCATGTCTCCTCGGGGGGTAAACCAATACTACCCCAACACCGGAACCATTCAACATCTTAGAACCGTCAAAGAACATGGTCCAGTGCTCCGATTGAACTTGAGTCGGCTGCTGTTGTTCAATCCACTCGGCGATGAAATCTGCCACTTCTTGGGACTTAATGGCTTTCTTTGCCTCGAACTTGATATCAAGGGGAAGGAGTTCAATCGCCCACTTTGCCACTTGACCAGTTGCATCTCTGTTGTGCAAAATCTCTGACAATGGGGCGTCGCTGATGACTGTAATGGAATGATCAGAGAAATAATGAGCAACCTTCTTCGTGGTCATGTAAATCCCATATACAAGCTTCTGATAATGAGGGTATCTTTGCTTCGATGGGGTCAACACTTCAGAAAGATAATATACAGGGCGCTGAACTCTGAAGGCTTTCCCTTCTTCTTCCCGCTCGACCGTAAGTATTGTACTGACGACTTGTCCTGTGGCTGCAATGTAAAGCAACAAAGGCTCTTTGCTGATTGGAGCAGCAAGCACCGGCTGGGTGGACAGCAGAGCTTTTAGTTCTGCAAATGCTTCATCAGCTTCTGGAGTCCACTCGAACTTGTCTGACTTCTTCATCAGTCGGTAAAGAGGCAATGTCGTTTCACCGAGGCGAGAGATGAATCGACTTAATGCGGCCAAGCATCCAGTAAGCTTCTGGACATCGTGCACACGCACGGGGCGTTTCATTCGGAGTATAGTGCCAACTTTCTCTGGATTGGCGTCGATTCCTCGTTCAGAAACGAGGAACCCGAGTAACTTTCCACCAAGAACTCCGAATGTGCACTTCGATGGATTAAGCTTGATACCATACCTCCTGAGATTGGCAAATGTTTCAGCGAGGTCAGTCAACAGATCAAAACCCTTCCGTGATTTGACCACAATATCATCCATGTATGCTTCCACGTTCCAACTGATTTGAGTGAGTAAACACTTCTGAATCATCCTCATGAACGTGGCTCCGGCATTCTTGAGGCCGAACGGCATGGTGACATAGCAGAAGCACCCAAATGGAGTGATGAAACGTGTTTTGATCTCGTCGGGTCCATACAGACGGATCTGATGGTAACCGGAATAGGCGTCTAAAAAAGACAGGCGCTCACATCGCGTAGTCGAGTCGACTATTTGTTCGATGCGGGGGAGAGGAAAATGATCTTTCGGGCAGGCCCGATTGATATGTTTGAAATCAATGCACATGCGAAGTGACTTGTCCTTCTTGGGGACCATGTCAACATTGGCGAGCCACTCGGAGTGGTAAATCTCTCAGATAAACTCTGCTGCCAAGAGCTGAGCCACCTGCTCGCCAATGGCCTTTCTCTTCTGGACGGCGGACCGTCGAAGATGTTCTTTGACAGGTTTTGCTTTTGGGTCGACTCGTAAACGATGCTCAACCAGCCCCCCTGGGAACACCCGACATGTCAGCAGGCTTCCATGCGAAGATATCCCAGTTCTCACGGAGGAACTGTATGAGCGCTTCTTCCTATTTAGAGTCGAGTGTTGTGGAGATATGAGTCGGAGCAGCACTGGGGTCGGTCGGGTGAATGTGAATGGGCTTCGTCTCACCAGACGACTGGAACGCTGACTCTGTGGCGGGCTTCTTGGCCCGCAATAAATCACTCGGATCTACATTTTTCTGATATTCCTGCAGCTCCACCACTGTTATCTAAGCATCAGCAATCTTTGAGCCTTTCTGAAAGCACTCTTTTGCCTTTTTCCGATTGCCAGTGATGGTGATCACACCCTTGGGACTAGGCATCTTCAATTTGAGGTACATGTAACATGGTCGAGCCATGAATCGTGCATAAGCTGGCCTGCCCAAAATAGCATGATAAGCACTCTAGAAATCCACAACTTCAAATGTTAGCTTTTCTTTGCGGAAATGCTTTGAGTCGCCGAAAACCACATCAAGAGCAATTTGTCCGAGTGACTCAGCCTTCTTCCCAGGAATGACTCCATGGAAGCTCATGTTGTTTGGGCGAGTGCGGACATCGGAATGCCCATTCCCTTCAGCGTCTCTGCATACAATATATTCAGCCCGCTGCCACCATCCATCAGAACCTTGGTCAGTCGAGTGCCTTCGACGACCGGGTCGACCACCAAAGCTTGCCTCCCACGGGTGGCTATGTGCGTCGGATGATCAGGCTGGTTAAATGTGATGGCGGTCTGAGACCATTTCAGGTAACTGGGCGTCGCCGGAGCAACCATATTCACCTCACGGTTGATAACTTTCAGTCGACTTTTGCTCTCAACATCAGCAAAAATCATCAGGGTGGAATTGACATGGGGGTATCCTCCATCACTTTCCTCTTTGTCCTCAACCTTGTCCGACTCCTTTTCTTTATCCTTGGGTTGTTTCCTTAAGCTAACTGGATTAAGAGCCTTGGCGAGTGGTATGTTTCGGGTAAATGAAGTTACCCTCTTCATTTTTCTTCGTGTGGATGTGGCATGGCAAATCGATCACATCGTTTCCTTCCTTGTCCTTTACCTTCTTGGGCTTCCAAGATCCTTTGGGCTTCCCTTTAAACTTGCCCTGACTCACGGCCAAGGCTTCCCCAGGAGCAGCTGGCTCGGCTTTCCGCTTCTGCTTCCGACTGGAGTTTCCTTTTTCCGACTGGCTCGGCTTGTACTTGCCACTCCGGAGCCGATCCTCTTCTTAACCATTGGCATATTTGGTGGCAATCTCCATCATTCGACTCAGGGTCATGTCTCCAGTCCGACCGAATTTCAAACTTAACTCCCTGTTCTTAATGCCTTCCTTGAAGGCACATACTGCTTGGTGATCAGATACATTCTCCATCGTGTGATGCAATGTGATCCACCTCTAGATGTAATCTCTCAGGGTCTCATTCGACTTCTGCACGCAAACTTGCAGCTCCGTCAAACCTGCTGGTCACTTGCAAGTTCCTTCAAATGTCCTGATAAACACTCGGGCAAGATCTTCCCAAGTATAAATGCTGCTAGGCGCCAACTGATTCAGCCAGGCTCTGGCTGAGCCCTCCAACATAAGAGGTAGGTGTTTCATGGCCACCTCATCATTGCCACCGCCAATTTGAACAGCCACTCGGTAGTCCTCAAGCCAAGTATCGGGCTTGGACTCACCAGTGAACTTACTCACCCCAGTCGCCAACCTGAAGTTGGGAGGGATCACAGTGGCTCTGATGGCTCTGCTAAAACACCCTGGTCCTGAGACATGAAATCGGCTGCGGGTGGGCACATCTCTGTCATGGCCTTCTCGGTGAGCTCTGTTCTGGTCGACCAATCCCTGAACGATAATGGATCTCGCATCAAAGCCTGGTTCTCTAGGGTCGACTGGAACCCTTCGCCCAACACTGTGCTGGCATCTGTCTTCTTGCTGTTGAGGAGCATACGACCCACCCCTTGGGGGAGGAGTGGGCACTCGACGCCAAACATCGCGATCGAATCGGTCATCATACTAATCACGTGGACCTCCACGTCGGTCACGCCGCGGAGGCGATCTTGGGCTATGGGCCGACTGGACTGTATTCACAGCGACGGATCGACTGTGAATCCTATTACGCGACTGCAATACAGCTGAATTTTGATCCCCTGCTGCCCGGAGCAAATCTCTGATCTGTATCAAACCTCTGCCAGCCTCTGACTGAGAGGGCTGAATCGACTCTGCTATACGGGCTGCAGCTGCTAGATTCTGAAATGGGGTTCGATATACCTGAGTCGATGGTGGAAAAATTTGACGTCGACTGGAGTCTGGAACTCATTGCCGCGTGCGCTCGTCGAGTGCTCGCTGGAGGTTCTCCAATTGAGTGTGCTCAGCCAAGTTGGCCAAACGCGCGTCCTCTAAGGCACGAGCCTCGGGGGTTTCTCCTATGATAGGAGTATGCAGAGCATCCATGTTCCAGCGACGAAGATCTTCCCTTTGCAGAGAAGTGAGTGGCTCGGGTTGATACTCCTCGTGGACCTGCACTGGGTTGCCTCTGCCGTCTCCTCCGTCGGTGCGGGGGAAGCCGGGAGGACTACGAGGCCCATTGACCATCAGGACCTCCGCCGCTGGATCCTTCTTTGTCGCTTTTCGGATCACGATCTCTCGGAGCCGGTCGACAGATCGAGCAGTAGTAGAGCGATTCGTGGGGCTCGATCGCCGCGACTTGGGGGGTGGCCGATTGGCGGCCACCGCATGCCTCACCCACCGCTGAAGCCTCGACCAACCGCAGCGCTTGCGCTAGCGGGAGACAGGAAGGAAGGACGACGCAGGGGTCGACCGATACGGGGCCGACGGTTGTCGCAGCAGGACGCCGCGGACACATGCACGAAAGTGTGTCGCCCCGCGGACTGGGAGCGCGTCGATGTCGACTGGAGCCTCCTGGAGCCAAGCGGAGTCGTCGGCGATGAACATGAGAGCGCCGAGACGGATCTCGCGGCCCTCCACTAAAACTCGGTCAGAAACCACGGTGAAGGTGATCGGAACAACTGCAACTTCTCCAATAAGTCGCTAAGACACCTGCCCCAAGGTGGGCACCAACTGTCGTGGTTCTAAGCCTGACAGTAGAGTAGGGGGTTAGGTATGGAGAGGCAAGATCCTAGCTATGGAGTAGTTGTATACACAAAGTTCTGAGTTCAGCCCTTCTCGGAGGAAGTAATAGCCCTCGTCTCGGTGCCCGGAAGCGGTCATTGGATTATATGCGTATGAGTTCTGAGGTGCGAACCCTTCACTTTGTGGACGGGGTGGCTTATATAGAGTGCGCCAGGACCCCAGCCAGCCCACGTAGCGGAGGGTTCAATGTACATAAAGACCTGGCGTTACTGGTAACGCCCTACATAAAGTGCTATCATGGCAATAAAGACTACTAAATAACAGACCGTTTGGGTATAGAATGACCCTAGACCTCCTGGTGGTTGAGTGAGTCTCCATGGTCGAGTGTCTTCGAGTCTGTCGAGTGTAATCCTTCCAAGTCAACTGGAAGGCAGTTTCTTCTAAAGATGTCCTTGGGGAGGGTACCTTGGACAGGTCCATGACCCTACCCTAGGTACATGACTTCATCATGCCGCTCAAGTGGGAATGCGTGCGGTGTTGCATTTTCACTTACAAGTGGGACCGTAGTTGAGCAAACCGTCTATCGGCAAACCCCCACCCCGCCCACCGTGCGATGGCTGAGAAAACAGGAGGGAGAAGAGGTGGCTGTACCACGGACTCCAACAAAATTGGTGTCGGATGGGACTCGTGTGGGTGGCGTGTGCCGTAGTGCTAGACGCGAATGCTAGTTATGGCCCATGCCACCCCACTATATCGAGCCTATATCGAGGTATAGTATGTAGAACAAATTTCCTGCAGTCCGTGCTCAGCACTCCTCTATCTTTCTTCTCAGCCAGCCAGTGGACGCGCGGAGCCCATTGTCTATTTGCTCACATGCGGTCCCACATGTCTGTGAAAACGCAAGCGGACCCACTGAACCTGCACATCCTTCACCTCGACGTGCTGGTGATGAAAAACAAATCCAAGAAAGATCTTCGGTGGCTGCTTTTGGAGTTACTCAAGAGTAGTAAGATTCTATTTACAGTTTAACCCATGATGCACATCTCGTGGCTTCAACTTATCAACTACCGCTCTATTTTCTTTCATGACACGACACGGATCTTTGGATGTCCCACGTGTCGGCAAAAGGAGGAAGAACCCGACCAAATCTTTGGTTGTGCTCTCGGATTAGACTAGTTGTGCTAACTTAAAAAATTTATTGTGTACTCCCTCCGTTCCAAAATACTTGACTTCCATTTGTCCAAAAATGGATGTGCCTATATACTAAAACATGTCTAGATACATATATATTTTGACAAATACTAGAACGGAGGGAGTAGAATGGATGCAAGTTTTTGTATTGGGAAGAAGAGTACATCCATATATTGATAGAGCGTTGGAGTTGGCCTTACAAGTGGGACCACAGTTGAGGAAATCGACTATCGGCATACCCCCACCTCGCCCGCCGCGCGATAGCTGAGTTAGAGAAACGATGAGGTTGAAGAGATTGCTCTAGCATGGACTCCAAGAAATTTGGTGTCAGATGGAAGCCGTGCTGGTGGCGTGTGCCGTACTCCTGGACGTGAATGCTTATTCTGGCCCATGCCACCCTACTACTCCTACTACTTACTATATCGTACTACTACTAGTATCGAGGATTTGAGGTGCTGGTTACGTATGGCTACAGTAAAAACACCCGCACGACGCGCGAAGCATGTGAAGCTAGTACAAATAGTGTACTACTATCGTTGATGATTGGCCTCATCCGATAACCTATTGCAATGCACGTACAATTATGTATTCGGAAAATATTTTTTTGCCTCATTGCACCACTCACTCACAGAAGCAACTCGAAAGCCATTCATAAATTTAGTAAGTTTATCACAGGCATATCATTTTATTACATACAACAGGTCATCAACCCACATCGACAACGAGGATACATTATAAATACTAAAGTTTTCACCACACAACAAATAACAAGCAATGAAATGAACTTCAACTCAACCATTCCTTGGCGTTGGAAACGCTTGCTTTGAACCACAAGTGATTCTCTGGAACGGGCCATCCATTGTCGATCTGGAGACCAATGCGGGACTGATCATCCAGGCTGAAGCGGCCTACTATATCAGTACCAGGGTAGGGAACCACCCAAATGTCCGAGGTATAGACATAGTTGCTTCTCACAAGTGGTAGTAACGTTGTGTCAACAGCAGTTGGATCGCCTTTCACCATCATTGGATAGTTTTGTCTAAGGAAGAGCGAATTTTCTCCAAGACTATCAAGTCTATACAAGGGAGAAGGAGTTGGCGCTAGCACACTAGTATCCATCCCGAATACCATGCAACGGGTGTTGGAATAGGTCCGGAGAGTGCGACCATGGGAGACTACACCTGCTTCCTTAGCAGTAACATCATCAGTGGACTGTATACACACGAGAAGAGGTGATCCATCGGAATTAGTTGCCAGGCGCCAAATAGTATATGGGCGCTGCTCGTCCTCATGCTCGTGATCATCACCATCATCATCTCCCCCTTGGTTATAAAAATCTTCAAGTATAGGTGGTGGAATGTTCACAGGACCTTGGAAACACAAGAAGAAGGTTAATTAGTAAGGCTGGCCATAGTGGGGGTAACATAAGTAGTATCATGCACTTGGGACTCGCAAACATGCTTATGTGGCAGGCAATTAAGGAAGAGAGAGATGGTTATAGTAACATAGGTAGATACCGTAACATAATAAATGTGATGCTACTATGTGTCAAGCATGGCAATAAATGAGATCACCTATGATACTAATCTAAGATGCTATGCACTATAGGGGTAGTAACATAAACTAGTAACATATGCATGTTACTAGTCTAAGTTACTCCCCACTATGACCAGCCTTGCTAACCCGCATGCATGTGGATGAAACAATTATAATTATGGTGGAAGACAAGCGTACCGAAACAACGAGGATGCCATGCAAAAATAGTGCCACGAGTGGTGGCAGCAAACACAAGGCCCTCATATTCAATTGCATCACAGTACTCATCCGTGTACAGAAACTGATTTTTGAGCAATATCCATCCAGTCAAACCACTGACGACGGCAACAAGCTTGTCGAAGATAGCAACAACTTCATAGTTGTTGTAATTCCAAGAGCGGTTGGGGACTCAAGAAATTGCTATCTTCCATAGAAGACAGTCACCATGATTGTATTTGAACGTGCGTACAATACCGGTGTGCTCAACCTCTGGGCAGTCTGCTGAGATCTTTGGAAGTGGAACCCGGTCACGAGTGTACACATTCACAAGTTCCCACTCGCAGTTGGACCCCATGTAAACAACCCAATCTCCATTTGCGCCTGCCCAGGCCTTGCCCTCAAGCGATGGCATCTTAACATTATACGTATCATTATCAAGCGGCATCAACTTGCAGGCGAGGCCTCCGTCGTGTGGCGCCACCATCGAGGTCACGGAGAAGAAGATAGGGAGATCAAACCGTTCCTTGACTCTTGGGTTCCTTGTAATGATGTTATTAGTTGAGTCAAGAATGGGCTTGAATGAACCTGACATGCTAGCCGAGGTGATGACGTCGCACTGATCAATGAGTTCCTCCACCACGTCATCTTTCAGATCGGGGCAAGAATAACAGGGTCGTTTCCGTCCTGTTCCCTCCATGGAGAAGACGACCGAACAATGGCAGAAGAAAGGGTGAAGGGATGAAGGAAAATGGAGGAGGGAGAGGAAGAGCGTGCGACAACAGTTCCAAACCGAGAGGGAAAGGCGAAGAGTTGGTGGACGGTTGCCAGTTTGCCATGGTTCACGAAGGGGCGCCCCGGCCTACACGTCGGTTCGGAAATACTCCTACTACTCACCGTCGTCTCACTGATATGTGGAACGGGACCACATGTCAACGAGACATGGTGTGTGATTTCTCGTGCAAAATGCGATCTGGCCGCGTTGGCCCGAGGTGCCGCATTAGTTATCGGCCTTTATTTTTTAATGGTGCGCCGTTCAGTTTTGAAGCACGACTAACTGGTACTGTACGCAGAGAAAATATAAACTACTCTACCACTACTCCACCTCCAGTTCTAGTAGTATAAAGAAGATATATAGGCTGGAGCCTCAGCGCTTTCTTGCCAAGGGTTGCCCACTTGCTTCTCACATTACCACCCTCTCTCCAGATCTAAAAAGACGACCCCTCTCTCCCTCCTCACCGGTGGTCACAGATCCGCCGGGGAAGAAAAGGACGTGCAGCGTTGACGCACTCGTCGTCGGCTAGCGACGTCACACACTGACGACAAGGCCGTCCTCTCACACCTAGCGCCCGCACGGGATTGCTGCCGTAGTGTGTGCGGAGGACGACGACCATGAGCGAAGCCACTTCCCACCGACCCTCGGGTATGCTACCTCTTTTCGAACCATACCCTTGTTCTATTGCCCCATCTGGCACGTCGTTGCATGTGGATCTTTTTCCACTCCACCATCTTCCCAATTTGCTATCCTCTGCTCTGCTGGCCACGCAGACGAAAACCATAATTTGCACTATTAAAGGAAACCCTACTTCATGCAGACTAATGCATGTTTGGGTTGAATAAGGAAAGGAAGGGTGACTGTACTGTCCAAGAGAGTAGGCATCGAACCCGTATCTAGGTTGAAAAGGGGAAGATCAGTAGCTAAGGAACGAGTCTTGTGTCTCTTGGTTGAAGGAGGGTAGAAAGGCATGACAACGCAATAGAGAATGACCAGGTCGATCGGTTTGTTGTCCTCACATAGGAAAAAGGTGGCTAAAGAGAACAAAAATGGGACGTAATCCACATATGCTGCCTGGATATTTGTTGCTCTAGGCAACCATACCTCCCTCACCACTCTGCGTCTGTGGAGGTACATCGTACTGGTGCACCCACTGTCCGAATGGGCCTCCCATGCTCTTATTGCCACTTTTTTGCTGTTAGTATAACACCAGCAGTCAAGTCAAGCAATGCTACTGCTAAAGTGATGCCACATTTAACTAATGCCGCTCTCAGTCTAATGCCATAGATAAATTTTAGTGCCATTTAATGTCACTGGATCATTTCAGGGTCAGCTGTTGATTGTGGATGTATTAAAGATTTTTCAGCTAAGGCATTCTAATGCTGTTGCACAGCCAGTATACCAACGATGAAACTTGTTAATACCTTCAGATTTTTGCACTGTTAATGCTTATAGATTACATACCTCACTTTCATGAGATAAGTTAATTTTTTTGTACAATGTCACCAAAATGCCAAGGCGCTGATGTCATTTTATTTTTGTTAAATTACACAGACAATTATGAAGACAAGAGGAAAGGTCAAGAGTGGGCACCTCCTCCTCCGGCTGTTCTCTTGATTATCAAGAGGAAAGATCAAGTTTTTATGTTTGATCGATTATCAAGATTGGGATATCAATTTTTTAGGTCCCCCGAGTTCGAAATGATATTTACCTTGGAGGTACATGGTTTGCAATTTTTTTGTACTGTCATTAGTTAATAATGCTTGTTACCTTCAGACTTTTGTATTTGGTTTAATGCTCATGCACAGCTAGTACCAATGCTGAAACTTGTTACCTTTACATTTTGTATTGTTAATTCTTATAGAAACCTTCCAGTGCTAGAGTTTATTGAAATCTGTTCAGTAAAACCATTGTACTGTACCCTGTAATAAACTAACTACTCTACTGTTGCACTAGCCACTGGATTAGTGTATATTTGTAGTATTTGAATGGTGTTGCATTAGGGTATGGACATAAAGAAAAGTGTGGCAAGCTTTCCCAGATACGTGCTCAAGAAAACTACTACTTGTTTTTCTAAATACTAGACGTTTGGGTACTTTAAATTGAACCGCGAAAACATCTTATATTAAGGAACAGAGGGTGTAAAGTTCACTCAAATTATCCCGGTAAAGCTAGTCACACCTTTGTTAAAATTAATGTTCATTATGTTATCGGAGGAGGTCTGTATCTTTGTCTCTAATGCCTGTCTACTACATACCCGACATCATGATGTAATGTTAAGTCATTTCCTTTTGTACAGTGTAACTAAATTGTCAAGGCGGTGATGGCATTTTATTTTAGTAGAACTACACAAAATTTGCTTAAAAGAAGAGGAAAGGTCAGGAATGGCTCAGTTTTTCAGAAAAAAACTATGTATGCCTTCCTGACATCAGCCGTTGTTGCTTTATTTATTCCTTCAAACAGGTGGTTAGAAACAGTCTTGCTACCTTTTCCCATTAAGAAATTCGAATGCTTATATTTGTGAGTCTATGATTCAACTAGTGCCACTTTTATAGTAATCACACTTTCAATATCTATGCAAACAGGGATGCTCGATTTTAGTGGAGCTGCACAGAAAGTCCAACTGATTCAACATTAGGCGCATGCTTTTTTCCAAACCTTTATATCCAATTGGTGGCACTATGAGCTGTTCATTACGAGGTACATGGTTTGCTAATATCTTGCTACTCTTTTTGTACTGTCATTTGGTAGTAATACTCGTGGTTTGCATGTGAATTTATTGGCAGGGTGGACCTACATTGGAGGTGCAGGGCAAGATTCAATGATTGGATGCTCAATTTAGGTTGTATCGATTTCACCTCTTCCATCACTGTGAACATGGTGTGGTATATGTTTACTAGCTGCTTGATATTTGTGCAGACAGAGATGTCTGCCCATTGCTATTTGGCAAACAAACAAAGTGTCCGCAATTTTGGTTGAACTGCACAAGAGAATAGTATAGTCACTGCATGTAGTGCCATTTGAAAATAGACACAAAGATTGGATAGTCACTTCATGGACTGCAGAAAAGTAATACTGTACTATTTACTGGCCAACATTTGGTGCTTCATTGCTTTGGTCTGATTATACAATGGGCGTCATTTTCCCTAAGTGAAAGTTTGTATTCCGAAAATAGTCTCGCGGTGTGATCGAGAGAAGACCAAATCATATTGAAGTGGATGTTCCTCCAACATGTGCGGTTCATTCTCATGGTTCCAGCTGTTGGTGAAACCACTTACGTTTGCAAGAGGAATTGTAGACTTCACAAACAAATTTGTCTTTCAGTCTGTTCTGAATGTTGGCCAAGAGAAGCAACCATGTTAGTAGGAAGAACAGATGTTTTTTCTAGACCTTTGCTTTTGGAGCTACATATTTGTATATGATCTGTGAATCATTGAGATGCATTAACATGTTGATCTTATGTATGGGAATTGTATTAGTTAGTTTTAGTTGCGATGCAAGATCCAAAGTGGCTAATCTTTTCTTTTGGAGCTACATATTTGTATATGATCTGTGAATCATTGAGATGCATTAAAAGTTACTTATTTCTGTTCACTCAGTGTTCACAAGTTACTGATCGATCACTAGCTAGCCAACAAATGCGCACCTGGCAGTTTTATTTGCGACGCAAGATGCAAAGTGGCAGTTTTTTGAATAAAAATGCCTACCTCTGAAGAAACTGACTAGCTACACTATCGATCCTAAACGGATAAAAATGCCTACCTCTGAAGAAACTGACAAGCTACACTATCGATCCTACACGGATAAATAGCGTATCACGCACGTACTACCTCCTTTCCAGTTTGCAGGGCTCAATTCAAGAAACGACCTACTCGATCCTACACGAATAAATAGCGGATCACGCACGTACTAGTACCTCCTTTCCGGTTTGCAGGGCTTAATTCAAACCTCTCACCAACCAAGGTACTCCCTCCGTCCGAGTTTATTAGTCCCGTGAGCAAAGCAGCAAGACCAAGGCATGGCAATAATTAATGGCATGCAGAAGTTTAAGCCTAATTAATTCCAGCGATTTAAGTGGCTGCATGCGTGCCCTCGGCTGTGACTCGTTGCATGCTACTTCGCGTACTGCCTGCGAGCAATTCTGAGTGCCTGCATGCAGCCGGCCATAATTAAGGCAGCTAACTAATGCGAAAAAGACACGCTTTAATTGTTGCGGGATTTTTAAATCCGTGAAATCATGATTGACAAGGAGGGAGATGATTTGAGTGCACTCGTTTGACCGCCATGCCGGCGTGCGACCCAGACGGGACAGGACGGCACAGTCATAATTTCAGTTTCCCTAGTTTTCCACGGCAAGCTGGCGCGCTAAGCCATTATGCATTGAATTCCGATGACCGTCGTGCTACCTTCCCCCTATAAGTACTGTTTCCCGGCATTCTCCAGTGCCACCGTGACCCAACTCGCCATATCCTCATAAGCCCCCACCAGCCCGACGTTGCTCGCCACGTCCGCCATGCCCCCGCCCGTCCGCGGTAGGCGTTGCCGGAGGCGGTCACCACCGGAACTAGTGTTCGGTTTTTCACCGGAAGGCAGACAAAGGGAGGAGGCATTTTATCTGTCTTTAGATGGCAATGCATATACCGAGGAGTTGTTGGAGCACAACCGCATGGCGGAGGAGCAGGAGTTGTTGGAGCGCGACCGCCTGGCGCAGGAGCAGCGTAACACCGATTTGCGCCGCCAGCGGGACATGGAGCAGCAGCGCACCGACGCTCTGAGTCGCGAGTAGAGCGCCCGCAACTGGGCCGACTATGTGGAGGCCGGCGCCCGATAAATAGCCCTGGAGGCTATCGGGCACGCACGCGTTCGCGACACCGATTTTTACTACCAGCTCGTCAAGTGGGTTTCCCGCTTGGAAGCCGAAGCTTCGGTGGACCACGCCGGCATGGAAAGGGCCAACGCGCACGAGCAACGCGCCCTATCGCACCTCTGGCAAGTCCGAGGCGAGGCGTAGGACGCCGGTGCCGGCGTTTAGCGTGTACCGCCGGCATCGTTTAGTTTGCTAAGAGTAAGTTAGTACTTGTCTAGTGGGAGTAGATAGTTAACTTGGCTATGATGGTTGTCAACGCGGAAGTTCAGTACTCTATATGTGGATCAGACCTGTTACTTTGCTCTGAATGTTGAACTTTCCGTTTGAATGTATGGAATGGGCTTTTATTTTTTAAATGGGTTGTATTTGTCCTCCACGGGTTTAGAGGCTGACTTGTGGGCCTAGCAAGTTGATGCGTACACAATCAGGAGATGATTGTACATGGAGAGGATGACAGCAGGGACCCGCCAAGGTCATGGCAGTATGCAAGCAAGTGCCTCCTTATTTCAAGCCAATAAAAAATGGCTCCTCCTAGTGGATTTCTGACATCTGGGTCCCATGCCATTGTCAACATAGTGAGTAAACGAGAGAATTGCACAGCGAGCGGCTGACACCAGGGACCCAGCAGCTCACCCAGTTATTTTTGTTTTGGGTTAATTTGATAAATGCCTCCGAGAAATGCCACTGCAATTTACAAACTTTGAAAAATGCCATTTCATGCCATTTCTAGTGGCATTTTTTGAAGTCTGGAGTGATGTTTTTCAAAGTTTGCAAACTGCAGTGGCATTTTTCAAAGTTTGCAAAACTTGCAGTGGGATTTTTCAAAGTTTGGAAATTACAGTGGCATTTTTATGAATCGCCATAATTGGAGTGGCATTTATCTAATATGTTTTTGAGACGGAAGCAGGGTGTCAACTGGGCTATGCGGGACACTCTGGCCTGTCTAGACAGCCTTTTCTTTTATGTTTACCACAGACCAGCCCAATAGTTTTTTTCTTTTTGAAAATGGCTAGCCTAGTTTTTTTTGTGATTTGTCAAGTAAGTCACTTTATCAGGCCTGTTGGGCTAGACGAGGAGAGCTTCATTCGGCTGGCCGATAAAATGGCCTATCAGTAATGAGAAATGGGTTGTACATTTTTAAAACACATCAAACCGGCAATTAGTTTCAAATATCTTTTTTTATTTCGAGATTTTAAATTGCATTGATTTTTATGCGTGGACAATTTATTGGATTTTATATTGATATACATTTATTTTTAAAATCAGTCTGAATGTGACTCAAAATTTCGGATTAAAACAGTTCGCAGACCGCCGACATATGCAAAATTTCGTATAATTTTTTAACCGTGGCCACAATATGGGCTGTAATGCTAACAAAAAGAATATGGGCTCCAAAAAAGCCGTAAGAATTAGCAAATGGGCTGTAAACTATTTGAAATAATGGCAGATGGGCTGTATGCTATTTTTCACAGATTTGAGGCTTTCCACAAATGGCCTGTATACTGTTGGATGTCCAACCAACGGCCGTCGTGCTTCTTCAATCTCTGCTCTTCCTGCTCCAGCCGCTCAAACAAGCGCCGGCGGGACTGCCTGCTCCCTCCTCCTCGCGGCAGGCCAGTCTTGCCAAGCAGCCTCACCGCCCCACCGCACTCCCACTCGCCGCCTAGCTATCCCTCTACTCACACTCAGTCCCACACATGCTGTTATTCTCTGGCGACGGCAGACGAACCAATAAACCCTCGTACTCCTCCGCATGGGAAATAACTGCAGAGTATTCCCTGGCTCCGTGTCGTTCCCTTCCTAGGCCTCGCCGTCGTCCACTGCCCCGGTGCTCTCGGCGCGGCCTGGTCAACATGGTCAATGAACGACATCCATCGGAAGTGGACTGTACGTGGAGAAGCTGACAGCTGGGTCCACGACCGCACGCAAGGAAATGACTCCTTATTACGCGCAAAATAATGATTCCTCCACCTGACATCTGGGACCCACCGAAAGGGCCTCTGTATTTCGCGAAAAAACGTTACTGCCGCTGACAGCTCGGATCCACCAGCTATATCTTTGCATGCAAGGAAGTGCCTCCTTATTACGCCCCAAAAAAAAGAATACTCCCCCTGCTAGCTCGGACCCAGTATAGTGGGCCTACTAAGTTGACGGGGACAAAGGGCTTTGACAACTTAGTCAATATGCACGATTCTAGCTCGACTGACCGTACGATGTCCATCCAACAGCCATAGTGCTTCTTCAACCTCTAGTCTTCTTGCTCCGGCCACCCAAAGCAGCACCGGTCGTGCCGCCTGCTCCTGCCTCCCGTGGCCGGCTGTGCTGCCGTAGAGGCCTCACCTTTCCCATACTACTCCCACCGCTGGCCAAGCCATCCCTCCACTCCACTCACCCACACCCCCTGTTATTCTCATGCGGCGGCAACAAGAACCAACCAACCCTCGTACTCCTCTCCGCGTGGGCATCCACTACCGTGTCTTCCCCAGCTCCGCGTCGTCCCCTTCCTAGGCCTCGTCGTCGTCCACCACCATGGTGCTCTCGACGCGGCGTGGTCAATGTGGTCAACGACCGAATTCCATCGGAATAATACTGTACGTGGAGAGGCTGACAGCTGGGTCCATGGCAGCCGCAAGGAAGTACCTCTTTATTACGCGGAAAATAATTATTCCTCCACCTGACAGTAGGGACCCACCGGACGGGCCACCAGTATTTCGTGAAAAAACGTTTGCCCCTGACTGCTGGGACCTACCCGACAGGCCGCCGTATTTTGCAAAAAAAAAAACGTCCCCCTGCTGTCAGCTTGGACCCACCGGAAGTGCCTCCTTACTATGCACAAAAAATGAATACCCCCCAGCTAGCTGGGACCCACCTTGGTGGGAGGCTGACTTGTGGGCCTACTAAGTTGACGGGGACGGAGGGCTTTGTCAACTTAGTCAATATAAACGATTCTAGCTCCAAAGGACCGTCGATGTCCATCCAACGGCCGTAGTGCTTCTTCAACCTCTGGTCTTCTTGCTCCACTACCAAAGCAGCGCCCGATCGTGCCGCATGCTCCCGCCTCCGTGGCGGATGTCTTGCCGCTGAGGCCTCACCGCCTACTATTCCCACCGCTGGCCAGGCCCTGCGGTGACGGCAGCCTCACACCGCAGCTGAACCAGTGAACCCTCGTACTCCTCTCGGCGCGGGCTTCCACTGCCGCGTCTTCCCCGGCTCCCCATCGTCCCCTTCCTAGGCCTCGCCGTTGTCCACCGCCCTGGTGCTCTCGGCGCGGCGTGGTCAACGTGGTCAAGGAACGGCTTCCATTGGATGTGGACTGTACATGGAGAGGCTGACAGCTGGGTCCACGGCCGCAGCAAGGAAGTGCCTCCTTATTACGCGCAAAATAATTAATCCTCGACCTGACAGCGGGGACCCACCGGATGGGCCACCTTATTTCGCTAAAAAAACGTTTCCCCCCTGACTGCTGGGACCCACTAGCTACACCTTCGCACACAAGGAAGTGCGTCCGGCAAAAAAACGATTCGCCCCCCTGACTGTTCGGACCCACTAGCTACATCTTCGCACGCAAGGAAGTGCGTCCGGGCAAAAAAAACGATTCGCCCCCTGACTGCTGGGACCCACCAGCTACATCTTCGCACGCAAGGAAGTGCCTGACAGTCGGGACCCACCTGGTCGAAGCGTACGTAGCGTTGTCATTCTGGTCGCGAACGTGTACGTACATACTGGTCGTTGTAGAGGCGCGCACGTGTCGTAGTAGAGGCGCGCACGTAGCATGTACACGTACGTACAACGGCCAATGTGCAAGAAAGAAAATACGGCCACATATGTGTACATACGGGCGGGGTCTCGAACGCCTAGTTGCGCATACGTATGGAGAGGGCTCGTGTTCATGGGGAGGCAACGGATTGCGTCGTGTTCATGGGGAGGCAACGGAATGCGTCAAGTTCATGGGGAGGCAACGGAATGCGTCGTGTTCATCGGGAGGCAACGGAACGCGTGGGAGCCAACCGGCTTGGACGGAACAGGTGATGGAAACGAGGCCTGGCGTACCATAGAACGGAGGAAACGGACCTCCTACGGTCGAAATGGGGGTCCTGTTGATCGGGAGGGGTGTGGCGTACCGCAAAACGGACGAAACGGACCTCCTATGGTCGAAACGGGTGTCCTGTTGATCGGGAGGGGTGTGGCATACCGCAAAACGGATGAAACGGACTTGTGTTGGAGCGCTATGGTCGAAATGGGGGGGAGGGGTGTGGCGTACCGCAAAACGGGACTCCACGGGATACTGTTCATCTCCACTGTCGACCTCCTCCAGCCTCCACGAGCTCCTGTTCATCCAGCCTCCATCACGCGCTACTCCGCCGGCTACTGTTCAACCACCCCTCCACGGGTACCCCTCTGAAAGTGCGTTATGTCGACTAGAGGGGGTGAATAGGCAATTTTTATGAATTCTTCACTAAGGAATTTGCCGGTGAGGAAATTCCTAAGCGAAGAACTACTAGCAGCGGAATAAGTACTCAGAAGTAAGCATAACAGAATACAAGCATGGTCATCATGATGAAATGAAGACTAGCACAGAGTACAGAAAGCGTAATCACAGGATAACATAAGATGAAGACAAACAGACTGAAGAAATTGAACTAAGGAAATTGAGAAAGTCTTCAGTCAAAGTTTTCAAGCACAGATATGAACAAACACTCACACAGTAATGAGGAAATGAAAGGGTTGAGGAAATAGAACCAGTTAGGTTGGTGAAGACAATGATTTGGTAGACCAGTTCCAACTGCTGTCTCAGTTGTACGTCTGGTTGGAGCGGCTGAGTATTTAAACTCGAGGACACACAGTCCGGACACACGATCCTTGAGCACGCAGCTCAGACACCCAGTCCTCACCGTATTCTCCTTGAACTAAGGTCACACAGACACTCGTCCAATCACCGTGGTAAGTCTTGAGCGACTTCCAAACATTCACAGACTTGGTCACTCGGCGATCCACAATTCCTCTTGGATGCTCTAGACCATGACGCCTAACCGTCTGGAAGAAGCACAGTCTTCAAAGGTAATAAGCGTCGGATCCACACAGGATCAATTTCTTCACTGATGCTCAATCACTTTGGGTTTGTAGGGGTTTGGTTTTGGATTTTCCTCACTTGATGATTTTCGCTCAAAGTCCTCGGAGGATGGGTTGCTCTCAAATGACAAGTGTCAAGTTCTCTTGGAGCAGCCAACCAGCTAGTGGTTGTAGGGGGGCGGCTATTTATAGCCTAGGGAGCAGCCCGACATGATAAGACATAAATGCCCTTCAATGATATGACCGTTAGGTGGATAAGATATTTAGGGACAGCTGGTGCGCAGCACTGCAACGGTCGAAAATTTGACTCTCAAATTCCTCAGGGCTATCATGTTCCTCACTGTGTAGGCAATTCGCACTGGCGAATTCCTAACTCCTCAGTCAAAACAAATTCATCGTGACGGAAGAACTTCGTCTCTCACATCAAGAAAGTGACTGAATCTGTATGAGATTTCCAAAGGCTTCACTCAAGGGATTGGTAGGTGTAGGATTTTGAGTTGAGCATCACATGGAAATTTTTCCTTAGTATTTCCTCGACCCCCTTTAACAGTACGGTGTTTCCTATGACTCAAGAAAGATAAAATGAAACTACGAAAACAAAAGTCTTCACGCTTCATGTTCCTCAAATGAATACCAAGTCTTCAAGGTCACACCAATTTCTTCACTTTCAAAGTCTTCAGAATATCAAAGTCTTCAGTCGAAGAACTTCATTTTTAGGGGTCGACTTTCTCTGTAAATATCAAACTCCTCATAGACTTATAGACCTGTGTACACTCACAAACGCATTAGTCCCTTAACCTATAAGTCTTCAATACACCAAAATCACTAAGTGGCACTAGATGCACTTGCAATCTCCCCGTTTTTGGTGATTGATGACAATATAGGTTAAGTTTTCAGCGGGGATAAATGTATGAAGTATATATACTGATATTGAGGAATTTGATAGCAAGATATAGAAGAACTCCCCCTGAAGATGTGCATAGTGAGGAATTTGCATTTGAGGCAATGCACATTTGAAGAGTTGAATCATGGAGATCTCCCCCTATATCTTGTAATTCATACACGCATTTGATATATAATATGAAGAATTTGAAATGCATGATGAAATATGGTGCCTGATGAGATTCAGCATGCGTGCCATGTCATTAACGAGGAATAAGCATGCAAAGCATAATGCAAAAAAAGTATCAGCGCACCATCGGCTTTAAGATTACAACTCGATCCAAATAAAAGTTTCAGAAGAACGAGAGTTGTAACTTAAAAATGCCCTAAATATAGACCCGCTTGAAGACTAACTCAGATTTCTCCCCCTTTGTCATCAAATGACCAAAAGAATTGAAACTGAGGACTAACGCCCCTGAAGAATTTCAAGTTGGTGGAGGAGCGCCAACGTTGTCGGGATTGTTTGTTGTAGCAGGCCCTGCCGCAGTGTCGTCCAAATCTTCATACTCATCAGTGTCACGCGATGAAGAATAAGAGCTGGCCACCAGTGGAGGAACTTTGACCCTCTTGAGTTTCTTCGAGGAGGTGCGAGACACCAAATTCTTCCTTGAGACCCATAGTCTTCGCTTCTTGGCGCTATAGACATGAGTGAGGACAGCCAGTGCGGTTGAAGGTTTCATGAAGGTAATATTGGTTCTTCTTCACTGCATTGTATGTTGAGGTCATATTGTGAAGAAGTGCACCAAACTGACGCTTTACCCATTTGTGATTGCGATCAACCTTCCGATGAAGACCGAGGAGTAACTCACGGTCGACCATCACCCAGGGTGCTGTGGCTTGAGGATTTTGCTTGGCTGAGGTATTTGCGGCAGAGTCATGTGTGGCAGAGTCGTCATTGGTAGAGTAAGATGCAGCCTGGCAAAATTGACCATCCAATGGACGAATGCCTTCATCGATCACAGAAATGCCTTTGCCTTTATCATCACCGATGAAACCGCTCGCTTGAGGACTTCAATGGGAGGCAAGTAGCTACCATGGTTCGAGTGTCGACTTTGTAATTCAAAGGAAGATCTTGCCTGATGAATCTCATAATCCAAGGCGATAGGGCTTCAGCTCGAATGGTGACATAGCAATATTGGCAAGAGTCCTCATGAAGAAATCATGGAAGTTGACGGGAACGCCATGAATGATGTTGAAAAGCATATTCTTCATGATGCCAACGACTTCTTCATCATTTGAGTCGTGGCCTTTGATAGGACTCATTGTCTTCGTCAGAATGCGATAGACAGTCCGAGGCACATAGAGTAATTCCTTGACGAGGAATTTGGTTTGTGGGGCCTGCCCAGGCTTCAAAGGCTTCATGAGCACTTGCATATAGTGATTTCTCGCCAGAGGTCACCAGAGGTGCAGCGTGCCTTGTCATGGGGAGGATCGAGAGGAAGGACACGAAGCAATTCAGTTGCCGGTGCCTTGTAGTGAGTGTTTTCAGCCATCCAGTCCAATACCCATGAGTTGACATCTTCAGCGTTTCCAGTGATATGCAGTGTCGCGTAGAACTGAAGGATGAGTTCTTCATTCCAATCGCATATGTCCGTGCAGAAATTCAGTAATCCTGCATCGTGAAGAACACTAAGGACAGGATCGAAGCATGGCAGAGATTCCATATCCATGTGAGGAATATGTTCATGATCGAAGATTTTGTCTTTGTCAAATAGCACAGAGGAATAGAAGTTGGGGTTGTAATCTGTGAAGAAACACCTCTTCCTTATGCGAGCAGAGTCATAGGGGTTGTAATCTGTGAAGAATACATGCTCGGCAAAGAAGTCTTCAGCCTTGAACTTCTGTTTACTTGAGAACGGATTCTTCGGCTTTGGCAGAGGGGTGTCAGTGAGTTGCATCACCACCTCAGGAATCGCGAGCTCAGGTTCTTCAGGCTGAGGAATTTCTGGTTCCTCTTCTTGTGCAACCTGAGGATCAGCAGCAGCAGGTTCTTCAGCACTAGTGGCTGGAATTTCTTCATGCACAGAGGGAGTGGGATGAGTTTCTTCAGAGCCCAGTTGAACTCTTGGTGCAGGGGACTGAGGAATCTGTTGGATAGGTGTGAAGAGAGGAGTATTGGGATGCTGACTTTCCCAAAAGTCATCATTCATCACAGGTGTGGTGCATCCTATATCCACATCTTCATCTTCAATTTCCTCAACACCAGCCTCTTCAGCTGTGAACTGAGGCATAGGTGAGGAAATGACTGGCGTTGAAGGGATTGCGTCCACTTCAATTTCTTCATCAATCTGCTCTGATGAAGCAGCAGAATGATTTTCTTCATCAGATCCGCTTGGGATCTCATAGTCTTCTCCAAAAGGAACAAGGTCCTTTGATGGCATGGAGGAAATCGGAACAACATCAATAGGATTTTCGAGTGAGCTGGTCATTGGCTTCATCTTCTTCGCAGCCGAAGAATTTGACGCAGCTGATGCCTTCCTTTTCTTCACTGCAGCTCGCTCTGCAGCCTTGGTCTTCTTCACATCAGATGCAGATGGAAGAATTGGAGTTGGTCTAGGCGCGGGAGGAGCTAAGGAATCTGGTTCATTTTCTTTAGGCGCAATCGATGCGCTTGCCTGATCTCTTCAGCTTTCTTGGTAGCACCACTAGTGGATGCCCCAGCAATTTCTTTAGCGGCTGGAATTTCTTCACCAGCCTCGAACTAGCATTTTCTTGTTGAGGCTGAAAGTCATCAGCGGTGCTGGCATGTTCTTCAAAGCAGCTGAGCAGAGTCTCAGAGCTGAGGATTTTCTTGTTGCGATGGGGCTGCAACATTTGTGAATTTCTTCGTCAGTTGATTTAATCTCACTTTAGCTCCTTGCCAATCAGCATAGTAGGCATCAAAGTCTTTCTTTGAGGGCTTGAATTTCAGAGTGAGCCTGGAGAAGTTCCTCAGGTGTCATTCTGACAACATTTTCTTCAGGAGCTTCTCCTTTCTGTATTGCGCTTTCTTGATCTCTCTTGCCTTTTCAAACTTCCATTTCTCTTGAGTGATGAAATGGGTCAGCATGTGACTTTGACCAGGAGTCAGATGAAAATCAGGCATTGGGGTGTTTGGATCCTTTTGCCAGAGATCAATGTAATCGAGGATTTTCCTCGGATCCAAAAGCAGTGGCACAGATGTGCCTTTGGCTCTAGCGGCCTTCACCTGTCTGTCTTTGATGATTTATGCAAGATCATCATCAGAAGGCACATGGAATGTGACCTGTTTCTTCTTTGGACTTGGCCGAGGACCGCGTCCAGCTGTTGCTTTAGTCTTCAACAGTGTGGGGCCTGAAGAGGAAATATGTGCAGCTGAGGAACTCGCTGAAACACCAGAGGCAATCGAGAAACCAACAGTCCTTTGACATGTAGCCAGATGCACAGGAGCCGAGGACTTTGAAGGAGCTGCCGAGGACTTTGGTGGAGCAGATGGCAGGAGGAATTTGCCATGAGGGCATTGCTGAGGAACTTGGCCGTGAGGGCGCTGTTGGTGAAGCACTTGGCTTACGAGCAGGCTTCTATGGCATGGATTTCCTCAGTTTGACCGAGGCCTCAATAGCAGTAGCAGTGGCAGAATCCTCATTGAATTTCTTCACTGCCCCCCTGGCTTGTCTTGCCAATTTAGCTTGGCGCTTAGCCCATTCTTGAGGAAAGTCCTCACCATGCTTGATACTTGTGGGGTCAGCTACTTGGCCAGGTGCCAATGGAGCTCTTGGGCATGGAGGATTGATGGTGAATTTCCTCATGTACTTTGCAGTCACATATCTGTATTCCCTCCATTCCCTTGCCCATCTCCGTTCAATCCTCTGTATGCGCACCTTGCGCTGATTTTTGTTTTCTTTGCCAAATTTTGCTTCATCAGGTGTGCAATTGTCAGCATAAATTTCCTCATGGATTTCAAACGCAGTCATAACCTCAGGTTTCTTTCCTCCTTTCTGCGGCTTCTTACCGTCTGCCATATTCCTCAGTTGAGGAATTTGAACAATCGAATTCTCTAAAGAAGTATGCAGTTTTTCTTCGCGGAACGCTGCAAATGAGTTAAGTTGATGAGAACCTAGTGATTCAGCAGCAGACATGAGTACCTGTGAACAGAGTATAGGTGCGAGGAATTTGGAGAGGTCATATGCGTTCTTAGAAGGTTTTTCGAAAAGAACAAGTTTTGAGGAATTTGACCAGATGAACCTTGAGGAATTTCACTAAGCGTTCTTGTCTTAGGTTCCAGAGTTGTACAGATCAAAGATCCACACAATTAGGGAATCTTGAAGAAAATGATTGCTTAGAGAAATAGTTCAAGATCATATGATGTGTGAGGTGTTCATATGTGTGAAGATTTGAAGAATAAACACCTTTGAAGATTTTCAGGAAAGTTTGAGAATCAAAGTGAGTAATAAAAGTAACTTTTAATTACCCAAAGTGAAGAACACGACGAACTGAGAAGAACATATGTGAAGTTCGTCAGGTTAGATCTCCCACGCCCTAACTTCGCAGAGGAAGACAGCTACGGCGGCAGCGGAGTGAAGATTTCCGCGGTCGACGTGAGTACGTCGGCAACGAGGTCGAGGCAGCGAAGCTCTTCCTCACCGGCGATGATGGAGTAGCGGCGGCGCTAGGGTTTGAGGAGCTCGAGTGAGAGAGTAGCAATCGAGCGGAGTAAATGAAGTCAGGAAGGGGAGAGGGGTATTTATAGACACGGTAAAAACTGTTCACCAAAGATTTGGGACTAACGTGCCCTGCCCTTTCTCCTTCTCGCGACATGTGTCACCCACGTCTTTGTGTAGTTGAGATCGTGTACGATCGTGGGTGAATAGAATAATGCATCGTGGGATGCGGAACGGTCTGAGCGGCAAATACAAAAATTTGGATAAGATTTGTTTTAAAGTTTCGTTCGCAATTTCTTCAGCTGACAAGGACACAGTGAAGATTTTGAACGAGTTTCAAATAGAACGCACATGAAGAATTTGTGAGTAGATTGGGTTGAGTATAGCATAGAGGGGAAGGGTCCGATCACATTCACTTAGCGTAAAATGCAACTTGAAGAAATAGCTATAAGTGAATCTTGTAGAGGACATAAACTCATATATGTAAATATATATATATATATATATATATATATATATATATATATATATATATATATAGCCAATGAAGAAAAATGACGGAAACAGTGAAGATTTTGCAAAGTTGAAGAATTTGAAAACTCAAGAATTTCAAAAGCGAGGAAAAACTCAAATTGAAGATTTTCAACTTTTGTGGTGGCGTGACCCACAGATAAGAATTATGATTTCGACACATCGTACAATTGTCGTAGGGTTACGAGAATGAAATTCTTCATTAATTTCTTCACACTTAGAGTGTTATTCTTCATTGATTGAAGAAAAACGTTTCTTCATGTGTTGCACATCTAAGTCATCAATTTTGCATAAGTGTCAGGGTGTGTGTCCTTTTCAAAGAACATTCGAAGATTCTAAGATATTTAGCTCACACCGCAACTTGCTAAATCTCTTCTCATCCAAGGGCTTAGTGAAGATATCAGCTAGCTGTTCTCCAGTCTTCACGTGCTCGATGGAGATGTCGCCCTTCAACACATGATCACGAAGAAAATGATGACGAATCTGAATGTGCTTTGTCTTCGAGTGCTGAACTGGGTTGTGAGCAATCTTGATGGCACTCTCATTGTCACAGAGGAGAGGCACATTCTTCAAGTTGACGCCATAGTCCTTGAGTGTTTGCTTCATCCAAAGCAGCTTGAGCACAAGAAGAGCCAAGCAGCAATGTATTCACATCCGCAGAGACGGTGATACGCAGTTCTGTTTCTTCGAGGACCAACAGACCAAAGATCGCCCGAGGAAATGACAAGTGCCGAAGTTGACTTGCGGTCCACACGATCACCAGATAGTCGAGTCGAAATATCCAATGAGATCAAAAGCGAGCCCTTGGGGTACCATAATTCTAGTGTTGGTGTGTGAGCTAGATATCGAAGAATATGCTTCACAGCCTTATGGTGTCATTCCTTCGGTGCAGCTTGAAATCGGGCACACATGCAAACACTAACCATTATATCTGGCCTAGATGCACATAAGTACAATAAAGAACCAATCATGGAGCGGTATACCTTGTGATCGAAGTCAATACCATTTTCAACGATTGCATAGATGGCCACTTGTGGGCATAGGAATTTTGACGCCTTTGTAATCTTGCATGCGAATTTCCTCGAGACATCTTTGAGGTATTTCTCCGAGATATGAATATGTCATTCTTGTTGATTTAATTTGAAGACCTAAGAAGAATTTCAACTCTCCCATCATAGACATTTGATATTCTTCACTCATCATATAGGCAAATTCATCACTATAACGTTGGTCAGTACAGCCAAATATAATATCATCAACATATATTTGGCACACAAACAGTTCACCATCATAAGATTTAGTATAGAGAGTAGGGTCGAGTGAACCGGGTGTGAAGCCATTCTTCACGAAGAATTCCTTCAATGTATCATACCACGCCCGAGGGGCTTGCTTGAGGCCATAGAGGGCCTTATTAAGTCTGAAGACTTTGTCAGGATTCCTTGGATCTTCAAAACCTGGGGGTTGAGCAACATATACTTCTTCCTCAAGCTTACCATTGAGGAATGCACTTTCACATCCATTTGATATAAGATGATATCATGATGGTTAGCATAAGCAAGTAATATGCGAATAGCCTCAAGTCTAGCAACAGGTGCAAAAGTTTCATCGAAATCAATTCCTTCAACCTGTGTGTAGCCTTGAGCTACCAGTCGTGCCTTATTCCTCACCACAAGGCCATTTTCATCTTGCTTGTTGCGGTAGATCCACTTTGTGCCAATGATATTATGCTTGCGAGGATCTGGACATTTGACCAGTTCCCAGACATTGTTGAGCTTGAACTGATGTAATTCTTCTTGCATAGCCTGAATCCACTCCGGCTCCAAAAATGCTTCATCTACCTTAGTGGGCTCTGTGATAGAGACAAAAGCATAGTGCCCACAAAAGTTAGATAAATGTGAAGCTTTTGAGCGTGTGAGAGGACCTGGTGCTCTGATGTCATCGATGATCTTCTCCACTTGCACTTCTTTTGCAACGCGAGGATGAGCTGGTTGTCGCCGAGGAGTTTGATCAGCACTTTCAAAGACCATTTTCCTCAAGATTTTCTTCAGTGCATCACTCGACGTTCTTCATGAACTGGAATGAATTCTTCACAGATTCCTCAAGAGGAATGACATCCTCGCTTGCCTTGAACTTGATAGAATCCTCGGTGCTGGTTCATCTAACACGAAGGTAGGTGCTCTCTTTGCAGCCATTAGTTTCATCAAACCGCACATCTACAAATGTCAACAATCTTGTGAAGAACAATCTTGAAGACTCTGTAGGTGTGCGAGTCCTTTCCGTAACCAAGCATAAAACCTTCATGTGCTTTCGGTGCAAATTTAGAATTGTGGTGAGGATCTCTAATCCAACATTTAGCACCGAAGACTTTGAAATAACTCACATTGGGTTTCTTGTTAGTGAGGAGTTCATAGGCTGTCTTCTTGAAGAATTTGTGAAGATATACTCTGTTGATGATGTGGCACGCAGTATCAATTGCATCAATCCAAAAATGATGAGGCATTTTGTATTCATCAAGCATAGTGCGAGCCATCTCAACAAGAGTTCTGTTCTTGCGCTCCACGACGCCATTTTGCTGAGGAGTATAGGGAGCAGATAACTCATGAGTAATACAAAGTTCATCAAGATAGTCATCAAGACCGGAATTCTTGAACTCAGTTCCATTGTCACTTATGATGTGCTTGATCTTCACACCAAAGTTGGTTGAAGCCCTCGAGGAAAAACGTTTGAAGACTTCCTACACTTCATGTTCGTAAGTAACAATGTGTACCCATGTATATCGAGAGTAATCATCAACAATGACAAAACCTTATAGAGATGCATCATTAGTGACTGCTGAGTAATGATTAGGTCCGAAGAGGTCCATGTGAAGCAATTCGAATGGATGATTAGTGGTCATGATAGTCTTCGCTGGATGCTTGGCCTTGGTCATTTTTCCAGCTTCACACGCTCCGCATAAGGGATCCTTGAGGAATTTGACATTCTCAATGCCAATGACATGCTTCTTCTTCGCAAGCGTGTGCAAATTCCTCATGCCTGCGTGACCAAGTCGTCGATGCCATAGCCAGCCTTTCGAAGCTTTTGCAAGTAGACACACGGCTGGTTGTGGTCCTGAGAGAAATGAACAATATACAAATCTCCTCTCCTAAAGCCTTCAAGACTTTGGAATTGTCGACTTCCATAATCACAACACAAATGATACTTGCCAAAGACAAAACCATATCAAGATCACAAAGCATTGAGATCGACATGAGGTTGTATCCTAAGGACTCAACAAGCATGACTTTGTCCATGTGTTTATCCTTAGAGATTGCAACCTTACCAAGACCCAATACGACTTTTGCCTTTGTCAAGAAAGATGATATGCTTCAGATGTGACGGTGATAAGGGAGCATCCATCAATAGATTCTGTCACACGGTCATGTGATTCGTACATCCACTATCGAGGACCCACTCAAGTAGCTTTGGGTTGATCATCCTGTAGATGAATTAGTGTAGCTTACAATCTCATATGCTTTATTTGTGAAGAATATGATATCAAGTTCATCGATGAATTTCATCAATCAAGAAATGATATAGCGAGATGAGGGCGTGTGAAATGAAGGTTCATTTCATCATGATTCGCTGCGTCCTTTCGAGCAATTTTGTTAGGTCCTCAAAAATTCTTCGAGACGTTAAAGCACGTCTGGAGACCTGACCCTGCAGAAGAGATTAGTTCTTTTTCTTCACCACCCACATCTGAAGGGGTGGCAAAGAGTTCATCACTCTGCGAGCACCATACGAGAATGGTGGCATAGAGGCCAAACCATTTCGTTTCACATAAGAGGGGTTAGGTAAGCATATGAATAAGCAGAGAAATTCTTCGAGGACTTATGAACATAATGGTTTGAAGAATAATGCACATATTCATAGCCCTTAGCTCTACCCTGCGAAACAGAGTTGTTAGCACGATGATAATCATATGAGGACTTTGATCCTTTTGAGGAATTTGATCCACGTGAGGAATTTGGTCCGTATGAGGACTTGGATCCATATGAAGAATTTGGTCCATATGAAGAATTTGATCTGGGGTTCCTGTTCTTCACAGGTGGTGTCATGAGGACATTCACCTGAAGACTTTCGAGGCACTTCTTGGGAACCCAGATTTTCTTCATAGGAGAACCATTCCTGTAGTTAGTGCCAACATATCTAGCAAATACTTCACCATTCTGATTTTTGAACAGTTTATAGTTGGAGTCAAATGACTCATCAGAAGAATGAGGAGATTCACATGTAAAGCTAGATAAGTTAGATGGATCAACTGGAGGTCCCTTTGCAAAACCCATGAGGTTTTGGGGTACTTGCTCGGGCTTCCAATATGTTCCATCAACATTGAGTTTCCTCTCAAAGGCAATACCCTCTTTCCTAGGGTTTCTGTTGAGGATTTGCTTTTTAAGCACATCACAGAGAGTCTGATGCCCTTTGAGGCTTTTGTACATGCTCGTCATGTACAATTCCTTCAACCCTGCATTGTCAAGGATACTAGCAATGTCCTCGGATGAGGAATTAGTGATAGCAGAGGCAGGTGAAGAATTTGTAACAGTTGAAGCATTTGAACATTCAGGTGAAGAATTAGCAGATTCACGTTCAATGCACTTTAAGCATGGAGGAACAAATTCTTCCTGAGAAGCGCTAATTTGTTGAGCTAGTAATGAATCGTGCTCCTTCTGAAGATCTTCATAACTCACTCTTAGCTTCTCAAGATCTTGCTTTCTTTGAAGAAATTCATAAGAAAGTTTATCATGATCAGATAAGAGAGTGTTATGATGACTTTGAAGGTTATCAAACCTAGATCAAGTCTCTGAAGATTTTCAACGGGGCTTTAGTGCGATCCATTTCTTCACCCAACATATCATCACTTTTGTCTAGCATGTTTTGAACCTTTTCAAAAGCCCTTTGTTGTTTTACAGCAATTTTAGCAAGTTTAGAGTAGCTGGGCTTGAGATCCTCATCAGATTCATTTTCACTAGATTCAGAGGAGGTGTATTTGAGTACCTTTGCACCTTTCGCCATGAAGCAATAGGTGGGTGCATAGTCATCATTATCTTCATCAGGCTTGTCGGTGGGGTCAGTTTCTTCAGTGTTGAAGATGGACTTGCTAATGAAGGCAGTAGCGAAGGCCAGACTCGCCACACCAGATTCGGATTCTTCAGACGCCTCCTCTTCCTCATGTTCCTCAGATTCAGCTTCAGAGTCCATTTCCTTGCCAATGAATGCCCGAGCCTTCTTGGAGCTGCTCTTCTTGTGAGATGAAGACTTCGAAGATTTTGATGATTTCTTCTTCTTCTTCGCATCATCAGAACTGTAATCCTTGTATTTATTCTTCTTCAATTCCTTTTCCCACTGAGGACAATCTTGAATATAGTGACCAGGTTTCTTGCATTTGTGGCACAGCCTTCTCTTATAGTCACTGGATGAGGAATCACCGCTTCTTGAGGATTTTCCAAAGCGACCACGCCTTGAGAACTTCGAATTTCTTCAAGAGCAAAGCTAGCTCTGGCTCAATTCTTCAGATCACCGAGGCTACTACCAGAATCCTCACATTCAGAGTCAGACACAGCCTTGGCCTTCAGGGCACGTGGTTTGCCATAGCTCGAACCATAGAGATCTCTCTTTTCAGCAAGCTGGAACTCGTGAGTATTTAGCCTTTCGAGGATATCGGCAGGATCAAGAGACTTGTAGTCAGCCCGTTCTTGTATCATCAGTCCCAGAGTATCAAATGAGGAATCAACGATCTCAACAGTTTCTTCACCACCTCATGGTCAGTGATGTCAGTGGCACCGAGGGCTTGAAGCTCATTCGAGATGTCAGTGAGGCGATCAAAGGTTTGTTGGACATTTTCATTGTCGAGTCTTTTGAAGCGGTTGAAGAGATTCCGAAGAACATCCACTCGAGAGTCACTTTGGACAGCCTATCCCAGATAAGCTTAGCAGTTTCCAAAGCACTCACTCTTCCATGCTGTCCTTTACTCAGATGGCCACATATGATATTCTTCGCTTGAGAATCGAGTTGCTTGAATCTCTTCACATCGGTGGCGCCAAAGGTGGGTGAGACAGAGGAACACCATTTTCCACAACATACCAGAGATCGTTGTCAATTGCTTCAAGATGCATTCGCATCTTGTTCTTCCAGTAGGGGTAGTCCGTCCCATCAAAGGTAGGACACCCAGCCGAGACCTTGATCATACCTGCGGTCGACATAACTAAAACTCCAAAGCGGTTAAACTAAATCACACGTAACAAGGGAGTACCTTGCTCGATACCAATTGAAAGTGCGTTATATCGACTAGAGGGGGGGTGAATAGGCGATTTTTATGAATTCTTCATTGAGGAATTTGCCGGTGAGGAAATTCCTTAGCGAAGAACTACTAGAAGCGGAATAAGTACTCAGAAGTAAGCATAACAGAAGACAAGCATGGTCATCATGATGAAATGAAGACTAGCACAGAGTACAGAAAGCGTAATCACATGATAACACAAGATGAAGACAAACAGACTGAAGAAATTGAACTGAGGAAATTGAGAAAGTGTTCAGTCAAAGTCTTCAAGCACAGATATGAACAAACACTCACACAGTAATGAGGAAATGAAAGGGTTGAGGAAATAGAACCAGTTAGGTTGGTGAAGACAATGATTTGCTAGACCAGTTCCAACTGCTGCCTCTCGGTTATGCGTCTGGTTGGGCGGCCGAGTATTTAAACTCGAGGACACACATCCGGACACCCGATCATCGAAAGCACGCAGCTCAGACACCCATCCTCATCAGATTCTCCTTGAACTAAGGTCACACAGACCTCGTCCAATCACTCGTGGTAAGTCTTCAGGCGACTTCCAAACCTTCACAGACTTGGTCACTCGGCAATCCACCATTCCTCGTGGATGCTCTAGACCATGACGCCTAACCGTCTGGAAGAAGAACCGTCTTCAAAGGTAACAAGCGTCGGATCCACGCAGGATCAATTTCTTCAGTGATGCTCAATCACTTTGGGTTTGTAGGGGTTTGGTTTTGGGTTTTCCTCACTTGATGGTTTTCGCTCAAAGTCCTCGGAGGATGGGTTGCTCTCAAATGACAAGTGTCAAGTTCTCTTGGAGCAGCCAACCAGCTAGTGGTTGTAGGGGGCGGCTATTTATAGCCTAGGGAGCAGCCCGACATGATAAGACATAAATTCCCTTCAATGATATGACCATTAGGTGGATAAGATATTTAGGGAGAGGCAAGCAGAGTATCTTACAGTGGTCGAAAATTTGACTCTCAAATTCCTCGGGGCTATCATGTTCCTCCTTTGTGTAGGCAATTCATGGCGAATTCCTAACTCCTTAGTCGAAACAAATTCATTAGCGACTGGAAGAACTTCGTCTCATCATCAAGAAAGTGGTGAATCGTATGAGATTTCCAAAGGCTTCACTCGATGGGATTGGTAGGTGTAGGATTTTGAGTTGAGCATCACATGGAAATTTTTCCTTAGTATTTCCTCGACCCCTTTAACAATGACGGTGTTTCCTATGACTCAAGAAAGAAAAATGAAACTATGAAAACAAAAGTCTTCACGCTTCATGTTCCTCAAATGAATACCAAGTCTTCAAGGTCACACCAATTTCTTCACTTTCAAAGTCTTGAAAAGTCTTCGAATATCAAAGTCTTCATCGAAGAACTTCATTTTTAGGGGTCGAGTTTCTCTGTAAATATCAAACTCCTCATATACTTATAGACCTGTGTACACTCACAAACGCATTAGTCCCTTAACCTATAAGTCTTCAATACACCAAAATCACTAAGGGGCACTAGATGCACTTACACCCTCCACCGTCTACTGTTCATCCAGCCCTCCACACCATGTGGTCCTATTCAACCACCCCTCCACGGCCACCCCTCCACTGTCTACTGTTCATCCAGCCCTCCACACCACGGGTTCCTGTTCATCCAGAGGCAACGCCACCGCGACTGCTCATCCCCCATAACGCCATTTGCTCATCCTAGAGGCATCAATTGGCTTCAATTAGCAGCAGATGCGAAGAATCGCTCCATCGGGTTCAATTAACAGCCATCGATCGATCGCTCGGGTTCGAGAACGCGTAGCTGCGTCAGATCGCTTCGGGTTCGATTAGAGCCCAACGCCTCGCTTCGGGTTCGATTAGAGCCAACGCCTACTTTTATCGCAGCGTCTGTCTGGCGAAATGCGACGCTCCGCCCCGACCTCCCACCGTAACCGGCAACTCCCCGAAATTTTCCTCCCCCTCGCTTCTACCACGGTTATTTCCGTCATGGACGGCCCAAAGAATGTCATGCAGCTGCGTCTTCGGCCCGCCCAGGATGAAAATCCCATTTTCTGTCATGATTTTTTGTCATAGAAGTAGGAGCCCACCACATCTATGATGATACCAGGTTTTATCACAATTATCGTCATAGAAGTGTCATATGTATGACAGAATTTTTTTCGTTCGGCCCAAAATGTCACGGATGTATCTTTTTTTTGTAGTGTTTGTCGAGATCCGATGAATTGTGGGTTTATGATCAACTTTATCTATGAATAATATTTGAATCTTCTCTGAGTTCTTTTATGTATGATTGAGTTATCTTTGCAAGTCTCTTTGAATTATTAGTTTGGTTTGGCCTACTAGACTGATCTTTCTTGCCATGGGAGAAGTGCTTAGCCTTGGGCTCAATCTTGCGGTGTCCTTACCCAGTGACAGAAATGGTTGGAAGGCACGTATTGTATTGTTGCCATCAAGGATAACAAGATGGGGTTTATATCATATTGCTTGAGTTTATCCCTCTACATCATGTCATCTTGCTTAATACGTTACTCTATTCTTATGAACTTAATACTCTAGATGCAGGCAGGAGTCGGACGATGTGTGGAGTAATAGTAGTAGATACAAAGCAGAGTCGGTCTACTTGTTGCGACGTGATGCCTATATACATGATCATGCCTAGATAATCTCATAATTATTCGCTTTTCTATCAATTGCTCGACAGTAATTTGTTCACCCACCGTAATACTTATGCTATCTTGAGAGAAGCCTCTAGTGAAACCTATGGGCCCCGGGTCTATCTCTTATCTTATTTGCTTCCAATCTACTTTTATTTGCATCTTTACTTTTTGCATCTATATTATCAAATACCAAAAATATATTTATCTTATCATACTATCTTTATTAGATCTCACTTTCGCAAGTGGCCGTGAAGGGATTGACAACCCCTTTATTGTGTTGGTTGCGAGTTCTTTGTTTGTTTGTGTAGGTGCGTGGGACTTTTGACGAGCCTCCTACTGGATTGATACCTTGGTTCTCATAAACAGAGGGAAAAACTTATGCTACTATTGCTGCATCACCCGTTCCTCTTCAAGGAAAACCAACGCAAGATCAAGACGTAGCAGATCCCATCTTGGAGCCTTCGCCGGCGCTCTGCCGGAGGGGGAATCGACCACGGAGGGCTTCTACATCAACACCATAGCCCCTCCGATGAGTTGTGAGTAGTTTACCACAGACCCACGGGTCCATAGTTATTAGCTAGATGGCTTCTTCTCTCTTTTTGGATCTCAATACAATGTTCTCCCCCTCTCTTGTGGAGATCTATTCGATGTAAACTCTTTTTGCAGTGTGTTTGTCGAGATCCGATGAATTGTGGGTTTATGATCAAGTTTATCTATGAATAATATTAGAATCTTCTCTGAGTTATTTTATGTATGATTGAGTTATCTTTGCAAGTCTCTTCGAATTATTAGTTTGGTTTGGCCTACTAGATTGATCTTTCTTGCCATGGGAGAAGTGCTTAGCTTTGGGTTCAATCTTGCGGTGTCCTTACCCAGTGACAGAAAGGGTTGGAAGGCACGTATTGTATTGTTGCCATCGAGGATAACAAGATGGGGTTTATATCATATTGCTTGAGTTTATCCCTCTACATCATGTCATCTTGCTTAATGTGTTACTCTATTCTTATGAACTTAATACTCTAGATGCAGGGAGGAGTCGGTCGATGTGTGGAGTAATAGTAGTAGTTACAGGCAGGAGTCGGTCTACTTGTTGCGGACGTGATGCCTATATACATGATCATGCCTAGATAATCTCATAATTATTCGCTTTTCTATGAATTGCTCGACAGTAATTTGTTCACCCACCGTAATACTTATGCTATCTTGAGAGAAGCCTCTAGTGAAACCTATGGCCCCCGGGTCTATCTCTTACCTTATTTGCTTCCAATCTACTTTTATTTGCATCTTTACTTTTTGCATCTATATTATAAAATACCAAAAATATATTTATATTATCATACTATCTTTATTAGATCTCACTTTCGCAAGTGGCGGTGAAGGGATTGACAACCCCTTTATTGCGTTGGTTTCGAGTTCTTTGTTTGTTTGTGTAGGTGCGTGGGACTTTTGAGGAGCCTCCTACTGGATTGATACCTTGGTTCTCAAAAACAGAGGGAAATATTTATGCTACTATTGCTGCATCACCATTTCCTCTTCAAGGAAAACCAACGCAAGCTCAAGACGTAGTAGATCCCATCTTGGAAACTTCGCCGGCGCTCTGCCGGAGGGGGAATCGACCACGGAGGGGTTCTACATCAACAACATAGCCCCTCCGATGAGTTGTGAGTAGTTTACCACAGACCTACGGGTCCATAGTTATTAGCTATACGGCTTCTTCTCTCTTTTTGGATCTCAATACAATGTTCTCCCCCTCTCTTGTGGAGATCTATTCGATGTAAACTCTTTTTGCGGTGTGTTTGTCGAGATCCGATGAATTGTGGGTTTATGATCAAGTTTATCTATGAATAATATTTGAATATTCTCCGAATTCTTTTATGTATGATTGAGTTATCTTTGCACGTCTCTTCGAATTATTAGTTTGGTTTGGCCTACTAGATTGATATTTCTTGCCATGGGAGAAGTGCTTCGCTTTGGGTTCAATCTTGCGGTGTCCTTACCTAGTGACAGAAAGGGTTGCAAGGCACGTATTGTATTGTTGCCATCGAGGATAGCAAGATGGGGTTTATATCATATTGCTTGAGTTTATCCGTCTACCTCATGTCATCTTGCTTAATGCGTTACTCTGTTCTTCTGAAATTAATACTCTAGATGCAGGCAGGAGTCGGTCGATGTGTGGAGTAATAGTAGTAGATGCAGGCAGGAGTCGGTCTACTTGTTGCAGACGTGATGCCTATATACATGATCATGCCTAGATAATCTCATAATTATTCGCTTTTCTATCAATTGCTCGACAGTAAGTTGTTCACCCACCGTAATAGTTATGCTATCTTGAGAGAAGCCTCTAGTGAAACCTATGCCCCCCGGGTCTATCTCTTATCTTATTTCCTTCCAATCTACTTTTATTTGCATCTTTACTTTTCGCATCTATATTATAAAATACCAAAAATATATTTATCTTATCATACTATCTTTATTAGATGTCACTTTCACAAGTGGCCGTGAAGGGATTGACAACCCCTTTATTGCGTTGGTTGCGAGTTCTTTGTTTGTTTGTGTAGGTGCGTGGGACTTTTGAGGAGCCTCCTACTGGATTGATACCTTGGTTCTCAAAAACTGAGGGAAATACTTACGCTACTATTGCTGCATCTTCCTTTCCTCTTCAATGAAAACCAACGCAAGCTCAAGACGTAGCAGATCCCATCTTGGAGCCTTCGCCGGTGCTCTGCCGGAGGGGTAATCGACCATGGAGGGCTTCTACATCAACACCATAGCCCCTCCGATGAGTTGTCAGTAGTTTACCACAGACCTATGGGTCCATAATTATTATCTAGATGGCTTCTTCTCTCTTTTTGGATCTCGATACAATGTTCTCCCTCTCTCTTGTGGAGATCTATTCGATGTAAACTCTTTTTGCGGTGTGTTTGTCGAGATCCGATGAATTGTGGGTTTATGATCAAGTTTATCTATGAGAAATATTTGAATCTCCTCTGAATTCTTTTATGTATGGTTGGGTTATATTTGCAAGTATCTTCGAATTATCAATTTGGTTTGGCCTACTAGATTGATCTTTCTTGCCATGGGAGAAGTGCTTAGCTTTGGGTTCAATCTTGCGGTGTCCTTACCCAAAGGATGTAAAGGGTTGCAAAGCGCGTCTTGTATTGTTGCCATCAAGGATAAAAAGATGGGGTTTATATCATATTGCATTAGTTTATCCCTCTACATCATGTCATCTTGCTTAGGCGTTACTCTGTTCTTATGAACTTAATACTCTAGATGCAGGAGAGTCGGTCGATGTGTGGAGTAATAGTAGTAGATGCAGGCAGGAGTCGGTCTACTTGTCACGGACATGATGCCTATATACATGATCATGCCTAGATAATCTCATAATTATTCGCTTTTCTATCAATTGCTCGACAGTAATTTGTTCACCCACCGTAATACTTATGCTATCTTGAGAGAAGCCTCTAGTGAAACCTATGGCCCCCGGGTCTATCTCTTATCTTATTTGCTTCCAATCTACTTTTATTTGCATCTTTACTTTTTGCATCTATATTATAAAATACCAAAAATATATTTATCTTATCATACTATCTCTATTAGATCTTACTTCCACAAGTGGCCGTGAAGGGATTGACAACCCCTTTATTGCGTTGGTTGCGAGTTCTTTGTTTGTTTGTGTAGGTGCGTGGGACTTTTGAGGAGCCTCGTACTGGATTGATACCTTGGTTCTCAAAAACTGAGGGAAATACTTACCCTACTATTGCTGCATCACCCTTTCCTCTTCAAGGAAAACCAACGCAAGCTCAAGACATAGCAATACCCCCGATACTACTCATAGATTCATCAAAATAAGCAAACAACACACGAAAAACTGAATCTGTCAAAAACAGAACAGTCTGTAGCAATATGTAACTTTCAAAAACTTCTGTAACTCCAAAAATTATGAAATAAATGGGTGGACGTGAGGAATTTGTCTATTAATCATCTAAAAAAGAATCAATCTAAAATCACTCTCCAGTAAAAAATGACAGCTATTATCGTGAGCGGAAAAGTTTCTGTTTTTTAAAGCAAGATCGCAAACACTTCACCCAAGTCTTCCCAAAGGTTCTACTTGGCACAAACACTAATTAAAGCATAAAACCACATCTAAACAGAATCTAGATGAATTATTTATTACTAAACAGGAGAAAAAAGCAAAGAACAAAAATAAAATTGGGTTGCCTCCCAACAAGCGCTATCGTTTAACGCCCCTAGCTAGGCATAAAAACACGAATAGATCTAGGTATTGACATCTTTGGTATGCAATCCATAAGTGGCTCTCATAATAGATTCATAAGGCAATTTAATTTTCTTCCTAGGAAAGTGTTCCATGCCCTTCCTTAACAGAAATTGGAATCTAA